>OZ024805.1:9547169-10241669 GCA_964017045.1 Omphiscola glabra | reverse complement strand
GTACCGTGAGTCAGTGAATAGTGTTATGGGGGCGAAGTGTGACGGGGAGGGTTATGAAAAGGTCAATGTACACAATAGGAGTGTAAAAATGATGCGTGAGTATGGGGATGCGAGCTGGTTGATCTGTTGGGAGTTCTGCAGTTGTCGTCATATTGTGAAGTGTACAAGTCCCAGTTTGCCAGTGGCAGTCAGTGTGTCGAGGCGTACATTGGTGTCATTTTGTTGAGAGGTGTAGGATTGTCAGTGTGTCGAGGGATTCATTAAAGTCAGTGTGTCGAGAGATGTATAAGTGACTGTGTAATGTGGAGTTTATTTGACGGTCTGTGAACTTATCCTGCGTGGCCGTGTGAATAAAGACCTACAGGTTTTTCAAACTATTGTTTTTATTTGTTGACGATATCAATGTGTGGAGGAGAGCATTCGTTTAATCGAAATCATTCCACAGACAGCAAACGAGCGTTACAATCTGACCATTGATCATTGTAAAATCGTCCAAGAAAGAGATGGTGCTGAAAGTATCATGCAGAGATGGTGATGAATTGCTCAATGTAGAGATGGTGATGAATGATTCAATGTAGAGATGGTGATGAGTGATTCAATGTAGAGATGGTGATGAATGATTCAATGTAGACATGGTACTGACTGGGTCAGTAGGGGGTGGCGTTGATTGTATGTGCTTTGAGTAAATAGGTCACGATGGCCCAGCTGTTCCTGGCGTTTTGCAGGTCTAGCGATGGTCTGGTCGATATGATTCAATCAAAGTCATGTTAACTTATGTGTACATTTAAGCACACAACATATGTACACACAAACTTGGATAAACAGGAAATATTTTTGTTTTTTTTAAACACATTTTTGTCTTAACAATACTTCTTTTCACAAAAAATTCGCGGTATTTGTGTCTGGCCGTCTTCCCCTGTTGTTTAGTTACAGCAATTTTGCCATTTAGAATTTTTTTTTTTTTTCAGTTATACTAATAGCTAAGTTTCATTAACAAATTATGATACCTTTAAAAAGGATTTATTTAAATCTTGCATCATTAAAAAGTGTTTTTTTATTCCTAGTTACAAATATGGTATGTGAACCTCCATGGGCGCCATGTATGTGTTTTTCTTTTTTTAATTTTAAGGTCGGTCTAGGGGATTGTGTTCGGACATAGCAGCAGGGGCGTCTACGCGGAGAGGATAGACGCCTCTGCATTTAAGCCACATAATTTTTACAAGGAATTAGATACATTTTTTTTATTATGTAAAAGCTATTCCTACTTGATTATGTATTAGATCTTCATAGAGATTTTTTTTTTTACAGAAATTCTAGGCAAGATTAAGTTGTTCATTGCAAAAAATTGAAACAATAAATGTTACACCTTTAAATTTCTCTTTAGTTTACAAAATAGGAATTACATAATATGCAAGTATTTTTATTTCTATGTTTGTTTTACTTCAGTGATTGCTCGTAGGAATGCTTATTTGATTATTTAGAGTGACTATTTCTGTGAATGCTTCAAACATCACCTTCTTTGCCTTGTTGGAATGAACCAAACCTTGACTTCTGGTAATCTTTTACCCCGACATAGCGACATGTACAGTTCATTTCTATGGTTATCCTTGTCATTCCTTTTTGCTCTCCTTCCTTGACACTTTCCATATTAACACAGACCAAGCATCCCGAGAGGAAGGAAAAGAAGAGGAAGACAGAGAAAAAGATGGGAAGATAAAATGAAAGAATGGACGGGATTAATACTAGGCGATTCTATACGTAGTTCCGAAGACAGAGAGGAATGGAGAAGGATAGTTTTCATGTCATCTGTGGCACCCCAACGGTCCAAAGACTAATGGACATGACAATGATGATGATGATGATGACGATGATGATGATAATGATGATGATGATGATGATGATGATGATGATGATGATGATGACGATGATGATGATGGTGACGATGATGATGATGATGATTATGATGATGATGACGATGATGATGATGATGATGACGATGATGATGATGATGATGATGATGATGATGATGATGATGATGATGACGGTGATGATGATGATGATGATGATGATGATGATGATGATGATGATGATGATGATGATGGCGATGATGATGATGATTACGATGATGATGATGATGATGATGATGATGATGATGACGATGATGATGATGATGATGATGATGATGATGATGATGAAGCATACCGAGATACAAAAAAAAAAAAAAACAACATGAAAAACACAACAAAACAATAGGCATTTTAAAATCATTTTAAATTAACTTCGCTTTCGTTTGTGTCTGGCTGGCTGGCAAGAAATTCGGACGACAAATTAACCAGCTTCCCGTCATGTAATCGAAACTGTGTACATAGTCTCATTACCGATGACAACAAAGTCTTTAAAAAAATTCAGTCCCTCCTCCGAACCCCTAAACAGTTTTTTTCTTTAGTTTTTTCAATGGGCTCTTTAATTAGAAAATCTACATTATAATATGCACTGCGACTCTTTCTCTGTCATTGGCTTTCTTAATCATTGCGAATGCTACTGGATGCACCCCCCGCTTCAACCCCGAATGAAATCTACGTCTCCCGTGGATCCACGATCTTTGAAGATATCCACCAAGTCCACAGCATGAAAGTGAAGCAGGCATTCTTCTGTACGCTTCTACCGTGCTTCTATCGCGCTTCTACCGTGCTTCTGTCGTGCTTCTACCGTGCTTCTGCCATGCTTCTGCCGTGCTTCTATCGTGCTTCTACCCTGCTTCTGACGTGCTTCTATCGTGCTACTACCCTGCTTCTGCCGTGCTTCTGCTGTGCCTCTACCGTGGGTCTACCGTGCTACTACCGTTCTTTTACCGTGTTTCTACCGTGTTTCCATCGTTCTTCTAACATGATGGCGTCACGGAGTGAGAGTGGAAGCCCTGTTATATAATCCATCCTAAAACATTTCGTTAACATCCAGAAAGCCATTACTGTAAGATGAGATGGTTAAACGGTTAACTTTACATAAACGACTTTGACCCCATCGATTAACGACGGATAATGGATAATGCGATGTGGTTGTAGGGATTCGGGAAGATGTTGTTAATGGATGAAATCGCCTAATGGATACAATGAAATGTTTAACACACAAAAATAAATGGAAAAAAGGAGAAAGAAAAAAAAAAGAAATACATCGAATTTATAAAATGTTAAGAATGGACACATCATTTATGTGACTTTGGTACTCGGACCATGTTTGCCATTCTGAAATGACATATACGTCGCTATCCTGTAACTATTCTACGGGCACAATTAGCTGTACGGAAATTAGCGTCCGATTGCGAGTTAAGATAAGAAGAGACATATTGTTATGATGTAACTAAAGTGACCATCTTATTATTTTTTTTCTATGCCCCCCCCCCCTTTTTTTTTTCATCCCTCATCAACCTTTTCCGAAACTCATGGGACAGCAATCATTTATTATATTTTGTCCCTTGTATTTATTTCAGTTAATTATGCTTATTAATATATATATATATATATATATATATATATATATATATATATATATATATAAAGAACGTTTGATTTCTGATGCCAATAAATTACTGAATAACTGATGTAATGACCTGATAATGAGCTAAAATAGTGGCTGACTATTGGATAAATGGGTTTTGTCGATCAGAGCGCACCATTAGAATGAATCGCTTTGTTGCTTGCGTTAACTGCAGGGCCAAGAGATAATTCACATGGATGTATTCTGTTTCAAACAAACAATTATTTACAAGTAGATAATGTGAGCGGAAATTTTAAACATTTTAAGTGACTGGCCTAGAGCGCCATGTTTTAGAGTTGAGATTTCAATGAGAGTTTGTATTACATAATGTAAGAGAAGAATGGAAGGTAATTGTGGGCAAAACAGGTGTACTTAGAGGTTCTTTATAGATATTGGGAAGGTTGTCAAAACACGAAAACTAAAGTGTTCTCCGTGTTGATTTCATAGGACGAAATCCACAACGCCTGAAATTATTTGTAGTTAGGATTATAAGCTGGTACCCACACAGCGAATCGCCACTCTCTACGCCCTTGGATAACCCAAGAGAACAGTATGTAAATGATACAGCTTGGCACCAGCAGCGTCCAAGACTGGTCGGAATGTATCAATGTGCCAATGTTATCCGCCTACGGGACTCCATGTAAGAGTTTCCTCGTCCGAAGTTAACAAGTCCCTTTCCTCCCGGATATTTTGCTTGACTGCGCTTTTGTGGGCGTTGAACCACGAACTTGAGAATAAGTCTAGTGCACTCGGCCACCCCGTACTCCTAAAACCGTGCAGATTATTTGAAAAAGAAATGTATGTTTGCCTCAGAATTTTTTTATTTTTTTTATATTGAATAAATTTGAAAAAGCTCTTAAACAGCTTTATATCATCAAATAAATCGAACAAGAAATTTTTAATTTGAAAACCAAAACAGGACGATGACATGAACGTATTATCTAATGCCCCCACAGCCCCGACCCACACCCTTTTTGCGCAAATGCAACTATACGAAATAAAAGAAAATCTTAAAGGAGAGATGGACGGCTTAAGTGACTTGATAGGAAAAAAGTACACAGTCTATATCTAGGACTACACAGGAAGTACACATTCTTTAAAAGGACTACACAGGAAGTACATAGTCTTTACCAAGGACCACACAGGAAGTACACAGTCTTCACCAAGGACTACACAGGAAGTACAAAGTCTTCACCAAGGACTACACAGCATGTACGCAGTCTTAGAGTTTTGCTGTTGATGTTAATTGCAATGGCCAACGTTTCGAAGTCATCCGCATTGCCTTGATCCTCTTCATTGCCTTGGTCATCTTTATTGCCTTGGTCATCTTCATTGCTTGGTCATCTTTATTGCCTTGGTCATCTTCATCGCCTTGGTCAAATTCATTGCATTGGTCATCTTCATGGTCTTGGTCATCTTCATTGCCTTGGTCAACTTTATTGCCTTGGTCATCTTCATTGCCTTGGTCATCTTCGCGTGCAAAGGACGAACAATAATGTGTAAAACAGCAGCTGTGTTCATCATTTTCAGTTTGCTTCCAGTAGAGCTACAACTTGTCAGACTTAACAGGATATTTCAACAAACATAGATTTAAATATACATTTTGAGCACTTTAGACTTTTCCTATTTAAAATAAAGAATTTTTAAAGAATATTTAACTGAATTATTTATATTGAAATATATTCTTTAATAATAAAATATATATTTAATGTAATTGAATTCAGTGGTTCCTTGGCCAGTGTCAGAAAATGCGCAGCGTTCCGGTTATCGTATTCCATCTTAATGTGGGCCTCGGGTCATTCAGAGTTGAGGTAATTGCACTTAAGATCACAGGATATGTCACGTGTCGGCCAATCTCAGTGTCCTTTTATCTTACATTATTGCGTATCACGCTCAGGAACTTTATAATTGGAAATGTTTTCCTCGCCAAATTCTTGGCCACTCCACAATGCTCCGCCATATTTATTCAGGAACCGGAAGCTGTGTCGGTCTAAAGTTCTCCTTGCCGGGACCTACGGAGATTTTTTTTAAAATCTCTTTTCCGTAAGTTTTGTTAGCCTTGTTTTAGATACTATATTACGAAGGTTCTAAAAATTAAAAAAAAAAAAACCCTCCTAGACTTCTAAAGGAAATTTAGCGGGTAAGTTTATTATATGTATTTAAAAGCAAATTATTGTGACTCTCATCAAACACTCTAAAATTTCTGATTGACTCACAATGAACCAAATATCTTTTATATCACAAAACCTTTCAAACAAAAGTTTAAAGATGAAAAGATTCGAAAGCAACCAACCTCAAGGATAATGTTTCTATCTTGGAGATGATGGGTGTCTGAAGGATAAGTTATATTTGTTGACCAGGAAATATGTGTAAGCTTTGATATGGCAACGAGACACGGATTTCATGATAAAAAGGCTGTATTGTGCTGGCTGTATTGTGCTGGCTGTATTGTGCTGGCTGTATTGTGCTGGCTGTATTGTGCTGGAGTAGAGCAGTAGGGTCGGAGATAAAGATGCAAGAAAATTATCATATTGTAAAAGAAACTCAACTTCTTTGCTAATATATAAGGAGGGGGGTGGTAGGCAAACGCCACAAAAAATTCATCACGTATTGTAGCCTGGAAACGAACCGATCAGGAGAATGCCATGACCTTGTCGGTTTAGGTGGACATCGTCGTTTTGTGTGTGTCTCGTCGTCCTTAACCGTGGCATGAAAGAGCAGCGTCCGGTAGCCGTTGAACTGTTTCGATTGGCTCATCGCTGGGCTTTTCAGGGGTTCCTCAGGAGCCAAGAAAGCATGAAGTAATCTTGTAGAATTACAGGATTGAATCAAGTCTAGACGGGCTGAAAACTAGAGGGAGGAACAGAAGGAAGGACTTTGGTACTTAGAGTGTGTAGATGTTATTGGTAGGTCTTCTCATGATAGTTGATGGTGATAAGATAGAAGAAAAGACCAATACCATGTGGATCCTTGAAGCGGGAAGAAGTAAAAAAAGAAATAGAGAAAATGGTATGTTGAAATGCGGATATTTTGGGGACTTCATTGTACAGAACACTATCTCTAGCTTGTTTTCAGAAAGCTTTTGTAAAAACATTTTTCATTTTCTTTGGTAAACAATACTAATTAAATGAAATAAAGATACAAATTTTGTTTTGTGGAATATTTCAATTTTCATGTTTAAGAGAAGTGATGTTTTTTTTTTTGCGCCAGGCGTCAGCCTCACTGATTGACTTCCAATTCTTGATAAAAATCAGTTTCCTTTATATAATGATGTATGAAAACTGTCTCCCTTGTCTGAGTTCTGTATTGCAAAGTTCATATTTTAATGTTTCCAAAAGTGTATGCTTAAAACAATTAAATGTATTAAAATATTTAATACAAATCTTAACCTTTTTTTATCGTGACCTTTTCTTGATATAAACATCAAACAATTTATCCACACCAAATAATCTCAAATAGAGAGATCGCAAGCTAAAAACAGAGCCCATAGTGACTTAATATGCAGACCTGTTTACCCTCAAACTCTTAAAATCGTACAATATCAACACAAAATCATTCAATACACTATCTTAATAGTAAAAAAAAAATAAACATACAGTATATATAATATATAATGTCTATACCTTAAAATCGTGTATTGTATGCCAAAATCGTAAGAGTAAACGGGTCGGAATATGAGTTAAGACCGTCATTGCGCATAAATATCATGAGCTGCTTGTAGCACGCTGCTTCAAAATCTAAATATGAAATAGTAAAAACAGTTATACATAACAATAGAAAAAACCACGACATCTTGAGTCTAATTATTTTGTTTTTTAAAATAATAAATCGGTACTCATCAACATCATCATCAGGTCCCGTAGTCCTTCAACCGTTGGGGCGCCACAGATGACATGTACACTATTCGTCTCCATTCCTCTCGGTCTTCTGCCCTAAGCATAGCATCGCCTAGTTGTAATCCCGTCCATTCTTTTATATACTACATGACCAAAGAAAACAAAACAAATCCTTTATACGAGAACACCGAAGTGAAAGGAAATCACTAAAATAACTCAATAGTTTCTAGTAGATTAAAGGCCGAAAGAAAGGAGATACGAATAAATGAAAGAGGTGGATTTCAGTACGTAAATATGATTTGGTCACAAAAGTATTTAAGGGCTGTCTGCTCATGAGGTCATAGAAAAATATGATTAGCAAGGTCTCCAGAACTTAATGTTAAATTTAGCCAAAAGCTGTCACTGGAAATAACGTAGATAGATTCCATATTGAAATTTAATAAATTGGATTTTTTTATTATAATTTTTTTTGCTATGCAAATATTGATTAGACAGTCTTGAAAGAGAAAACGATTATTTTGATTAGGATGTGTCCACATTTATTATTGGTTTTTTTTGTGGTTTTTTTTGTTAAACATTTTGAACTCTCCATTATCCAATGCGTAGTCCACCTTCTAGCCCCAAAGAATAGATATCGCTTATTACTACCGCTTCCAATTTGGGGTGTATTGATTGAAGCGATCACTTGATTCACTTTGGGGTTAATTGATTGGAGTGATCACCTGATTCACTTGGGGGTTTATTGATTGAAGCGATCACTTGATTCACTTGGGGGTTAATTGATTGAAGGGATCACTTGATTCACAAAATGCCATGTCCCATATTTCAGAATGTCACCACCTCACACAAATTTCTACGATATACACACTCAGTTACGCATACCCAACAGCACTCCTGGTTCACGGCTAAAATCACACACGCAAGCACACACAAAACACTCACAAGCGCACACTTACATTCACACTTAACTATGCCACCACCAGCACACGCGTCTCCCCCCCCCCCCCCAACCCAGAAATCAATGGAGCTGTTCATTTTATCACACCGGGATATCCGTGGCCCATCTTACGGCTAGTGTTAAACGACAAAGCCTTGCTTCTATCACTTTCCACGAGATCCCAGAAGAATTATCACAGCAGCAATAAAAGGCTCAGATAGCGCTTTTTCGCCCGAAGCCATCGCAATAAGAATAGCTGAAACGGGGATGTGCCAGAAGCGTCATAATGAATCACCTCCCCTTAAAAGATACTTTTTAGCCATTGGCCATTTTTTTTTTTTTTTTTTTTTAATTTGGGAATCGTTAATTAACATACAATTTGAGAACCATTTGATCAAGAGCTTTTTTTAAAAAAAAAAGGGAATTGGGTTTTAGAGAATATTACAACCATAAAGCAAACCTTGAGCAGGGACTGACAGACGAAAATTTTGAATGATAAATAATGCAAATTAACTATTTTTTGAGAGTGTAGATATTCATTCAGCATTCAATGTAAATGGCCGAAGCATACACATCGTTCTAGAACTAGATCATATCATCTATTTATACTCCTTGATTATAACACGGTTTATACTCCTTGGTTATAACACGGTTTATACTCCTTGGTTATAACACAGTTTATACTCCTTTGTTATAACACGGTTTATACTCCTTGGTTATAACACGGTTTATACTCCTTGGTTATAACACGGTTTATACTCCTTGGTTATAACACGGTTTATACTCCTTGGTTGTAACACGGTTTATACTCCTTGGTTATAACACGGTTTATACTCCTTGGTTATAACACGGTTTATACTCCTTGGTTATAACACGGTTTATACTCCTTGGTTATAACACGGTTTATACTCCTTGTTTATAACACGGTTTATACTCCTTGGTTATAACACGGTTTATACTCCTTGGTTATAACACGGTTTATACTCCTTGGTTATAACACGGTTTATACTCCTTGGTTATAACACGGTTTATACTCCTTGGTTATAACACGGTTAGGACATGGCGTGCTGCCAATCGAACAACAATCGTATTGGTGTGGAGGGGGGTGGTGGTTGAAATCCATTGAAACCGTGATCAGACTCTCTGTGTAATATCTCCACATGTAAATAGTGTCATAATAATTACCGAGAGATTGAAATATTTCACTTAAAGTTTATTTAAAAAATTTTTTTTTTTACTTTTCTGCATCGATTTCATTGGATATTTTTTAAATTTAGGATTTGACCTTTGTTTATTATTTTGAGATTTCTAACAATCGATTCGGTAAGTAGTCAAACTTTAACAATCTTTTTTGGAAAATAGTCAAGATTTAACGATCGATACGCCCGAACCGGACAGAACTGTCCCCAGAACATGATTAACCGGACAGTACCGTCCCCAGAACATGGTTAACCGGACAGTACCGTCCCCAGAACATGATTAACCGGACAGTACCGTCCCCAGAACATGGTTAACCGGACAGTACCGTCCCCAGAACATGATTAACCGGACAGAACCGTCCCCAGAACATGATTAACCGGACAGAACCGTCCCCAGAACATGATTAACCGGACAGTACCGTCCCCAGAACATGGTTAACCGGACAGAACCGTCCCCAGAACATGATTAACCGGACAGAACCGTCCCCAGAACATGATTAACCGGACAGAACCGTCCCCAGAACATGATTAACCGGATAGAACCGTCCCCAGAACATGATTAATGTTAGGCGAGCGATGATTATTTAGACAGTATTACTTAACAGCCTTGCATTTATTTGTATTTTATTGTTTTATTTCGAAAAATACATGAACACATCGTTGCTTTGAACAAATGAATGCTGCTCTCTGCGTCTACGCCATGATAGACATTTCAAGGACTATCCTCTTTCTAATTGAACACAGATGTAGGATGCATTAAGGATGAACATATCCTTGCATATAAATATGATACTGTTGTCATGAAATCCACTAATGCATACACATTACCTGAAATGGTATGCGTAATACTGACTGGTAATGAAGGCAGGTGTAATATATATTCTAAAACGCCGGGACAGATTGCAATCAGATTAGTTAAAAGGAAATAAGCGAATAAATTATCGGGAAAATCTGGAGGGAAAAGAAAAAGATGCCAAGAAACAATGAACGTGTTGGCAAAAAGCCTTCTTCAGCGAACAATCAACAGTAAAAACTATATATTTTTTTTTATTAAAAAATTACCTGCAATGTAGTATCCGAGAGTACTTTGCGAGGAATGTTATAGAACAAGGTTGGCGAGAGAGTTAATATAGGGAAAATGGGACGGAAGAGAAGAAAAGTAAGTTCTCTGCGGTTGGTCTGTACAAGGAGGGGGGCAGAGAAGAGGCTCAACGAGTGAATGAGAACACGGCATTGACGCCATGTGGTGTCAGTGTCCGCTATATCTGAAACACAGTTTGTTTTCCCAAGTTCACCGGGTTTGGCGTGTTGGTACAAGACCCCACGGTGGTGACAGCTTCTCTTGAAGTGTTTTGATACGCGTCACTGCTTATCTCTAGAAATATTTCGAATGTGTTCAGTACATCCGTCCTGTAGGCGGTTTCCAGTCGCACACAGATACGCGTATTTATGCCCTTTTTGTAAAAACTGAAATTCTGGTTACAACTGGTTTCTGAAACAGGTAATAATGGGGGAGACTGCAATCAGGTTAGCACAATAGGAAATTAGTAAAACACAGTAAGGTTAAACCTGATAAAAGGAATGCAACAAAACAACGAACGTGTCGGCAGGAAGCCTTCATAAGATAAGTCTTTTGCTGCCCTCTTGGATACTATTTCTGAGCTAAGTTCTATATTATATATTTTTTTATATATTTTTTTATTTTTATTCGTGTTTCTGTTTGTTCGCTGATGGCATTGTCACGTAGCTGCCCACTTTGTCCTAATGCATATGGCATTGTCAGATGTCTGCACTAACCTGACAGAAACACTATAAAAACTTGTAGACAACTCGTAAAACTAAAAATATTTTTAAAAATAAAACATTTTTAAGTTGAAGTTGTGGCACTTGACTGTTTTTGGTCTGGTTTCCAGATCATCCAAGTCCAGCATGCGTTGTATACGGCAAGGGTTCTTATCCTTTTTTGCATCAACACACCCATCTTGATCTCGCACCCCAAGACTAACATATAAAAAGTGGTCAAGATTTTTGCCACCCCCCTTTCAAACAAATATATCTCTTCGGCAATAAAAGACTCCCCTAATTTTTAAAAAAAAACGATACCCGACGTGGAGGACTGACCCATTTGCGCTCTCTCCTACGTTACTGCTGCTACCCGGTTAGCTAAGGGCATTATTACGGACTGTTATTATGGAGAATTGTATCTCATATTTTAGTCTATTGGCTCCTTTCAAAAACAGTCCATAACAAAGGACGATACCAAAGTTCAAATACAATAACAAATAATACGATACTCAAAGCCAGAGCTAATTACAATTGATACGTTTTTTAATGTGTGAATTTCAATGAATACAAAAGCAAGAGAATATGATTAAAACAATTAACTTACAGTTTGGCTGGTACCGGTACTGTGTCAATCAAAAATAAAATGAAGAAAAGTTGTACGATGAAAGAAAATCTACAAACAACAAAGCACTGTCTAGTAGTACAATAATATTACACGCACCCAGTCTCGTGATAAAGGATCTCTCTCAATCTTTATATATATATATATAGTCTGTTCCAAACGATTTCCAAAAACAGCATCTGCATTGTTTTGCTTTACAGTTTAATCTAGATTATTCTATTCTTTTCTGATTGGAACGGACAATACTAAGCTTTGTAGTAAACAAGGTTACATTTCGCTACCCACATCCCAAAACGGCTACGAGTGTTTTGACTACAAGAGGTCATGCACGGGGAAAGCGAGGAAAGCGTGCAAAAACACGTCTAATACATTACACCTCCTCTTTTAAAAGAAAAAAAATGCATTTTTCAAAAATGGAATTCTTTTCCATTAAAATAGTAAAAGAAAATACATTTCTTCCTTTCAAATATTAAACAAAACGCTTCTTAGCAGCTTTCAAACAACTACATAATTTATGTGCAGTTAAAATTAATTTCTGGACAAAGTATCAGCAATCACATTATCTTTGCCTCCTAACCCGCTTCTGAGACCCGGTTAATTGGAAGTTTGTGCGAGTTTTCCTTTCGAACTACTTCATGGCCGGACAATTTTCAGAATGGCGTGTGTACTTAGGTCTATAGCAACTTAATGCAGTGTCTGTTGAAAAATACTCATAATCCCTACTTTTATTATATATATTTTTAAATAATTCTTAATTACTTCAACATCATGTTTTAATCATAGCATTATACACTCCGGGAAACATTAGAATGATAAGCAATTACCGACCTGATACACTTATTTTGAAGTTATGTCAGGATTATCCAATAAAAACATAGTTATCCATAGAGATATTTTCAACAATCGAAAGACATGATATTGAAATTTAATAAAAAAAATTGAAAATCTGACTTTACCCCCAAAGTTTGTCAAATCAATTTTTAAATACATCTGACACGTGTCAGGGGGGTATATCTAACATAATTGCATTGGTCTAATTATTCTACTTTGACATTTTTTTACCTCCACCAGCTATGGGGTGGGCCGTAAACGTTTCGAGGTCCTGAAGTTTGCACAACCCTTAACCAAAGAAACCTTTTCAAATTCAAATTTCCCAAAACTCGTGTCATTCCCCAAAATGGAAAATGAAATAAAAATGTAACGTACTGAAGACATACAACTAATATTTAGGTTAAAGATTTAAATAATTATTGAAAAGATCAGTATGACATTTTGAGAAGTCACCGAGTTTGTGAAGTATATGACATGCTTAGAATCAATTTTCTGTATTAGAAAGAGTTATAAATTGTATGTTATGATAAAACTATGGCCATAATTGTTATACAAATTAAAATATAGCAAGAAATCCAGAATTTTTTAACCTAATATCGCGAAATCGATTGGTGGCAGCTCCTGAGCGACGAAGAAGTCAACTTTTGTATCATTGCTGAATGGAACATTGCAGGATTTTAGAACTTAGTTGTTTATGTCATTAACAACAAAACAAGTCGAATCATTTTTCTCACTCTGTACCTTCTTCATTTTCTCCCTCTGTACCTTCTTTCGTTTCATCCTCTGTTCTCTCTAAATTTTTCTCTCATTCTTTTCTTCCGCTTTTTCTTGTCACCTCTTTCAGTTGACACTCGTTTCTTTCTCTCACCTTTTCTCTCCCTTCTACTTCTATTTACTTTTCCCCGTTTGTTTCTTACTCCCTTTTTCTCCGCTCTCGATTTGCTCTCTTTATTTTCACCTTCTCTCTCTCTCACTCTCTCTCCTCCCATTTTTATCTCTTCTACCATTCTCTATCTAGCCCTTTAATTTCGTTTTTCTTTCTCTCTTCTTTCTCTTTTCAATTGTTTATCTCTCTTTTATCTGTTTTCTCCAAGTTTTTTCGCTCTCTTATCGCGTTTCCCATTTTTATCTTCCACATCTTTTGTCCCGTTTCTCTCTCTATCACTTTCTCTCACGCTTTCTCTCTCTCCCTCTCTCTCTCTCTCTCTCTCTCTCTCACTCTCTCTTTTCTCTCTCTCTCTTTATCTCTCTTATATGTTGCTCTGTCTCTCCTTTCTCTCGACTTTCTCTCTGTCTCTTATTCCCCTTACTCTCCCTTTCTCTCTTCCTCTTTCTCTTTTCTCACTCGTTGCTCAGCATGACGGCTACATTCTCGTTTGCGATATCTCAAAATCTTGTATTATTTAAAACACCCCCTAAGGCTTAAACCTTTTCTTCCCAGGCACATCATCCGAGACCATGCGTTCCTAGTCCTTCTCTCCTTGACATTCACCATTTTTATCTGACAAGGTCCAGTTCCGTCTGGCCGTTTAGTCACATTCTCATATCCGCTCTTTAAAATATCTCCAGCTTTCTATTCGTTATATTTACTCGACCTACTTTAAAGGAAATCGAAACCTCAACCACCGAGAATTCCTCACATCTCATTGAACCCAAATTATGACTTCCATCATTAGGCTGGAGGTAACGTATCGAGCTCTTCTGCGTAATCGATACTTACTCTTAACCCAAAATTTTGTTTTTATAATTGTTTGTACCCCATTCGATACTCATCATCCGAATACCAATAAACGGAAGTGACGTATAGTCCAAGAGATCTCTCGCTGTAATGTATGTATGGCTCAATGGTTTGGTATAATAGTTACTTGTGGTAACTTTTAGTGCTCTTGCTATGTATCTGGACTGTTTTAGTGCAGCTGTATTTGTGTAAGGTCGTGACACGTTATGGAACTTATGTGTGTCAAACTGTCCTGTCACACTAAGTGTGCTTTTGGCATTTCAAGGGAACTAAAAGAAATTTCATTAAAAACTATACACTTTCTTTTTGAATGATAAGGAGAAGAAAACAAAAAAAAGGAATCGCTATGTAGTGTGTAATTTGTGTTTTAAGGAAGTATCTGTACGTTGTATATTAGGAATGACGTATGTATTTTTGGCAATAAGAGTGTGTACTTTATGTTATAAGAATTTCGTGGGTAATTAATGGTGTAAGAGAGCCGTGTGTCCTTTGTGAGGTAAAGATTGGTGTGTGTACTTTGTGTGGTAAAAATTGTCGTGTGTACTTTGTGAGGTAAATATTGTCGTGTATACTTTGTGAGGTAAAGATTGTTGAGTGTACTTTGTGTAGTAAGAACCTCGTGGACCGCAGGCACATTGCCGAAAATGTGGAAAAAGGCCATAGTTATCCCAATCCCAAAGGTTGGGAAACCAGGCCATTTACCAAGTAGCAATCGGCCGATTTCCCTCACATCATGTGTCGGGAAGGTAGCAGAACGAATAGTGAATGGCAGACTCTACTGGTTTCTAGAGAAAAATAAGTGCCTCCCATCGACGCAAGATGGGTTCCGTAAGGGCCGTCAACCCATGGATCAAGTGTTCCGTCTTGTCCAGTCCATGACAAACAAGCTCCAGATGAAAAATCACACGATGGCTGTGTTCTTTGACCTCAAACAGGCGTACGACCGAGTATGGTGCACGGGCCTCATGTACAAGTTCCAGAAACTGGGAATCTCAGGGAACATGTCAAATTGGGTGGAGGAATTCCTGAGGAAGGGAACCATTGCCACGCAGGTGGGCAATAGAGTTTCTGATCAGCTTGTCCTAGAGGACGGAATCCCGCAGGGGTCAGTCCTCAGCCGCACACTTTTCCTCGCCTATGTGTATGACCTGCAAGAGGAATTAGAATCCGAGAACACTATGTTCGCGGACGATTTAGTCATCTTGAGCTCGGGGAAAGATGTCACCGCACTGCAGATCCGGCTGGAACGCGACCTAGATAAGATCGAAGCCTATTCAATGAGGTGGAAAATGGTCGTGAATACGGACAAGGCGGTATACTCGCGATTCATTAACAGTTGAAAAGCGCTTAAGGTGGAAGTAAAACTAACTATCAATGGGAAACAGCTGGAATGGGATTGGACTCCAGTTTATCTGGGAGTGAAGTTGAACCAAAAACTCCAGCTTCATAACCACATAAACGAACTATGCACCAAGACAACACAAAAAACTAGGCCTGGTGAAAAAGTTCGCCTGCACTGACTGTGGCGGAGATGCAAGACTACTAAGGTCCTTATACCTGAGTAGTGTGAGAGGGGCAATGGACTATAGCTTACCAGTCCAGACCTTCGCGGTCCGCACGGCTCTAGAAGAACTGGACCGCATCCAAAACCGAGCTCTCATGTTTGTATGCGGGGCGATACGCACCACACCCACAGTGGCGGTGGAAATTATGGCTGATGTCGAACCGCTCGATATCAGACGGGAAAAAGGTAGTCCTTACGACGGTGGAGCGATACCGTCGCATGGACAGACAGGAACCCTGTTTTCAGTTACAGGACCGATGGGTAAAAAAGTCCAGATTGAAGAGACCATCCTTTATGGATACGGTCCACAGTCTTGAGGGAGAGATGGCGTTACCCAAAAACAAGGAAAAAAATTCGACACCATGACTAACACCAATGCCACAAAGGCCAGCCCTCAATCAGAACTATCTGAGGCAGCGCTGAAAACGATTGAAGCTTATCCGGACAGTCAGGTTAAAGTCTTTACAGACGGCTCATGCTTTTCCGGGGAAGAGCGAAGTGGCTACGGTGCTCTTATCCAGTACCCCAAAGAGATTGATCCACCCGAGGAGCTGTCCGGACCCAGTGGGAAGAATAGAACAAGCCTAAATGCAGATATGGAGGCAATACTGGTTGCTCTTAAGAGAGTCCACAAACGCCTGGCAAAACGAAAAAGCTTTCCGAACGTAGTGGTCTTCACCGACTCCCGCTCTGCTCTCGAGCAAGTGGGGAGGGGCTCCACGAAGACCACAATGGTGAATGCCATTCTGGAAACAGTAGGAAACATCACCGCAAAAGGCGGCAAAGTAGTCCTTCAGTACATCGCTTCGCACGTTGAGGTGACGCAGCACGACAGGGCAGACATCCTAGCCAGAGAAGGCGCGGCCCAGCCGCAACCCAACAAGCCAATGACTCAGCTGGGAGTAAACGCCTGGCTTAAAGACCACTTCCGAGAGGAGTGATTGAGCGAATGGGCCGCAGGAGAAACCGGACGACAGCTCTCCCGGAAAATGCCGCGACCTAGCAAGAGTGACCCCTGGTGGAAACTAATAAGGAGCGAACAGAACCTCATCACCCAGATGAGGACAGGCCACTGCGCGACTCGGAGCTACCTTCACAGACTTGACGACAGAAAGGAACCAAATTGCCGATTTTGCGCCCAGGCAGAAGAGACCGTGGCTCACTTGGTGGTCGCTTGCCCCAGTGGAGGTACAGGGGTCGTGACCCTGAGTCCTGCTTTGAAGATTTGATTTACGGTGACGCTTACCAGATGCGGCAAGCCGCCAATGTAATAGCCAGGGCTGTATGAGACTAAGTCTCGGCCCAAGAGGATGCGACATTAGTTATGTATTGCTTTATTATTCTTATTTACAGCAAGTATACCCGGTATAAGTATACCCAGTATAGAGTATAAGTATAGAATATAAGTACAGAGTATAAGTATAGAGTAGCCAGTGTTGAGTAGAGTCAGTAGAGCTGAGTAGACTAGAGTATAGCTGAGTAGAGTTCAGCTGAGCACATTTAAAATCAGTATAGCTGAGATTGAGTTGAGTAGCGGAGTCAGTCATCTAGGATCAGACTAACGCTGACATCCTAAGTAAAGTAATCGAAGTGTAGGTCAAGCCTACAAAGATAAACAAAGGCTCAGCCAGAAGCCCACCGTGTTCCCCCCCCCCCCCGGCCCAGACCACATCTGACCAGAGCGAGTGACTAGAGAGAGAAAGTGGTCAAACACAAAGACTGCCGTGTTGTGTGTGTTGGGACCCGAATTCCCCAGAGGACAAGATAACCAGTGTAACGTTGTACATCGCAAACTGTATTTAGTTTTTTTCTGTTATAATTAAATATTTATTTGTGAGCTGAACCACCTGTGATCTTAAGTATAATATAGCATATTAGTAGTAGTAGAAGTGCGCGATGTTAGTGGAGATTGAATGTTAGTGTGTGGAGTGCGATTAGTTTAGAGTAATTAATTAGAAATATAATGATACCCAAGACATAGCCCTAGAGGCAGTACTACTCTAAAGATTCACTGGGGCCCTATATACGTAAAACTATTGTAAGTAACATGATCGTACATTTTGGGGTTTTAGTAAAATTTAATTAAATGTGAAACCCAACAATCTTATTCAGCGTTTTCATAAACGTTATCAAAAAATGTACATTATGTTTGAGATTACATATAACAGTTTCCTATTAAACAAAGCTAAAATGGGCTTTTGAACTTTTTTCATATTTATATTTTCTTGATGGACCAAGTTATACATTTTGTTTTCATTGCCTCTATTCAGTGTATAAAGTGGGTGGGGGAGTTGGTTCGTTTTGTGTGTTGTTGAGATTCGGTGGAAAGAGCTCTTCCGACATGTTCTTTACACTCTGGATCTGTTATGTTGGTGTTATGAAGATGACGTGTTAAAGCACACCTTCCTTGCTTTCCACGTGAATGACCTCTTACAGTCGAGACCGTTTTGGGGTGTGTCTAGCAAAATGTAACCTTGTTTACATTTAAGCTTATTATCGTCCGTTCCAAACGAAAATTGTGGAATGATCTAGAGCAGCGGTTCTCAATCTGTGGGTTGCGACCCCTTTGAGGGTCGAATGACCCTTTTCCAGGGGTCGCCTAAGACCATTGGAAAACACATATACTCTAGAGTTATGAAGAAGCAACGAAAATAATTTTGTGTTGGTGGGTCGCCACAACATGAGGAACTGCATTAAAGGGTCGCGGCAGTAGGAAGGTTGAGAACCACTGATCTAGAGAATGCGGGAAGCATTGAGACTGCGTAATCTATTTCGAGAATTATCATCTAGAATAGAGTATAAAAAGGCTGAACATTTGAATGACGACAGATCCCTTTCCTTTATCACGAGACGTGCAGTGTGTCGTCATTTAATACTAGACAGTGCTTTGTTGTGTTCAGATTTTCTTTCATTGTACAGCTTGAACTCATTTTATTTTTTACACACAGTACCGGTACCGGCCGTACTGTAAGTTAATAATTTTAATCATATTCTCTTGTGTTTGCAATTCATTGAAATTCACACATCAAAAACTTATCAATTGTAATTCGCCCTGACTTTGTGTATGGTTCTTTTAATATTGTTTTTAAAACTTTGGTATCGTCCCTTATTATCGACTGTTTTGAAACGAGCCAATACACTAAACTAAGAGATAAAATTCTCTCCATTTATAGCAGTCCGTAAAAGTTGGTCACGTGTATAATATGTTACATAAGAGTGACATTCAACTGCGATCCTGGCTTAATTTTGAAGGAAAAAAAAACAGACTCAAATGTTAAATGCCCCACAGAGCTTGTCGTGAGACTGCTCGCCGTGTCCGCTAAATTGATCGTGGGCCCTCAAGATGTAGAAGAAGAAGAACCGAGTAAAAGCCAAAGATGCCATTTTGATCAGAATGCGCTTCGGGCATCAGACGGCATGAACCCCGGCCACCTCTGTGTGTGTTTAATGATTTAGAATACTTTGCAAATGGACAATCTAAAACAGGAGGCGAACAGCCCAAATGACTTCAATGATTTCCAGTTCAATTTTCTCGGGCCGAATGTCAATAGACCATAATAATTAAAGTAATATTTAAAATATGTACGCACCCACCTATTTCACATGTACGCATCCACCTATTTCATATGTACGCACCCACCTATTTCACATGTACGCACCCACCTATTTCACATGTACGCACCCACCTATTTCACATGTACGCACCCACCTATTTCACATGTACGCACCCACCTATTTCACATGTACGCACCCACCTATTTCACATGTACGCACCCACCTATTTCACATGTACGCACCCACCTATTTCACATGTACGCACCCACCTATTTCACAAGTACGCACCCACCTATTTCACATGTACGCACCCACCTATTTCATATGTACGCACCCACCTATTTCACATGTACGCACCCACCTATTTCACATGTACGCATCCACCTATTTCACATGTACGCACCCACCTATTTCACATGTACGCACCCACCTATTTCACATGTACGCACCCACCTATTTCACATGTACGCACCCACCTATTTCACATGTACGCACCCACCTATTTCACATGTACGCACCCACCTATTTCTTTAAATATAATTCACATCAAATGATCCGAGCAGTCGGTCGTTTTGCTCCTATTAAATAAGGCTGCGACTTGAAACAGTTTAAGAACCGGCGTTCTAAAACTTTTATCATCTCTTTCCTCTACTCTTGGTCTACTGGTAGCGACAGTGCAATGATGTAATCAACAATGTACCTTGCAATGATTAACTCAGTGACTCGGTTGTATAACAACATATTATTTACTTTCATTCGTTGGACTGGTCTATAGAAGGCTTTACATCATCTACAACACTTTCACGTTTACACTTTAAAGGCATTTCTCTGCGCGTGGTGTATCTTTAGAAGCCTTTTGCTTCTTACATTTATTTTACCCTCTTTCAATATTTCACTCACATGCTACAACATTGTAAAACTCAATGAACGTCAACTTAATTGCTGTATAGATAAATTGTTTTTTCTTTTCTTGTTTTGTTTTCCCCCCCTCCCCTCCCCACTTTTTTTATAAGTAAGAAAATCCCATAGATAACACTTGATCTGTATCTCGTGAGAGATATTTTGGCGTCAAGAATTCTAGATTCAACAGTTGTATAAAGTGTCTATTCGTCTCACAAAGAATTGTAGGAAGACAACCAGGCTGTGGACCAGCGATTCTCAATTTTGAATTGTGAACATATCCAACGTTTTTGTTGTTATTTTTTTAAGTTTTTGGTTATGGCGTGGCAAAAGTTTACGAATAATATTTTTTTTTTACCTGACACACAACGGGGCGATTCCTTGCTCTGTTGGAGGAATCATTATTTCCTATTTTGTGTTATTTTTTTCCATTTAGCCGAAGAGGCTGTCTGGTGGGGGGGGGGGGGCGAGGGTTCAGTGGGTGTTGGTTGGGGGGGGGGGCACTGATGTATTTGAACAGCACATTGTCTGACTGCCAATGCTCTACTAATACGGCACAATGACTGTCACAAATGACTGGGTGGGGGGGGGGGGGCCACTGATGTATTTGAACAGCACATTGTCTGACTGCCAATGCTCTACTAATACGGCACAATGACTGTCACAAATGACTGGGTGGGGGGGGCACTGATGTATTTGAACAGCACATTGTCTGACTGCCAATGCTCTACTAATACGGCACAATGACTGTCACAAATGACTGGGTTGGGGTGGGGGTTGGGAGGACATTACCTGATTTTCTTTTATGTAACTTACAATTCGACCGGAATTTGCTGGGGGGGGGGGGGGTTAGAGTGTGTGTGTGGGGGGGGGGGGGTAAGCGGGGCGCTAGGAAGTCAGAGTTCAAGATCTTTACATATCAACCTAGAAGGAATTGTCTTTTTAAAATAATATAATTCCGGGCTTTCCAGTCGATATATGCAAATTATGGATGGAAGTTGCAAATGATTAGGACATGGTGTATCGGGGATATGTTAATTGGTTGAGGCTGTGGATAGTTAGTGATAGAGATAGTGAACAGTTAGTGATAGAGATAGTGGACAGTTAGTGATTGAGATAGTGGACAGTTAGTGATAGAGATCTTTAGCCTTTTCGTCCTCGGGGAAGAGCAGCCGATCTTCATCGACGTCTGTGGTTAGGACATAGGCCGCCTACAAGAGCACTCCAGGCATCACGATCCTGAGCCAATCTCTCCAGCCTCCCAAAGTGTGGCCAAGTTTCTTGGTATCCGCCTCCACTTCACGGCGCCAAGTGTTCCTCGGCCTGCTTCTTTTCCGTTTTCCTTGAGGGTTCCGGTTCAAGGCTTGTCTAGTTATGCTGGAGGCAGGTTTCCAGAGCGTATGGCCAATCCATCTCCATCTTCTCTGGAGGATATCTTGTTCTACCGGTTCTAGCTTTGTCCGCTGCCACAGTTTCTGGTTGCTGATTCTGTCGGGCCAGTGAATCCCGAGAATCCTTCTTAAGCAGTTATTGATGAAGGACTGGATTCTCTTCCTATTCCCAGCAGTGATTCTCCATGTTTCTGCACCATACAGTAGAACTGGTTTCACCATGGTGTTGAAGGTTCTGATCTTCAGTTAAGTATTTAGGTGTTTGGAGGCCCAGACATTCTTGAGTTGTTAGAAGGCTGCCCGTGCCTTTCCTACCCTTATTTTGATGTCAGCATCCGTCCCACCTTGCTTGTCCACGATGCTGCCAAGGTAGACAAAGCTCTCTACCTCTTCGAGCGCTTCCTTTTTGAGCCTGATGGGTGCTGTATTGGTAGCGGCATTGACCATGGGGACCTTGCTCTTCCCCTTGTGAATATTAAGACCAATACGTGCAGAAGTGTCTGCAATAGTTCTGGTCTTCTCCTGCATCTGTTGTTGGGTATGGGAGAGAAGGGCAAGATCGTCAGCAAAATCGAGGTCATCAAGCTGGTCCCACAAGGTCCATTGAATACCATTCCGCTTCTGTTGTATGGATGTTTTCATCACCCAGTCAATGGCCAATAAGAACAGGAAAGGCGAAAGCAAACATCCCTGCCTCACACCGGTCTTCACATGTAAAGCATCCGTCACCTGTTGTCGGTGGACCACTCGGCAGGTCATCCCCTCGTTCCTGATCAAGTCTGTGATTTTCCGCGGGACTCCATATTGTCTCAACAGTCTCCAGAGGGTTTGCCTATCCACACCGTCAAAGGCTTTCTCGTAGTCAACGAAGTTGATGTAGAGGGTTGAGTTCCATTCCAGGGATTGCTCTAGGATGATGCGCAGTGTTGCAATTTGGTAAGTACAGGATCTGTTGGTCTGGAAGCCAGCCTGTTGGTCCCGCAGCAGGAGGTCAACAGCTTCTTTCATTCTGTTGAGTAGTACGCGGTTGAAAACCTTCCCTCTGATGGACAGTAAGGTGATCCCTCTGTAGTTTGAACAGGAGCTTAAGTCCCCTTTTTGGGGATTTTAATGAGGTATCCCTCCTTCCATTCAGAAGGTACCTGTTCCTCCTCCCAGATCTTCAAGAACAGGGGGTGTAGCATCTCTACACTGGTGTGCACGTCAGCCTTCAGTGCCTCTGCTGGGATGCCATCCGGTCCTGCAGCCTTGCCATTTTTAAGTTGTTTGATGGCAATACGAATCTCTTCTTTGGTGGGTGCGTTGCAGTCAATAGCCAGGTCACTATCAGCTGGCTGAATATCTGGTGGATTACTTGGCTCTGGCCTGTTTAGAAGTTCCTCGAAGTGTTCTTTCCATCTGCCTCTCTGTTGCTCCTCATTTGGTATGCTCTTACCATCTTTGTCCTTCAATGTCTACAAAGTTCCTCTTGTCCATCTTGGCGCTTTTCTTTACTTTCGTATTTGCTTCTGAGTACTCCTTTTGGAACTTAACTGCTGTTGTTAATTTCTACCTTCTTCCCTTTTCTCTCTTCTATCACTTTCAATGTATCTGCTGTTGTCCATTTAGACAGTTAGTAATAGAGATAGTGGACAGTTAGTGATAGAGATAGGGGACAGTTAGTGATAGAGATAGTGGACAGTTAGTGATAGAGATAGTGGACGGTTAGTGATAGAGATAGTGGACGGTTAGTAATAGAGATAGTGGACATGTAGTGATAGCGATAGTGGACAGTTAGTGATAGAGATAGTGAGTATTACAGAATAACTATTTACGTCTGTAATGTCACATTATGAAATGGCGTCAGCGGGCCGTCGAGCTATTGCTCCTTATTCCCTCCCCAAAGAACCCACCAAAGCCCGAATATCAAGTCGCGAAGCGGCACGTTCAAGGTGTGCCTTTACCAGGACGGCCCACACCCAAGTCCGCTCAATCGGGATTTCTGCTGGAGTCCACTCCGACCAAAGGACGCCTGGTCGGCCCGACACTGTGCATACACACAGTTGACGCGATCGACTTTCCTAGGAGTGGTGATGGTAAAATTACGTCCTAAAATCTCCGCCTTGGGAGGACTTGTGATGACATGGGATGACATGGGATGTCTTTGGATGACTTGGGATGACATGGGATGTCTTGTGATGACTTGTGATGACTTGTGATGACTTGTGATGACTTGGGATGACTTGAGATGACGTGTGATGACTTGGGATGACATGGGATGTCTTGGATGACTTGGGATGACATGGGATGTCTTTGGATGACTTGGGATGACTTGAGATGACGTGTCATGACTTGGGATGACATGGGATGTCTTTGGATGACTTGGGAGGATTTGAGATGACCTAAGATGACTTGGGATGAATTAAAGATAAAGAAACCTTAGAAATTATACGTGGTCGTAGAGAAGTCACGAACATTTGGCCTGAGGATTAAAGTTAAATCTCTTTTAAAGCAATGATCAAATCAAGTTCACAATAACTAAGCTAAATGCGATTCACTAAAGAAAAATTGTAAAAGCTGGTGGGTTATTAGAATATTAATACAGTTCAAAAAGGGGGGGGGGGGAATGTTCAGTTGCGAGCTTTGGGTAGGGGTGACCTCACAAATTGGGGTTTTTATGAAATGCGCTATTTGTATGCATGTTTTGCAAACTTTCAGCCCCCCCCCCCCCACCAATAGCTCAGTATTACATTTTGTTAAGGATTAACGCGAAGAAATTAGTTGTTTTAAGAGGTTGTTTAATTAGAAAGTAACATTTCTGTGCACACGCCATCTAAAAGAAACACGCAAATGTGAGAGAAGATAGGAAGAACTCAAACCGGCAAACTCGTTGTAAGCATGGACACGTGTGCTGTGGAAAACTAAGGAATCGGACATGTTGAGCAATGACAAGACGTGTGTGTGGGTTTTAAGAAAGAAAAATAATAATTTGTGGCAACTGTAGTTTTTATCTCAGGGGCCATCCACTTAGTGCGTACACAACAAAGTCCCACTTTCCACCCCCCGCCAACTTTTTTTTCAAGTAGCATACGTACTTTTTGGTGACTCCTTCATGCGTACATACAAAGAGCTTTTTAAACTCAGCCCCCCCCCCCCCCCCAAACTATGGAAAGAAAAAAAAAGGCCATCAAAATTAAATAAACTTGATATAATTATGGAGTCAAAGTAAACAAAACGAGTCATCGGTTTTCACCGCTCGCTTTTCGGCGAGCCCAGTGGTTACCAGACTATATGCTCCATCGTCCTGGTTGCCCATTGCCCTTTGGACAGAGACATGAGAAGTGGGCGAAAATAGGGGGGGCGCGAAACTCGTCTTTAAACAAGACCTTAATAGTGAATTAAACTATAAAATCCCATATGCTACACAAAGACAATCATCATCATCATGTCCCTTAGTCCTAGGACCGTTGGGGCGCCACAGCTGACACGAAAACTATCCTTCTCCATCCCTCTCTGTCTTCTGCACAACGCATAGCATCCACTAGTTTTATAAAAAACGTCTTTTTGTTTTAGTTACGCTACGGGGTAGGGCCCATTTTTCTATCATGGGGTGCTGCGGCTTAAGTCACAGGGGCTTTGCGAAATATTACACAATTTTTATAAATTTATGTCTGCGTTTAATCCCAAGGTACATCTTGCGGTCGTAGTGCACATAAGTAGCCTACTTCCTTGAGTAACTGGACTATTAGTGAACTATATTAGTGTTTATTTTTGCCCAACCCTTTATTTTTGGTCTGTGTATTCACTATTTCGAAGTGTACTTGTTAGTATTTAACAAAGGGAGCCTGGTTATAACCTAACATTGACAAGGGCGCCGGGAATCGAAATGTTTTAGGAACCACTATCGGAGCCCGACGAAATATACGTCAATTACACGTTGAACATACGAGTGGACTAAATACTGCTGTAATACTCTACTGCTGATTACTATCTGAGTATATCTATCGAGTTCATTATTAAAAATACATGGGAACATAATTACGATAATTCCTGCAATAAATTGCGGGTTGTTTTTTAAAGCATTCGAGATATAAATATCCTATTTTCGGACTGTGGGAGCTTCAGGATAATTATTGTAAACATTTTTAATTACCTTATGTGCTTTCTGCCTACACCCCCACCACGCCGCCTTTTCTCTGGTCGTTTACCAAAAAAAAAATAGACACCTACATTGCAAAAAAATAGATATATAATTTTATATGATAAGACGTTAAATAGTTGTCTCTTTTGCAAATGTATCAGGTCGCTCATGCGTGACCAAACAAAAGACCATACATTCAATTTGTGAAGAATGTCCAGTCTAAACTATTTTAGTCTTTCAACAAAACTCAGACTTGTCCATTATAAATTGAAGATGCTCACTGGGAGTGTCAGAAAAAAATTCTCCACTCTTTCATGTTATTGAACGTTTTCTCGGGACAATCGTGTTGCTGTCATTTCAAACGACGAGGCAAAGGGACACAATGGAACTTTTAAATAATTCAACAATTTCTCTGCTAATGACCCATCCGACATATAGACCGCCTTGAATGAAGAGAAGCCTGTTTTCATTAAGCCATTGAGGAACATTCTCGAACATTTTTTTTACAGAAGCTGCTGAAGTGCAATTCTCGTGTGAACATCAGAGACAGGAATCTCGTTTGACTGTGCTCCCATACACAGCTACAGTATCTATCGAACGACACAAGACTGCTGGGTGGATCTGAAAGAAGTAATTTTCTGAAAATCTTTTCTGACGAGCCAATGACAATGAGACGCGAATATAAAGACAGAACATTTCCGGAAATAGTCAGAGCCATTTTACTTAATGATGAAGGGAAATTAAACGAAAGAAAAGATACAATGGAATGACAGCTGATGTCGCAGACACAATGGAAGGGCATAAGAAGACACAGCTACAAAAGGGACACTTGTACAATGGAATGACAGCAAGTGAAACAGAAACAAAGGAATGACAGCAAATGACACATAGAATGGCATGACATCAAATAACAGAAATACAATGGAATGACAGCAGGAGCCACATCCAAAAAATGCGACAGAAACAGAATGACAACAGGGGGGGGGGCATATATTCGCAAGTATTTTGACCTATTTACCAAGTCGAAGTTGCGTGACCTGAAAGAAAAATGACCAAGTTGACCTACATCTGGTTCTGATATAGAAATGTTGTTACAAACGCCACACAATATAAGACCTCTGTAATAATAATAATAATAATAATAGTATTGTCTAAACTGAGCAAATCTCAAGTTGATGATCTGGCGCAAAGAACAGTCAAGCAAAAAATCACCAACACCCCCGGGTGGATGGGACTCGTTCACCCTGGATGGAACTCATCTAAGAGAAGGCAACTCTGAATTCAAAACCCGGAGATGGAGTCCCGTAGGCGGATAACATTGATACAATTAAACATTCCCACAACTCCTGCGACGCCACTTGGTGTCAAGCTGTATCATCCACATGATGTTCCCTTGGGTTGATCCAGCGGTTACCCTATATTTGAAACAAAGGAATCTCTTACTCTCTTTCAATGGCATCAAACTTAATTGAAAAACTAGATTTCTGACCCTGTGTACCGATAGTAAACGAAGCTACGGTTACAATAACCGACTGTTAGAGTTTTATTCCATGTCAAAGCAATATATTTGTTTCACATAATCTATGTCTTTTTTATACAACACCAGAAATTAAATATTAAAAAGAAATTTTAAAAAACCAATGTAATCTGTATCATCCATTGTAAGAGAAATATAATTTTCCTTGTTTTTCATTGATCACTGTTTTGACCGAAACGGTAACCAGACAAAACGACAAGTGACAAAATGACAAGTGACAAATCGACAAGTGACAAAACGACAAGGTGGCAAAACGACAAGGTGGCAAAACGACAAGGTGGCAAAACGACAAGGTGGCAAAACGACAAGGTAACAAAACGACAAGTCTTCAACGCCAAAGCATCCACCGACCGTAACATATACATTTAGGAGTTAGTTGCCTTAACCTATTTTAGGATCTACTTGCCTTAAACTGTTTTAGGACTTAGTTTCCTTAATCCTTTTTAGGTCTTAGTCGCCTTAAAGTATCTTAGGACTTATTTGCCTTAAACTGTTTTAGGACATGGTTTCCTCAATCTTTTTTAGGTCTTAGTTGACTTAAATTATTTTAAGACTTGGTTGATTTATACTATTTTAGAATTTGTTGATTTAAACAATTTTAGGTCTTGGTTAATTTAAACTATTTAGATATTTGTTGACATATATAAATTTGAGACGCAACTGACATAAATCATTTTTAGGACTCCGCCTATTGCGGCAGTTCATGATATGCCGGAGAAAATAGTATGTGTATTCCGGTTATGGACAGAAAATCGACTTCCTCGTGTCTGTGTAGTGCACTCTTACAGCGATATCTGACGGCATTCCACCAGATGGACTCCAGAAATCCATTTCCATCGTTACGAAATCCCATTTGCAAACCAACAACCCAAGTGAGTCATTTATTGTCCTGATATCAACACGGACTGTTTTGGAAATATGACGGGTTAATTTTGTTGTTTTTTGTCCGAGGCACCTACATAACGGGATTAGTTTGCATGGCGACACCTTCTGCAGGGATAAAAATCAGATAATGTACTTTTGAGGGACGTCATCCGCCTTTACAATCCCTTGTGTGGGGCGGGAGGGTGCCGAAGGGGAGGCAATCCATATAACGGCAGTTGTTCCTCGGCTGCCCGCAGAGTTGTGACGCGAGGACCTTGCGTAAACAAGATGAAAATCACCCCTCGTTACGTGAGACTTTTGGGCTTAGACGACGTCCCATAAATACTGCACCGCAAGACCTAAGTAGGGCTAGGTTATAAGTATTTGTTTACTTCAGTATGCCGACATCGTTCAATCTGGCGCAGGTCGTAGTGGCAGGACACTTTTTTTAGGTCAATACGTTCGCAACAGCCAGTACGTGAACACGGTTCATTTTTTATAGTTCTAACTTTCAACCTATTCTCATCCGGCTTCTTCTATCTTTCTACCCTCTTTCTTTCTTTTTCTTTATCTCTCTATCTTTCTCTCTTTCTTTATCTGTTTCTCTCTCTCTCTCTCTCTTTAGCTCTCTCCGACAGTTTCATCCAATGTAGCATCTATTTAAAGCAATTCAACGTAGAGGGGTTAAATATACGTATTATGTTGTAGTTGTTTTTTTTAAACTCGTTTTTGCTTAAGCTGATGCACGGTGAGATGTCATGTGAAAACAATAAAACAAAAATAATGTTATCTCTTTTACTGCTCACCCACAGCTCCAATGATAATGTTATCGACCGCTTAAGTGGAACTAGTGGCCCCAGCCAAGAGGATCACCATGCCAGAGTACACCAGACTAGCGACAAAATATATGCATTGCCATGACGACAAGGGACATGGCTGTTATCTTAATTGATTGCTGACTTGTCAAAATCATCTTTGGCTCCTATGCGATCAATAAGTCAAAGGAATATAAATTAGGTTTGACATATTCATTCAATTCGGGTGTTGGGTGGCTGATTCGGGTGTTGGGTGGCTGATTCGGGTGTTGGGTGGCTGATTCGGGTGTTGGGTGACCGACTGGTCTAAACTGAGAAAACCTCAAGCCCAATCCAGCAGAAACATCATCAGCACCTTGGGTGGATGACACTCGTTAACCTTGGATGGCAACTCATCTAAGAGAAGGAGTCCCGTAGGCGGACAACATTGACACAATGAAACATTCCGACAACTCCTGCGACGTCACTGGTGCGAAGCTGTATCATCCACATGATGTTCCTTTGGGGGTGTCCAGCAGCGTGGAGAGAAGCGATTTGCTGCTGGGTGCCACCTTATAATCCTAGAAGAATAATCCCAGGCCTTGTGGATTTCGTCCTGTGAAGTCTTCACCATCGTCACATTGTGACGGACGGACGCCAGCATGTTCACGAATTCGCTCTTAAATGATCTGACTCCACTTTTGACGCCACACTCGTTATTTCAAATCCCCCCAGACCCCTTTCACAAGTACCCTCATATCCTTTTCACGCCTCAAGTCCCCACTTGAGAACCTCTCAGTTAGGCTGGTCGAGTGACGACCCAATTCTCTCACGTCTAAAACTTCATCTAATTAAATGGCCCCTTGCCCCGATCTTGATTGCATTTCTGAAGTTACTGCTCTTGATTATGATAATGTTACACTTCAACTCATCGCTCGGCTCTACAATGTTTTAATAAAAAGTATGAAATCATGATTGCGCACATAGGATGCAATGAAAGACGTGATGATTATTGTGCTACGCTGCATGATTTAAAAAAATATGGGTTGTCGTGATTATGGACAGGGGCTTTGACCATGTTGTTATTCTTAGAGTAGTTAGAAAATAGTCTATAGTTGCAATTTCTGCTCAAATTGCTATATAAATTGTTTTTTGGGGAAAAAGAAACGATCTATTTTATCAAAATCATTGGACACCCAGGTAAATATTGTTTGACACACCCGAGACTTTTGTTTGACACGCGCGTGAATATTGTTTGACACACAAGTGAATATTGTTTGATACACACGTGAATATTGTTTGACACACCCGAGACTTTTGTTTGACACACCCGAGACTTTTGTTTGACACACCCGAGACTTTTGTTTGAAACAACCGACACTTTTGTTTGACACACCCGAGACTTTTGTTTGACACACCCGAGACTTTTGTTTGACACACCCGAGACTTTAGTTTGACACACCCGAGACTTTTGTTTGACACACCCGAGACTTTTGTTTGACACACCCGAGACTTTTGTTTGACACACCCGAGACTTTTGTTTGACACACCCGAGACTTTTGTTTGACACACCCGAGACTTTTGTTTGACACACCCGAGACTTTTGTTTGACACACCCGAGACTTTTGTTTGACACACCCGAGACTTTTGTTTGACACACCCGAGACTTTTGTTTGACACACCCGAGACTTTTGTTTGACACACCCGAGACTTTTGTTTGACACACCCGAGACTTTTGTTTGACACACCCGAGACTTTTGTTTGACACACCCGAGACTTTTGTTTGACACACCCGAGACTTTTGTTTGACACACCCGAGACTTTTGTTTGACACACCCGAGACTTTTGTTTGACACACCCGAGACTTTTGTTTGACACACCCAAGACTTTTGTTTGACACACCCGAGACTTTTGTTTGACACACCCGAGACTTTTGTTTGACACACCCGAGACTTTTGTTTGACACACCCGAGACTTTTGTTTGACACACCCGAGACTTTTGTTTGACACACCCGAGACTTTTGTTTGACACACCCGAGACTTTTGTTTGACACACCCGAGACTTTTGTTTGACACACCCGAGACTTTTGTTTGACACACCCGAGACTTTTGTTTGACACACCCGAGACTTTTGTTTGACACACCCGAGACTTTTGTTTGACACATACGTGAATTTGGTTTGACCACCCGTAAATATTGGTTGACCCATTCGAGATTCCTGCTCGACACATTTAATCTAATGCAACACACCGTTGGAGAACAACTGCTCTAATGAGTTTAGGTAACTAGTTATAAAAATACTGTGAATAAAAATATAGCTACGATGTTTTTTGCAGGATATATTACGGATAGTTGTAGAAAATACATCAAAGATTCTGGACGGGCTGCAGAAGGCAACCTTCCCCCCAGTAGCCGCGTCCTCGGTATCATCACATCAGACTCGAGTACCTATTATCACCGTAGAAGACTTTTGTTCCAAGTGATTAGACTAGTGATCAAATGATCACCCCAAGTGCACGTGTGTATCAATGATTAACCCAGGAGACGTGCGTACAATGATCACTCCAGTATCCTCAAATATGATTGTGTCTCAATGATCAAGTCAGTCGTCTTCTGTACCAATGACTATCCCAATAGACTTGTGTCTCAAGGATCACTCCAGTATCCTCAAGTATGATTGTGTCTCTCTGTGATCAAGTCAGTAGACTTCTGTACCAATGACTATCTCAATAGACTTGTGTACCAATAACTATCCCAATAGACTTGTGTCGCAGGTATCCCCAAGTATGCTTGTATCTTAAAATCAACCTCGTAGACTTGTATACCAATGACTATCCCAATAGACTTCTGTACCAATGATCAAAAAGGTAGATTTGTGTAACAACGATAACATCAGTAGTCGTGTGTCCTAATGATCACCCCAGTATACAAAATGTGTACCATTGAACATAATATAGTTTTTAACGATGTCTTAAAACTGTTTCAAAATAACCTTATTTATTTATAAAAATGTAGCCTAATTTTTCGACTGATACATTTAGTATATACAATCGTCCCAATCATCACGTCCGAAACCGGGGGAGTTAAAATATGAACTTCCTCCAACATCGCCATAGCAAACATATCGTATTATAGTTGCTTTTTAAATTGTTCACCTTTTTACTGCAGTGTGGCAGCTTGTTTGAAATTAACCGATAGAGGAAAACAACTTTAAATATAGACCCGCACATTTGGGATACACAAGGAGGACACGATCTTAAACACTTTGAAAAGAAGTGGAAAAAAAAAGTTGTCTTAAACGTCAGAGCACGTATTAGAACTCCCCGCCCGTGAGATTTGAACGCAATCAAGCAGGTTTGTATGACATGTCCGTGTCTTGAATAATCACAGGAAGACTCGGGTCTTTGTGGACGACTCTTTAAACTAACGAATAAACACAATTCTTGATTCCAGACGGACGCCTGATGCGTTAAAAAAAATATTTTAAAATAAGATATTGTGACGGCATGAATTTTACAACACGGCACGTCTTACTATTATTAAACAGAGTTAAATTTTAACCCGCGTTTTGGAGAAAATTGAATCTTATATGATTTCAAATTACGTTTTATTTCGTTAAATCCCATGCTCTGTGTGTGTGTGGGGGGGGGGGATACATTTTTTAAAATTTTTATTTAACTATGAAAATCAACAGGGCGGATTTTTAATTTTCCAACCATTCACTGATCCATGAATTTAATGGATCAAGGGATTTTCCTCCTATTACTCGTATATATTGAAAATTTAATATCATGTTATTTAACATTGAAAATAATGAGTGTATTTTTTTGCTTTTTTCTATGGAGTACGCCAATTAAAAAATTGTAAAACAAAGTAGCTTGCCAGTGCACACCACTTAAATTTTCAATTTTTTTGGTTCCAAAATGATTGTTTCGTTACTTTAAACGATTCCAATTAAATGAGAAGTACTAATTAAAAGAGACTAAATAATATATTCTTTTTTTTTAAATATATCAAATATTTTAATCTGAATAATTTTTACTCCTATAATTCATAGTATCGTAATACAACTCACAATTACTTAGCCAAACCATGACAACCACAAATAAAATAAAATGAGAACCGACCAGTTTTCTCTTTTCCTTCCGAATTTTGACTTAACAGTTGTTGTTGTTTTGACACTAATTGATTTATTTGTTCACTACTGTGCATACGTAGCGCTGTCCTTGTAAAGCAAATGCCTTTTTAAAGAACGCTTGTAGACCAATCTTAAGTCTTTACTTCAGGGGTTTTTTTTATAATTGGTTTTTTTTAAAATGTTTCCAAGTAAAGGATTCCCACAACTTGATCAGGCGGTATAAAACTTTGAAGTGGACAACTTCAAGTGAAACGTTTTTCTTATACATTAGACTTGAGGCTGGGCATGATACTGCTGATCCCTAATTCAGTCCATTTCATTTTCTAAGCTTAAAGCAGACTTCTGAGATGCACCTCCGCTCAAAGCGTTGATGCATCATCGCGTAGATCATCACCAGTGGAAAGTACAGACATAATGTTGGTCTGATAGGTTTATGAAGATGCGGACTTCTGGAAATCTAGAAAACCGTCTTGTCAGCACAAAACTTTAAAATTCACATAGATCCTAAAATACAATCCTCTCCCCCCCCCCCACCCCCACCCACATGAATGAAAAGCATACAGCTCAAGAGTCTCATAACCAAGAAATCGTTTGTACATGTTTGGAATATCCTCTTATTTTCCACATTTCCTGAATGTATTTACGTTTGCAATATTAACTGTGCTGATGTCGAAGCATCGCTGTACAAATGTGACTCAGAAATTTAGAAATTATTTGAAACCCTATACCAGCAAGCATCAAGATCGTTTTGACGAAAACAGGGATGAATTTAAAGGCAGCATGAAGTTAACATAAAAAATTGACTCCACAGGGTATAAACTAAATTCCAAATTTTACATACGTAGCAGTGGCGTAGCGAGCTTAACTCGCGCCCGGGGCACAATACCTTTTTAGCGCCCCCAAATACCTTTTTAGTGCCCCCCCTATTCGAAAACCATACAATATTATAGTAAAATATACCATTGGCGCCCCTTTGTGAGTAGCGCCCGGGGCATGATGCCCCCTTGCCCCCCGCACTACGACACTGATACTTAGCTGCAATGTCTTTTTCTTTCCCCGATTGTTTTGTAAATTTTTACTTCAGCCATTTTCCTTTCCGTTCTTCGGAACGTCGATGTTTTTGTCAAGGACTTCGGCCCACTCATATTCTTTTATCTCATTTTTAGCTAGGATACAAGTATAAATATAATTGGTCAATTTAATTTATACTTATATGAATTTCTTTTTCTGATAAATTTATTTTTTTACTCATGTGCCGAAACTCTTACATTTGTATTCTGATCATTATTAAAGCTGAACCTTATTGTTTTACTTACATAATTTTTTTTTCTTTCATTAATCTGTAAGACAAGAAACAATCTCTTCACCACACCAGCCCCAACAACCGAAAGTCCAATTAAATAAAAGGGGCGCCAGAAATCCAGTGAAATGTAAGGCACGAGGCCGAAAAAAAACATGAGCGACGAAAGCCAGTTCTATTCGAACAATTCAGCGACCCACTTATATAAGTGTACTGACCCACTTAGATAGGTGTACATATCCACCTAGATAGGTGTACAGATCCACCTAGATAGATGTACAGAGCCACTTAGATAGGGGTACAGACCCACCTAGATAGGTGTACAGATCCACCTAGATAGGTGTACAGATCCACCTAGATAGTTGTACAGATCCACCTAGATAGGTGTACAGACCCACTTAGATAGGTGTACATACCCACGTCATGAGGATCCTTCTCGCTCCTGAGTGTTGATGAGAAAACACTGATCACTGACAAGGAAAACATTATCGAACGGTGGGCTGAACATTTTTACAGCATCTTGAACTACCCTTCATCCATTAACAATGAAGCCATCGATCGTCCCTCCCAAAGTACCAACAGGAACAAAGTGTATGGCGCTAGAAATATAAGACAAAAACAATGAGGTGCACATTCTGGATGGACAGCGCCGTTTGTGAATAAATTAGGACGAAATAGATGAATTAGAAGGAAAATAAAATTGCTTAGCTTTGAAAAGTTGGCCTAGTATGAAATAAGAATAGAAATGTAAACTTTACTAGCAACTGATAAGAAGCACACATGGTTCACGGTGTATTGTGTCCTCTACTAATAACCAAGGAAAAGGGAATGGGGGCGGAAAAAAACTGATACACACGTATGGGACTTTGACACTACAAGGTATGGATGTATTGTTCTTTTTTACTTGCTAACTCTCTCTCTCTTCCTACCTATCTTGCTCTCTTTCTCTCTCGATCTCTCTCACACACACACACAAACACACTCTCTCTCTATCTCTCTTTCTCTATCTCTCTCTCTCACTCACACACATGCACTATGTCTCTTTCTCGCTCTATTTCTCTTTCTCTCTTTCGTTCTTTTTTTCTCTCCCTCTCTGCTTTTTTTACTCTCTCTACCCTCTCTCTTTCTCTCTCTCTCTTTATATCGATCTCTCCCTCTTTCTCTATCTCTCTCTTTATCTCTTTATCTATCTCTTTCATTCTCCCATTCAATCCCCCCATTACATTATGTGGCTAATTACCATTTCCTTTGTCTTCATCCTTATGACATACAAAATTTTTGTGCAACCACCTGATGTTATGGTTTATTTTCATGACGTTTTGAAGTGTTTTTTCCAATCTTACTTTACTTACCACCATCTTTACGATCTATCCCACAGTAAAAACTTAACATTCTGCTTAAACTCTCGCTTTGTGTTTGCCCATATTTCCAAATATCTATAGGCAAACCAAGAAGCCATTTGCCGTCTGCGTTCTTTCAATGATATATTTGCCTCATAATCATATAAAAAGTGCAAACTTGAGGGGTATGGCCACTTGACCATAAAACAAGGGCTCGTTAAAGAAATCATCCAGGGCACAGCTATAGGATGGGGAAGAAGAGGAAGACAGAGAAAAAGATGGGAAGATAACATCAAAGAGTGGACGGAATTAAAAATAGGCGATGCTGTGCGTAGTGCAGAAGGCCTAGAGGAACAGAGAAGGACATTTTTCATGTCATCTGTGGTGCCCCAACGGTCCAAGGACTAAGTGACATGATGATGATGATGATGATGAATCATATCCAACACACTTTCTAACGCAGTCCTCCCTGTTTTATAGCAATCTTTGATTCTCCTCTTATTTAATTTGCTTAATGTATTTATAATTAATCGTTAGCGTTCCCTATTAATCTCATTATCAGATTCTTTGATCTCATGCGTCACTTCCGTAGTTCAATAAGTCTACCAATTCTTGGCAACTACATATCTACAAGCTACGTGCTGTGTGCCGCTATAATGTAGAGAAATTAATCTCTTATTTGACTCTATGGCCCGTGCCAAACAGTACATAACAAAAGAAGATACAATCAATGCAATACATGAACAAAGAACGATAACCTAACTAAGTGTTGTGTACTATTATCAGTATGGAGAAAATGATCTCTTTTTTAAGTGTATGGCTCGTTCTAAATTAGTACACAGCAAAAGACGCAACCAAATGATAGATACAATGACAAAGAACACGATACTCAAAACCAGGGCTAATTACAATCAATGAGTTATATAATGTTATTTACAATGAATTACACAATCAAAAGAAATATAATTAAAACTATCGACTCACGGTATACTGTCTGGGGAAATCTACACATACAGTAAACAAAGATCTGTCTCATAGCAACAATAACACACGCTCCAAGTATCTCGTGATGAATGATCTCCCCCTTTGTCATTCAATCTATCTTCTTTATATAGTCGGTTTCTTTAGATGATTCCAGAAACAGAATACGCATTGTAATTGCTTCCAGCTGCTTTTACAATATTCTACAGGATTCGAGGGATACAGACTATTAATTTTATTTAGTGGTAAACAAGGTCAAGAGAGACTGTAGTTTGCCAGCCACACCATAAATGAGATTCCGAGCTTGGGGACAGGTAGAGTTTATTCACGGTAAAAAAAAATGAAGTAACACGTCGTCTACAATAACACTAGGGCAGCGGCTCTCAACCTTACGAATGCCGCGACCCTTTAATACAGTCCCTCATGTTGAGGCGACCCCCAGCCAAAAAATTATTTTTGTTTCTACTTCATAACCGTAGAGTACATGTGTTTTCAGATGGTCTTAGGCGACCCCTGGGAAAGGGTCGCGACCCAGAGGTTGAGAACCGCTGCATTAGGGCTAATTACAGATACTAAGGTATTATATAAAATTGAAATTACAAAAATCAAAAAGAATAAAACTGAGGCTATTGACTTAAAATAAATCAAGAACTGTACCGGTATTAAAATACATCAAGAACTGTACCGGTATTAAAATACATCAAGAACTGTACCGGTATTAAAATACATCAAGAACTGTACCGGTATTAAAATACATCAAGAACTGTACCGGTATTAAAATACATCAAAAACTGTACCGGTATTAAAATACATCAAGAACTGTACCGGTATTAAAATACACCAAGAACTGTACCGGTATTAAAATACATCAGAACTGTACCGGTATTAAAATACATCAAGAACTGTACCGGTACAATGTCGAAGAAGGAACATACACATACAGTAAATAGTAATTAATAAATCTTTGTCTCGTTTCGCAATAGCAAATATCTCTTGTAATAGCTAAATCTCTCTCTCTAAGCTCTCCTTTCCGATTTCGATAGGCTTATTTAGTCTTTTTCATAGACTTTTCCAGAAACGGGTTCAGCATTGTATATGTACCTCGACCGGTCTCGTATATTCTAAAGATTTCTACTTCTACAAACTATAGACTGCATCTATTTGTAACCAAGGTCAAGGGAGATAATTTGTAACTAAGCCACGCCCCGTCGCATTGGTAAACATTTGGTCACCCAGACTTCACGCACGAGTTTATCAATGTAAACAAGGACGCCTATGTAACACAGAGTTTGCCTGTCCGTTTATTTTTGCTGCACGAAAGCGTCTTAGGCAGAAACCTCCACTTTTGTTTTTGTATTGTGCTTCTTCAGGTTTTCCTTTATACTTAGTCAATTTCTTGTTGCCTCATCCTGAACTCAGTCCTCCCCGTATTTCTCTTTGAACTATGGGAAGTTCGGGGAGGTCCATTGGAAGCCCGCAGATGTAAATATACCCAAAAAATGACGGACTCTTTAACAATGACGTGAAGTCGTGTAATTGGTTGATCTAAAAATAGTGATATCATACATAAATTTAGTACCATTTGTCAAGGGTATGAAATAAATGTAGTTATGTTTGTAAGTAAATCATGTTGAGTTAGAGAGTATACATGTAGCGTTGTATATTGTGCGTGAATGTTATGACGTATTTGGGTAGGGGAAGTGACGCATTAGTTGAGTGTAGTGTAGAGAGTGGAATGTAGATGGCGGTTGGACAAAGCGATGTTGTAGAACCTTAGGAAAGAGAGCTGAGTGCCTTGTGTTTCCTGATAATTAAAGTTATATATAGTTATGAAAAGGACTTGATTTGTTACTAATGGTTGAATTAGTGGAAGAACTTGTTGAATGATCCAATCCTGAGGACATAGAAGTTGACACCATTCTGTTCTCGCGTCTCCCTCTCTCTCTCTCTCTCTCTCTCTCTCTCTCTCTCTCTCTCTCTCTCTCTCTCTCTCTCTCTGACGTATTTGACAGGTACAGCAGGTGTGTCCCTATGCCTGGATTCGTTAAAACGATGCACGAAGGAAATGGTTCGTTTTCCTTCACGTAAACTGTATGTTTAACAATATGTGGCCTCATTTCTTTGCAGACCCTGAACGATTACAGTTACAATGATCATGTGCAGAAGCTTTAGGATTGCTGGGTTAAAAATGAGTGTATGCAAGCCCACATGATTACTACTTACAGTGAGTACGTGCAAACCCACATGATTCCTGCTAACAATGAGTACATGCAAACCCACATGATTTACTGCCAACACTGAGTACATATAAAATCACATGAGTACTGCTTACAATGAGTACATGCAAGCCCACAAGACTACTCCTTACAGTGAGTACATGCAAACCCACAGGATTACTCCTTACAGTGAGTACATGCAAACCTAACCACAATTAGTTTAATTGGGGACATCGATCAGCTCCAACCGCCTCAATAACTGAAACCGATCCACTTGCCAAAGCAACGCAAGCTAAGGACACCCTTTAAGGACCGATATGTTTGTCAAAGGTAATGTTTGTGCAGTGTCACTCAACAGTTGAGCCTTTTCCCGAACAGATCACAATTGCATCGAATGCTTGTCATGTCATCGATTTTTAAAAAATGAAAAAAGTAAAAAATATGTACCCTTTGGGAGTTTAGCGTTGTTGTAATATTCTAATAAATGTATTGTTCCATTAGTGTGACGAATTAAACCACATATAGACAACATGTTTAGCGTCTATCATAAATATTGACACTTCCTTACGTAGATATGTGTTTATGACGTTTAACAGGTGTGGAAAAATGTTGACAGTTCTAGTAATTAGAGAAATAGTAGGAAATAAATGCAAAATCAATGTTAGTGTGTAATTCGAACGATAAGATAAGATTCTTTTATTGATTCAAAAAAAATATTGAGATGTTTTTTCGATTGCATTTAACATATACATTTTCAGCATATAAATAAATACACATTTAATAAAGTCCACATTTTCCAACTAAAGCAATTTCAACACAAGACTTCTACATTAAGTTATACGTTATACGAGAGACAGAGAAAGTCCTGGGTATATTAGATAGGAGCAATCTTCGTTAAACCAGACGCTGGCCAAATGGCGATGTCATGTGCTACAATTGATGCCCTACTCAAATGACATCTATTGCATTACTTTTCTTTCGTAATTTTTATTTATCGGTGTATAAAAAAAACTAATTCAAAATAGTTATGATCGAAATATACATATTTAAAATAAATTTTGCAAATCTCATTAGCAGTTAGCACCACGTGGTTGTGAATTGCAGTGCTACGCTAATGCCCGAGGACCTCATTAACATAACCCTTGGTGAGCTCGCCACTCAACGAGCCCGGCATGTGATGTCAATGAAGTGAGAGATTGGCTAACTAGTTTTATGTTGTGTATCGAAATCTTTAATTTATTCCAAAAACCCTTTGAGCTGTTCGCGTTAATAACATCATTGTAATATAAGCATTTATTTCTCTGACGCTGGGTATCTAATAGTCAATATCGCTTTTCGCGTCTTTTATTTTTTTCTCCTTTTTTTTTTTTCTTGCTTGCCTGCTTCTAAAATAACATGAGTTTGTTAGGTTACTTTTTTGCGCGCGTGTGCTAAGTACCGGATACGGCTGATTAACGCCGTATAAGCACTTGGTCACATATGGTAAAAGGCTTGTATAAAACAGCTGCCCTGTGTTAGGACGCTCGAACTTAGATCTGCTAACCACCAGAGTTCGCTAGATCAACGGGAACACTGCTAACCACCAGAGTTCGCTAGATCAACGGGAACACTGCTAACCATCAGAGTTCGCTAGATCAACGGAACATTGCTAACCACCAGAGTTCGCTAGATCAACGGGAACATTGCTAACCACCAGAAATCGCTAGATCAACGGGAACATTGCTAACCACCAAAGTTCGCTAGATCAACGAGAACACGTGACAAAATGTGTTGCCAGCGTTCACAACCAGGTCGTTTTAGCTTGAAGGAAAAATTAACAGTCTATGATTGGTGTCTATGTCGGTGTCTCACAGTAGCAATATTTTCATATAATCAAAAAAAAAAAAGTGTTAATTTTAAATAATTAAATGATCAAACTTTTTAAATTTTATGGCACTGTCCATAATAATTGTAGATGGATTAGACGTTATGGTTATGAATGTATTGCAATTGACTTTTGTATTCTCTTCTTTTTATCATTTATCAGCTTAAAGTTTCAAACAGAACAATAATGGGTACGTATTATTGAATAAGTGTACTTGCATCTTAAAGATGCTTTAATAGCATGCTCCAAAATATCTATAATCAACGACATAGTTGCTCCAAAATATCGATACTCAACGATATAATTACTCCAAAGTATCGATACTCAACTATATAGTTATTTCAAAAAATCGATACTCCACGATATTTTTTACTCCAAAATTTGATATCATATGTGATAAGTTAACAGCTTTGCCCAACACCAAAGAGATCAAACTCCATACTCTCAAAAATCACATCCTTACTATACCAATGGTATTTAAATATATATGTGCACTCTCCCTGGTGTCATTGTTGCCAGCTATTGGCAAATCAAATTGAAGTCTGTTGATTTTGTATATAAATATTTTTTTTTCTCTCCTAAAGGTTTCCCGATGTTTACCGAAACTTTAGAATGGCGTGGAGAGCTCCACAATGGGAACCGCGTCCAGAAAAAAGTGCACTTCTAATGTTTACGCATCTGTATTGTCGTGTCCATGTCAAACTATTGGGATTTGGTCGACCTTGAAACTCCACTCTTGTTGATCCATTCCGTATTTCCCAAGCATGGCTCATATTATGGCTGGGCGGGGACTTGTTGTTGTTGTTTATTTTTTTAAGATCCGATAATTTTTAAATATGATTTAATAGCTAAATATTATTTTTCGCAACTTTGTTGTCCTCAAATCTAAAAGCTGGCAAGAAATGATACAAGAGATGGTTTGGGGAAATGTTTACAAGTTGATATTTTATTTCTATTAAACAAATGTCGCGATTGGAATCAACATGTGACGAAATGGATTAAAATTTAAGGGTGAAAAAAAGAAGAAGAAAAAACGCTCCCGTGTTTATTCTGACAGGTGTTGTGTTGAGATCATGCCAATCAAAAGATGAATAGAACAAACGATCTTTCCAGTTCACTAAAAGAGCATGTACATGTTTGCAAAGACAATCCCAGCATTAATAATTCTTTAAGACATCACAGAGGCAACAACAACAACAAAAAAGGTGAAAACTTAACGTGGATGGAGTGGAGACATTTACTTCATCGTGTTCTTCTGGGCGTCGCGGGTAGGTAGAGTTGGCGGTCAGCCCCAAGGTGTGAGGCTTCCTGCTGGTTCATTGCGTGGATCTTTTGGTGGGTCCTCAACGGAGTCCAGCTCATGATAGAGGTTCAACTTACTCCCATGGCGTTGATAGACCTTCGTGTTTCATTCCTCCCATGGCGTTGATAGACCTTCGTGTTTCATTCCTCCCATGGCGTTGATAGACCTTCATGTTTCATTCCTCCCATGGCGTTGATAGACCTTCATGTTTCATTCCTCCCATGCCGTTGATAGACCTTCGTGTTTCATTCCTCCCATGGCGTTGATAGACCTTCATGTTTCATTCCTCACATGGCGTTGATAGACCTTCGTTTTTCATTCCTCCCATGGCGTTGATAGACCTTCGTGTTTCATTCCTGCCATGGCGTTGATAGACCTTCATGTTTCATTCCTCCCATGGCGTTGATAGACCTTCGTGTTTCATTCCTTCCATGGCGTTGATAGACCTTCGTGTTTCATTCCTGCCATGGCGTTGATAGACCTTCGTGTTTCACAGAACGGAAACGCTGAGGGTTTTTTTATGCAATTCGTGTATGAAGCCTTGTCATTCCTCCCATGGCGTTGATAGACCTTCGTGTTTCATTCCTCCCATGGCGTTGATAGACCTTCGTGTTTCATTCCTCCCATGGCGTTGATAGACCTTCATGTTTCATTCCTGCCATGGCGTTGATAGACCTTCATGTTTCATTCCTCCCATGGCGTTGATAGACCTTCATGTTTCATTCCTCCCATGGCGTTGATAGACCTTCGTGTTTCACAGAACGGAAACGCTTAGGGTTTTTTGATGCAATTCGTGTATGAAGCCTTGTCACAACTTTCAAATTACTATTTGATCAAATTCCCAAAAAAAAGAAACCACGCACAAAATAGTGCGTTAATACAACAATTTGACGCGAAATTTTATCTTGTGAACTGACGCTAAGTGAAAGCATTTGTTTCATATACTCTTATTTAAGTTTTAAGGGGTGATATCTCTTCTTGTCCAATTCTGAGACATTTTGCAATATGTCGGATTGATTCTTGCAATGATATGGTTGCGCATGTGGACAGAGGGCTGCAAGGTTAAAAGAAGCTGCTTACCACTTTAAACTTTTCACTATATATATATGAACATGAAAAATCTTCAACATCAAATGCCAAAACAGGATGCCAGGTATTCGCTCTGGCGGGTCTTCCCGTGAACGTTATAAAGCGGAGTATGTTTTGTAAGAATGTCAGACGACCGCTAGCCCAAAAGAAAAATTTATGTTGCTCTCGGTCAAGGAAGGCGCTTTGCTGGTGCACAGATGACACGCTTCAAAGACTCAAGGCATACAACAGGAAGCCAACACAACAGCCGCTGCATAGCACAAAAGGCATGGCATAAAAGGCTGGGTTAGCACCGCTCTAAGAAATTTCCCTTTCATTTCCCCTGTACTTACCGCACAATAATATTTCGTGCCACAATCTGTCTCATAAGCCACCTGCGAACCCACAGCCTGATTCAAAACCAGCACGAATACGATGATTAAAATGGTCTTGGTCGATTTTGACTTACGAACTGTTGTACACAAGGTCAATCCACCGATGGGGGTCAACTCTCTGACCAGCACAGAAATCTGCAAGTTTACTATGCAGGTGTTCAAACCAATTAATTACCTATTGGGCCCTATACTGGCTGATTGGGATGGTACCAACGGCTTATCTTATTTGATGGTTCCTTAAATGGTGTATCCCTTCTCGCTTCACCAGCTGCTCGCCTTAAAGAACAATCTTAAAGAATATTTTGTTTTTCTCTTGACGTTTTTGTTCAGATCCGAGGTCTGACGCTGGTAGGTAAAAGTTCGTGTCTTGACAGTGTTAAGTAGCCTGACGTTGGTCTCCATTTGTATTCTTAGGTGTCTTGGTGGCGGGGCTATTTGAAAATATATGAACAGGTCATAAGACTGACTCAGCACTAACTTTATTTGTCTCGTTGTTGGGACATTAGCACACAATTACACCGTTAGTACTTTTTAAATGGCATTAAATGTCTGATTTTTTTTTTTTTTGCGGGGGGGGGGGGGGGGGGGGGCGTAAAATTTAAAATTGAAACGTACGCAGCCGAGACAATATATTCAAAGTCTCGGCAGCCATACATGTAGAGACAGGTTGACAGGGTGATCAAGTTCGGTAACTCCAAGTTCACGCAGGCTATTGACTTATTTAAAGGGCTTCCAACTTCCGGCTAAACTACGTCATTATCCCCCATGACGAGGACTGCAACTAAAATGGAGGATGTATGGTATTCGATGCATCTCACACTGTGTGAACAAATAAATGTATTACAGATGTGGGCCCGCTAAGTGTTTTTACAGAAAATATTAGTCAGTATAACATTTAAATATGTATCATATGTCAAAGCAAAACTTAAAATGAAAAGAAAATGCTTCCACATGCCACTAGGTTTTGCTTGTCGCTGACTTGTAAATTTCTCCCCCCATACCCCCCTCAAAAAACAAACCTAATTGATTATTTGTCACATATATGCTTAACCCCCCTCCACCCCCCGCCCCACAAAAAAATAATTAAAAAATAACTAATTGTATATTTGTGAGATATATGCTTAACTCCTGTTACGGTATATAATACTTTATCAATGGAAATTACGGCATCGTGGTTTCAAGAACTTAATCCATTCTTTCTCGCAATAAACGACCGATTAATTTATTATTACTTTCTTGTCAACTTTTGTTCAGCTTGAAAGATGACTTCTGTACGTCCTTAGGAGATAGAGCTGTATTCATATTTGTTTTTGAAATGGCTCACTAAAAAATCGAGTGTTGAAATAGTTCCTATAAAAGGCTCCAGGTTTTATTTAAAGTTTAAAACGTTTTAAAAGGATATACATTCCGCGTAATCGATTATTAAAAGAATTTATTTAACATAAACATATTTATGGGCTTGGGAATACAAAGACGTATCGAAATGAAACGTATATATCCGAAACAAATTAAAGTGTCGCGTCGTGGGTAGAATTCTAAGTCATGAATCAATGCGACTTTTTACAAGAATGTTAAGGACATGTATTACATAGATAAAGTAGTTTAAACTTCCGAAAAAAAAGTATTATATTATTTAACAGAGTTGTAGAGTTTGATTACAGCGCGTATGCGACTTGTAAGACCCTGATTGGGCATGTAACAATTGCACATGTCAACTGTGCAACGATTGCACATGTCAACAGTGTAACAAATGCGCATGCCAAATGTGTAACAATTACACATGCCAATTGTGTAACAAAGGCAAATGTCATATGTGTAACAAAGGAACATGTCAACTGTGTAACAAAGGCACATGTCAAAAGTGTATTTGTCCATCTTGCATATCAATCGCAGACCAAAGCTACTAGCCTTCAAGTTTAAGCGTTTCATATTAAGGAGGTCTTAGACCGCTTATTCAATTATGTCACAAGAAAGGAAATGTTCTCCAGATTTCTGAAACTATTGACTTAAGACAAATGTTAAGTTCTCCCGAAAATACGCTTTGCGAAACAGGAATCACCTCAAAAAGAAAGCCCGTCAAAAGCATTAAGAACATTTGTGCGATGACGTCACTTCCTGTTTCATAAAAACGTGGAAAAGAAGGGCCACCCCCTTCCGCACAACACCCCTTCCTACGCATCTGCTCTTTTCTGTATATATTAGCAGGCCATGCGTGATACATTCTTAGTGCCTCTGTTATAATTGAGCACACCTTTAGCGGCCGTTCACTCGGTTGGTCAATTCTTAATGTCCATTTGTCTAGTCCGTCTGTAGCTATTGTATTCATTAAATGTGGGGTCAGCAAGGGGAGTGAAGTACACACACACATTCGGGGCATCTCTGCTTCTACAGAAGCTTCGCGGCATATGCCCATATCTACTTTCCAAATGCCCTATATTTTTAAGTTCACGATTATGTTTGTTAAATTGTATGTACAGCGTGGTGAGCCCAGTCTTAGGTTGGGGTGCTACGCTATAAAAAACTTCTTAATAATAATAATAATATTGATCGATGCCGGAAAGGCCCTATGGTAGCCTAGATGATTACGTCAGTACTCTTCCTCAGAATCCGGTCTATGGACAGGTTTTCTCAGAAAGAAAAGAAGAAGAAAAAAATAATAGTAATTGAAATGGGAGTCCTCATTAGACCTTTTTAAAGGGGATTACTCGAGTCAATTTACTGAACATTTTTCACATATCTGGCAAGTAGAACCCAGGGCACCATCGAATCGATTTGGTTAAGTTTTTGTGTCCTGAGATTAGACAGCTGGACTTGTATAATGCTTTACTGCGTATTTTGTTATCTTTTAAAACCACTAAAATATGGTTAAGTACAGGAGGGTAGGATGTGGATGTACACACAAAAGAAAAGAAAATTAACCGAAAATGTAAATGACTAGTTAAGTTTTTTCGACATTAATTCTTGCATAATGAATGAAGTGCGACAATTGGGAGTGTGGATAAGGTGGCACTCGCCCAGTGCACAAACATCAAGTGAGCACCATAATAGTCTTTATATATAACATTAATAGTTATTTTCCGTAGAAGGCTGTGCACAGAGCTAACGACCCGGCCATGTAACAGTTAATATTACGAAAGCCAATTAACAGAATAAAACCCGGGCTGATACCAATGCGAATCGACCTATGCCTGGATATGGACAGGGATGGGATGGATGGTCTGAGTGGAAGGAAGTAGTGAGGAAGGTCAAAGCCCTACATGAGCTGTAGCGCTACAGGGATGGGATGGATGGTTTGAGTAGAAGGAAGTAGTGAGGCAGTCCAAAGCCCTACATGAGCTGTAGCGCCACAGGGATGGGATGGATGGTCTAAGTGGAAGGAGACAGTGCGAAACCTGGGTGTCTACTTAGACAGAACACTAACTATGGAAAATCACATTAACATGATTTGCAAGGCAATTTTTCTAGAGCTGCGCAGAATTAGTCATATCAGACCCTTCTTAACGTTGGATGCATCAAAGAGGCTGATGTCTGCATTCGTGCTATCACGCATGGACTACTGCAATGTTCTCATGGTGGGTCTTCCAGCTACGCTCCTTGATAAAATTCAAAAAGCACAGAATAATGCAGCTCGAATTGTTCTTCGTAAACGCAAATTCGACCATGCTAAAACTCTTCTGATAGAATTGCATTGGCTGCCGGTCCGCGCTCGTATAGAGTACAAAATCGCAACTCTGTGCTACCGCTGCTTGCATGACCTGGCGCCGTCCTATCTCCAAGCGCTCATGACGCCTTATGTACCCACTAGACAACTCCGCTCATCCGATAGTGGCAAACTCTCGAACCCGCGTTTCGCCTTAAAACTTACGGAAAGCGCACGTTCGCATTTGCTGGCCCAACCATTGGGAACACCCTTCCTGACGCTCTCAAAAACAGCCAGACGCTGGAGTCCTTCAAAACAAATTTAAAAACTCATCTATTTCGCAAACACCTGCTGGAATGATGATGTCCACAATCTTTTCCAGCTTGTTATTATCTCCCAGCTTAGTTTTTGTACCGCGCTTCGTGCCTTTGGGGATGAAGCGTGATTTTTCAAATGAACTTTATTATTATTATTATTATTATGAAGGAAGAAGTGAGGCAGTCCAAAGCCCTACATGAGCTGTAGCGCCACAGGGATGGGATGGATGGTCTGAGTGGAAGGAAGTAGTGAGGCAGGCCAAAACCCTTCATTTCCTGTAGCGCCACATGTATGGACGGGATGATAACTAGTTATTTAAATGATAAAATCCCAAGGAAAAGGGTTCCAAACATCGTTTTATGTATCTTCCCCTGGCGGCACTTTTTAAAACATTATTGACGGGCGCCGCTTTTCAGACTTCGCCCCGGGCGCCGTTCCTCCTCGACACGGCTCTGCTTGCATGGTACATCCATTGTCAGGATAATGTCCCCATTAACAGGCGCATGTTAATGGAAAAACATAAAATTGATTTTCTTACCAGGTATCAGTAATGAATTTCGACTAACAGTTGGCCTCAATAATAGACATCAACTAGACCACCTCCAAAAATTGCGGTCATGTAAAACAATTTTACAAAGACCGGCCATTGAATAAACATACCTCACTCTTGCATTGCAAACCTCATTACATAATCTTATTGCTTTCACTGTCTGTAATGATTTCCGTCGAGCAGTGCAACTTCCGTAATTACAGATCGTGTCATTTGCGCCTGTTGAGACCCGCTGGTCCTCACTTGTGTGAGACCCGCTGGCTAACACAACCTACTGGTCACTTGTCACGTGATCGACTCAATCAGGCCAGTACTGATGATAATAATGACTCATAGTCAGAAACAATGGAAGTTTCCCAGTCAACCAGAAAAATGGTCAGTTATACGAAACACTGCCCATGTCCAGAGCGTGTGACCAAGCTTGGGACCAAGGGTCAGCTTGTGAACCATTGGTTGACCAAACAAAAATTAGCATATAGTATATGAATCATATGCATGACCCAGAGGTCAGCCTTAGCTGGACGCAGGTCAGCGTTAGCTGGATCCAAGTATAAATAGAGTTGTAAGCCAGTTATTCTTTCTCTCTCGTCCCTGTAATTACGGTAGTGTAATTGACAGACAAGTATGAGCCTGGCTTATGACTATTGCTGTTGGAGTGTGTCCAATCAAGTGTCGTAGGGTTAGTAATATTAGTATTGTTGTTAGTTTCACATGTTTGTAATGTTAGCATTTTGTTAGAGGATATGTTAGGATTATAGTTAGTTATCAAGTCGTTGTTAGAATACTATGCTATATGTATGATGAATTAGTAATATTGTGATAAGACTGTAATTCTTAGTTGTAGCTTATGGTGTATCTATTACTCTATTTACAGCCAAGTAGTAGTTAGTAGTTAGTTTAGTAAGTTAGTACAGTCAGTAAGTCAGTTCAGTCAGTTAAATGAGATTAGGCTCAATGCTATAGAACAGAAGCATATGCCATAGCAGAGCTCAGTAGACTAGAACTCAGTACTGTATAAGACGTCAGAGGTTAACAGTTTAACACTGACGCAGTAATTGCACAAGGCAGATAATAACGAGCGAGTAACGCACTAAAGAGATAAGGTCAGCAGACGACCCAAACAGAAGTGTTGTAGAGGTAGCAGAGCGTGGCGAGCAGTTCCTCCCCACCCCCTGCACAGCTGAGTGACCAGTGGCGACCCTGCCAGGGCTTTGTGTGTGCTGTAAGAGTCTGACAGTGTGTATAGCAGACGAGGAAGCAGGCAAGAGAGGGCAAGCCGAGACGACCGTTCCACCGAACGTCCAGCATCATAACATCGTATTATTAGTAAAGCATTGTATTTGTATCGATATTAATTATTACTATTTGTATGAGTCTATATATATTTTGTATTGTACTAATTAAATAATTATTTGTGGCTGAACCACTGGTGTTTTTTAGTAATAGTAACGTTATTGAGAGTGAGGATTAATTTGGTATAACTGTTGATTGTAGTAATCATTCCCTAGACATAGTTATAGTAATACTAATCAACGTAGCGCTAGGGACCTTTATCTATATATATATCCCCTGTTCTGAAAGTATTATACGTGGCCATAAAGTTCCAAGTTCGACATTTTGGGGGACCAGAAATATATAATAGATAAGAAATAGAAGAATTTTCGACAGCGCCCTAAACTCTAATAGTGTCCCCAGGTTCTGACGCCCTGTCGAAAGTCTATGTCGTAGACCAGTGGTTCTCAACATGTAGTTTGTGACCCATTTGAGGGTCAAGAGACCCCCTACACAGGGGTCGTCAAAGACCATCGGAAAACACATATTTATGAAGTAGCAACGAACAAGATTTTATCTTTGGGGGGTCACCATAACATGAGGAACTGTATTAAGTTGTCGTGACATAAGGCAAAGTTGTCTCATTCAAAGTTAAAGTTGTCCAATTCAAAGTTAAAGTTGTCCCATTCAAAGTCAATGTTGTCCAACACAAATCCAACGGTGCCAAATTCAGTTGTCCCATACAAAGTCAACGGTGCCAAATTTTAAGGCAGTGTTGTCCAACACTCATGCATCAGTGCCACATTCAAAGGCAATGTTGTCCAACACAAATTCAACAGTGCCAAATTCAAAGTTAACGTTTTCCAATCCAAAGTCCACGTTGTCTTATTTGAGGTCAACGTTGCTCAATTCAAATTAAATTATCGCAGAATCGAACGCTACCTGGAGCTACTTACTACTCTATTTATGCACGGCTGGGTTGGTCGAAATGCGGGGAAGAAAATTTAAGTCAGTCGGCTAAGTAAGACGAAATATTATTCTATAGCTAAGAAAAAGCAATCGCTCGGCGATGGCAAACAATTTCAAGCAAGTGAGCCGTAAGATTGTTTCATTAGGCAAAGCAGGCAACACACATTTATTTTACAATGATTGACCTACAAAAAAAGATTGCTGTTCCATTTCTTCTAGATTTAGGTCAATGACCTCGGAAACTAAAACTGCATGGTAAAATTGAGCAGACGATGAGGCGCCCAAATGTTATATATTTGTTATTTAAATCAGTCGCGTTGTGGTGAGTAGTAAAAACCATTCTTCGATCTAAAATATTACTTTTTTAGGCATGAACGAGTACCTGAATATGTGGCCTGATAATACTTTGCAAAAATCTTTCAATTGACATTTGAATAAATACTCTCATAAGTGGAACCATTTTTTAAAAAAAATAGTTTATATTAACTTCGCTTTGACTTGAGAGTGATTGGCTGGGTGGGTGGCAAAATCTTCGGACGGCTACTTGACCCATTTCCCGTCAACATATAAGCTGAAACTTGGCACATAGACTTGTTGCCGACCACAACACATTCTTTTCAAATGTTTAGCCTCACGCCCTAGCCACCAAAAAAATTTTTTGTCTTCTGTTTTTCAATGGAAACATTGTAAAGTAAGTCCCGGTTTCTGCGCTAAATGAGATGCTTTTTTTTAAAATATGTCCCAAGTTCGTTTGGTGCGTAATATTTTCTTGTGTCTTTTTCTTAAATTGCAAGTGAAATAAATCTGCGGTTTAAAAGCGGATGGTTCATTAGAATATTAACATGGATCAGGTGAGTGAAAAAAAAATGTGCGGTTACGAGCCTGGGGTGGGGGGAAGCACGGATTGTGATACTTATAAATTGCGTTATTGCCAACCCCCCCCCTATCCTCCCCAAATAGCTCTATATTACATTTTATAAAGGATTTATCATAAAAAACTTTGTTTTAAGTGTTGTTTTTTTAATTTCTGAATGTATCGTTTGGAGTTTGGAGTTCTGAATTCGGAGTTTGGAGTTTGGCGTTTGGAGTTTGGAGTTTGGAGTTCTGAGTTCGGAGTTTGGAGTTCTGAGTTTGGAGTTTGGAGTTTGGAGGTCTGCTTTATAGCTAGTCGTTTAAAGACAACTGTATCAGATCCAGATCTTTCGGATGTCACTGTCAAATCGTGTGATTATATTTTCTGTGTATGTTATGATGAGGTTAAGAGAGCGCTCGTGAGATCTCCTATACACCCCAATATTTTTCTCAGTCATTTATAACCGTCTTGGGGTGTCGGAAAGGGGGGGGGGGGAAACACGTGGAGGAGTGTGTGAAAAATTAGGGGAGTGGAGTGTTGAGCGAGACAGTGACGAGTGGAGTCGAATAGTGTGTGTGGTTTTTTTTTTCGTTTTGTGGCGTAGAAATGATGTTTTAACGTGGACATAAGTATTTTGTGGTTTCTGGTGATTTTCAACACATGTGCATCAAAAAAAATTTAAAATATTTTGATGAACTGTTCCACTACTTTGTGTTTTTTTTTTCATTCAAAACTTCGGCTCTTTAGGAGCTAGAAGAATGTCAACATATCAGCTCTGCTGGAGCTTGGAAGGACAGGAGGTTTTTTTTACTCTGAAACTTGTCTGTGGCTATAGTAAAGGGGACATAACCTCTAGACAACGTTCCTTCGGTCACATCCGACTTTAAAGCATCTTCTTATTATTAACTAAAAAACTAATAACGTCTCTAGGCTACAGCAACGAAAAAAAATGATTCTCTTTGAATATTGAAAGAACGGAATGATGTCATTGAGACAAAAAATGGGGGGGGGGGGGGGGGACGTGAGCGTCTCTAATTTGAAATCTTCAACTATATTTCAGGAGTCCTCCCATGATAATTTAATAAGACTTGGAACGTGACAAGTCAGATGATTGATATGACTGATGTTTTCAAGATGTGTTCCGGGTTGAAGCGCCCCGGGGCTCGTGGGAGTTGGATGTCGTAAATGTGAGGAGGGAGAAAACCAGAGGCGGATCAGAGAAACATTTAACACACGGGACTTCAAATATATGATTTTACACGAAAGGCGCTCTACTGCGTGCTCATTGGCATCACAAGAAAAGAGTGGGGCCATTTTAGAAATGGGATTAGCGCTCCTATGACACATTTCTCCCGTTCTTGCTACAGAGCTTAAATATGTATTCTGATGTTTTTGAACAAAAGTAAAAATTTAATATAGCATTGTGTGCATTGTATGTCATCTAGTCAGTGGCGTACCTGGGGTGTGGCAGGTAGGGCACAGGCCATGTGTGTCAGGTAAAGGGGGCGCCAAAAAGAAGCTCATTTTTTAAAGTGGCAGCGTCTCATCTAGGTACCCGAGTATCCATCTGCATATACACTTAAATTGTAAACACAAAGCCCGCAGTGGTCATAAGAGTCCACACTCGAATTGTAAATACTAAACTCTTCCAGTGGTCATTAGAATTCAAACTCTATATTTCAATTTGTTAAAAATATTTATTGAAAATAATTTTTATTCACAACAATCCGTTATACATATTTTTAATCCCCATGTTCATTGCTGTTGTCATACATATCTTCAGATCTCTGTGTGAATTGTTTTTGTCATACATATCTTCAGATCTCCATGTTCATTGCTGTTGTCATACATATCTTCAGATCTCCATATTCATTGCTGTTGTCATACATATCTTCAGATCTCCATGTTCATTGCTGTTGTCATAAATATCTTCAGATCTCCATGTTCATTGCTGTTGTCATACATATCTTCAGATCTCCATGTTCATTGCTGTTGTCATACATATCTTCAGATCTCCATATTCATTGCTGTTGTCATACATATCTTCAGATCTCCATGTTCATTGCTGTTGTCATATATATCTTCAGATCTCCATGTTCATTGCTGTTGTCATACATATCTTCAGATTTCCATGTTCATTGTTGTTGTCATACATATCTTCAGATCTCCATGTTTATTGTTATCCTATCTTCAGATATCAAAACACTTTTTCCTGCATGTCCTGTGTCGTTGCCTTGGACTCGAAAACAAAAAACAACGCAATAAACACCTTTCGTTTCCCTCTAGTTCATCTTCCTTTTGTCCATGGTATTGAATTGACCAACAACTTCACAATTAAATAACGATATTTTTTTTAACTAACAAAGGTTGACCGGGTACATTGAACTTGACCTCACAGTTTGAGGCGAGGTCTAACGTGTACACTTGTTGGGCCTGGATTTGAGTCCAAGATGTAAGAATGTGTCTGTCTTACCCAAGATGTAAGAATGAGTCTGTCTTACCCAAGATGTAAGAATGTGTCTGTCTTACCCAAGATGTAAGAATGTGTCTGTATTACCCAAGATGTAAGAATGTGTTTGTCTTACCCAAGATGTAAGAATGTGTATGTATTACCCAAGATGTAAGAATGTGTCTGTCTTACCCAAGATGTAAGAATGTGTCTGTCTTACCCAAGATGTAAGAATGAGTCTGTCTTACCCAAGATGTAAGAATGTGTCTGTCTTACCCAAGATGTAAGAATGTGTCTGTCTTAACCAAGATGTAAGAATGTGTCTGTCTTACCCAAGATGTAAGAATGTGTCTGTCTTAACCAAGATGTAAGAATGTGTCTGTCTTACCCAAGATGTAAGAATGTGTCTCTCTTAACCAAGATGCAAGAATGTGTCTGTCTTTTCTGCTTTATTTACTCAACATCCAGCACACAGAATTGAATGCATTTTTAAAGTTAGTTCCCAAACTGATCTTCATCTTCATATACACTTTACAGATAGATATTTGACACCAGTACACTAACCTGCACACACACCATTTCTTAGGATAGTGTTACAATAAAATAGATAAATCATAGTTTTGCTACTGTAAGGACAGTACTCAGTTACTACTTTCGGTACATTACTGTGATAGGGGTTCATTTCATTACTCAGACACTATTTTGGGTACACTACTGTGATGACGTGAAGCGCTTTGTTGTGCATTGTTACAAGAACACATAACTGTGTTACTATCTTGATCAACGGTGTGTACTACGCGCACTTTTGTTATTCTCATTACAACTAGACATCTTTGCATCATATCTCACGGGATTTCATAGTAATATCGACATTTGTTCGTATCGTCATTCTGACATATTTTTTTTTCCAAATCCTTCTCACTGTCCCATTAACGACATCAGCGACATTCCCATTGTCAATATTTCTGATAGAAATCCTGATTTCAACTCTCAAAGGAGAATGTGTTTATTTCTTCGCCTATTTTTAGATAGTCACCCCCCCTCCCCCCCCCCCCACACACACACTCTTTTCCCTCACAAACCCCCAAGTCTTGTTTTTCTATTCTGTCAAGAGAAGACAACTTCGATGAACGTGCACTCTTAGCGGTGAATTACTAATCATTAGTGCATGCATCATTCCTAACTGATAATTGACCTGGGCTACAGGAGCAAAATGGCCCCTTATAATCGAACTTCACCCTGCTCACTAACAACCTCAACAGATAAATCATCTTTAAGATGTTTATCGACAAATGGTTATCTCAAGGTGTTTAGGGTGTTTTCTGTGATACGGGATACGGGATACCTCTGAGTTTTGTTTTGAACGGAAAAATGTGTGGTTCGATCATCTTTAAGTAATGTTCCTTTCAAAATACGTTTGTGCACTTTGTGTATAAACCAAAATAGACAAATGTTTTAGCACTATCAACCAAAAGTGTGTGCACTTTTAGTCTTACCAAAGACAGACATATATTTGTAGTACTATCATCCGAAAGTGTGTGTACTTTTAGTCTTACCCAAGACAGAAAAATATATGTAGTACTATCATTCCAAAGTTTGTGCACTTTTAGTCTTACCCTAGACAGACAAATATGTGTAGTACTAGAACCTGAATGTTGCGAACTGTTGGGGTAATCTTTAACGAAAATGTTGGGTGCAAAAGATATTCAATTATTCATCATGTCTGCGGCAACTGTCTTTGTGTGTAAACTGAGCGTGTGTTGACATTTGTCTTATAAATGACATATTGCTCCTTGAAGTATTACAATTTTAAAAGTCTATAGACAGGACGTTAAAATAATAACAATAAGTAGCTAAATAATTAAGTCACAGATAGTTGCAAGTGATACAAAGTTTCATTTCGCCGTGATTAGCAAGGACTTCAAGGACCAAAACGTTGATCACAATTTTAAAATATTTTTTCTCGATATTTATAAACTAATTCATAAGGTTTCTTTAGCGAACCGAGCTTGGTTTATATTTGATATTTGTTTTTTTTTTTTTTTTTTTTTGTATTTATTGTTTAATGTCACACCCAAGAACTCAACAGTTTTTCTTACAGCACATTTATTCAACGAAAGTCTTGCTACGGAACATTTTTAATAAGAACAACGAAAATCTAAACCAAGGATTTTCAAGAATGGAAAATACAAGTACCATGAATGTACCAAAACAAATTTCCATTTTATTTGGATCAATAAAAGTATCTTATATGTTGTGTTGCTCGTAAGTCGGGAGTCGAGCACGACCATTATAATCATCAGATTTGTGCTAGGTCTGTCTGTTGATGCGCAGATGGCTAAGGAGGCCGATTCTGGCACAAACTTTTCATATGCAGTAGGTGCAGGGGAATAATGGGGCATCTCCGGGAGCAGAGTCAGCCCGGGCCTTTCTGCCAATTTCATGTTGCATGGAGTTCATGTGTATAGTGGAACGCCAATTTGTTCGATCCTCTCAAGTGTCTGGGTTTATGACGAACGCTTTCAGTGAGGCTTTTAGGTTGTCTCTAAAACGTTTCTTCTGCCCGCCAGCAGACTGCTTTTCTTGTTCGAGCTCACCATAGAAAATTCTTTTCGGCAGACCGTTGTCTGACATTCTCACAACATGTCTCGCCCAGTGAAGCTGGGACTGCATTAAAATGGTTAGGATGCTGGGGAGACCTGCCTGTGGGAGCACCTCAGTGTCTGGGACCCTGTCCTGCCATTTAATGTTCAGGTCTTTTCTAAGTCTTGTTGTATGAAAGTGGTTCAGCATTCTTGCACGCCGTTGGTATACCGTCCACGTTTTACAGAAATAGAGAAGCGTAGTAAGGACAGCCGCTTGATACACTTTCAGTTAAGTTTGAGTGCTGATACGTCTCCTGGTCCATACGTTCTTAGTCAATTTTCCATTTTCCACTGGCTCTCGCAATACGGAGGTTAACCTCGTCATCGGTGGTTGCTCTTTGGGACAGTGTGCTGCCGAGATAAGAAAAGCTATTCATCATCTTAATTCTTTCGCCATATACTTCGATATGTTGGTTTACATAAGGTCTTCGAGGAGCTGGCTGGTATAGGACCTCAGTCTTGTTTATGTTAATGGTGAGCCCGAAACAATGGATAGGTTTGTGACGATGCGTAGCATATCCACTTCTGATACAGCGTTTAGGGCACAGTCATATGCATACAGGAGGTCTTTGATGGTGTCTGTCAGTACCTTCGTTTTGGCATGTATCCTCTTGGGTTTGATAGATTACTGTCACTTCGGTATCTAAGGCCAATTCCAGCGTCCCCCTCTCTGAAGGCATCGGTTAACATTGCGGAAAACATGAGGCTGAAAGGTGTTGGAACAGGTACACAGCCTTGTTTCACGCCGTTTGTTACAAGGAATGGTGTGGAGTCTCTCAATTATCCCGAAATCTAGCCTGCATACCATCATGGAATAGTCGTACCATTGACACGAATTTCCTAGAGCATACATATTTGGCCAAGACCTTCTCAAAGTCCTCTCTACTGATAGTGTCGAAAGCTTTGGTCAGGTCTACATAGGTATAGAACAGGTCAACATTTTTCCTGTAGCTGTCTGGCCGCAAACACCATATCGATGGTTCCTCGTTCCTTCCGGACTCCACGTTGACTTTGACTTTCTGAAAGTAGACCCTTCTCATGATGCCTGTTAAGGCGATTTATCAAGACTCTGGCTTATATCTCGTCTCGCCTTCAATTGTGAGCAGTGAGTGATATGCCACGGTGGTTGTCGCATGATTGACGGTTTCCTTTATGCTTGTAAAGGTGAACAATGGATGCGTCTTTGAAGTCCTGCAGAATGATCTCTTGCTGCCACATAAGTATGAACAGCTGGTGAAGCCTTTCACGCAGAGCTGTCCACACTTCATTTTATACTTCAGACTGGATTGAGTCATCACCTGGCGCTTTACCGCTTGAGAGAAGGCATATGGCATGTTGGGTCTCAGTTAGGGTTGGGGGGTCTTCCAGTTCTTGTTTAAACGGCACCTATGTGAGATGATTTATGGCTTCATCATTGATGGATGAAGGTCGATTCAGGATGTTGTCAAAGTGTTCAGCCCAGCGTTCAATTATTTTTTTCTTTGTCAATGATTAGAGATTTCTCATCAGCACTCAGAATTGGTTATGATCTTGATGGAGTGGGGCCGTAGACAGTTTTCAGAGTGGAGTAGAAATTTTTATGTAATGTCGGTCCGCATAGCCTTGCATCTTGTCGGTCTATTCGCTCAACCATTTATTCTGCATTAGACGCAGTTTCTGCTGCACCGTTCTTCTTATACTGTAGTACGCATATTTCATTGGGACTGACCTCGGGTTGTTTAGAGAAGCGTGGTGGAGACGGTGTTTTTCCTCGAGCAGTTGCTTGATTACGTCACAGTTATCGTCAAACCATTCCTTATGTTTTTTCGAGGTTGGCCCAAGAAACTCCATGGCAGTGTTGTACAACATCGATCTAAGTGATGCCCAGTTTGCTTCGACGTTGTCATTTTCCTATAGTGTTGACTCCATACGCTCTTCCAGAGCGTCCACAAAAGATTTCTTAATGTTCGAGCTTTTCAACTATGTGGTATTTAGACGTTTAGGGATCTTCTTTCCCTGTGGGGGTCTTTTGGGTTTTAAATACTTATATACATGTTGTTTCATATACTCACCCACAAAAAAACGGACCTAAAGAATGTTACAATGATTTTATGTGAAACGGATAAATGAAATTAAAAAAGACGTTGACAAAGAAAAACATGATAACTGGTGGATTGACAGCTCAGCATTCATAGTTACATTTTTACTCACCCTCCACCCCACTCCACCCCGGACCTGCTGACAGTAAATAATCAGTTGAACTTGCGGTTAAATAAGCACGGTTAATATGTTTGAGAATCCCTGCTCTGCCTTAGTCTAAGAGTGCGCGTCAATAAACAGTCCAATAAAGCATAACCACCATTGTTGCAGTGACGTCAAGCTGTGATGCTAAGAGCTGCAACGGGGAGATCTTCATCAAGACATATTAGATCAACATGACCTATTCGTTTGGCTTTCATTTGAAGCAGGACATATAATGATATATAAGAAATTCAAAAGCGGACACAGTAGGAAAAAAACAACAACAAAAAACGTTAGGTTGGTGACTTTCTATACTTGGCGTTCTTCAACTCCCGGTGGAGCATTGTTCCATCACGATATCTTTCCACGCCTTGCTGTCTCTCGAAATCTTCTCTAACACTTACCAAGTCTTATCCTTCTCAACTCGGCAATGGGCAAAGGAAAGGTAATCAGTTCTCCCGTCCATTCGGTCACAATCTGAACTATGTCATTGCTGGGTTGTATTAGCTTTTTCTCATACAGTTGAACGCCATAGGACTCAATATTAAATAATAAAAGTTAAATTTACTTTACATGAAAATTGCTCAAGCACAGGACTACAATAAAAAAACATAATTAGGTGTAAATTACTAGCCGAAAGGCCCAGACTGCTGCTTTTCTATGTGAATCTTTAACAGACATGGAACGAGCTCATGTCAAAACAATATGTCAGCACAATTCCATTGGTTGTAGAAATATAGGTCCATCGTGGTGTCTTCCATTGCAGACCATATATTATTTTAGTGACTACTTTTCCACACGATGCACAGCAAGTCAGTTTGAAGATCTTTATTGGCTATACCATAATTATGTATAGGTAGTATGGATAAACATTTTCTCACGCTTTTTATTAGATTTTTCAGTTTCTTTGACATCTCAATTCTATGACATCTCAATTTTTACCCACTTACTGATGTCCAATTGAACTAAAACTTTGTACACAAACCCAACCCCCAATAACATTAAGAAACCTTGAAGATCAGTAGTTGACCAGTGACCTCCATTTACTCTTGTGTGAACTTCATCTTGCATCTCCATTTTTTCCCACTTACTGATGTCTAATTGAACGGAAACGTTGTACACTTACCCGACCCAAAATAACATTTTAAAAAAATTTGATGATCAGTAGGTCAACAGTGACCTGTCACATAATATTTTTAAAGGTCCCCAGTGTTACGTTACGTTAAATTACTACTACTACTAGGGCGATGACTTTTATCTACTAATTAAATATCCTAAGTTAATATCGCCACACTCACACTAACATTTAATGACACTCTCTCGCCCGCTCACTTCTAATAATAATATTACTATACTCTGACTAGAAGAACACAGGTGGTTCAGCCCAAGAATAATAACTATTTTTTTTTTAAAGAATCGAAACTACACACATATTACTTATAATATACACATATAAACAATAACTAGTATACTCTCTAATACTATATGCTATGTTACGACTGGCTATCTTGACTTTACCCAGGTCAGGTCAAAAACACACACAGCAGTCTTCTTTGTTTGCCCTTTCGCTCTCACTGGTCCCTCGCACAGCGACCTAATACGTGGAGACTCTACACGCTCTAACGGTGACAATAAAAGACTTCATGATCAGTAGGTCACGAGTCAAAGTTCATGGACTTCTCATGCTTTTTTTAGTCATATAAATTGTACAACTCTAAATTTTTAGGCGTTATTTAATGGTACATTTTTGGGAAATCGTATTTTTTTAAAAAAAGGTTCAGTTTCATTTTTAAAACTAATATTGTTTTATTAAATCAACTTTGCATTATCATCATTTGCTTTCTGATTGAAAAATATGGTATCGTTTATCAAATAAAATCTTGTTTAAAAACAATGACATATAACTTTAAAAAGTTCGATCCATTTAATCTCGACAGCAGTCTCCCAGAGTGTCAATGGCTTAAAAAAGTAAATTATGCAGCACTGTCATGAAATGAATACTTCATTTTTCACATTAATCAATCAATGAATATTTGACCCTAAAATAACAAAACAACATCGCTTTGCCGGATACCAATGACTGTGAGACTTCATGCAGTCAGTGAAACCAAATATTGGAATTCAGTAGTGGCGAACATTTCAACAGTTTATCGTAATCTCATGGGCGGTGTACCGTGGAGTATGGGCGCCCAGGCGTTTCGAAATATAAAGATTAACATTTTGAGCCTAACAAAAGCATGGTGGCCACGAAAGCGGTCACGAAATGTAAAGTGAACATTTGCCAATGGGTTTAAGGGTAGTTTAAAATAGTTACGCTATTCCTCTAGATGCCAGTAGTTGTTTAAAGACATCGTAACGATTTCTTTAGGTCAAAAGTTAGGCGATAGCAGGAGATTTCATAGATCCACACATGTGCTGGTGTCCTATATTTTAACAATTAAGGATTTAATAATTTTTTGCAGATAATAGTAACACTTGAAAGCATGTAAGTTAAACAATCAGACGAAATTAACTTGATAGGGACTAAAGGTAATTTTTGTGATGGGCTGCCAGAGGCTGTCAGATATCATTCATAAAAGAGGCTTGCAACGCTTACAGGACGTAAATGTTATTTATGGTTATCGATTGAGAATGTTTAAAATTTTAATTAAAGAATATCGTATTCGAACTCGTTGAGCCATTGAAATAAATTAATTCATGAATAACTCAGGTCAATTACTGCCGAAAACAATGAGAGCTGTTACCCCTTATTCCTCTTAATATTAATACACTAGAGCAGCGGTTCTCAACCTGTGGGTCGCAGCCCCTTTGGGGATCGAACGACCTTTTCCCAGGGGTCGACTAACTCCATCGGAAAGCACTTTACTCTACAGTCATAAAGGGAGCAACGAAAATAATTTTGTGATTCGGGGTCGCCACAACACGAGGTACTGTATTAAAGGTTCGCGGCATTAGTAAGTTTGAGAACCACTGCACTAGGGCATTACCGGGTGCCGTTTTTTTTACACCAGGTCCGGGAATTTTGATAAAATACCCGGGTGGGTCCAAGGGTTTCGAAAAAAAGTGTTAACTTTTATTTTCTGTAATATGCAACGAAATCTACTTCCCTGTGTCGTAGTGAGAGTGTATTGCCTTCGGCAACAGTTTGTGTCAAGAAATAACTAATTGATATTAAGAGCGGTTATCGGATACCGTAATATAGATCATTTTTGTTCATTTTATAACAAAGACTTACGGAACAACAGTCGCAGTATAAAAAAAAAATTTGCAATACCTTCCTATACCAGGCTACGGAAAAGACCAACAGCCACACACATGCACGAAGTGAAAGGCCGACCCATGACCCATGACCCAGTTCTGTGTTATGTGAACTAAGATGTGAAAAAAGTGACAACACAATAAAAATAATTTATGAAGGAAAAAAAATCACACTATTTACCAGAGTTCAAGTATTGCATATGAAGCTGGCTGTGCGATAGAGAAACACGATTGATAACAACACCGAATAATAGTCATCTGCCGCTAAAGAAAAAAAAATCAACTATTTACTGGAGTTGAGATGTCACGCACGAATCTCGCTGCGTGACAGCCTTTTTTTTTTTTACTCAGTTCTATTGTATAAAACATGTGGCGTTTTTGGGAGGGGTGGGGTGGATTTGAAGAGGAATCCAGACGCACCAGAAGCAAAATATGTATAAGAGATGTTATTTTATTTATTTGCTCCTCACACTTTTAGAACCACTGCTGCAGGATATCAGCGCCAGACTGTAGAGGAACACGTGATATGCTAGTTTCAGCTGTATTGTCATTGATGATTACATTTCTGGTGACTCATCCGTGTTTTGTTTTGTGCCCACGCTGAAATTAAAACATGCTATATCACTTATTTGACCTATCGAAAACACTGGGGGGGTTTTCCTCACTTTTTTTGTTTTGGGTTGATTGGACAGGAATTTTAGAAGGCCTTTTGTTAAGCTAAGCTCTATGTAGCTTTTCGCAATCAATTAAGATTGGCGAGTGTTACGACTTAATAGCATAATTCCTTTAACCTCAAACAAATAGATTCTGAAGTTCTGAACAGGTTAGTTCTAAACAAAAATTTACTAAGGAAAGTTTACAATCTGGTACATTTTAAAGTGAGTTCTTTGGAGCGTTGCAACGTTTGTTTCAAAATATTTGTAAAATAGTCTCCGAGTCTCATAACGAACGCCCCCATGACGAGCGCTTCTCATAATGAACGCCCCCATGGCGAACGCTTCTCATAATGAACGCCCCCATGACGAACGCCCCTCATAACGTAAGCGGATCTTCGTCACAAATTGACTCCTATAACGCTCTCTGCTCACTACGACCAATTCTGAAGGGTACAGGAGTCAATGTCATTCTTTGTGTGTTTTGTGTTGTCTTTTGTGTTGTTTTGTGTGTGTTTCGATGGTGTGGTTGCGTGTGTTTGTGTGCGTGTTGTTACGGTTATGCTGTGATGTGTACTATTTTTTCTTCACACCTATTCGGATACGTCTGGCCAACTATTTTCGCTCCTCTTCCTAAGAAGCAAAGTACATCAATGTTATGTAGACGACGTGTTTACGTCATCTTTCCCCGTGAATGAACTCTAGCTGACACCAAGCTCGGAACCGCATATAAGGTGTGGTTAGCTAAAAAAAAAAGTCTCTCTTGATCTTGTTTACAGCTAAATAAAATTAATAGTCTGCTTCCTTAGAATTATGTAGAATCATCTGGAGAACTCTGGAAAGGATACCATTGTGCAAGGTCTCTCTAAAACGATCAGTAGAACAGACCATAAAAGGAGACGAGAGTTATGGGTGTGCTATGATTTGATCACGAGATATGTTGAGCGTGTGCTTTTTTTGCTAAGAGACAAGAGATGTTTTTACTGTGTGTGTTTGTGTAGATTCCTTTTCATCATTGTACCTTTCTACAATATTATGTATTCTTCAACATTGTACCGGTACAAGCAAATCATTAGTACTTAAGTCTTTTGTTTTAATTTACTTTTTGTTAATGTAATTTATCATTAAAGTATTAAAATGTATTAATTGTAATTAGCTCTGGTTTGAGTATCTTATTCTTTGCTATAGTATTTAACTTATGGTATCGTCTTTTGTTGCGTACAGTTTTAAAACGACCTAAAAACTTAAATAAGAGATTAATTTCTCGATACGGATAATGTCGAAAATTCTATTTCTTATCTATATATATATCTGGTCCCAAAAATGTCGAGCCACGAATAATACTTTCAGAACAGGGGATATATATATAGATAAAGGTCCCTAGCGCTACGTTGATTAGTATTACTATGACTATGTCTAGGGAATAATTACTACAATCAACAGTTATAACAATAACGTTACTATTACTTAAAAACACCAGTGGTTCAGCCACAAATAATTATTTTAATTAGTAAAATACTAAATACATATAGAAACATACAAATAGTAATACTTAATGTCGATACAAATACAATGCTATACTAATAACTCGATGTTATGATGCTGGACGTTCGGTGGAACGGTCGTCTCGGCTTGCCCTCTCTTGCCTGCTTCTCGTCTGCTATACACACTGACAGACTCTTACAGCACACAACATAGCCACTGGTCACTCAGCTGTGCAGGGGGTGGGGAGGAACTGCTCGCCACGCTCTGCTACCTCTACAACACTTCTGTTTGGGTCGTCTGCTGACCTTATCTCTCTAGTGCGTTACTCGCTCGTTATTATCTGCCTTGTGCAATTACTGCGTCAGGGTTAAACTGTTAACCGCTGACGTCTTATACAGTACTGAGTTCTAGTCTACTGAGCTCTGCTATGGCATATGCTTCTATAGCCCTGAGCCTAATCTCCTTCAACTGACTGAACTGAGCTAACGTACTAACTGTATTAACTTACTAAACTAACTACTTCAACGGTACTAACTAACTACTAACTACTAACTAGCTGTAAAGAGAATAATAGATACAACATAAGCTACAACTAAGAATTACAGTCTTATCACAATATTATTAATCATACATATAACGTGGTACTCTAACAATGACTTGATAACTAACTATAATCCTAACATATCCTCTAACAAAATGCTAACATTACAAACATGTGAAACTAACAACAATAATAATGTTACCAACCCTACGACACTTGATTGGACACACTCCAAAAAGCAAATAGTCATAAGCCAGGCTCATACTTGTCTGTCAATTACACTACCGTAATTACAGGGACGAGAGAGAGCGACTAACTGACTTACAACTCTATATATACTCGGATCCAGCCTAACGCTGACCTAAGTCCAGTTAACGGTGACCTCTGGGTCATACATATGATTAATATACTATATGCTAATTTTTCGCCTGGTCAACCAATGGTTCACCAGCTGACCCTAGGTCACAAGCTTGGTCACACGCTGACCATTTTTCTGGTTGACCGGGAACTTCCATTGTTTCTGACTATGAGTCATTATTATCATCAGTACTGGCCTAATTGAGTCGATCACGTGACAAGCGACTGACAAGTGACCAGTAGGTTGTGTGAGCCAGCGGGTCTCACACAAGTGAGGACCAGCGGGTCTCAACAGATAACAGCAAGTAACAAACATGATCAGCTGCTGCACAGCTAATGGATGTGAAGGTCATCGACGCAACTGGTGACGCCTCTGACGACAAAAACTTCAAGAAGACAAAAACGCAACGAATGTGTACTAATTGTAATATAAAATTTGCACAATGGTCATCTTCCTCGTTCAGCTGCTCATAACACCTTCCTCGTCCAACTTGTCCTCACCTGATTCCCCAGTTTGGGAATCATCGGTGAGTTACCTTTATTTTTTTTCTTCCTTCGCAATTAAATTTTTATCGTGGCACCCTGTGGGAACTCGCGATCCGCATGACAAAGTCATCGGAATAAAAATCGCTGTTCCAGAACGGGTTGGGTTTTTTATGCGGGGCCCACACTTTAATTAAATTATCTGTTCAAAAATGAGCCTTTGTTCTCAACGAATTTCGTCAAAGGCTTCCGTTTCGGCGCCAAACGTTGCCATTTGGTGACTTTCGGCCTACCGAAACTGAAAAGTAAACTTTCGGCTTACTTTCTGTTTCGGCCAAAAAATGATTGAGACTTCGACCATCTGGCCGAAAGTGATTAAGGCTTTCGGACATCTGGCCGAAAGTGATTGGGGTTTTCTATCATCTACCAGAAGTCAGAATTTCTGTCTCTAGGCGGGCAATCAGATATTTATTATTGCTCAACGTCTTGTCGTCATTGTATGTTCTATGATTAATCCTCTTCGAAAAATGCTCACAGCTGCGTGATGACGTCCTTGACCTCGGCAAACGTAAACAGTTTATTGGAGAGAACAAAAACGGGAATGGTAATATTTATAGTGTTATTTTAGCTCTAATTTGTTTTTCAGAAATAAAACTTGGGAACCCTTGGTTTATTCAATTCATTCGTTTGTGATATTCATTTAAATTTCTTATTATCATGATGATCAATGTTGTCATAAGCAAAGGTGAATCATATTGAATGATCCTAGGCAATCGTAATATGTCCATTATTATTTTGTTTTATTTAAAAAAACAAAATAATAAAACTGGGAAACTAAGGCTTTTTCAATTCCTTCATTTCTTGAAATTCATTATTATCATACTCGTCAAACATTGTTATTGACGAAATAACACTCGTGTGCATGTATCGTATTATAACTATGTAGTAGGTCTACTGCAGTCCTGTTTACCTTTATGATTTTGGCGACCAGCGCAATTTATAACATAAATTATTATTTTATTGTGTTAAAAAAAAAACATCTTTCCTTAAGCTTTACATTAAATCTCAGCTGAACATAGCTTAACTAGCTGGACATAGCTTAAGTAGCTAAAATAACTTAAGTAGCTGAAAATAGCATAACTAGCTGAACATAGCTTAACATAGCTGGACATAGCTTAGTAATACTTGTATCGTCCCCTTTGGTGTTTAATGAATTTGAACATTTGCGTTTAGGGGCTAAACTGGTAGATTTTAGAAACACTACAGGCTAAAACAGAATTTAGAGACACTACTGGCTAACACAGATAGATTCTAGACACACTACTGGCTAACATGGAGATGGAGATGGATTGGCCATACGCTCAGGAAACCTGCCTCCGGCATAACTAGACAAGCCTTGAACTGGAACCCTCAAGGAAAACGGAAAAGAGGCAGGCCTAGGAACACTTGGCGCCGTGAAGTGGAGGCGGATACCAAGAAACTTGGCCACACTTGGGGGAGGCTGGAGAGATTGGCTCAGGATCGTGATGCCTGGAGGGCTCTTGTAGGCGGCCTATGTCCTAACCACAGACGTCGATGAAGATCGGCTGCTGTTCCTCCAGGGCGAAAAGGCGAAAGAAGAAGAAGAAGACTGGCTAACACAGATAGATTCTAGACACACTACTGGCTTTAAATCAAGATAATCATGCTCTATGTAAATGTACTTTATTACATGAAATATATATGAAGAAAGATACATAAAATCTCCATATAAAGAACAATAACTTATTCTCACAGAAATATAACGAGTACTAACACCAAAATAGGTCCCTGGAACAAACATTAAACTTAATAATTATTTGATTACTATCACTGCTAACTATTATAGGGCCCTATCTAGTGTTTAGTAAATGCCACAAAAAGCTAGTCACGCATCTTGTCTCTATGGGTCTCTCTCTAGCTATAGGGGAATACAAGCATTATTTATACAGATTCATTTCGCGTGGACTAAATGTAGGCAAGGGTCAACTGTCGACGCTGGTCTGGCACCTTATTTATCTAGGGACTTGTCACTCTTACTGGAATGTTGAATACCAGAAACGTGGCGAAGGGGACAGAAGGTGCATAAGTCCTCGGGCGCCAAGGTACAGGAGTGTTAAAATTAGGCTTAAAACGTTACATTATGATAATTAAACAAGGGTAATAAATCGGTCACTAGATCGGTGCAGCGGCTCAGCAGACGTGTCATCTGACAGCCTACTTATTTCGTCGCATTTGCGTGCGTGATTGGGACAGGATCTTTGCAGCGCTCTTGTTCTTTTAAGCGCAGTAAGAGAAACATTGGAAGAAAACAAAATTTGATTGCGTAAATGACCAGTTTGCGACATTGAAATCAAGAAAAATAAATCTTTTGTAGACTATAAAAACCAGTCTACGACAGTAGCCGAGTGGGTCATCTACTTTCATTTCTATACATTTTCTTTCTTAAATACAATGTTTTATTAAAATTTAAATCGTCTTCCTTATTCAATATATTAGACAAATGAGATTTAACGGGGGAGGGGGGCTGGGTCACCAGTTTTATAGTTCGTCTGCGGGAGCAAAATATCATAGCTTCGCCCCTGTTGTATGCTGACCAAGGCCAGGTCAGTGAGGTAGAGAAACAAAACTGTACTACCATGTAACATGCTGAAAGAAATAAATATGTCCTGTTTCTTACTTTGTTTTATGAACAACTTCTAATGACCCAAAAACTCAATTGTAAATTATTATTTATTTTATGTATTTTTTTTTTTTAAAAGCACACAATAAAAAGTTTACCAACCTGCTCTACCTGCTCTGTCTGGTCTACCTGCTCTGTCTGGTCTACCTGCTCTGTCTGGTCTACCTGCTCTGTCTGGTCTACCTGCTCTGTCTGCTCTGTCTGGTCTACCTGCTCTGTCTGGTCTACCTGCTCTGTCTGGTCTACCTGCTCTGTCTGGTCTACCTGCTCTGTCTGGTCTACCTGCTCTGTCTGGTCTACCTGCTCTGTCTGGTCTACCTGCTCTGTCTGGTCTACCTGCTCTGTCTGGTCTACCTGCTCTGTCTGGTCTACCTGCTCTGTCTGCTCTGTCTGGTCTACCTGCTCTGTCTGGTCTACCTGCTCTGTCTGGTCTACCTGCTCTGTCTGGTCTACCTGCTCTACCTACTCTGTCTGGTCTACCTGCTCTGTCTGGTCTACCTGCTCTACCTGCTCTGTCTGGTCTACCTGCTCTACCTGCTCTGTCTGGTCTACCTGCTCTACCTGCTCTGTCTGGTCTACCTGCTCTACCTGCTCTGTCTGGTCTACCTGCTCTACCTGCTCTGTCTGGTCTACCTGCTCTACCTACTCTGTCTGGTCTACCTGCTCTACCTACTCTGTCTGGTCTACCTGCTCTACCTGCTCTGTCTGGTCTACCTGCTCTACCTGCTCTGTCTGGTCTACCTGCTCTACCTGCTCTGTCTGGTCTACCTGCTCTACCTGCTCTGTCTGGTCTACCTGCTCTACCTGCTCTGTCTGGTCTACCTGCTCTACCTGCTCTGTCTGGTCTACCTGCTCTACCTGCTCTGTCTGGTCTACCTGCTCTACCTACTCTGTCTGGTCTACCTGCTCTACCTACTCTGTCTGGTCTACCTGCTCTACCTGCTCTGTCTGGTCTACCTGCTCTACCTACTCTGTCTGGTCTACCTGCTCTACCTACTCTGTCTGGTCTACCTGCTCTACCTGCTCTGTCTGGTCTACCTGCTCTACCTGCTCTGTCTGGTCTACCTGCTCTACCTGCTCTGTCTGGTCTACCTGCTCTACCTGCTCTGTCTGGTCTACCTGCTCTACCTGCTCTGTCTGGTCTACCTGCTCTACCTGCTCTGTCTGGTCTACCTGCTCTACCTGCTCTGTCTGGTCTACCTGCTCTACCTGCTCTGTCTGGTCTACCTGCTCTACCTGCTCTGTCTGGTCTACCTGCTCTACCTACTCTGTCTGGTCTACCTGCTCTACCTGCTCTGTCTGGTCTACCTGCTCTACCTGCTCTGTCTGGTCTACCTGCTCTACCTGCTCTGTCTGGTCTACCTGCTCTACCTGCTCTGTCTGGTCTACCTGCTCTACCTACTCTGTCTGGTCTACCTGCTCTACCTGCTCTGTCTGGTCTACCTGCTCTACCTGCTCTGTCTGGTCTACCTGCTCTACCTGCTCTGTCTGGTCTACCTGCTCTACCTGCTCTGTCTGGTCTACCTGCTCTACCTGCTCTGTCTGGTCTACCTGCTCTACCTGCTCTGTCTGGTCTACCTGCTCTACCTACTCTGTCTGGTCTACCTGCTCTACCTGCTCTGTCTGGTCTACCTGCTCTACCTGCTCTGTCTGGTCTACCTGCTCTACCTGCTCTGTCTGGTCTACCTGCTCTACCTACTCTGTCTGGTCTACCTGCTCTACCTGCTCTGTCTGGTCTACCTGCTCTACCTGCTCTGTCTGGTCTACCTGCTCTACCTGCTCTGTCTGGTCTACCTGCTCTACCTACTCTGTCTGGTCTACCTGCTCTACCTACTCTGTCTGGTCTACCTGCTCTACCTGCGCTAAGTCTTACTTTTGAAACACCATGAAATCGTGATTAAAATGTTTCCAAACCCTCGCTTGACTCAATTCTAAGCATAAAACGACAGAATTTCAGACAACAAGGCTAATAACTCTGAGAAGTATTAATCGATAGCTTTTTTGTGTGTTTCTCTCCCCTTCCGCCTTGTCTAATGACTATTAAGTATGATTCTGTTAAGGCGTCTCTTTACCTCATTGGGTTCTTTCTTCAAGTTGGACGGGCTCATTTAATTTACAGCTCATGTGTCTTTGATCTCATCTTCCAGCCGTGTTTGGAAACGCCAGGGACAAGAACGGGGAAAGATTTGGAAAGACATGAATTTGTTGTTAGGGGCTGGGATTTTCAACACAAAACAAAACATATATAAGGATACAAAGATAAAAAGAAAACGGCGGATACAAAGATAAAAAGAAAACGGCGGTTTGAGGAATCACGTGATGTACACCACGCGCAAGCTATTTTGTTGAATCCAACTGTTCTGTGGAACTGGCGTTTTAAAAAAAAATCATTATTCAAAATAATGGGAAAGCGGTATGACATTGACACAACGAAAATTCAGACAACTCCGGAGACGTGCAGCGAAAATGGAGCACAGTAAAAATACACAAGGCTCACACTGCTGGACTTCTGCTGAATTCCGTTCGTCTTGACAAAGTCTTGCCATCGGATCACATAGGCAAGGGCGAGAGAGTGAGGCTGACAATTTCAGCAACTCTCCCTTAATTTATATTTTAAAAAAATACAGCTCAAGTCAAAGCTACTACTCAAGTCGAGGCTACTACTCAAGTCGAGGTTTCTACTCAAGTCGAGGCTACTACTCAAGTCGAGGTTTCTACTCAAGTCGAGGCTACTACTCAAGTCGAGGCTTCTACTCAAGTCGAGGCTTCTACTCAAGTCAAGGCTACTACTCAAGTCTTGGCTTCTACCCAAGTCAAGGCTACTACTCAAGTCGAGGCTTCTACTCAAGTCGAGGCTTCTACTCAAGTTAAGGCTACAAGTCGATGCTTCTACTCAAGTCAAGGCTACTACTCAAGTCTTGGCTTCTACTCAAGTCAAGGCTACTACTCAAGTCTTGGCTTCTACTCAAGTCAAGGCTACTACTCAAGTCGAGGCTTCTTCTCAAGTCAAGGCTACAAGTCGATGCTTCTACTCAAGTCAAGGCTACTACTCAAGTCCAGGCTTCTTCTCAAGTCAAGGCTACAAGTCGATGCTTCTACTCAAGTCAAGGCTACTACTCAAGTCAAGCCCTTGCTCAATTTTGCATGCCAAGGACAAACATTATAACATGCAAAATATTTTTTTAATGCTAAAATGTTTCAAATAGCACGTACTTTTTTCGATTGCCTGGCCAATATCCGCTGGCATAAATAAGGGTTTATTAAAAAATAATAATTTTTAAAAAGAAAAGTTTTCAACCCTCTTGTGGCTACACATATAGTATGACATAGATACCGTAAAGCTCATTTGGAGTGTTCTAATCCTTTTAAAGGAAAATAATAAAGAAAATTTTCCAAAAAGATTACTAAACAAAATTACAATTTTCACAATCCTGGCGGCCTTTATAATGCAAACAGCAAGCTCAATAAAGGCCAGTGGTCGGCTAATCGCGGCTCGCGAGCTGTATGCGGCTCTTAAACGACCTGAGGGCGTCTCGGCCAGTCGGCCATAAATCGGTTTTGACTCCGAAAAACACGGTTTTTGACAGGTTCTTGAAAAAAAATTTGGCTCTCAAAATTGTTTTTAATCATCTTGCTGCTGGTTTTTTTTTTGTGGCTCTTTTGACTCATGAGTTTTCCGACCACTTTTGACTCATGAGTTTTCCGACCACTTTTGACTCATGAGTTTTCCGACCACTTTTGACTCATGAGTTTTCCGACCACTTTTGACTCATGAGTTTGCCGACCACTTTTGACTCATGAGTTTGCCGATCACTTTTTGCCTCATGAGTTTGCCGATCACTTTTTGCCTCATGAGTTTGCCGACCACTTTTGACTCATGAGTTTGCCGACCACTTTTGACTCATGAGTTTGCCGATCACTTTTTGACTCATGAGTTTTCCGATCACTTTTTGACTCATGAGTTTTCCGACCACTTTTGATTCATGAGTTTGCCGACCCTTTTGACTCTTGACTTTGCGGACCACTTTTGACTCATGAGTTTTCCGACCACTTTTGACTCGGACTTTGCGGACCACTTTTGACTCATGAATTTGCGACCACTTTTGACTCATGAGTTTTCCGACAACTAGGCTAGGGGCCTTCTGAAAACATCGACATGTAAACGGCAAACTCACCTTTTAAAAGTATAAAATGTGTATTTCTTTATGGTATATTCCGCCAAGATGCTTTTCTTTGAACTTGAACTAGACTGTTTCACTTGAAGCAATCACACACACACACACACACACACACACAATTTGTATTATTCTTGTATAGAATCTTGTGTGTTGGGGAATTTCTTTGTGCGGAATTTTCGTGTAGGTATAATCCTATCACCATCATAATTTGTTTAAGAAGGAGACTGGTAGAAAGCAGGCAGTGTGCGGTCTAACGGGTCAGACTTATCCAACTATACGAATGAATAACTCTTAAAATAGTGTGCATTCTAAATAGTTTTATTTTTTAAAAAATATATGGATAGTGAATGCCGTCAATAACGGTATAAATAGAATGGGAAGTAACTCCCCCACTGATACAGGACTCTAGATTCCTTTACGTTGCTTTCTAGCTCGCCTAATGAATAAAGTAGTGCAGAAAATTTCAAAGTTAAAAATAGCTGTGCAAATAGAAACAATAAGTCTGCTTCAAGCGTACAATATTTCTTTCATAAAACATTCGTGCTGTTTTTTTCTAAAGTATCATTATAAATTTAAAGCATTGTAATTTCATTGCGTAACTGACCACTTTGCGACATTGAAATAAAAAAAAAAATAATCTTTTGTAGACTATTTAAACCAGTCTACGACTGTGACTGAGTGGGTCATGTACTATAATTTCTATAAATTTTCTTCCTTACATACAATGCTTTATTAAAATTTAAATTGTTTTCCCCATCCAATGTAATAGAAAAATGGGATTAAATGGGGAGGGGTGTGGGGCGCCAATTTTATAGTTTGTCGCCGGGCGCAAAATATCATAGCTTTGCCTCGGTTGCATGCTGACATTTTTGCGTGCATCTATCTTATATATATATAAAAATGAATGTATGTATGTATGTATGTTTGTCTCATATGCGCTCCCACACCATTCTTGCGATTGCAACAAAACTTTGGTGAGTTGTTGGCCACCTACCTGGGCATTTAACTGCGACATTAAAAAACTTTTCAATTATTTCGTTTTCGGCCGTTGGCCCTTCATTCGTTTTTTTTCTAATACGAGCTTTGTAAAAAAATATTACCGTCTGCGCTCATACGCCATTCGTCTGAATGCGCTAAATCTTTGGTAAAATGTTGCAAGCACGCCCACAAAGGTTTGGAAATAATTATAACCGTTTTAAAATATTCTGTTTTGAGCCAGGGGCCCCATGTTCGTTTTTTCTTATATGAGCTATATAAATATAGTTTCAAACCGTATGCGCTCCTACGCCATTCATGCGATTGCGACAAAACATTGGAGAGTTATATTCCATAAGCTCGCGCATTTTACTGGGTCATTATAACACTTTTAAAATATTTCGTTTTGGCCGTTGGCCCCAAAATCGTTTTTTTTCTTATATGAGCTTTGTAAACAATAGGTTTTGTCTGCGCTCCTACACCATTTATTAGAATACGCTAAAACTTTGACGAGATGTTGCGAGCATGCCCACACAGGTTTCTAAATTATAACAACCGTTTTAAAATATTCCGTTTTGAGCCAAGGGCCCCATGTTCGTTTTTTCTTATATGAGCTATATAAATATAGTTTCAAACCGTATGCGCTCCTACACCATTTATGCGATTGCAACAAAACTTTGGTGAGTTGTTGGCCACCTACCTGGGCCTTTAACTGCGACATTAAAAAACTTTTCAATTATTTCGTTTTTGGCCGTTGGCCATTCATTCGTTTTTTTTCTTATACGAGCTTTGTAAAAAAATATTTCCGTCTGCGCTCCTACACCATTTGTCTGAATGCGCTAAATCTTGGGTAAAATGTTACGAGCACGCCCACAAAGGTTTGGAAATAATTATAACCGTTTTAAAATATTCCGTTTTGGGCCAGGGGCCCCGTGTTCGTTTTTTCTTATTGAGCTATATAAATATAGTTTCAAACCGTACGCGCTCCTACACCATTCATGCGATTGCGACAAAACATTGGAGAATTGTATTCCACAAGTTTGCGCATTTTACTGAGTCATTATAACACTTTTAAAATATTTCGTTTTGGCCGTTGGCCCCAAAATCGTTTTTTTTCTTATATGAGCTTTGTAAACAATAGATTTCGTCTGCGCTCCTACACCATTTATTCGAATACGCTAAAACTTTAAAGAAATGTTGCGAGCATGCCCACAAAGGTTTCTAAATTATTACAACCGTTTTAAAATATTCCGTTTTGAGCCAGGATCCCCATGTTCGTTTTTTTATTATATGAGCTATATAAATATAATTTCAAACCGTATGCGCTCCTACACCATTCATGCGATTGCAACAAAACTTTGTTGATTTGTTGGCCATCTACCTGGGCATTTAACTGCGTCATTAAAAAACTTTTCAAGTATTTCGTTTTCGGCCGTTGGCCCTTCATTCGTTTTTTTTCCTTATACGAGCTTTGTAAAAAATATTTTTGTCTGCGCTGCTACACCATTCGTCTGAATGTACTAAATCTTTTGTAAAATGTTGCCAGCACGCTCACAAAGGTTTGGAAATAATTATAACCGTTTTAAAATATTCCGTTTTGAGCCAGGGGCCCCATGTTCGTTTTTTCTAATATGAGCTATATAAATATAGTTTCAAACCGTATGCGCTCCTACACCATTCATGCGATTGCGACAAAACATTGGAGTGTTGTATTCCATAAACTCGCGCATTTTACTGAGTCATTATAACACTTTTAAAATATATTGTTTTGGCCGTTGGCCCCAAAATCGTTTTTTTTTTCTAATATGAGCTTTGTAAACAATAGATTTTGTCTGCGCTCCTACACCATTTATTTGAATACGCTAAAACTTTGACGAGATGTTGCGAGCATGCCCACAAAGTTTTTTAAATTATTACAACCGTTTTAAAATATTCCGTTTTGAGTCAGGGGCCCCATGTTCGTTTTTTCTTATAGGAACTATATAAATATAATTTCAAACCGTATGCGCTCCTACACCATTCATGTGATTGCAACAAAACTTTTTTGAAAGGTTGTCCATAAGCTTGCGCATTTTACTTATCCCTTACAACACTTTTAAAATATTCCGTTTTTTGCCGTTGGCCCCAAATTTTTTTTTACTTATAAGAGTTTTCTAAAAAATAAGTTTTGTATGCGCTCTTATACCATTCATCTGAATGCGATAAAACTTTAGTAAGATGTTTTGCACACGCCCGCAAAGGTTTTTGAATTATTACAACCGTTTAAAAATATTCCGTTTTGAGCAAGGGGCCACATGTTCTATTTTTCCTATATGATCTATACAAATATAATTTCAAACCGAGCTACTACATTAATGGATAGATTTTTAATGATATACAAATAGCAACATTAAACTGTGTGTGTGATATAATAAGTAGGTTTCTGAAGTAATACAACAATTCTACAATATTCCGTTTGTGCCACCGTTTTATTGTCTTTATAATTATCGTATGCATTCCTATACCATTCATCTGATTGCGATAAAACTTTGGTGAATTGATATGCGCACTCCCGCAAATGTTTCTAATTTATTACAACCATTTCACAATATTCCGTTTGGGGTCAGGGACCCCTAATTCCATTTTTTCTTAATTTAACTATAAAAATATAATTTAAAACAGAGCTATTTCATGGGTGGATGAAATTGAATCAAATACAAATAACGACATTTCAGTTTATGTGTTACATAATAAGTAGGTTTCTGAATTAATGCAACCATTTTACAATATTTCGTTTGGGCCGGGGGCCTTAAATTCGTTTTGTTTTCTTAAATGAGCTTCATCAATATAATTTCAAACAGAGCCGTCAAAACAACCACCCTTGAACAAATGCCAACAGACAGCAATTTGTAGTAAGAGCATGAAAAAACACATTGTTGCATGTTTAGTGTAGAGAGTATTTTTGTTGTTTTTATAAATAAGCTTGAATTTTGTGACGTATTTTAGAATAGGATATGACGTTGTAAACGTGTTATGGTTTTGAACAGCAATGATAAAGTAATTCTATAATAGAGTGTGAGAAATTCGCAGTTGTTTTGTTTTATGAAAAGACATTTGACATAAATCGATGGTTTCTTAAGTTTTTAAATTACCCAATAGACAACGAAGGTATTGAACTATAATAACATCTAGATTTTAACGCTGGAATTTATGATTTATAAAGTAATGTGACCCTTATACAACTGGAAATGTACTGCCAACAATTCATTGTACTTCCTAACATATGAAAACTATAACCATTAAAAATATCGTTAATTAATTGAATCAAATACAAACAGCGATATTTCATTTTGTGTTTGAGGTAACAAGTGGTGTTAAATGTGAAATTAGCATTGTCTATCGAAATATAATAACAGATATCACATGCATTTGTAATATTCGTCACAAAGCAATACTTTTGCTGTCACATCACTGATGCCACCCAAACGAAAAGCTATTGGTTTTTCCACACCTCAAGCGCGAAAGAAAAGGTCATCACGAGCATCGGAAACAGTCGAGCAACGAGAAGCACGACTGGAAACCGCTCGAGTATGCAATGCTCAAGCCCGTACATTTGACACAGTGGAGCAACGGGAAGCAAGACTGGAAACAGTTCGAGTACGCAACGCTCAAACCCGTTCATCTGAAACAGTCGAGCAACGTGAAGCAAGACTGGCAACCGCTCGAATACGCAATGCTCAAGCCCGTACCTTTGACACAGTGGAGCAGCGGGAAGCAAGACTGGAAACAGTTCGAGTACGCAACGCTCAAACCCGTTCATCTGAAACAGTCGAGCAACGTGAAGCAAGACTGGCATCCGCCCGAGTACGCAATGCTCGAACCAGACGAACACTGCACGTTGAATTAAATCTTAGTGCATTCCATTACAATGCTAATTATGATTACAGTCTTCATCCAAGCGTGGTTATTGGAAAAATGGATAAATTATGCGTGTATTGCAGTGCCCTCAAATTTAAGAATGAAACTGCGGGAATTTGCTGCGCGGGTGGGAAAGTGAAATTGCAAGAATTACATTCACCACCAGAACCATTATCAACCTTGGTATCAGGTGAAACAAGCCAATCGAAACATTTCTTGGCAAACATACGCAAGTACAATTCATGTTTCCAAATGACATCGTTCGGTGCAACAAATATCGTGCGCGAGAATTACATGCCAACATTTAAAGTGCAAGGGCAAATTTATCATCGTGCAGGATCACTACTACCACTGCCAGACACAGATCACAAATTTCTTCAAATTTATTTTATGGGGAATACTGATGAACAAATCGATCAACGTTGTCATATCAATATGGGCACTAAGAGAGAAATTGTAGCTGTATTGCAATCTCTATTTTTGCAACACAACGAATTAGTTCAATTGTTTAGAAATTCACTTGAACAAATGCCGACAGATGATTACTCAGTTGTAGTTAGAGCAGACAAAACACCTGCCGGCCAACACGAAAGACAATACAACGCACCAACAATTGATGAAGTTGCGATCGTTATAGTGGGCGAAGAATTTAACTCACGTGATATAATTCTTCATCGCAGAAATGGTGATGTTCAGCGAGTCTCAGAAACTCATCGCTCATACGACGCATTGCAATATCCAATTTTATTTTGGCAAGGAGAAGATGGATATCATTTCAACATCAAATTGAGAAATCCACAAACAGATGAGGAATCGAATAAGAAAGTCAGTTCCAAGAAATACTATTCATATCGATTGATGATTCGTGAGAGTGCCGAAAATCATATCTTGAAATGTCGACAATTGTTCCATCAATACATTGTTGATATGTATGCAAAAATCGAAACCGAACGACTCCTCTACATTCGATTAAATCAAAGCAAGTTGCGTTCCGAAGAGTACATTCATTTACGTGATGCAGTTGTGAATGATGGCAATGTGAATCCAAATGAATTAGGGAAAATGGTTATACTGCCGGCCACATTTACTGGGAGTCCACGTCACATGCATGAATACGCACAAGATGCAATGACATATGTTCGTGCATATGGCCGCCCAGATTTTTTAATTACCTTTACATGCAACCCTAAGTGGGATGAAATACAAGAACTGTTGTTAACTGGACAATCACCATCAGATCGTCACGATATTGCTGCCCGTGTGTTCAAACAAAAATTGAAATCTTTAATCGATTTTATTGTCAAGCATCATGTTTTTGGAGAGACACGCTGTTGGATGTATTCCGTTGAATGGTAAAAAAGAGGATTGCCACATGCACACATTTTAATTTGGTTGATCGAAAAAGTCCAAGCAGATCAAATTGATAAAGTCATTTCTGCAGAAATACCTGATGGCGACATTGATCAATACTTATTAGAAATCGTCACCAAAAACATGATTCACGGTCCATGTGGCTTACTCAACAAAAATTCTCCATGCATGTCTGATGGGAAATGTACGAAACGATACCCAAGAGATTTAGTTGCTGAGACTGTCACTGGCAATGACGGATATCCACTATATCGTCGACGATCAACTGAAGATGGTGGCAAATCAATCACTTTAAAAGTACGAAACAATGATGTTGAAGTTGATAATCGTTGGGTTGTACCTTATTCACCGTTACTCTCGAAAACGTTCAAAGCACACATCAATGTCGAGTATTGCAATTCGGTGAAATCGATCAAGTACATTTGCAAATATGTTAACAAAGGAAGCGATATGGCAATTTTTGGATTGGAAAAAACAACACGATCACTCGATGAAGTCTACCAATATCAACTTGGACGCTACATTAGTAGCAATGAAGCAATATGGCGCATTTTATCATTTCCAATCCATGAACGCCATCCAACAGTTGTTCATTTGGCAGTGCACCTTGAAAATGGACAGCGCGTGTACTTTACATTAGAAAATGCACGTGCAAGAGCTTTGTCACCTCCGCCAACAACGTTAACTGCATTTTTCTCATTGTGCGGGAATGATATTTTTGCAAAGTCGCTACTTTACTCTGAAGTGCCAACATATTACACATGGAATGCTTTAGCGAAAACGTTTCAACGTCGCAAACAGGGTAAAGCATTTGAAAAACACCCCAATTTATATTCAACCGACGCATTAGGCCGTCTGTACACTGTTCACTCAAACAATGCAGAATGCTTTTACTTGCGATTACTGTTAATCAACGTACGTGGACCGACATCATTCCAAGAATTGAGAACAGTAAACGGTCAAGTATGTGCCACTTATCGTGAAGCTTGCCAAGAATTAAAACTTCTGGAAAACGATGCTCATTGGGACACTTCGCTTTCTGATGCATCAAATATTGCTCAACCACAGCAAATACGCACTTTGTTTTCAATCATATTGACAACATGCTTCCCATCCAATCCAAAAGATCTTTGGGAGAAATACAAAGACTACATGAGTGAAGACATTCTACACCGTTTGCGTGCAAAGAAACAAAATCCGGATATTCAATTTACATCAAACGTGTATAATGAGGCATTGATTTCGATTGAGGACATGTGTTTGGCAATCGCTAACAAAACACTGGTAGATTTGGGAATGACTGCTCCGAATCGATCTGAAAACAACCTATTCCATCGAGATTTGCATCGAGAAACACACTTTGATATCGACGAATTGGGTACATTTGTTCAAATGAATCATCCGAAACTGGTTCCAGAGCAACGCTTAGTGTATGACATAATTATGAATGCAATTGGAAGTCAAAAAGGTGGATTGTATTTCCTAGATGCTCCCGGAGGCACAGGCAAAACTTTCCTAATTTCACTTATTTTGGCAACCATACGATCTCGAAAGAATATTGCACTGGCAATCGCATCATCTGGAATTGCAGCAACTCTTTTGGATGGTGGACGAACAGCGCATTCAGCACTGAAATTGCCATTGAACATACAAATAACTGAGACACCAACATGCAATATAAATAAACATTCTGGAATGGGTAAAGTACTACAATCATGTCAACTCATTATATGGGACGAATGTACTATGGCGCACAAAAAAGCATTGGAAGCGCTGCATCGTACACTTAAAGATGTGAGAGGAAATGAACAGCTCTTTGGTGGCGCACTTATTCTATTATCTGGTGATTTTCGACAAACTCTACCAGTTATAGCACGTTCAACCGCTGCAGATGAATTAAATGCATGTCTAAAATCATCAGTTTTATGGCGGCATGTACAGAAATTGACTTTGAAGACCAATATGCGTGTGCAACTACACAATGATGCATCCGCTGAACGTTTCGCAAAACAGTTGTTGGACATTGGGAATGGGAAAATGGCAATCGATGAATCCACACAATGTTTCAGATTGCCAACAAGTTTCTGTAAAATGACAGCAACCATCGACGAATTGATTCATAGAGTTTTTCCAAATATCGCACAAAATTACACAAATCATCAGTGGCTCAGTGCACGTGCTATATTGGCAGCCAAAAACAACGATGTCAATGCCATCAACTTAAGCATTCAAAATGAAATCCCAGGCGAAAAGACAACGTACAAGTCCATCGATACTGTATTGAATGAAGACGAAGTTGTCAACTATCCAACGGAATTCTTGAATTCACTTGACTTGCCAGGCATCCCGTCGCACGTTTTAACACTCAAAATTGGCGTGCCTATCATTCTTTTGCGAAACATAAATCCACCACGACTTTGTAACGGCACCAAGCTTTCAGTGAAAAAGATGATGAACAATATCATCGAAGCAACTATTTTAAATGGAAAATTTAAAGGCGAAGATGTACTGCTGCCACGCATCCCAATGATTCCAACAGATATGCCATTTGAATTTAAACGTCTGCAGTTTCCGGTGCGACTCGCATTTGCAATGACCATCAACAAAGCACAGGGACAATCGCTACAAGTTTGCGGACTAAATTTGGAAAACCCATGCTTCTCTCATGGACAGCTGTATGTCGCCTGCTCTCGCGTCGGAAAACCTTCCGATTTATTCGTGTATGCACCAGACGGAAAAACAAAAAACATTGTGTATTTAAAAGCTCTTCAAGAAACATAATTAAAACGCAAACACTTTCTTTCTTGAGTGGCATCGCAACGCATGCCGGGTACTCGCTAGTTTTTAAATAAAATTTGCTTTGCCATAAGACAACAATGATGCATTTCTTGCGTTTCGCTTGTTATTTGCCCTTTGGATAGAGTGACGAAAGCATTATTTACTTCATTTCATTTATTTTAAAATATTCTGAATACAAGACTACAGACTACAGACTTGACAATGTGGATGGCAAAACAAATACCAAAAAAAAAATAATAATAATAACCGGTAGCGCATTTAATGAGATGACGGTCACATTTGAAATACCTGTTTTGAAGGCAGATGAGTTTAAAATTCTCAATTGTAAAAACAAATATATTCGATGACAACAAAGAAAAGAAATGAAGTGCGATAAGAAGACGTAGCGGTTTGATTTTTAAAACTAATATTTTGCTACATTTTAATAGCTTAATTAATTCGGTAATGGGCCGCTAAGAAGGGTTCAAGGGGAAAAAACAGAGATGTCAGTTTTCTTTTCGAAATCTGTAAGTTATCTCCCCTGTGGCCACATTCCATTTAATAGAAAAGTATCGCACATAGGCCCAACTGAATAAGCAGCGTAGTCAATAAATAAATATTTAGACATCTGGATAGTTGTATACTTTCATTTGGAATTTTCAAACTTTGTTTTCAAATTTTTCTCAAAACTCTTAAAACCTGACATCACTGGTGTTTCCCTTGAACCATTCGGTAGTACAATAGTGAAATTGTCGATTACCTCATGATTAAACCCTGGATCTTAATTTTTTTTAATTTTTTTTTATTTATTCAGCTGTATTTTTTTGTGCTGTTCATTTATAAAGCGGTTGCATAAATGTTTAGTTTGTGCAGGGAAATTTTAAATATTTTAAATTTTTCCTAAACAAAATAATTTTGAAGAAAATGTACGCTAAGCGGACACAGTTAGCCATTACGTCATCACACATTGTCACGACATCGGGGTAAGGGAAAGAAATTTGAAACACGAATGAAATTAAGTTTGACCCTGGCTGGACACTAGATTTTTCATGAGTGGGGTCCAGGGGTGTGCGTGATAAATAAACCACCGCTTGAATTAAGCGCGTTCATTTTTCAACGTGACAGAAGGGTGTCACCTCAGTCTCTTAGCTCTCAGTGGTCAACGTGACAGAAGGGTGTTACCTCAGTCTCTTAGCTCTCAGTGGTCAACGTGACAGAAGGGTGTTACCTCAGTCTCTTAGCTCTCAGTGGTCAACGTGACAGAAGGGTTTTACCTCAGTCTCTTATCTCTAGGTTGTCAACGTGACAGAAGGATGTCACCTCAGTTTCCAATCTCACAGTAGTCAACGTGGCAGAAGGGTGTCACCTCAGTCTCTTATCTCTCAGTTATCAACGTGACAGAAGGGTGTCACCTCAGTCTCTTATCTCTCAGTTGTCAACGGGTGTCACCTCAGTATCTAATCTCTCAGTAGTCTACGTGACAGAAGGGTGTCACTTCAGTCTCTAATCTCTCAGTAGTCAACGTGGCAGAAGGGTGTCACCTCAGTCTACAATCTGTCATTTGACGTGACAGAAGGATGTTACCACTGTCTCTAATCTGTCATTTGACGTGACAGAAGGTTGTTACCTATGTCTCTAATATGTCATTTGACATGACAGAAGGTGTTACATATGTCTCTAATATGTCATTTGACGTGATAGAAGGTTGTACACCTCTGCCTCTAATCTGACGGTACAAGATGTGCGTGATTTGGACTCACTGAGTTAGCACACGGCTTTCATCTGAAACAGATCTGATGTGAACATCAGTGGTATATCCTACAGCTAAACATAAACAACAGGGATGTCCAACAACTAAAAGTAAACAACATGGATGTCCTACAACTTAAAGTAAACAACATGGATGTCCTACAACTAAAAGTAAACAAACAACAGGGATGTCCTACACCTAAAAGTAAACAAACAACAGGGATGTCCTACAACTAAAAACAAACAACGGGGATGTCCGACAACTAAAAGTAAACAACAGGATGTCCTTCAACTAAAAGTAAACAACAGGGATGTCATACATCTAAAAGTAAAGAACAGAGATGCCCTACAACTAAAAGTAAACCGCAGGGATGTCCTACAACTAAAAGTAAACAACGGGGGAGGGGGGAAGACCCTGCTCCAGAGCTCCGAGGTCCGCTCCGAATCCCTGTTGTGTAAACATACAGCCATTCTTAAATAATTATAGCGTGGATAAAGACAGGGTGTGTTTGCGTAACTATAATGGGACAGTGTGTATGCGTGCTGTCCTTGGAAATTGATAGTCTGTGCTTGCTGTCCATGAAATAGGATAGTTTGTGCTTGCTGTCCATGGAATGGAATAGTTTGTGCTTGCTGTCCATGGAATGGGATAGTCTGTCTTTGCTGTACGGGGAATCTAATAGTGTGTGTGTTTGCTGTCCATTGAATATGACTATTATGGGTTTGCTGTCCTTGGCATGGGACAGTGTTTCCATGCTGTCAATAAAACTGAATTTTTAGTTTAGAATGGTGTTCCAGCCGATTTCCTCAATACTAGACAACAGGTGAGCAGATTTATTTATTCATATTTACCTTGTCATCTTTTCCTTCAACTTCCAGGGAAAACTCCTATAAATAAGAACTTAAAGACGTGACCAACGTGTTCTTGTGTCCACAAGTCTCAAGCAATATTCAAATATTACCGTAAATCATATTTACCAAAATAAATTGTTTTTCGTCGATAAACGGCCACGCAATGCAGACAGCTGACAGAGTTCGCAGACTTACTTGTGCAAACATGGAGATTAAGTCTCCTATTACGCATGTGATATTTAAATGTGTTAAACGGGCACTGCTCTCCCAGATGCAATTCTTTTTCAATAGCATTGCTCTCCCTGATATTCAACTTTCTTTGTTTAAACAACACTGCTCTCACTCATATTCAACTTTCTTTGTTTAACCAACACTGCTCTCCCTCCTATTCAACTTTCTTTGTTTAACCAACACTGCTCTCCCTGATATTTAAATTTTGTTTAAAGAACACTGCTCTCCCAGGGCAACATTTGACTTTCTATTCCATATAACTCAATGCAATTATAAATAAATTATGGTCCAATATTTCTGTGTAGCCAAATCTAATTGTAAAATAATGGAAACGGTGTGCTGGAAATTTCCATTAAAAATAAATGTAACTTTTCAAACATAAATCTTACCTGATTCTATGTTAGTCTAACATATCGAACTGCAGCAATCACATAACACTCGTCATAAATTTATTGATTTTTTAATAATAATAATTTAGTTTTTAATCAAACAATGAAAGCGGCGATTTGACAAGGGAAATAACTGGTTTAATATTTTGCAAAGAAGTTAGTCGAGGTGTTATCTAACTTACCCTTTTAACGTATTTACTTCGATATACTTCAATTTAAAAAATTTTTCCTCTACAAAATTACATTGACTTCAGGTGTGGCAGTGCCATTATCTAACCTCCTGCTTAAATATTTGGTATCAAACCAAAAAAAAAAAAAAAAAAAGATATATATATAATTGCTATTTGCGTCAATTGATGTTTTCATTGTGCGCTCGGTGTTCTCAAACCGACTGATATGATACCCGGGTTATAGAGATAGAAATGTTTCTGTTTAGTATATCTTTAAAACTATGAGAGTACGGATAATGATAACAATTGGTTTAGTAATCCAACTGTCTTAAAACGTGCGTGTGAAATATTTGCCAAGACCTCCCCTCCACTTAGACGTAATTTCCTGATCGCACTAACGTGCTCCTGCTGTGTGCAAGTAACATATGGTTACGCCCCTAAGCCACTGGTTCTCAACCTGTGGGTCACGACCCATTTGGGGTGCTAAACGACCCTTACACAGGTGTCGCCAAAGACCATAGGTAAACACATATTTATGGAGTAGCAAGGAACATACTTTAATGTATGGGGGGTCACCACCACACGATGAACTGTATTAAGGAGTCACAGCATTAGGAAGGTTGAGAACCACTGCCCTAGAGGATAATAAAGGAAGGACTGCGTTCAAGCCGTATGGGGGAAATAGTAGAGCAAGGTATGTGGTTAGCTTGAATCCAGTGGTGTAGCTAGGTTTGGTGTCACCCGGTGCGTAAACTCATGGTGTCACCCCCCCCCCTCCTCCGACTTCCACGGTGGATTTCTTCTTGGTAAAATAAGTCCACAATATAACAATGACAAGAACAAAAACATATTCACTGAAGGTCGGGAGGTAAATGTATTTAAGAACTGTAACAACGTTAAGTTATGTTAATTTTCACATTAAATTTACTTTATTTTAAATTTCCTTCCCTACTCTTCGAAAAAAAAATATTATAATTTCTGGATTTCGGTATATTTTGTTTCAAAAACCGTTTTTATAAAATGTAAATACATTTAAATTAGTTATTAAAACATATTAGGAAGTTAAAAATATTAGCTTATTTACACTATAAATGGGTACAGCTTCATGTTTTAATCTTTTTAATTTTTACCGCTCGATTTATGTACTTTGAATCGCCTGACCACATCGTATTTGCTATCTATTTAAAGCTTTATGTCTCAGAATGTATATAAATAAAGCTTTCTATCACTTACGAAAGTTACCAAAACACTTAAATCGTCGTTGAATCATGGTCAAAACGGTGTTTTCTGACCTAATAATAAGGTCACCTCATTTCTGACGTATCAACCTTGAACTTTTAATACCAAACGCATTCGGATTGGTTACATGTGTAGAAAATTTACGTGCGATCGGTTGATCTTTATGAAATTCGGTTAGACCGAGCGGTGTGTGCTGTGTTAGACCGAGCGGTGTGTGCTGTGTTAGACAGAGCGGTGTGTGCTGTGTTAGACCGAGCGGTGTGTGCTGTGTTAGACAGAGCGGTGTGTGCTGTGTTAGACCGAGCGGTGTGTGCTGTGTTAGACCGAGCGGTGTGTGCTGTGTTAGACCGAGCGGTGTGTGCTGTGTTAGACCGAGCGGTGTGTGCTGTGTTAGACCGAGCTGTGTGTGCTGTCTTAGACCGAGCGGTGTGTGCTCTGTAAATATGCAATTTTTCTATTTAGTGTCACACGTAAGAAGTTGTCACCCGGTGCGGTCCGCACCCCCCGCACCTCCTAACTACACCACTGCTTGAAAAAAGAAACAGGACAAGAGATAACGTTTCGGCTAAGAGCCTTCCTCGGCGGACAAACCCTGTGTTTTTCCAATTCATACTGCTTTCCCAGGTGCAGAGGTTAATTGTTGTTATTTTCATCTATGCCAGAGTTTGATTAGGAAAAAAATGGTTGTGTCAGCCTCAAAGCTGATGTTTGCAAAAATAATTGATACGAGGGTTATGTGTGTACCGATAAATGATGTGAGAGATAAGTTTGTACCGATAAATGATGTGAGAGATATGTTTGTACCAATAAATGATGTGAGAGTTAAGTTTGTACCGATAAATGATGTGAGAGATAAGTTTGTACCGATAAATGATGTGAGAGATAAGTTTGTACCGATAAATGATGTGAGAGATAAGTTTGTACCAATAAATAATGTGAGAGATATGTGTGTACCAATAAATGATGTGAGAGATAAGTTTGTACCGATAAATGATGTGAGAGATAAGTTTGTACCAATAAATAATGTCAGAAATGTATATGTTTTAATAAATGATGTGAGCTAAAATAATATATATTAATGTTTGCACCGTTTCCCTATAAATATTAAATACTTTATACAAAAATAAATATTATTCCTTTGGATATTTTACAAATGACAACAACTGAGAAGGGAAACGTGGGCGTAGATACCGTACCAAAGTGCAATAAATGACGGAGTAGTTAACCTGACATCGGCAGAGTTTATGGCAGGACATGGTAGACAAGATAGCTTGGAAGGCAGGGAGACACTAGGTGGGAACGAGTATCACGAATGAGTTCGAGTACTGAGTTTAGTAGTTAGCTTGTAAAGAGGGAATGTCCATGAACACCATGTGGGGTAGCCTTAGATTAATTTTCAGTTACAGAAAGAAAATCTCTCAACGATACAGATGCTAATAAGGGGATAGAGACGTGGCCTGTAGCCGTCGTGGTAGCGGCGTAGCTCACGACACGGTCTCTGTCTTGTCACTAAGCTGGAGGTATTAGGGTAATCGTTCTTAGCATCACTCCTCTACGCTAGCGAGACGTGGATAGTGTGCAGACAACTAAACCATATCGACCTAAGCTGCCTACGTAAACTTTATGGCATCAGATGGCAGGACAGGGTCCCTGATACAGAGGCCCTACAAATCTGTACATTGTTGATTTTTCTAGACATTTCATGATGAAACAGCTGGTTGTCCGCGCTTTCCTTCTAGACTTTTCATGATGAAACAGCTGGTTGTCAGCGCTTTCCTTCTAGACATTTCATGATGAAACAGCTGGTTGTCCGTGCTTTCCTTCTAGACATTTCATGATGAAACAGCTGGTTGCGACATAACCTTGGGTACAACGCATAGTTTAAGCAACACGACGGAAATAGCCAAAATGCAAATATGCATGTATTTCGCTCAAAGCGAATGTTCATAACAGATTCTTTAAAAACGTTTGGCTACATACACATGAAGAATGTTTAAACACAAAGAAATCTCACTTAGTTTCCTTACACGTTATGTGGTTATTACTCGTGCATGTTTATGTATAAACTTTCTGTTTTTAATTATCTCATTTCTTCTTACTTCAATTTCACGGTTTCTTTCAGCTATATCTCGGGGAAGGGTGGGGGTGGGGGGGGGGGCATTGCCGGAGCAAAAACACCTACACAATAAAATAATATGTATTTTATAAAAAAAAAACTACAAAATTGTCATTTTTAAACAATTTTAACAAGAATATTATCTAGTGTCATTAACCGATTACAATAAATGGAATTAAAGAAATATCGCTGCGCTCGATATTTTTGATGCTCCGTTTATTTAAGGCAGTTCTTCTTAGAAGCTTACATTAATCGATTTTAAATATCTCAATGTTTCGAAAATTTGACGATTATGAGCCGTAGTATTACTTCCCATTCGCATTTTTTTTTTTTTTTTTTTTTTTTTTTTTTGGTGCAAATTCCCACGTTTTAAGACTTTAATGACATTGTATTAAAATACATTTACATACCTATAAAGGTCTACAAGTAATAATAGTTAGTCTCGAATAAAAAATGTGCCGTCTGTTTTCAAATTATAGTTCATCGTAAAAGCATTACTAAAAATATGGATTAGGTGTTAATTATAAATCGTATGATGGCCTCATGCTTTTTATTTCTAGTTTAGAATTTAAAGTTGGGATACAAATAGTGCAAGTTTCATCAATTATTAAATCGAAAGTGTGTTTGTTTTCTTTAAATGTGCTACATGTGTAACCAAGTTTCCTTAATAACAGATTTATAAAAAAAAAATAATAATTAGCCTATAGTTGTTATTATTAACTTCCCAACTGCTTTTCTCTTTTTAATGTCAGAATAATAAACAACCTGTCCCATCCATTGTCATTGCATTCATTTTTTTTTTTTTTTTGTATTATTAATTTTACTTTAGATGAAAATCCAGTAGAAAGCTAAGAAGTATTAATTTTTTTTTGGTGAACTAGCATTTCGATTACCATCCATTTTTTGGTACGTGTTTAATGAAAAAATTCTTATGGGTAGTTCGTCAGTTTAAAGTAGTATCTGTAGATTTAGATAAAAATATTTTGAAGTATGCGAAGATGCATTGTAAGCAGTGGCGTAGTGAGGGGGGCAAGGGGGGGCATCATGCCCCGGGCGCTACTCACAAAAGGGCGCCAAATGGTATATTTTACTATAATATTGTATGGTTTTCGAATAGAGGGGGCGCTAAAAGGGTATTGGGGGGCGCTAAAAAGGTATTGTGCCCCGGGCGCGAGTTAAGCTCGCTACGCCACTGATTGTAAGAGGTTATAGTAGTTTGAAATTCCAAATAAAAATTTCAATGTACTGACTATTGGGAAATTTACACTTTATTTGCATACGAATTTCCCCATTGATAAAAATCAAACGTTAACAAATATATAACGTCTTCTGTAAACACCTTTCGTGTCTTCATAAAGTAGTGATGCCGTTCTTTTACAATTTATAACAATGATTCGCTTTCAAAAACAATAAAAATATAAAGACCTTTCTATTAAACCTGTTGTTTTTGTTGTTGTTTTCTTCTTTTTGACTTTGGTAAAATTAGTGAATATTTAGAAAAAGGTAGTCTAAGCATTATACTTAATAAGTAAGTTTGGTTTTGTTTTCATTTGCGTTCAGCATATAAAATAATGTGTGCAGTGGGTTTTTTTTATAGTAATGAAGCCCTTTTTAATTGAATTTTTTTTTTTTTTTAATTCATTTATTAATTAAGAAGCTATCCCTAAAAAGTAATGTAAATAAAAAATTAAAGCCACATAACTATTTTTAGTTATATCCTCCTGAGTCCAGGCGTGCAGCCCACTGGACAATAGTTTTCTATCACTTATTCTAACTAAGTAGCTAATTTTCGTTTGGATCCTCTTGTACCGTCTGCTGGACATATTTTTACACCAGTCTGACCTACTTTTACGCCGAGATAGACAATAAATAATTTTAAAATGGCCGACTGATGTGGTGTAACTACGCGCTCTGGGGGTGCTGGTAAGTTTTTTGCTATTATTTATTAGATTTAATCTAATCTAAAGATTTCAATGTTGTTTTAAGACAATTATATGTCACAGAATATGAATTTATAAGGATTTTTATTAATATTACATTATATCGTAGTTTATTTCATCATTTTAAAACGTGTCCAGTCGACTGGACACAGGACTCTAATCAAAACAACAACACATACCGGCGGTGATCAGTGACACACAAATGAATAAATGTCGTAGTCATAGTTCTGTGCAATCGATTTCATTTTTAGCTGTTTAAATGGTATCCTTGTTATCAAAGTAATTATGCATTTAGATACTTATATCTTATTTATTCTTTAAATTTATTAATCAATTTTTAAATTAAAAAATAATGAAAAATACCTAGGTTTACGGTTCACTAAACTTAGGACTTAGTACTGTATCTAAATCTAGTCACAAGTGTATCTCAAGTCGGAATATTTAAATTTAATATATTTAAATATTTAATTTAGGCATTCTAAAATATTTAGGCCTCAGTTTGTTTTTTTAAATTTTAAGAAAATCACCTATTTTGATAATTATGAAAATGAATAAAATTAAAATGTCTTATTTTCATGCAAACTGAACTGATGTTTTTTTTTTTTTACTGTTGTAGGCAATGCACAGAGAAACTACTGCACAGAACAACAGTTATGAGTGATGTTTGAACAATCGTCAGATATCGGAGAAATATCCTCGTCCTCTGATGAAATCGATACAGATGATGACATTGATTAAAATGAATCAATCTCTGAAAATTAATCATTTGAAGACGAAGAACCTTTGTCCAAAGACAACAAAAAGCGAGAAAGTGAAAGTCGCTCCCTGTGGCGTAAACCAACCAGTTTGTTTCGATTTGCCAGATGTTAATCTCAAAATTAATGAATTAGGCTTACAAAAGGTTCATTTAGTTGGATTTGGTATGAAGGCGTTTGAAGCAGTTCTTGTTGGCAACCAAACACAAAATACTTTGCAAGTTGAACAGCGCACCCTGCATTTAGCGGAACATCCTTCTCTGCTACTGCTACATCTTGAAAAGAATTTGAATCAATATCTGGAATTTCATGGAGATGGGCAGCTTGTTGATAATGAACACTTGGATTGGGTACAGGGGCTCTTTTTTCCCCTCTATCTTTTTCAAAGATGACCTCATCAAATGGAGGAGTGCGTTTTTCACGCTTAGTTGCTCCATGTCTTCTTGGTACCGGTATTGAAAGCATGCATTTACAAGAGCTAGGTCCAACATATGGAATATTACTCTGATAGACCATTTGGAATTTCTGGCTCAAGTAGGATAATAGCTCAGAAGTCTGTCACACAAGTCGACACCTCACGTTGTGACTTTATTGCTTTTTTAGAAATGGACACTGTTCCTCAATATACTTTTTTTTCCTTTTTTGACTATACTAAACACTGGTTAGTTGGAGCCATCGATTCTGCAATACATGGCACCCTAGTCGAAGTTGCCCCATACATTCGTATTGAGGGATACATCAGGCAAGACATCAACAAGCTAATTCTAAAAAACTTGTTATTTCTTCGGCTGTAACGGAAGTCTGAATTATACCGGTACGCAGATTGGTGAAAAATTATGTGTCTGTGTAGAATTGTTCATCAAAATATTGATGGAAACAATCAAAAGGTTCAACATTTCATGAGTTTCCAAATCAAGTTGTTGGTTTTTTATTACATATAGCGAAAAATGATTTGAGTCCTGATGTCCAGTGGACTGCACATCAAATAAATCAAATATCAAAATTTTTTGTTTGAATGTTTTTTTAGTGTTTTAGTATCACTATTAGCACAATAAAATAGGTGTCAAGTTGATTTCACTCTAGCTTGCCTCTCGGGACTCAGGAGGATATAGTTATTTTTTAATTGTTATTTTTTGCAGAACACAGGTAGGTCAAGTAATTTCTGTTTTGATAACCCTGAATGGAAAGATGATAATTAATAAAATATCCTTATCAAATATTTTAGCCCCTATAATATCCGAGGCACCCTGCAGTCGTAGTGGTAACTGGGCGCACACGCTGGTTCTAAGTTTAAGTGACACCTACATTTTTAAACTGGGATATCTTCCGTTGCTCTCCAATTAAGTGTAGAATATTGTAAAATTAAAGTCAGTTATGTGATAAAATGCATTCCTGTATTTTGAGATTATCAAAAATTTTCTGGGGTCTATAATGATTTAAGGGGTGACGGTAATCTAGGGCAAAAGCGTACCTTTAAGAGTGACACAACTAGAATGTATTTAGTTGGTGTGGAATCTTAAGATGTCTTTGATAATAATTATGGCTAATTTTGGTGCTGCCTATCTGAAAGTTTGAAATACCACCTCAAAATTTTCTGAAAGAAACAACAAATTCAGGTATGCGCTAAAATAATCCACACCTGCATTTTGAGTTTGTACGACTGTCTTTAGCGTCCTAAATTATGAACCCCTTCCCTCACGCTGATCAATGGTACAGTATGGGGTTGATTATAAGGTTGCGCCTAATGATTACCTTGGGGCAGGCTACAAACTGAGTGAGTATAACACTGGGCTAAATAATGCCTCCAAACAAAACCTTAAAAATGTTCTTCCCTGTTCAAAACATCAAATAGAAACATCAAATTCAAGAATACACTCAAAAATACACCTATTCATTTTGACAAAATCAAAAATTTTCTGGGGAAAAGGCTCCCCACACCCCTCGACCGATCAATATTCATCAGCGCCCTCAATCTCCACCCTACTTCCTGACGAAATTATCGGCGATTTTTTTATCGATGGGTACACTGCCTAATGCCCACTAATGGCGTAGCTACTATTAGTGCTGCCTTTGAGCGGCCAAATATTTTTTGACGTCCCCCCTTTCACGATACAAACTCCACAGTTGTCCAAATATGAAACACTAGCATATAAAGAAAAAGTGACAACATGGTTGACCACTCTATCCATCCTGTTTCGACGACACTAGCAGGGGCGTATCTACGGTGTTTGGCGTCAAGGGACAAGATTCATTTTTACGCCCCCCCTCCAACTCTGAAACCCATTATTTTCAACCAATTAACACCATCTAAGCCCACCCCCCCCCCCCCGCCAGTCTGTCGCCCCGGGTGGTATGTCCCATCTGCCAACTCTTAGCTACGCCACTGGCACTGCCCCCCCCCCCCCCTCGAAAATCTGAAATGCTCCCCGGGGGAAAATTTCTGAAAGAAACACTTTTCGATGTGCATATGACTTCTTTATTCAATATGCATATGGCTTTCTATTGCAATGTTCATATGGATTTTTATTTCAATTTGCCTATAGTTTCTTTTTCAATATGCAAATGGCTCCTTATTTCAATGTGCATATGGCTTTTTATTTTCATGTGCATATGGCTTCTTATTTCCCATTATTCTGTATGATCCTCTTCTGGCTGAACTTACAAATAGCACCACCCATGCAAACAGCACACGTTCGCCTCGGTCTTAAGGGTTTGCCATATTCACAGGCTTTATTTGCATTTAGTTTAAATATGTTTGTTTTGTTTTTTTTCCGGGCAGACAACAAAATTCACCATAGTTGAGTTTTTGTGTGGACACTTGAATACCAGTTGAAGCAGAAATGTGTCACTCCTCAGTGATGTAACTTGAGCAAAGGCGAAATGTGTGTATGTGGGGGGGGGGCGGGGGTACGCCATAAAATAATATTTAATTTGGCCTATAAGCTTGTCTTCAATGATATAAAATGCACTGAGCACGTAACATCAGCATAAAATATCTTTTGGGCGCAAAGTTAAGATCGTGCGCTTATGTAACATAAATCGTTGAAGCGTGGCCTCTTTATTCTTTCAAAGCCAAGCTGTGGAGCATGCAGTCTGGTCGAAGATTCTATGCTGAAGGCTTTATCAATGCTGTCAAGTGAGCCCCTATGGACGATGCGTATCCCTTTATGTACATTCAATAAGGATAATCCGCTGAGGATGTTTCACTAAAATACGTCTCAGCGCTCGTTTCCCGGGATATAAATTATTGAAACCCCTGGTGTGGGATCAAGGACACCAAGGTTGTGTTCGGCTTTATCATTAATAAACGCTTGGTTTCATCGCGACATGCTGGTACAGCGAAGACGCTCTTCACATACCAGTGTCACGTAGCTTCCTGTCATAGAGTTTTAACACTAACTTTTGTCAAAAAACGGAGCTTTAACCTAGTACATAGCGATCTCGGTCAAGTATATTGCACAACTATACGCCCAATGCGATCTCGGTCAAGTATATTGCACAACTAAAGGCCCATAGCTACATCGGTCTAGCATATTGCACAACTAAAGGCCCATAGCTACATCGGTTTAGCATATTGCACAACTAAAGGCCCATAGTTACATTGGTCTAGCATATTGCACAACTAAAGCCCCATAGCTGTCTCGGTCTAGCATATTGCACAACTAAAGGCCCATAGCTACATCGGTCTAGCATATTGCACAACTAAAGGCCCATAGCTACATCGGTCTAGCATATTGCACAACTAAAGGCCCATAGTTACATCGGTCTAGCATATTGCACAACTAAAGGCCCATAGTTACATCGGTCTAGCATATTGCACAACTAAAGGCCCATAGTTACATTGGTCTAGCATATTGCACAACTAAAGGCCAATAGTTACATCGGTCTAGCATATTGCACAACTAAAGGCCCATAGCTACATCGGTCTAGCATATTGCACAACTAAAGGCCCATAGCTACATCGGTCTAGCATATTGCACAACTAAAGGCCCATAGTTACATCGGTCTAGCATATTGCACAACTAAAGGCCCATAGTTACATTGGTCTAGCATATTGCACAACTAAAGGCCCATAGTTACATTGGTCTAGCATATTGCACAACTAAAGGCCCATAGTTACATTGGTCTAGCATATTGCACAACTAAAGGCCCATAGTTACATCGGTCTAGCATATTGCACAACTAAAGGCCCATAGCTGTCTCGGTCTAGTATATTGCACAACTAAACGCTTGTTGAAGCTACTATGGAGACTAAGGAATACCTTATAGTCGGGTCGTGTCGATGATGGTACGTTTCTTTTCAGCTATCTTTCTATCTATCTATCTATCTATCTATCTATCTATCCATTCATCCATCCATCCATCCATCCATATATCTATCTATCTATCTATATATATCTATCTTTCTAGCTATCTGTTTATCCTTCTTTCTATATATCGATATATCTATCAATCTATTTATATATCTATCTATCATATAATCTCACAAGTTTAAAGCCTGAAATACTACAAAATAAAGTTGGGTTCTTTTGTGGTTGTTTTCAATAGGAAACAAAGGTTTTCCCAACACAATATATTATATATATAGATCTACATATATTTATGAATGTGTATTTTATATTTATCTATATACTAGCTGAAATACCCGTTCTTTCCCCGGGTGCCGAACATTTTACTGGTACATATTGATACAGCCACTGCTGGCTGTGAAATTTATTTATTGGAAGAAAACATCTTTGTAGACCACATTTTTGGAGTAAATTTTGAAAATGCAACATAAATGTATCCATGACTATAAACCAACTACTTTCAATGTTTGTCCTTGACTTTTGTTGATGTTCATAGCAAAAGCAAATCTTAATGGAAACTGTTTCCGTCTTAATGCTTAGGGAAGGTCAGGCTCACCAGGATGCAAGAATAACTCTTGGAATAAATATTCTAGTACCTATAAAAGATCCGTTCAGGATTTCACTGTCAATGGCTTTTGACATTATTTGCTTGACGAAATATGTGGTGCCATTGCAAAGATCTCTTGTTGAGTCCAGGTTTCGTAGCACCATTACAAGTGCACTATGAGGAAGCATACATCCAGCTGGCTTTACAAAAATTCCCTTGGATAAAATGTTGCATCCTCTGCATTTTCACTGACTTGCTGAATAGAATATATGCTGCTTTAGCTTTTCAATTCAGATTGCTTTCGTCTATGGACATTTTCATTGAGTTCAAATGAAGTTTGGTTTGTGTAGAGTCATGACTGCGCGGTTAGTAATACTGTACTTTCTTGGTTGAATGAGCTGAAGAAAGACAGTTAATTCAACAAAATGTTGCAAAATCTTATTTGCATAGATAGCTGCACGGCTCAGTTGTTGTCTAGGGGTTACAAATTCTCGTCATAATGAAAAGCAATCATCACCAACACAAAGTTGAAGCAATCGTCAAAACAGCAAGTTGAAGCAATCTTCAACAACACCAAGTTGAATCAGTCATCAACAGCACCAAGTTGAAGCAATAATCAACAACACCAAGATGAAGCAATCATCAACAGCATCAAGTTGAAGCAATCATCAACAACACCAAGTTGAAGCAATCAACAACAACACAAAGTTAAAGCAATCATCAACAACACCAAGTTGAAGCAATCATCAACAACACCAAGTTGAAGCAATCATCAACAACACCAAGCTGAGCACTTCATACTGTTCTTTATTCACACCACTGCTCTCTGTGCCTTCTTCCTTCAACTCTCTCCTTGCTTTTCAGCCTTTAAAACAATTTTTTTTTAAAAACACGTTATCTCTCATATCCAAAAACATCACCAAAACAGACTACATAGCAACAGCTACAAAATTAATCTCTACACCAAATACGCTCACTAACAAATCTTTATAACGAATACTGATACATTAACTAAGATTTTTATATTATATATATATATTATATATATATATATATATATATATATATATATATATATATATATATATATATATATATATATATATATATATGTATATTAACTAAAAATAATAAGTGTGACCCGAACGTACAGTACGTTATTAACGCATAAATAAAGATTCAGCCAACTTAGCTTTGACCTCTGTAACTTCAGCCACAGCTCCCACGCTCTCGCCAATACTTTTATGTAATCTCTTTTAATGAAAGCAACCTCACAAATTTTCCATTCGTTAGAAACGGTGACATGTATCAACTACACTGGATAAGGAGGCAGCAGCTGTGCCTTTCGTCCCGAATGAATACCCTCAATTTTCTTCTATCAATAGGCAGCCTTAACGATTTATATTGCGTCATCCAAAAGCGTTCCACTGTTCTGCGGATTTCGGGACAATGGACGCCATTGTAGCATGAATAGTACTGACCGTTGGGATTGTGTGAGTAACGTATTATCTGATGGGATTTAATGTGATCTAATACTGCCTTCACTACAAGCTGTGGTCTTTCTCTTTTATAGCGTTCATAATTTAGCCACTTAAATAACAGCCTTCTCTGCCGAGTATAAGTTAAACGAAATGCACCCAAGCGTGACAAAAGAGCCTTTCTCTAAAAACAGCCTTTTTCTAAAAACAACCTTTCCCTAAAAACAACCTTTAACTTGAGTTTATCTTAAACAAACTAAAACCCACCTACACAAAACAACCTTTACCTTGGGTGTATCTGAAGCAAACTAAAACCCACCCACACAAAACAACCTTCATCTGAAGTTCATAACTCAAACCATATAAAAGTAAATATTTCATTATTTTGAAAAGGTTAAAAAAAATATTAACAAAATAAAAACAAAACAATTGTCTACGTTACTTTGTTGTGAAATGATATTGTTTTAATTGCCTATATAACAATGCAAAGGTAAGTATAAAAATAAACAATGCATTGTAACAAATATTGACAAGTCAAAAACAGCCAATACCCCCTTCTCACCTCTTTTTGTCAGTTTTTTTAAATTTCTGTTCAAATTCTGGTTGTGGATCGACACAGCCTGCAAATGTTTTCTAAAGGGTCGCGGCATTAAAAGTTTTGAGAACCCCTGAATTAGGCTAATAAATTGTCCTTACATTCTAACCATACATTGTCTTCTTTTAAAGTTAATTTGGGGGAATTTGTGACTCTCTTGTGTCATAAACTTATGAAAGTCGAGCTTATGTATTTGTTTTAATTAAAGAGTACAATCTATAGTGGGATAACGATTACAATGAACAAGTTAATTTGCTCATAAACCACTGGCAGAACCATGCCGAGTAAGAGTGGCGCCTGGGTCAAAGCCTGAAAATAGTACCCTTCAATATATAGAAAACAGTGTCGCCCGGGCGCCACCCCCCCCCCCCCCCCCCGTCTTTGTAAGATACGTGGTAATTTATTTGTACACAGCCCGGTCTAGGTACATCTATATTTCCACCAGCTAATTATCAACACCTCTCAGTTGGTGGAAAAATAAATTCAGGTATGTGTCAAAATGTATCTTTGCATTTCGGATTTATAAAAACGGTTTTTATGACGAAAGGCTCACTGAGTCCTCTTCCCAGAGCCCACACTACTCGACCACATTTTGTTTCTATTATAAAAAGAGGTCACTTAAGTTGACTTAGTGATGATTTATAGTTGTAGCCTGTGGTCTTTTAAAAAAACAGAAAATATAGTTTAATTAATAAATTTGAATTTTTAGTGGAAAAAAGCAGGACAAGTTACAATTTTGGGTCAGCTGTATTTAAACAGCCCTTAAAAACAAAGGTTTTCGTATAAATCCTTTATAAATGTAACATCGAGCAAAAGGGTTGGGATGAAAATTTGACAAAACATCCATATGCACTTTATAAGAATCCCAAATTAGTGCTCCCCTCCTTCCTCCCCCATTTCCCATACTCGAAACCACACATTTTTCACGCCCCTGAACTATATTAATTTTCATATTCCCACACGCTTTTGCACATCAGATTTTAGAAAAAATGAAAGAAAATATTACGCACCAGTCGCACTTGCGATTTTTTAAAAAAAATATCATTTAGCGTAGTTATCGGGAATTTCATTTTATCTTCTCCTTGGAAATACAGGAAAAACTGGTTGTTGGGGGCTAGGGTTCAAAACTTTTGGAATGTGTTGTCATCGGCAACGAGTCTATGTGCCAAGTTTCAGCTCGATAGCTTGACGAAAGTCGTCCGAAGATTTTGCCAGTCCGCCATGCAGCCAGCCACCCACGAATATAAAATATTTAAACATTTAATAAATTGTCTCAAAATATCTAATCTAAAATATTTCAAAGTAAAATAGTATCACTAAGTACAATTCAAGTAAAATCATAACATTTTATTTTTACCTTGGAAAATTTTGATACTTTCTATTCTAACTTTAAAATCATATTTTCTCAAAATATTCAAAATGTGACGTCTGGTTTTTCCGCTGAAGTATTCATTTTCGCTCGGGACAATTCCCACAATCTGACTCATTTAGTCCACATGACATAGGCCTATATCATAACCGTTTACAAAATTTAGCTTGCGAAACAGGAAATAAAATAATATATTAAAATCCTTGGTTAAAGTTAATAAGAGAGTTTTGTTTAAATTATAACAGACTCAGTAGATTTTCTTTGAGTTTGGTTATTGTTGTTAGGTTATGCCAGTTATGGCATTTGATTAGACATTTAAATTGAAGCTTAATTAGTAAAAATATATTTCTTGAATTATTGTTTTTTTTAAATAATTTATTACTATTAATTTATGACCAAGTCTTAGTAAGGTTAACTTTGGAGTGCGTACATTATATTAAGTGTGGAATTGGAAGCACGTAAATATTATATTATAGTTATAGAGAAAAAAAAAAAAACGTCAGTTACATAAATTTTGAGGACACATAACCTCAAGCAAGTTCAAGGATAAGATCGACCATATTTTTTTTACTTTCTCGATAGAGAGCGGCAACACCAACTGGTTGAACTGAACCCGAACGAAGCGAGATGCGAGGAAATGTTACATCACCGTTTCATAAACACCATGCGTTGTCGATTTATACATATATGTGAATTTGTGACTCTAGAGTGTAGTGTGGTCTTTTTGCTACAGATGGGATGGAGACGAAAATACCAAGTAGAAATTTCTCACAAACCGTTCCATTATCATCAAAAGTGAACAGGAAAAATTTGGGCCTACTTTCGTGTCAGTGCCTACGTGAGTCTTTGCATTCATTCATTCATCAATAATGCAGAGTTGCATAACATAGGCATATAATTTATAGTATATAATAATTTACTTAAACTTTCATTGCAACTTACTCCGTTTAGTAAAAATTAGAAATATGGATTGTAATCTGATTTATTTTCTGTACTGTAAAGTGCGTAATCTTTTCAGTCAACTAGACTGACTCTAATTAATAAGTTATTAAGTAAAATGAGTCAATTTAATTTGTCATCGGACATCAGACTTCTAAATTTAAATTAGAGTCTACACTAGTCTACAGTCTGGGCCAGTTATTCTGATTTTCATCACATCATAGTTCTTAGTATCATCATATTCATGGCCTTGTAACTGTTGTTGGTCTTGGCACCTTTTAGTTATAGTTATTGATCGATAGTATTTGCATTATTAATGACTATAGGCCTATCAATTCTATCAATGATAGTAGTTAAGTTACCAAGTAGTAATAGTAGTGACTAAACTAAGTAGTGTCAGTCAATTATCATGATTTATGCCATGCCAGTGTGCCTTGGAAACTAGACAGTACTATACTGTTATTAAATAATAAATTATTATGCCTTTTTATGGCATACCAGATGATACCATGCTATAGTAGGCACTTCGGTGAAATCCGGGAAATGCCGAAAACCGGGTATCGCTATTTCGTTGTCAAAATTGCACCTCCACTTTTTAATTTACCGAGTGTCACGTTGTTTACAACTTTCTTACTATTTATAGCCAAGCATGTAAATTCTATTTGCACCCACAACTTGGAGTAGACATGTTGTTTTATGATTAGACACTTTTTTAGTCCTCAAAATAATTTTGGGGCTTCACTTTGAAAGTTGCAGGTAAAATAATGCTAATGTTACTCATTCATATTTTTTTATGTGAAAAGCTTATATCGTTTTATTGTAAGATACTTTATAGATAGTGGCATTAATTAAAACATATCCAAGGTGTGTACTGTTAGGCCCAGCAGTTTGTCCATAAATTAACTCGCAATTTTAGTCATGTGTCCCAAAATTACCTATTATCGTTAATCTTTGTTACTATAGTATAGTAAATAACCTGATTTACTCTGGAAGTCCAGCCTATTACCCCATAATAACTCATTTAAAAATAAAAACAAATCAATTAATAACACAAACACATATTTTTATTATGATTTGATGCTTTTATTGATGGATATTAGGTTAAATAAACCTTTTTATTACAATTAATTAATTTATTAGTTTTATATACTGATATATATATATATATATATATGTATATATAGAGGCGTAGAATATATTATTATATGTGTAGGCCTAGCCCCACCCCAATAATTATTTGTAGGACCCATTTTTTATATGGCATGTAATTGTAATGATATGAAGAGCTGATTTTCAAAGTGCTGTATATCCATTTTGGGGGTTTTGAGATTATTCAAGTTTTTACAAAAAATTAATAAAGCGTTTAGAGGATTAAATCATTTTTAGACAAGAATAAAATAGGAATATAATGTGTTTAGTACATAGAATTTACCATGTCCTAAACAAACCTGGTTCGCTCTACAAATAGGTAAGGTTTTTTCATTTTTTTTTTAAATGGTGAATACTGCGTTTTGAAAATAAGCTCTTCATATATTATGATGATTCTTAAGGCATAAAATAAGTAAAAATGTACACAAAATATTCACTTACTTTGATATTGAAATATCCTATGTTTAATCACATATCACACTATTCCAAAAGATAATTATTATATAATCCTCAGAATTCTCAAAGAAAAAAACACACTTTCTGCCACAATAAGCCAAGAATTACATAAGATTTTACTAAAAAATTAATCATAAAATATTGTAATTACCTGAAGCAAATGACTAGAACTTATTTTAAATTCTATCACCAGCCAAAGTTGATTCAAACAATACATGTTGATTTGTGAAACTGAAACAACTTTACTAACTTAAAATAAATGACATACTATTTTTTTGTCAAATTCACACATTTATATGATATGGGACTAAAATAAATTATTTTATTTTAAAAAAGCAAAATGAGGGTCATGAAATGTGGAAGGAATCCCCATGCCATATTGAAAAAGTGGTTTTGAGATCCCTACTAAAAAATTGATAACATTTGAACCACATGAGCTAGAAAGTTGACCTTGGTGTTTTTGTAATCTATTCACCAGGCTCTATACAGCTGTAGTATTTTTATATTTTAAAAAATGTTTTGAAATTTTCATCAAAGTGCCGAGCTATAGTATTACATTTATTGTCAGTCAATTCCAGGACCTCTCCCCCCAATTCAATGTGTCATGGGAATTTGTTTATGGAAGGCCCCAGTTAGTATTAAAACAATCAATAACTCATTAAGTAAGCCTAGTATCAATAAATTAAAATTTATGAAATAATAATACTTTGATTTTACTGTTAAGGCCTAGGCAATCTTAATTAAAATACAGATAAAGAAAAGAAAATATTATAATTATGAATATCATTTAATTTAGTACTATATAAATATAAGGCAAACACTATGTTTACACTATATAAACTTCTGAAGTAACAAAATCATTCTTTGAAAGCCTTTTTACCAGACGAGTAAACCAAACACGTTAAATTAATTAAATATGTTAATATAAATAATATAATATTAAAGCTGTGTCAAACAACAGTAGTTACATAGTGAAACCATGTGATTCTACAGCTTCTTATAGTTGCTGTTGAATTAGCACTTTAAGGATGATTTTAAAAGCAATTACCAGGTATATATATCACATACCTGAATTTTTGCAGTTATAAACATTTGTTGAGATTCCAAAGAAAGGGATAATTTTTTTATAAACATAGTTTAGCAACAAATTACATTATCACATATTGGAAATTTTTTGAAAATTTGCATCTCTTTTTCAACTAGGCTCTCTTTCTAATTTTTTTTCATATATGTACATATTTGTTGTAACTCCAACCCATGTGTACCAGAGACCATCAATATTTTTTTTAGCGTACCAGAGAACATCAATATTATTTTTTTTAGCAAAACCGCTTATTGCTTTTCAGAATCCATTTTAAACCGGTTATTGATTACAATGCATTTCCAAGTGACCCACCTAGTAAGATCAGGTTGGCATATTTTATAAGGTCATAAGTGGCAGTTGAAAGTTTGATGTTATTTAAGAATGTAAATGTCAGATGATAGTGTATAAATTTATACAAGGACAAAGGAACTGTTCTATTTTGAATGTTGTTCCTCCATCAACATCAAGTAGGACCATCTAGTCATCCGGTTAGTGGGGGTGGGGCAGTGTCAGGTGAATTCGTAGGTGGCTTGCTAGTCTGATTTTGATACCACCGTTTACAATCAATTTTTGACCCCAGTGAAGATGGCTGTAGTTACTTAATGTGTGTAAATGCATGTGCTGGAGCACCTATATTTAGTATATTGCCCTTTCCCACACTTAATCATCTGCAAGGACAAAGCGACCCCAATATTTTAATCTAAAAGGCAGGTGTCATCAGTTTTCCAAAATGGCCTTTCCCCCCCCAAAAAAAAATATTTCCATTCTCCAATGTTTCTCAACATGGGCTAAACCTGTTGCAGCGTATGTATTGGTCAGAAAGTTTATAATATTTATTAAATCTGTATCTAAAATATTATCTTTAGAAAAAATATGATTTCAAAATCATTTTGTTAGAATCAACAGCTTATCCATATCGGAACTCATAATATTGTTTAACATCCTAACCATGCATTAAATCTCAAAGCACTTAAATATTTCCTATTCATTTTTCAAGAAAGCTTCCAAGCCAGGGGTGGGTGGGCAAGCTAAGGCTTGCGAGCCAATTGTGGCTCATGCCTCTGTTTTGAATGGCTCACACTGTGACTCCCTTTTTAAAAAAAAAATAATAAAATGAAAAAAGGAGAAAATGAACGTGTAATTTAAATTTTGAATTTCAGATGTGGCTACTATTTGGGATTGTTTCACTTCTTCTTATGAAATAATTAATTCCCTATGATTCTGGTAAACACCACCCCACCCTACCCATGGCGCGCGTGCGCTTTTATTATTTATGGCTCCCACGCCTCTGTTACCTCTACACACAAGTCTGCCCACCCATTGTAAGCTTTTCCTTAATCATTTTGTGACCTTTTTAACTCCTCTGTTTTAGTAGACCTTACTGGATAGTAGGTCTCAAACTTTTGTCATTATGGTTCTCTAATGCAGTTTCTCGTTATGATCACCTCATGTGAGACAGTCTGAATATCCTGATTTCATGTTCACTATGAATCAAATATACATCAAGTGGTGTGAAAAAATTGTTAAACCTTTGGGATTTATTTGAACTTTGTTAAACTTGGCCTCAGAATTAAGTCAAGACACAATGTAATCTGAAAAGTTTTTAGGATAGTGTATTTCTTTAAAGTGGATCATGTTTAAGACTTAAAATATAAATATCATTATCTCCTTATTACATTTTTGTGAAAATATTTTGCAAGTGCTTCTTCCATTGAACATGAGTGAGCATGATTTTTTTCTTCCTACAATTACTTTTAAATGCTTGTTTGTTTTGCAGATGTCATTGGTTTCCTCCTGATAGTAAATCCAGCATCAACACAGTCAAAAGCTAATTCACAGAGTCAAATAAATCATGTTTCGTCATCTTTCTCATCTTTCAAGCTTCATCCTCGCATCTTAGAATTTCACCCGGACTACGTGAATGGAGTTGAAGGTTATTTGTTTTTTTATATTTTATGTCCAAATGTATGACTGTGGGATGGAATTGTGAACCTCAATGCAATCTTCCTGATTTGTATTGCTTGGGGGAACATATTCTCTGCATTGTTTAATAAATATATATATAAATATATATATACAAACATAACAAACTGTTATGACCAGGTTTGCACTATGCTAAGCTAAATCTTTGTTTACAATCTTTGCTTTTGTTTATAAATTCTCAATTTTTGCATTGCTTTCTGTTTCAAGACCCTAAAGTGTTAACTTTGTAAACAAATGAGGAGTTCATAAAATGTGTAACCTGTGTCCTTGTCTTAGCGTTCATTCTCAAATATACAGCAGACACAAATAATTTGTTGGGGTCAAACTTTGCTCAGCGCCAAAACATTTGGGCCGTTCATTCTCAAATATACAGCAGACACAAACAATTTGTTGGGGTCAAACTTTGCTTAGCGCCAAAACATTTGGGCCGTTCATTCTCAAATATACAGCAGACACAAATAATTTGTTGGGGTCAAACTTTGCTTAGCGCCAAAACATTTGGGCCGTTCATTCTCAAATATACAGCAGACACAAATAATTTGTTGGGGTCAAACTTTGCTCAGCGCCAAAACATTTGGGCCGTTCATTCTCAAATATACAGCAGACACAAATAATTTGTTGGGGTCAAACTTTGCTCAGCGCCAAAACATTTGGGCCGTTCATTCTCAAATATACAGCAGACACAAATAATTTGTTGGGGTCAAACTTTGCTCAGCGCCAAAACATTTGGGCCGTTCATTCTCAAATATACAGCAGACACAAATAATTTGTTGGGGTCAAACTTTGCTCAGCGCCAAAACATTTGGGCCGTTCATTCTCAAATATACAGCAGACACAAATAATTTGTTGGGGTCAAACTTTGCTCAGCGCCAAAACATTTGGGCCGTTCATTCTCAAATATACAGCAGACACAAATAATTTGTTGGGGTCAAACTTTGCTCAGCGCCAAAACATTTGGGCCGTTCATTCTCAAATATACAGCAGACACAAATAATTTGTTGGGGTCAAACTTTGCTCAGCGCCAAAACATTTGGGCCGTTCATTCTCAAATATACAGCAGACACAAATAATTTGTTGGGGTCAAACTTTGCTCAGCGCCAAAACATTTGGGCCGTTCATTCTCAAATATACAGCAGACACAAATAATTTGTTGGGGTCAAACTTTGCTCAGCGCCAAAACATTTGGGCCGTTCATTCTCAAATATACAGCAGACACAAATAATTTGTTGGGGTCAAACTTTGCTCAGCGCCAAAACATTTGGGCCGTTCATTCTCAAATATACAGCAGACACAAATAATTTGTTGGGGTCAAACTTTGCTTAGCGCCAAAACATTTGGGCCGTTCATTCTCAAATATACAGCAGACACAAATAATTTGTTGGGGTCAAACTTTGCTTAGCGCCAAAACATTTGGGCCGTTCATTCTCAAATATACAGCAGACACAAATAATTTGTTGGGGTCAAACTTTGCTTAGCGCCAAAACATTTGGGCCGTTCATTCTCAAATATACAGCAGACACAAATAATTTGTTGGGGTCAAACTTTGCTTAGCGCCAAAACATTTGGGCCGTTCATTCTCAAATATACAGCAGACACAAATAATTTGTTGGGGTCAAACTTTGCTTAGCGCCAAAACATTTGGGCCGTTCATTCTCAAATATACAGCAGACACAAATAATTTGTTGGGGTCAAACTTTGCTTAGCGCCAAAACATTTGGGCGCAGAGACTGAATGAGATTAGAGGAAACATTTTTTTTTTTTTCCCTTGAAGCTACCCCCTGTTTAAGTGCTACCCGACCTTTTTGAAACCATCAGTAACTGAGGCATTTGTGATCCATGTCATTTTGTGACCTCTTTCTTTCTGTTTCAGTTTTTGTTGTTGTTGTTGTTGTTATGTGTGGACACTCAGTTTTTCCATAGTCAATTAAATTATTTTTTTCCAAGTTTAATTCCTTCATTACCGTACCTCAATGTTTCGCACTGACTCTTTTGTTTCTATGGCGTTACAACCATTATTAATTTAAAATAAATTTGTAATCTAGTGAAAGTCTTGCGGTGCTACGTACTGTTTTATATACTTTAATTTTTTATAATTTTTTTTTTAAAATGTTCTCTCTTTTTTTTTTTTTTTTTTTACACAATTTTGGAGTTAATACTTCTTTCTATATTATTCTATTTATCAACAGTATAACATATCTGGTAAACATGTTTGTGATATTTTAGACTGGATTCAGACATATCAATTTCTAATTTATTAAAGAAACTAGCCGATATACCCGGCGTGGCCCGGGATTGCATTAGGACCCCGATCCCGGTGACCTACAGATCCCGTTATGATACTGTTCTCTGTCGGATCCCGTTCCATCTAGGGACCCTCCTTTCCAATGTTATCCCATTTCCCGAAAGGATCCCGATTTGATTGTGACATAGATATAGCGTTTAAAGTTATCGAACTTCATGCAAAATTCTAGATTGGATATTATTAGTTTTAAATCCACTGATATTTCAGTTTGGACAGTGAAGTGTATTGCTACCACCTTAGGCCTATATCCATCAATTCACATAGAAACTATAGTATTGTCTAAGCCTATCGATATTTATATAGCTTATATTAAGAAAAATGAAATGGGGCCCCAGATGAATGGATATTATGTGTTCAGTACCCTAGTATTTGAGTATGGATAATCAAGTATATGTGTACTAAATTTGGTCAAGATCCATCTATTCATGTATGAGTATTTGTCGTTCATTTTATTTATATAGCTCATTTAAGAAAAAAACGAATTCAGGGCCCCCGGCCCCAAATGAAATTTTATTAAAAGTTCTCAACCCCTTAAGAGTTTGTTCTGGATAATGATGGATATATGTGCCAAGTTTGGTCAAGATCCATCAATCCGTGTAAAAGCCTTGGTGGAACAAACAAACAGACAAACCCACAAATTTTCGGGATTGCATTAGGACCCCGATCCCGGTATCATCCGAATCCCGTCGGTATTCCGATCCCGGTGGTATCTCGATACCAGTGGGATAACGATAGCTGTCGGATCCCGATACTGGTGGGGTACCGGTCTAAGCCTATTGATATTTATATATAGCTTATTTAAGAAAAATTAAATGGGGCCCCAGAGAAATGAATATTATAAGTTCAGTACCCTTTGCTATTTGAATATGGATAATAAAGTGTATGTGTACTAAGTTTGGTCAAGATCCATCCATTCATGTAGGAGTATTAGCCCTATCGATATTTATATAGCTCATATAAGGAAAAATGAAATGAGGCCCCCGGCCCCAGAAGAATGGATATTATGAGTTCAGTACCCCTCAGTATTTGAATATTGTATAATCAAGTGTACGTGTACTAAGTTTGATCGATATCCATCCATTCACGTAGGAGTATTTGTTTGTAATTTTTTTTATATAGCTCATATAAGAAAAAAACGAATTCAGGGCCCCCGGCCCCACACGAAATGTTATTCAAAGTTCTCAACCCCTTAAGAGTTCCTTCTGGATAATGATGGATATATGTGCCAAGTTTGGTCAAGATCCATCAATCCGTATAAAAGCCTTTGTGGAACAGACCCACAAAGAAACAAACCCACAAATTTTCACTTTTATATATATACTAGCGAGTACCCGGCATGCGTTGCAATGCCACTCATCGAAATAAAGTGTCTGTGTTTTAATAATTTTTTTGTAAGTTCTTCTAATAACCACCTTTTTTTAACCGTCTGGTGCGTATTCGAATTAATTAGAAGGTTTTAAGAAGTGTCAGCAGAACACACGCAGCTGTCCGTGTGGGAAGCATGGATTTTCCAAATTTAGTCCCAAAACTTATAGCGATTGATCCCCCATGCAATAGCTATGTTTGAAATTATATTTATATGGCTCATTTGTTACATATAAACAAATTTTGGGCCCCCGGTCCCAAAAGTAATATTGTGAAATATTTGTACTAAATCAGAAACCTATTTATTAAGTCACATATACAAAATGAAATGTCACAGTAATTCCACCCACTTATGCAATAGCTCTGCTTGACGTTATATTTACATAGCTCATATAAGAAAGAAAAAAGAATTTAAGGCCCCCGGCCCAAAGCGGAATATTGTAAAATATTTGCACTTCTTTAGAAACCTAATGCGGGCCTGCACACAACAACTCACTGAAAGTTTATCGCATTCAGATGAATAGTATAGGAACTCATACAGAAATTATATTTAAATAGCTCATATTAGAAAGAAAAACTACTATAGGGCCCCGGTCCAAAACTGGTAATTCTTTGTAAAATGAATGGGTTTTGATATTCATGGATATACTTTTGTAAATGTACTTACGTTGTGTTAACGTCATTGATTTTCTTAATGCGTAAAATGAGAATATAGCATCTATTTTTCACAACATTAATATCATTGGATTTAAAGATATAAAATTGTACACACCCTATTTCCTAACCCCCATGTATATGTACCTAAGAAGGCAAATTATTTGTCAAATTCATTTTGAGACGTATAGTGTGCTGCCATGTGCAAATTAAACTATTGAATTACAACTTCCCCCTCCCCCAAACAGAGTTTTAAAGAAATTAATAAAATCATCGATGGGATTGTAATCCACTTACTTACGCAAAAACAATTTTTTTGCATTTCAAATGCTTTGTTCTTATTTAAATGAGTGATAAGTGCATTAGTGGATGCTATTTGGATATGTAGTTTCGCTGCACTGATTGCATTAAACGGCATTTTCGTATTAAAAGTATCGAAGCAATCTATTATATTTATTAATTTTACTTTTAGTTTTAGGAAGGGGGAAATATATTATCAATTTTATTAGGCTCGGTTATTAAATCAGATAAATTTTTGCATTGAATAAATAGACAATTTTAGTTCTGACGTCATTTGCGTTATTATTTATAACAAATTAGTTTTACTTTTATTAGCAATATTTGGAACGTACTTAAAAAATGCACTAAAATCAACAGATGTTTTGGTTTCCCCGATAAATGTGATTACAGTGTAATTCTTTGATCATAATTTGTTTTATTAATTTTCATAACTTTCAACCACATATAAAATGTTTAAAATAGTTCCTTAGTTGTTACTCCAGATTTATTTGTAATTTATATTATTAATACTTAAAATTTTATTAAAATTAAAGCGAATATACAATATATTTTTCGCATTACCATTGATTCGAGTTCCTTAAAATAATAGAAGAAAACTATGATTGTTTTAAAAAATGGGAACGTATTTAAATCGTATCGGTTCTTTGTGAGTTACGGTCAGCATAGATCATTCTTATATAATAGATGTATTACTACATCATTGCTATTCAAAATCACAACACATTTACAAAGCTTTATCCGATTCTAAAATACGTCACAAAATTCAAGCTTATTTATAAAAACAACAAAAATACTCTCTACACTAAACATGCAAAAACGTGTTTTCTCTGCTCTTGCTACAAATTGCTGTCTGTTGGCATTTGTTCAAGGGCGGTTGAGTTGATAGCTCTGTTTTAAATTATTTTGATAAAGTTTGTTAAAGAAAACAAAACGAATTTAAGGACATCGGCCCATGCGAAATATTGTAAAATGTTGTTCTAATTTAGAAACATTTGCTGGAGCGCGCATATCAATTCACCAAAGTTTTTATCGCAATCGGATGAATGGTATAGGAATGCATATGATAATTATATAGATACTATAAGGGTGGAAAACGAATTAAGGCCCCCAGCCACAAACGGAATATTGTAGAATTGTTGTATTACTTCAGAAACCTACTTATTATATCACAAAATTAAAAAAAGAGAAACATATTCCTGAAGTTGTATCGCATTCAGATAAATGGTATAGGAGTGCATACGGATATTATTTTTTACAAAGCTCATATAAGAAAAATAACGATTTTGGGGCCAAAGGCCAAAAACGGATTATTTTAAAAGTGTTGTAACTACTTCAGAAACCTAATTATTATGTGAAACGCACAATTTAATGTCGCTATTTGTATTTGATTAAAAATATATCCATCCACACATTAGCTCTGTTTGAAATTGTATTTGTATAGCTCATATAGGAAAAATAGAACATAGGACCCTGGCTCAAAACAGAATATTTTAAACGGTTGTAATAATTGGAAAAGCTTTGCTGGCGTGGGAGAAACATCTAACTAAAGTTTTATCGCATTCAGATGAATGGTATAGGAGCGCATACCAAAATTATTTTGTACACAGCTCATATAAGAAAAAAAAAGAATTTTGGGCCAACGGCTGAAAACGGAATATTTTAAAAGTATTGTAATTACTTATTAACATGCGCGACTTTATGGACAACCTTTCAAAAAAGTTTTGTTGCAATCACATGAATGGTGTAGGAGCGCATACGGTTTGAAATTATATTTATATAGTTCCTATAAGACAAAACGAACGTGGGGCCCCTGGCTCAAAACGGAATATTTTAAAACGGTTGTAATAATTTAGAAACCTTTGTGGGCATGCTCGCAACATCTCGTCAAAGTTTTAGTGTATTCGAATAAATGGTGTAGGAGCGCAGACGAAACCTATAGTTTACAAAGCTCATATTAGAAAAAAAAACGATTTTGGGGCCAACGGCAAAAACGAAATATTTTAAAAGTGTTATAATGACCCAGTAAAATGCGCGAGCTTATGGAATACAACTCTCCAATGTTTTGTCGCAATCGCATGAATGGTGTAGGAGCGCATACGGTTTGAAACTATATTTATATAGCTCATATTAGAAAAAACGAACATGGGGCCCCTGGCTCAAAACGGATTATTTTAAAACGGTTATAATTATTTCTTAACCTTTGTGGGCGTGCTTGCAACATTTTACCAAAGATTTAGCGCATTCAGACAAATGGTGTAGGAGCGCAGACGGAAATATTTTTTAAAAAGCTCGTATAAGAAAAAAAACGAATGAAGGGCCAACGGCCGAAAACGAAATAATTGAAAAGTTTTTTAATGACGCAGTTAAATGCCCAGGTAGGTGGCCAGCAACTCACCAAAGTTTTGTTGCAATCGCATGAATGGTGTAGGAGCGCATACGGTTTGAAACTATATTTATATAGCTCATATAAGAAAAAACGAACATGGGGCCCCTGGCTCAAAACGGAATATTTTAAAACGGTTGTAATAATTTAGAAACCTTTGTGGGCATGCTCGCAACATCTCGTCAAAGTTTTAGCGTATTCGAATAAATGGTGTAGGAGCGCAGACGAAATCTATTGTTTACAATGCTCATATAAGAAAAAAAAACGATTTTGGGGCCAACGGCCAAAACGAAATATTTTAAAAGTGTTATAATGACTCCGTAAAATGCGCGAGCTTGTGGAATACAACTCTCCAATGTTTTGTCGCAATCGCATGAATGGCGTAGGAGCGCATACGGTTTAAAACTATATTTATATAGCTCATATAAGAAAAAACGAACACGGGGCCCCTGGCTCAAAACGGAATATTTTAAAACGGTTATAATTATTTCCAAACCTTTGTGGGCGTGCTTGCAGCATTTTACCAAAGATTTAGCGCATTCAGACGAATGGTGTAGGAGCGCAGACGGAAATATTTTTTATAAAGCTCGTATAAGAAAAAAAACGAATGAAGGGCCAACGGCCGAAAACGAAATAATTGAAACGTTTTTTAATGACGCAGTTAAATGCCCAGGTAGGTGGCCAACAACTCACTGAGGGTTTGTTGCAATCGCATGAATGGTGTGGGAGCGCATACGAGACAAACAGACATACATACATACATACAGACATACATTCATTTTTATATATATAGATATGATATGATTAAGCTTATCGCTATTTATATATCTCATATAAGAAAAAATGAAATGGGGCCCCGGCCCCAGGAGAATGGATATTATGAGTTCAGTACCCATTAGTATTTGAGTATGGATAATCAAGTGTACGTGTACTAAGTTTGATCGATGTCCATCCATTCATGTAGGAGCATTTGTTTGTAATTTTTTTATATAGCTCATATAAGAAAAAAACGAATTCGGGGCCCCGGCCCCAAACGAAATGTTGTTAAAAGTTCTCAACCCCTTAAGAGTTCCTTCTGGATAATGATGGATATATGTGCCAAGTTTGGTCAAGATCCATCAATCCGTGTAAAAGCCTTTGTGGAACAGACCCACAAACAAATTTTCACTTTTATATATATATATGATATGATATGATATGAGATTGATATGATAATGTATTGAGCAACAAAACCTCAACTAAAAAAATATCTCTCTCTCTCTTTTTCTCTCCCTCCCTCTCTCTCTCTCTCTCTCTTTTCTCTCCCTCCCTCTCTCTCTCTTTTTCTCTCCCTCTCTCTTTTTCTCTCCCTCCCTCCATCTCTCTCTCTCTCTTTGTCTCTCACTCCCTCCCCCCTCTCTCTCTTTTTCTCTCCCTCCCTCCATCTCTCTTTGTCTCTCACTCCCTCCCCCCTCTCTCTCTTTTTCTCTCCCTCCCTCTCTCTCTTTCTCTTTTTTTCTCTCTCTCTCTTCCTTCCTCCCCCCCTCTCTCTCTTTATCTATATCTCTCTCTAACTTAAGAAATTTTAAAAATTTCCTCACCTTCAAGACATTTAAATATTCAAAATTATAAATAAAATCACTAATTTCTTAGATGTGAAGTCTCTGTTGCCTAAAGCGCTGGCTATTTTTTTGTTAAACTGTTGTGTTTAATCTGTGTTATACGACTTTAAAAAGATATGTTGAATTTGTTGACAGGTTCAAAAATAGATGGTTTGACTCTGAAGAAAACAATTGTCATTGTCACACCAGGGCTTCTCATCCCTCCTGATCATGTAGAAGAACTGCACCCTTCCTGGTCACATGATAAGACACACCTCTGCAACTTCCAGGAGTTTTCTAAGAATCATGAGTCAGATAAGGTCAGAGCTTACTTAGAAATACTTTCAATAAAAGATAAGTTTAGAAGCAAGAAAGTAAAGTCGGGCTTTAAATTCCTCTCACCCTTGTCAGAAGCAGGAGATTGTGCAAGTAAAAAACTCTCAGCTGCTGGTGTGTCCCATTTGATCTATGTGGGTCAGTATTTGAGACAGGCGTACTTAGGTCAGCTGTCAAGCTTGAATGAAAGTGCCCACGACCTAGACCTGGCAGAGACGTTTGGCGAGGAGGCACTATTTCAGAGTTTAAATGCCCTACTCTATGGTCTGCTGACAGAGAAACATTTCATTTCCATCGACATTGCCAAAAGATCCAGAGATTTCAACATAGCTTCACAAAGGACTCCACAGTATCACCACGACTTACAGCATTTCGTAGAGCAGTCCTATGAAACAGAAAGTCATTTGTTGAAAAATTCTAAACTTGATATCCTTGACCAAGATGTTGATGTTCCATCGAAGCATATTGTTTTGTATCTGTTAAACATTTTGTATTCTATTTTGAATGATAACAATGCTGTACGTGTCGCTGTTAAAAACAGCAAATTTTTTAACAGTAAAATTCTGTCATACAATGCCATGAGTAGGTTGTTTAATACTTCAGACATCCACACTAGCTATCTTTCCTCTAATTCAGCATTCAAATTGTATGCCGTATCTCGTACATACAATATGCGGCAACGCCTTAAGAATCTACTGCCAAAGGAGGGTGAGGCAGTTGGTAATGATTTAAATGTGATATCCATTGATGACTTGTTGATGTTGAGCCTGTTGGTGTCTCTGAATATGTCAGTAAATAGACATTTGCCCTCTGCCTCAAGGCTAGTCATTGAGTATTTTGAAACAATGCCATCCATGCTGATCAATCCATTATGGTATAGCTACCCATTGCAAAACAGGGAAGGTTTGCAAGTAAGTCCTGATCACTCAACCGTTCAACTTGGCTCCGAACTTCCTAGTCATATTCCACCTGGTGAACACCCTTCAACTCCTGTTGGGATCGGGGAAAGTAGCCCTCCCTCCTTTCTCCTTTCCCGCACCCTCTTAAATGAAAATATGTTTGCAGAGACACTGGAACAAAATGACATTCCATTAAGAAATAATCAAAATCCTTCTCAGTTTGTACGTGTTCTGTACAACGGTCAGGTGGTTACTGCACAGCTTGGTGGCTGCAGCCATGATGCCCTGATCACCCTGGGGCTCTGTGTTAGGAGTAGTTTTGAAAATATGCTTAATTCACTGGCAAAGAGCGAGAAGGTGAAAGAAGAATTGTAACAAAAAATAATTGATTACTTTATTATTTTAGTATGTGTTTCCTAAATAATTGTTCTGTTTTTTTTTGTGGGTTTTTTTTTTTTAAAGAGTTGAGCTTTCGTTGCATTTTCATGTTTTCATATTGTCTTAAAATTAAGCAGATTTTGCAATAGCTTTTAGTATCCCGTATATTACCTAATTACCTAGACTAAGTATAATGTATATTTTAGGGAAAAAAAATGTTACTTAACTTAAAAATATTTGGTTCTCATTATATGCACGTATAAGAAATTTTTTAATGTCCCATTACTGGTAAATGTTATATACTAATGCTAATGCAATCTTCATGGCCCACTATCATTTGGTGACCCATTGTGCTTAAATTTGTATTTTATTATCATGGACAAGATTAACAGATCGCATTATACGTGGGCATTGTAAGGCTTTTTTGAAACAAAAGGTTAGAGGTCGGCATTGTATCTGGATCATGTTATACGCCTTAATATATGGTAAGTTATTTTGTGTTATAGAATTTTCCAGTTACCTCTAAAAATGTGTCTATTATTTTCAAAAAATGGAGCTAGTCACATCATCTTGTCGTTATCACATTATTCAAGTATCATTCTGTTATTCCTTGAGATACTGCCACATATCAAAATAGTTCAGCCTGCCTTATGCTTAATATTATAATACACCTCAAAAGACAGTTTGGACAAATAATTTATGTTTATGTAAATACTTGAACACCAATGTTTTTTATATACAAAATTTGTTTATTTTTCTTCATGATGCTTTTCGTCATGAGAAATGACAAATGTACCATGAGATATTTTTACTTTACATTACCTCTGAGCTATTAGCAGCCTTTTAGTTTTTATTGCTAAGATTATTTTTTTGTTTAACCGGGATGCCATTTTTCTGTCAGATGTCTGTTTATTGTCACATTACTTTGCAGCATTATATCTGCAACATGAGGATCTGCTGATGTTGGACTGTTGCATCAAATAGTTTTCATGTGAATCTCAGTTAATCACAGTTCTTTGACTTTGGTGTGTGACCTCATAATGTCTGTCCCAGTGTTATTGCTTTTCACCCACATAATTATTGCAATGTAATTCAAAGAGTTTGTGACTGATGGATAACTTCTGATACTAGTGTAAGTTAAGTGAGAAGAAATTGCCACAGAGTATTTGAATATCTCAAAAGAGAAAACATTATTTCTTGTGCTGTATTGTTTAGTGAGCAGTGTGGGAGTAAAATGTAAATATTGATGCACTAAAACTTAGTACAGATATGAGAGACTTTCATTCAAGAAAAAATATAAGGGAACAACTTTCCCTTCCTCCTGAATAAATGTATGATGATGATGATCATAAAATCAAAGCATATATAAAAATCCAAATGTTGAAGAAAAAAGCAACACTTATCTTTCCATGAGAATTGGTCACATATTGGCGGAAAATACTGTTCAATTAAGATAAGTTATGATGAATTATTGACGTAACAGCTTTTTTTGCCTTGACATTATTGTATGACACATTCTGATTAGACAGCTATGTGTTCACATGAAAACATTTTTTTTTTAAATTGTTAATAAATTAATCTTTGAATATTTGAAAGATTGAAGAAATTTCTTTATCCTTTATAAACAAGTATTTATGCTGTTAATTTCCTATTTAATACACAGCTTTTGACAGAAACAAATGATTTTGGTTAATTAAAGTTTTACAAAATTTTGTGTGCACTTTTTAAAATTTATGAACATGTCATTATTACAATTTTATATTGTAGTTTTTTTTTTTAGATCTGTGCATGAAAAATGAAATAAATTAATACCCATTTCTTATTTATTTAATTTTTCTTGCACAGATTTAAATGAACTACAATATAAAATCATAACATTACATGTTCATACATTTCTTAGTTTTTTTTTTTTTCCATTGATGATAACTTCTTTTCTTGGTTTTAAATGAATTTTATGCTTATGTATTTATTAATTTTAATTTCTAAAATGCTTTTAAAAACTTTCTTAAAACATCAGCATGCCTTGAGAACCCTTTCTGAATGTTGAATAAATGAAATATGTATACACTGCCCTGTAGAGAAATGTTAAAGACTGCTTATTGTATAGCTATTTTCTAAAATCATTTTTGTATTAATTATTTAGAAACTTCTCTTGTTCATGAATGACCAGCACACACACACTTACTTTATAGGTATTGCCACATCATGAACATCAATGCACTGAAATGAAACATGTTAATGTGATAATGATTTTTTTTCCTCTTCTGTCTTTTACTGCTCAATATTTAAAATCGTTGTGAGATGCAACATTTTACCACAGAGCTTTCAATTCCCCTTCAGATTATTCACATACTGTCCTGTCATCATTGGACTATTACCATTACTTTGTACATGCATAACTTGTCATCTCTGAGAGAAAAAGGAGAAACCAGTGTTTGTTATCACAACTAAGTGCCATGATCTAGATCATTACAATGAAATGAACAGGACAGGACACCTCTCACTTTTTTATTGCTATGCAAAGAGCTAACTCTGGGCTATTGTTAAATCTATGTACATTTGACTGACTGTAAAGCAAAAAGTCCATTTAAGTTTTTTTTTGTGTTTTTTTTAAATTTGGATTTAGTATGAATAATTATATTCCCACAAGGCATGTTTATTTCTAGATCAGAAGCATAAGTACTTTAATGTATTGACTGTTTAAATGTTGCAGAACTTTTTTTGAAGTTAGGAACCTGCTTTAACCACCTTAAAAATGATCTGTGCCATAATTCAGTCATGCGCCCACTGCTGCAAAAGGCAGCGTCAGAGGAACACAAACTCTATCTCTTGCCAGCATCAGTGGAAGCTGTCTCTTTCCCCCTCACCCCACCCCTCCCCCAAAATCAGATTTCTAGTCTGACAATTATTCTCTGTTTTGTCTTGTGGGTCTTCATGGTTTTATTTTACCTGGGTTGCCCACATCATCTGTTCTAGTGAATGAGTGGGAAAACAATTAAAAATGCACTGACACTCTTCCCAGGCTACTCAGTTAATCATTTGAGATTGTGTCTCCCCAGAAGATTCTGTGGATGTTTGAATGCCTAGGGTTTTCACATAGTAACGTTTTAACATTCCCAGTTCCTGATAAGTTTTGCTGATACTGCTGTTGTGACCTTGCTGTCTAGTTACTCTCATCTTTCAGTGGGCTTTTGTTCATTGATTGCGTCCCCCTGGCATTTTTTCTCATAACATGAGTTTTCCCAGGAGTTAAACTAGCACCCGTGGTACTTGCATTTTCAGCTACCTCAACTTTCTCTTCCTTAATTATTCTTTTATGTGACATAAAACAATCTTAAGGCATTATCTAACAAGGCATCAAGTTCATTGTATCCCTATGCGTCTTTCCTTCTGTGGACTGTCACATGAGCCATCTGTAAATATTGAGAGGAGAATCTGTGAGGTAATGCAACCCTCTTTCACTGCGGTCTCAGCTTTGAAAGGGTAAAGTGTCTGTTGAGGAGAACTCTACATTCAAAGAGTTATTTGCTAGTTCCAACTTGCAGGGTCATGTAGTCTCTTACAATCTTCCAGGGTACCAGTACTCTCTGTGAAGCTTGTCAAAATCTCAATCTTCCAGGGTACCAGTACTCTGTGATGCTTGTCAAAATCTCAATCTTCCAGGGTTCCAGTACTCTCTGTGAAGCCTGTCAAAATCTTACTTGAAGTCCAAGACAGTGTACAGAATAGCTGGTATTTACTCCACTAAAATATTTCCAGTTTTTTCCATGTAATATTTGAATTTGCAATTTTGTTTTTGGTTTTTTTGTATTGTTTTGTGCTTTGAAGATTTTTATATGTTAAAAATTCTCTAATTTACACAATGTCCATTAAGCAGAACTAATCCATTTGTTGCAATTTCATATATATCTTAATTGTTGGTTAGTTAGTTTGATGACGACTGTTTTTTTGGAGTGTTATCTGTCCTAGACTTTCCCTTGTCTGTGAACATAGATGTAGGTTGTTTGCACCGGTAGAATTCCATATATTTATTCTTGATTGCATTACATGCCATTTTGTTGATTCTTAATCAAAACGTTGTGTGACATAGCCAAAATATATATCTATTGCTTGTTGATTTTTTGGAGTTAAATAGTTTTGAATATACATTGTTTTGAGAAATTTGTAGCAGAAGACACATCCGTTTCTGCTGTCATCGTATTGATATGACGGACAAATAATGAAAAAGCTGTGGAACATACATTTTATTTCTGTATCATTAATGTTTTAGGTGACCATTGGTCAGTTTTTACAATATTATTCCTTTTTTCTAAAACTCTTTTTTTAATTTGCATAGTTTATTTTTCGTCTTTAGCATTGTAGAACTATTGAATAGTTTTAAAGTCTGTTATATAGCATCTTAGAACTATTGAATGAAGCATAACTAAAGACTCTTTCCAACAACTTCTTTTTTTTTTTTTTATTAAACCAGTAAAGCAGTTGAAATAATTTTTCAAGATAATTGATTTTATTTCTTTAAAATAAAATAAAATATTTAATAATAATTATTTCCACAGGAAGAGGAATAAGGGAAAGTTTTGATGAGATAACAATAGTCAAAGATAATTCAATTTGTTCTCACTCAAAGTGTTATTCCCAAAATGACCTATTCATTCTAATATTTGATGTATGGTTCATATTCTATGATCTCAAACATTTCTGTATTTTCAATTAATCATTCATGCATTGTAGTTTATAAAACTGAGCTTCCATATAGCAGCAGGGTAATGTCTCATATTTTAAATTCAAAGGAAAAGAGAGCATTTTTATTACAGAATTTGTGCTGTCAGAATAGTCCATCAATAAATAATTAGGGCCACTCATTTTGTGTGAACAATATTTTAGTAATTAAATTTCGGGATGAAGCTATTAATTTGCAGAGCTCTCCTAAGCTTGTTCATAATTAGTAAGCAAACTGGCTAAAAAGACCTTAAAAGAGTCTTAGAGCTACCATAGACTTTCAAAGCTCATTTAAAAAAAATCAAAGTTTCTAAAATAAGAAGATTCATACATCAATTATGTTACCTTTGAACTGTTCTTGGTTAGAGCATGTAAGAAATTGTTTTTTGCTGGGAGTTTGAATCTGTCCATAGATTATGATAATTTTCAATGCCGGTAGTATCAATACATTTAAATATTTATTACAAATATACAAAATTATGTTAAAGTTAGTGTGCAACACAAATTCTTGAACTTCATGTACCACAAACTGAGAAGTAACATTAGCTGTAACCATTACTAGTATGCTGGGTATACCACTGAGATGTAACATAATCCGTAACCATTGCTAGTATGCTGGATATACCACTGAGACGTAACATAATCCGTAACCATTGCTAGTATGCTGGATATACCACTGAGATGTAACATAATCCGTAACCATTGCTAGTATGCTGGATATACCACTGAGACGTAACATAAGCTGTAACCATTGCTAGTATGCTGGATATACCACTGAGATGTAACATAAGCCGTAACTATTGCTAGTATACTAGGATATAGCACTGAGATGTAACATAAGCCGTAACCATTGCTAGTATGCTGGATATACCACTGAGACGTAACATAAGCCGTAACCATTGCTAGTATGCTGGATATACCACTGGGATGTAACATAAGCCGTAACTATTGCTAGTATACTAGGATATACCACTGAGATGTAACATAAGCCGTAACCACTACTAGTATGCTGGATATAGCAATAAATGACTTAACGCTTGTGCCACACCAATTGATCATTTAATGATGTTGATGGAGTCACTGACTGTTACTAAAGTGGACGTTGTACCAGCTGAGTCACTGGTTGCTACTAAAGTGGACCTTGTACCAGCTGAGTCACTGACTGCTACTAAAGTGGACGTTGTACCAGCTGAGTCACTGGTTGCTACTAAAGTGGACATTGTACCAGCTGAGTCACTGGTTGCAACTAAAGTGGACGTTGTACCAGCTGAGTCGCTGGTTGCTACTAAAGTGGACGTTGTACCAGCGGCATGAAAAGTTCTTTGCTATTTTATAGTGTGCCAGAATTTAGAAATGTTGACGACATTGCCCTGTAGTTTATGTAAAAACTATATGACAGTCAAGATTGTTTTTCTGTAGTTTTTAATATACCGTATATATTTTTTAAAAATGAAAAGCCAGTAGCTTTTGTGTTGATGATTATTTATATAAAATTGTCAGGCGCATTTTGGGAAAAAACTTTTGTGCGCTTGCAAACATTCAAAAACTGCTCTACGAATTTTGTTTTGTAAAATTGGCATTAATTGCACGTACAGGGCTATATGAATTGGGGTGGGGGTGTTAATCACAATATAATGAATTAGTGAAAATTCATCCAAACTATTACAGGCAGTGTGATGACATTGCTTACCCTTACCAAATTAGCATTGAACTTATCACTTAATTCACTAGATTAATATCACTTGTTATATAGAATGACTAGCATCACCACTGGACATTGACTAATGGATGTCCAGACGATCACTTATGCTTCATGGGGGTCATGTCTCCAGCTCCCCTTGTGACTTGTTCCTGTTTGACTTTTGCTGCATTGTGTTGAATTCATTGGTATGCTAACTGCTTGCCTGTCGAAATGCTCAAATCGTTGCGAGAAGCAACATTTGTTTTTTTATTATTCACAATGCATTATTCACCTTCTAAATTGATATATAGAGTATAAAATATCTTGTGTTTTTTTTTAACAAGGTTCACTGTAAGTTTTTTTTATCATTTTATCTTTGTTTTGATCAATTTACTGGGTTTTTTAATTCCTAGACATAAAAAAAACACATTTTAACAAAATTATTTAACATCAAAGTTACAGACCTGTTTACCCTCAGACTCTTAAAATCGTACAATATCATCACTAAAGTGTTCAATACATTATCCTAATAGTAAACAATAAACATACAGTATATATAATGTATACACCTCAAAATCGTACATTGTACGCCAAAATAGTAAGGGTAAACAGGTCTGAAGGTATGTGAAAATTTGCTTAGTAGATTGGTTCTGACTATGAATATAGTAGTTGTTCTAACAAAGATTATGGAAAATGCATGGAGCCTGAAAGCACTCTGGTGTCAGAGGAAGACAACATCAAGGTGGTGGATCCACTGTGTTTAAGACACTAAGTCCCACAGCATCATCAATCCTCAAGGGTCCTCACACCTTGCATCATATCAACTAGTGTACCTCTAAATTGATGCCTCTCTGGAAGATGTGGACAAAAGATTATGATTTGTCCCATAAGTTACAAGCTCCATAATAAATTTAGAGAATAAATCAGTAGATTGAAAATACAGTATATGCCAAAACTAGCAGTACTCAAACTCCTGCAAATTGGAACATGTACTTGTTGTATTGTAACGTTTTATAACCTTTGAAAACCATGCTTTTTGCTTTTTGATAAGATGACCGTTAGATGCGGTATTTTACACTTTTTATCTGATATCTAATGACAACTTTATAACCATGAAATATCCACTGGAAATCTACCAAATCGTATTTTTGTATAAAGCTGAGAATGTCAATGAAATGTATTTTGAATGTCCAGCCTTGCCAAGATTTAGATCGGGGAGGAAAGAAGATGATTGCCAGCTCATTGATTTAAAAATAAATTATTAAACATTACTCTATGTACACCCTTTGTATTCCAGCCAATGATTTTTTTTTTTTTTTTTTTATGATCCCCAGAATTACAAATAGGATCATATTGTTATTAATCTCAGATTAACTTCTTGTTAAGCATCTCTATGTTTTTTTTAACCTGTTGCCACTATCATAATATTTTTACTGTACAAAACAGATGTTTTATTTTTGATAAATCGCCACGAGAAGTGGCATTTATACATCCCAGTGACACTTTATATAAGGAACGTTTTTCTTGCTTTGAATTGTTTATGACTTTCTCGATGCTTTGTTGGAGAAGCTATATATAGCCCACGTTATAGAGTTGTGGTACTCGGCTGCAATGCAGTAGGAAATGGATACATGTTGATGGGGGGGGGGGGGGGGTAAACTAATCAATGATGGTAATAATTGGTGGATGAGAACTGACGGAGCAATTTGGGGCTTGGTACATTAGGACATTTTCCATTTTAATGACAGGATTTAAAAAAAAAAAATAATAATAATTATTACCGGCATCAATAGATTATTTAAATAAAATATTAATAAATTGAGTTTGTGGAAACGTTGGTATTATTAAAATTGTTTGAGTGCCACTCTGCTATGTCTAGTAGCCGTCTGGTCCCCTTTCTTCAGTGGTATATAATTTATGTTCCATGTCTTTCTGTCACCACTCTCTCTTGGTGTTCCTTTAACTATTCTAAGGGTAGTAATGGCGGAGACTGCAATCAGGTTAGCACAATAGGAAATTAGTAAAAACACAGTAAGGTTAAACCTGATGAAAGGAACGCAACAAAACAATGAACGTGTCGGCAGAAAGCCTTCGTCGGCGAACAAACAGAAAAACGAATAAAATTTTAAAAATGTAACTACTCTAAGTGTTTCCATTTCCCTAATCAGTGACACCTCATTGTTGCTATTGTAAAGATCAGTTGGGGGGGGGGGGGGTGTCCTCACATCAGTCACACTCCCCCCCCCACAACTCAAGTATGGTTTCGCCCGTCAACATGTTGCTATGGAACTGCATTCATAGAAATAATGTCATTATTTGATGTGGTTTGTTTTTCTCTCGTACTACTCTTGTGTGTGGTGTTAGATGGTGGGGTAAGCTGATCATGAGATGTGATACTTTAATCTCGCCAAAATGTTATTTTTTTATTTACAACATGCAATAAAGATATTTTTTTATTGTTAAGACTGTGTCATAATTTCATTTTGTTCAGTGAAGGATTGCAAGTGTGTTTTTGACTTGTTTGGTCGTCCATAGATTTGGGGGGGGGAGGTAAAATGTGGACAGGGGCGATCGGGTTTAAAGGATCCTGCCGATGACCTGCACGCTAGCTTTTTGTTGTTGTATACTGATTCAGATCCACTGTGTGTATTCGTCTATGACTAACCTGCCCTTGGTGGTGACAACCTGTCATTGGTGGTGACAACCTGTCATTGGTGGTGACAACCTGTCCTTGGTGGTGACAACCTGTCCTTGGTGGTGTCAACCTGTCCTAAGTGGTGACAACCTGTCGTCCTTAGTGGTGACAACCTGCCCTTGGTGGTGACAACCTGTCCTTAGTGGTGACAACCTGTCCTTGGTGGTGTCAACCTGTCATTGGTGGTGACAACATGTTAGAAGTAACGACCTGCCCTTGGTGGTGACAACCTGTCCTTGGTGGTGACAACCTGCCCTTGGTGGTGATAACCTGTCCTTGGTGGTGTCAACCTGTCCTTGGTGGTGACAACATGTTAGTAGTAACGACCTTCCCTTGGTGGTGACAACCTGTCCTTGGTGGTGACAACCTGTCCTTGCTGGTGTCAACCTGTCCTTGGTGGTGTCAACCTTCCCTTGGTGGTGACAACCTGCCCTTGGTGGTGTCAACCTGTCCTTTGTGGTGTCAACCTGTCCTTGGTGGTGACAACATGCCCTTGGTGGTGACAACATCTTAGTAGTAACGACCTGCCCTCGATGGTGAAGTTTGCGTGATTCACACGTAGTCGAACTTATGGCAACATTAAGACCTCTTTTCTCAGCGCTAATTTGGAGGTCGGTTGGGGGGCATTGAAACGTTTCAGGTGTGGGGCAAACAACAAAAGTTTAGGACGTACTGCCGTAAGCCAGTTAAAATTTGTGTCGTGGCGTGTGCCCCCCCCCCCTTTCCCTCCTTTTCCGTCCCTTATTTATGGTTTTATTATTATTAGCTATTGGCAGACAACGGCAACTGTGTTTTGTGTTGTTGTTTTTCTTTAAAGCATAGTATTTAATGTAGGCTGCACCTATTGGTACACGGGTACCAGATTTGAGAGGTTGGGATTACAAAACGATTTAAAATATTATTGCTGGGTTTGTAAGACAAAATGAGGTATCAAATGAAAGATAATTGAATGTACTATACGTTTGTAAACTTAATTCTTCATTTTAACTAAAATAAACTACTACAAATGGCATCCGAATAGCATTAGTCAAAATGGACCCGGACACGCAGCGCCCCCTTTTCGGACCCGGGACACATTAAACTACTTGTCGTAGTCCCAGGATGTTTCACTGGTGTGGCAAAGCGATGTCTTATGTCATTCAATACCTCAAGCTTTAAATGTTTGTATAAAAGTTTGAAAAGCGGCTTTTACTTTTAATAAATTTTATGAAACCTTTGTTTTATTATTATTATTTTTTTTTTAAATTTATTTTTACGGTTGTTAAACGAGGCGCATATCTGTCATTTAAAACTATTAAAAGAGGAACTTTGCGAAAAACGAAATTTAAAATATTACACATATCGTGCATAAAAGCTTATGTATATATAAAGGCTGTGACTATTCGCATCCGGGTACCAGAAGCGAGATGTTGGGATTAAAAATTCATTTAAAATATTATTGTTGGGTTTGTAAGACAAAATGAGGTATCAAATGAAAGATCATTGAATGTACTATACGTTTGTAAACTCACTTCTTCAGTTTAACTAAAATAAACTACCACGAATGACATCCGAATAGCATTAAGTCTAATGGGACCCGGGTGCGAATGCTACTTGTCATGCTTCTTTTTGTCTTGTTTGCCGATGAAGGCTCTAAGCCGAAAAATTCCATTTTTTTTAAAACCCTGTCTATTAATTCAAACTCAGCATACCTTGTCTTATATTTCAATTTACACAACTTGAATGCAGTCCATCATTTTATCAAAGTAACTTAGGAAGCAGTCCACAAATCCCACGGCCTGTGGCGCAACATAAGAGATATATATACCGGTATCAAAACAAAAAAGCGTGGTAGCGCCCGTGAACGCAATGTTCTTTGTCACAGTTCAGTTGGAGATCAGGAAGTGAGTCAAAATTGAGATGCAAGATTTGACGACACCGACACGAACAAACGGACAGAGTCACCGAACAAAAAGTCACATGACATCATTATATTTCTTGGGTGCCACGTGCTTTTTTTTTTTTTTTTTTTTTTTTTTGTTAAGTCATTTGACTGTAAAAGCTCTGAAATGTTGGGGGTCAATTATTTTATACTTTTGAGTACATTTTTGGGGGGGGAAAACGTGTTTTTAAAAAGTATTTAGTTCTGTTGCTTTATAAACTTTATTCTGTACATTTTTGTCCAATAGTTCAAAATTTCATCTCGTTTTGAAGATCGAGAAATTTTTAAACGTTAAAATCAAAATTTGACACGCAAGGTACAGTGAAGGTCATTGGTAAACCTACTAATCATGAAGGGTCATAATGTCTTCGGTTGCGGGTAAGTATACACAGTTTCGGCTCACTTGGACATCATAAAGTGGGTCAAAAATGAGATGCAAATTTCGATCCAGACTAACACACAAAATCGCAAGCTAAATAAAAGCGCTGAATAAAAGCATGTAAAGTTGACGCCAAAGATTCAAGAACGGTAAATCAGTTCAAAACCATTAAAAATATTATTATGGCTTAACTCCCTCAACTAATTTTTTTTTCGCATAAGGGACAAACTGTTGCAAAGTTTTTTTTACACAATTTGTCCTTTATTTTGCAATGTAACATTCGCTATATCCGCCTGTCGACAATCGTTTATTTTGTGAAAAGCCATTATGTGTATGGATTAAATCAAATATTTCTTGAAAGTTATATTTAATTTCGTTTGTATTTTTTTTTTCTTTCCCTTTTTAGTGATTTCTATTTTTCTTTCACATTTTTGTAAAAGCGTAGTTGCTGTCGACGCATTACTTAATGTGCCCCTGTTGGGCCCAGTTGCAATTATTTAGAATTTAATTTTAAAGTCAGTAAATCTGAGACATAGCAGTTACATTTTTTTTCTTTGTTGTTAGTTTTAAGTCGACGCCCAACTATGTTGTCATAGTGAGACCTTTTTAAATCTTAACTCAATTGGATCTTGTGGGTCGCATTGAAGTTTTCAAAGTGGCTATTCGCACCCGGGTACCAGAAGTGAGAGGTTGGGATTTAAAAAAAAAAAAAACTATTTAAAATATTATTGTTGGGTTTGTAAGACAAAATGAGGTATCAAATGAAAGATAATTGAATGGACTGTACGTTTGTAAACTTAATTCTTCAGTTTAACTAAAATAAACTACCACAAATGATGACATCCGAATCCAAATAGCATTGAGTCAAAATGGACCCGGACACGCAGTGCCGCTATTCGGACCCGAATTAAATTAGTATTAGTAATAATAATAACCAACCGCCAACCCGGATTGGATCCTTCGGGTATGTTCTCAACACGCCCGGTACTCGGACACAAAAATCTGCACCCGGCTGAGCCCAACTTTATTAGACTTAGTCTGACTTAGTTCAGGGGTCGGCACGCGGGCTTGAGTTAATTAATAACTGTGGGTAATAACTTCTTTAGTAATGATCGGCACATTTACTAATGCATTATCTCCCTTTTTTCAAACATGATCCATTTATTGCTCATATTCATATCCGTGATGGTAAAAATCTTCAGTCACTTCAATGTATCAATTATCAAATTTCCCAGTCAATTATCATATCAATAGTCAAATTTCCAGTCACCTTTTATCAATAGTCAAATATCCAGTCACTTATAATATCAATTATCAAATCTCTAGTCACTTATATCAATAATTAAATCTCCAGTCACTTACCATACAAAAGTCAAATCTCAAGTAAATTATCATATCAACTATCGAATTTCCAGTCACTTATCATATCCAAAATCAAAATTACCGTACACTACCCCAAACACGTGTCCAGTACGCCGAAATGCTCGATCCTAAACAAATAAAATAAATAAATGTAATTAGCGGATTGAATTTTAATGATTTATATCTTATTTTTATTATTCCATTTGGGTACTCTAAAAAAATGACTAAATTCTATAAAGTTGTTCTTATTAATACCCAGTTCATAGAAAGGTTAAACAAGCCGGCTAAGACTCTAGCGCACTAAGACTCTAGCCCACTAAGACTCCAGCCCACTAAGATTCTAGCCCACTAAGACTATAGCCGACTAATACTCTAGCCCACTAAGGCTAAAGTCGTAAGGAAGATATCTAATTTTTTGGACTAGATTTTTATTTTTAGAACATATATTTACTTTTTATTTTTTTTTTATGTTGTAATGAAAATTATTAGACAATATTATTAAGCAAGTTATTTGAAAAAGAGGACTTGTTTTAACACAGCCAGGTCAAGGGTCACCTAAACTTATATAGGCATAACTTCTGTTGCTCTCACATTAAGTTTAGAAAGATTTAACAATTCAGATTTGCCCCAAATTGCATTTTTAAATACCGTATATAAAAAAAATTCAATGAGGGACTCCACCCCAGACTTTCACTATTGACTCAACGCCACCCTTCCCCCCCCCCCCACCTGATCAAAGTGACAATCCAAAACCATTTGATAAGAAAAGCATTGTATATCATATTGATGAAACAGGTCCGGGGCACCATTTTCAGGGTATACCCCTGGGCTCAGCTTTTCCTGCGCACCGCCTGGCAGGTATCAACAGTTTCAGCTCTCCAACTTCAGTCATATCTCATGTTAATAATCAACCACCTGGCTATGTATTAACCAGATGTCCAAGTTTATTAACCATTTTGATTCCAGGCCATTACTTAAAATTTAAAAAATAATAGTTCTAACACAATCAGTTTTGCTTCCAAGCTATATTTAAAATTATTAAGTCATTACAGTTTTGCTTCCAGGTTATAATTGCAAGAATTAATCTAACACTGTTGATTCCAGGCTATATTTACAAGAATTAATTCTAACCATTTTAATTCCAATCTGTTTAAAAGTGCTTAAGATGGAACTTCTGAAATAAATTAAATGCAAAAAATTGTAACTTCCATGCTTTTGCCACAACTATTTGGCGATTCAACTTTTACTCCACACCCCACCTGGCAAACAACCATCCATGACAGAGGAAAATAAGTTGAAAACTTTTTATTATGACAATTTTTTTAATTTGTTATAAAACGCCAACCATATCGCTCAAAAGCTTGATATGGCTTGTATAAAAATATCACAAATTTTGAAATACTAAATATGCTTCAATTTTCCTTTCTTAAACTTTTGTATGTTCAAATAATTTCGTATGTCCCTAAATATGTGTACAAACATTTAACATTTTTCATTCATCAAATTTTAAACTTCAAGCAAAAAAAAATAATTTTAAAGAAACCTTCTTGAGCATAAAACATTTTCTGTTTTTGTTTGTTAATTTAGATACAAATAATTTCTTAGATCAATAATTTCTTAGATCAATAATTTCGGAGTTCTTATCCAAAAGTAAACTAAAAAAAAAATAATTTTGATATTTAGTTTCAGGTGGGTTCATTTTTGGGACCTTTAGGCCTCCTCTTCTCCCTCCTCCTCTTCAAACTCTCCCTCCTCCTCAGCAGTGGCATCCTGGTACTGTTGGTACTCAGAGACCAGATCGTTCATGTTGGACTCAGCCTCAGTGAATTCCATCTCGTCCATGCCCTCACCAGTGTACCAATGGAGGAAAGCCTTACGACGGAACATGGCGGTGAACTGCTCAGAGACTCTCTTGAAGAGCTCCTGGATGGCGGTGCTGTTTCCAATGAAGGTCGAGCTCATCTGAAAAATAAAAGAGGTGGATAATGGTGGTGTAGGATGAGATACATTCTCACAGATGGATTTTCTTTACAGGGGGCCCTGGCTGCATTTGATACTTTGATAGAACTTGGGGAGGGACTGATGACCCCAACACTTAGTCCATACTGATAAAACAAAACTCAAAGACATGTAAGTGCTGGTAATTCAAATTGAAATTTCTTTTCCATTTCTTCAAATAAATATATGTCTTTTCCTTTTGATCAAACAATTTCATAGACATAGTCATGATACAAAAGAATGTGAAATTGGGTAAAAAGTAAATTTTTAGTTTTAAAAATTCATGATGCCATCACTTAAGACCAGTGCCATACCCCCCTATTGATTTAGAACAATCTCCTGCAACCCCTCACCCTGTCAAAACATATTTCCCACATCCCCATGATCAAAAAACATAAATTTAAAATAACATGTTCTATGTCTCCCTGCGCTACATCATACTGTCTGGCTAATATCCCCTGATTTGACAGAATCCTTCCATACAAAAGAGTTTAAATATTATCACCCTTTTCCTATAAATGCCTTCCCAAACCGGAATTTGAATACCAGCAGGACTGTGTTTGTTACACTGCGTTTGTTACACTGCGTTTGTTACACTGCGTTTGTTACACTGCGTTTGTTACACTGCGTTTGTTACACTGCGTTTGTTATGCTGTGTTTGTTACGCTATGTTGCGTGATAAAAAAAACTGCATAATAATATACGTTAATTTTAATGTCTTCAAAGTGGGGTCAGTCATTCCAAGTTTGTGAACCACTGATTTAGAGCTTCACACGTTATGTTTTTTATTGAAGTAATTAAAAATTTATGATGAATTCAAAAAGAATTATCTCAATGAAACAAGAACAAACTCTGGCCACCTACAAACTTATATGCTCAAGCTTTTTGACCTACCTTCAGACCACGTGGTGGGATATCACAGACTGCAGTCTTGACGTTGTTGGGGATCCATTCCACAAAGTAGGATGAGTTCTTGTTCTGCACGTTCAGCATCTGTTCGTCAACCTCCTTCATTGACATGCGACCACGGAAAATGGCAGCCACGGTAAGGTAACGGCCGTGACGTGGGTCACAGGCGGCCATCATGTTCTTGGCATCAAACATTTGCTGGGTCAGCTCGGGAACGGTCAAAGCTCTGAAGGTGGGGGAAGGGGTGAAAAAAAATATTGGTTTAAAGACATTGTAAAAATCCCAGAATTATTTTACTCTACTCATTTATTACCAGTACGTTTTTTGATAAGTAAAATCTTTGGGTATGTTCATTTTGAAGAACGTTTTGAACACAACAAAATTGTAAGATATTTTCTAAGATTAATAAATACCCAACTACTAGTAGCTGGGAGTTCTGGATCCATGGATCAAAAGGTGAAAAGTTAAGAAGAATAGCTCACCTGTACTGCTGGCTGCCACGGGATGTCAGGGGGGCGAAGCCTGGCATGAAGAAGTGGAGACGTGGGAAGGGGACCATGTTGACGGCCAGCTTCCTCAAATCAGCGTTGAGCTGACCGGGGAATCTGAGACAGGTGGTCACTCCAGACATGGTGGCGCTGACCAAGTGGTTGAGGTCACCGTATGTGGGAGTGGTCAGTTTCAGGGTACGGAAACAGATGTCATACAGAGCCTCATTGTCTATGCAGTAGGTCTCATCTGTGTTCTCAACCAGCTGGTGGACTGAGAGGGTGGCGTTGTAGGGCTCAACGACTGTGTCTGATACCTAAGTGGAAATATTGCAAAGGTCAATAGCATGAGTATACAGCTCAACAACACATGCCAAATACAAACATTGCAATGGGTTAATAATGAGCCTGACAACTTGAGAACATGATGGAAATATGGAAAGAAAAATCCTGGTCCCATATAAAGTCACATCACAAACACAAAAATTTAGTGCAAGAAATGATTCCCAGTAAATGAGAGATACAAAAAAATTTTTTTTTAAATTCAGACTTTAGGAGATAGTGATTATAAAAGGCTTGAACTCACCTTTGGAGATGGTACGACAGAGAATGTGTTCATGATTCTGTCAGGGTACTCCTCACGGATCTTGCTGATGAGGAGGGTTCCCATTCCAGACCCAGTGCCACCACCCAGGGAGTGTGTCAGTTGGAATCCTGAAAGTTTCAATAATTTTCAACTAAACTCCAGCGGGTCAATGAAGTACTGCTTATCAAATCATTTGGTCAACAAAATGTTTACAGCTGTGGCAACCTGACAGCGTCACCACCCCATAACATGTGCTATAATAAAAATGTATTATATTCTGCAGTGATTCTCAAAATATTATAATATTACCTTGTAAACAATCACAGCCTTCAGCTTCTTTTCTGACAACGTCAAGGACTGAATCTACAAGCTCAGCCCCCTCTGTGTAATGTCCCTTGGCCCAGTTGTTACCAGCACCTGACTGGCCAAAGACAAAGTTGTCTGGGCGAAAGATCTGTCCGAAAGGTCCAGATCGGACACTGTCCATGGTGCCGGGCTCAAGGTCAACAAGGACGGCACGGGGCACGTATTTGCCACCGGTGGCCTCGTTGTAATAAACATTAATCCTCTCCAGTTGGAGGTCAGAGTCACCATGGTAGGTGCCAGTTGGGTCAATGCCATGCTCGTCTGAAATGACCTCCCAAAACTGGGGACAAAAGAAAATCAACAGGTTTAATAATAGACCAAAAATATATTTTAAAATCCATCAATCAAATATTTCTAATTCTACCTTAAAGACATATTTTGATGTATTGTGTTTAAATTGTTATAATTGTATAATGTTGTCTTGGTTAAAAAATGTCTTTATTTTGTGTTGAAAATGAAACTGTTATTTTAAAAAAATTAATATTTCCATTTATTTGGATCAATAAAATAATTTTATCTTTAAGACTTGAATATTTTGGTTGAAAAGATAAGGATAATTTAGAATAAGCAAATTTGCATCAGTGTCTTCCTAAGAGATTGTGTTGATATCACAAGAGACCCCCCCCCCCACTCACACTTGTTGTTGCTGGAGACCCCATTGATGTTTGGGATTCAAATTTATTATGGACAAACATTATGTTGTTTTTTTTTGGGGGGAGGGTCATTGTCAATATGGGGCTTCCCTTCAAAATAACTAAATCTAGGGTGGGGGTGGTGGGTATGTGAGTGGAGGCCCCAACCATCACCTGGTGTAAGAGGCAGTTTCCAGTTGGTGAGTCATTACAGCCTTACAATTACCGACAATGAACACATCCAATCCATACTGGAAGGGACCATGGCAACCATTGATTTTTAGCTTTGGTCAATATCCTGACAATGCTGGTGGTATTGCTACATGTTTCTTGGCCACGAGAGAAAGCTGTATTACTATTACCGTCTAAGTTGATACCGTATACATGCTAATAAATAGGCCTACCTACTTTTTAAAAAAAATCAAGTCTTGAAGCCCCCCCCCCCCCCCCCAGCAAATAAAATCTCTGAAACTGAAGTCATTGTTAACATTTTCTATACCATTACAGCTTACTTAGTGTTGTGTTCTAAAGACGTAACATATGCCAACTGTGCAATCATCAAGTGGCCCCCATTCTGTCAGGTTGTGGATAGTTCTATCCTCCCCCCCCCCCCCCTCCTTTTTTTTTTTAAATAAGGTCCCGGAAGGCCCATGGACTACTAACACGTAAGTGTTATGGCGACTTGGCAAATAGACTAGCCAGTTGTTTGAACAGTTTAAATTTGTAGGTTCTTTGGAGTTTAAAGGATGGTAGTGAGTGGCGTCGGAAAAAGGGGGGGGGGGGGTGCGCCATGTGAAGGGCGGCATTTTGGGTCTACTTGTTGTTTTTTTTTCGTGGAAGGGGCATCTACTGATGGTTGGGGTTTAGGACTGTCCATGTATGTTCGCATTCTCTAAGTTCGGAGGCACACAAAAAAAGAGTATTAAAAATCACACACTGAATGTTGAACGCTGGGACGTGGAGGTGCTCGTTAGTATTGATCCGGCCAACTGCAGTGTTTAACCCGTCGGTGTGTTGTCATGCGACGTGCGTCACAAAGCCAGCACATTCCAGCTGCGTGTGTAGGGCTATCTAGGGCAGCCTATAGAAATTTTTTTTCACCCACAATGCGAAAATTGGGTTTGAAAATCGGTAGCTTGAAAGATTGCCGGCGTAAAATGAAATTTTGGATTCTTTACAAGGCATAGAGGCGGTCATCTAAGTCCTACATTAACAAATGAATGGGACTCGTCATTTTGAGTGTGAGAGGCAGAACATTATTTTAAGAAAATGTAGCCAACTATCATGGCTTTAAGACCCAGAGTTGTTTTCATTTGACGAATTAATCATAGTGCTTACAGAGAAACTACTTAAGTTGCATGCCTATATATGCTTACATAAGCTTGGTATGGCACTGTACGTTTTGGTGTGTCTGAGCAAATTGATTGGCCTGATTGGTGGTGGCAGCCAATGGTGACCAGTCCACCCTTTTGTTAAGAATGTGTTAAGCCTTAACACCTGGGGGGAGGCGGTATCTTGATACCAGTCACATGAGTATGGGCTGAGACCAAACGTTTACAGTTTACGGAGAAAAAAAAGGGGGGGGGGAGGCGCGAGCGCCCTAGCATAGAGTTAGAGACACCTGCTTTATCAACATGACATCAAAGCACATAGGCCTACATCTCAATCTCATGTCAGTTCATAGGATACTGACTAATCACACTGAACGGGGAGAGTGTGCAAAAAAAAAAAGGGGGGGGGGCATATCCCATTAAATTTAGGATATTGACGGCTCTGTTCCAACACTAACAGTCGATTTTATACTACTATTATTTACAATTACAAAAGATAGTTGTCTTGTTTTTAAAACACGACTCCATACTACATAACTGTGGCGCTTTCAATTAACACCACACTACACAGACATCGGAACATGTCCCTGGGGTGGAGTAACATGTTCGCGGGGTAGAAGTCCTACATGTCTGGATCCGTCACACCCTGGGTATTTCGACCCGGGACGCCGCCGTATGTAGATCTCTGGAAGGGGGGGGGGGGCACGGAAAATAAACATAGTATATAGGGCAACTTTATTTCTTCCTCCCGATTGTAGTAAAGAGTGAATTTCAATCTTACCTTGGCACCAATCTGGTTGCCGCACTGTCCAGCCTGGAGATGTACGATTTCACGCATCTTGTGTTGTGTCTAGTGGTCGGGGCTGGTTAAAAAATACAGAAGCGAAGCGGTCGTGTTGACGTAGTAGGTTCCTGAAACTTACCAGTCGTAAGGGCTTGTCCGGGTTTAAATACCCTCCACCCAGAATCCTCTGCGCGCACAACCATGGAGCGGTTTCCCCCGGCAACCCAGTCAACAAACGTGGAGTGACGTGTGGTGCCCGCCGGCGCGAATCTATGTCTATGTTGTGTGTTTATCAGTAGTCATGCCACTCAGGTCCATTGTTCCCGTGTTGCTAATCGCAAGAGCGTGTGCCACGCTCGACCATTTCTTTGTTTATTCGACTCCGTTTGCTGGAATCTACACACCATTCGATAAGCGCTCTCTACTCATATTTACCTGACAAGCTGACGTAAGGAAAGTGTTATACACTTTTAGTCAATGAATGGTCTTTGTAACCCCCCCCCCCCCCCCAAAACCCAAACAAAAATTTACAAAGGCTTTACCAGCAATTTGGTTATCTTTCTGAATCTTAAATCAAATCTTGCCCTAAAAAATATGTGCTGTGATACGAACGGTAACTTATGTCAACTAATCTTTTATAGAAACGATAAGAAATTCGTAGCATTTGGTATCTCCTGATGCCACAGTTTTATTGACATTTATTTGATAACTATATTGATGATATCATTTCATAAATAAATTGATTATTTAACGAAAAGGTGAAGAGAAAAAAAAGGAACATAAGACTAGGCATCTAATCTATATTAAGATAAGATATAGGTAAGGAATCTCGACATTAGGATTAGGCAGGGAGGAGTGGAAGCGGTTGTCCTTTTTAACAAAAAAATCTGAGTTCGTGTTCGGCTGTCAGGAAGACCCGTTTTGAAGGAAAATGGGTTGGGGCGGTCGGAACAACTGGAGAACATAAAATACACGAAGGAATCATTTTTAAAAATATATATATATATATATAGCAGTATGCTAATGGGAAGGGAAGAGAATGGAGAAAATGATGACCGGTCGCAGGTGTAGAATATAAAGAAGGACCGTCAATTTATCAACTTTTAAAATAAATGAGATAATATAAAAAAAACACAAAAAACCTACCAGGGCACTAGACCCCAGGGCACTAGACCCCAGGGCACTAGACCCCCAGGGCACTAGACCCCCAGGGCACTAGACCCCAGGGCACTAGACCCCCAGGGCACTAGACCCCAGGGCACTAGAGCCCAGGGCACTAGACCATAGGGCACTAGACCCTATGGCCCTTAATAAATTATATCACAGCACATGACTCTATTTGCACCCAATAAAGTGCACCCAGCACATTCAAGTATTATTTCAGCACCTAGTTATAATTTGTACCTATTTGCACGCAATAAGGCTCCCCCCAGCAGATTCAGGTATTATTTCAGCACCTAGTTATAATTTGTACCTATTTGCACGCAATAAGGCTCCCCCCAGCAGATTCAGGTATTATTTCAGCCCTAGTTTAACTAGTAGTTATACTTTGTACCTATCTGCACATGACTTAACTGTTTGTTGTTGGGTTTTTTTTTGTTTTTTGTTTTGGATGTGTACTCTTTAAAATTTTATTTTATTGTGCGACAAAAATCCGTTTACTAATTTTAGGATTTGATTGTTTTCTTTAAGACATTTTTTTGTGTGTATGCGTATTGCGAGTATATACACACATGTGTGTATGTGTCCATAGGCTGCAGATCCGCCTCTGGTCTCCCCCCCCCCCATTTGTTTCTTGACTACAGCCACGCCGCCATTTGCACGCCCTGACATGTCATTGATCTGCCTTGCTGGCAAGTCTCGTTCTTCAATCCTGGGGTCCTCTCCTTCAATCGATTTATGTGACTTTGCCAATAGGTGACCTGCAGTGCTCCCCAAACCCTTTTTTTGCCCCACACTCCAACAACTTCAGCACCTAAAAAGGTGTAATGCCCTCTTCATTTTAGTAGATTACCGGAATTAAGCTCTGAACACCCACACCCGCCCCCCCCCCCCCCCCCAAAAAAAAAAACCACCACCAACCTTTTTATGCTGCCCATCAAGAATAATAAAATGAAGGACTACGTTCAAGAAGTGGGAAGGTAATAGTGGAGCAAGGTATGTGGAAGCTTGGAATATAAAGTTGTAGGGAAAAAAAAGAAAAAAGTCACAGAAATAGTCTCAGAAAAAATTCACAGGAAAACTTTGTATTGTTTTTATTAATCATCATTTTATTTTTATAAGTCCATTTAAATGTTTTTGATTGACTAAATATTCTTTAATGGAACCAAAATTCACAAGAAGAAGCGTGATAGAAAGGAATTAACAAAATATGAAAAAAAGTCACAAAATGTACCCACCCACCACGCCTTTCCCTAATTTAGATAAGTAAATATATATTCCCTCTCAGAGTATCAATGCTCCCCAATAACAATTAAGTCGCCCCCCCTCTCCCCCCCCCAAAAAAAAAAAATCCCATGGGTAGTACGTCCACGTTTGGGAATCACTGGGTTCTTTTTATATTATCAATCGATCACGTGATCGGAACTGAACAAAGAGTCGTTCAAAGTTTGAAAATGTTTGTAAGAGAAAATGGGGGTGGGGGGGGGGGAGAGATTTTGGTAAGTGTTGATCCATCGATGAATTCATGATTTGTGTGACTCAGTTCAACACACCAGTACGTGTATCTAATAAGGCGGTGTGGTGTTTCATAACTTGTAGTCTTCACTCAACCCACCCACCCCCTTTCTTCCCACCTTTTTTTCCACCGTGCCACACAGGTAATATGACGATTGTTGGGAAACATACATTCAATCCGAATAACAAAAGTATAGGAGAGGGGGGGGGGGGCAAGTGTTAGATAGGACAATTTACTAATATATATATAAGTTAACCACTGCTATTGTTTGTCATTACTTACAAATACGAAACTGGTTTTTTATATTGTACGTTTAATCCTAAATCTTTCAATATTGATGCCTAAACAAGCCGTGAAATCGAATTTCTCAATCTTTCGGACTACAGTGTGGATACACCACCAACCCAGAAACGGGGTGGGTCCATTAAAACGTCTTGGGGGCTCAGGTGGGGCTTGGGCCAAAAGCAAATTGGCAAAAGCTGGATCCAATGGGTGGGGCCTTAGATGCACGCAACTTTCAAATGTGTTTTGAGAGTTTCAATGCATTTAATGAACCAAGTGTCTCATCGGGTCAACCCGCTTAAAGAAATTCACGGGTGAATTCACTGAGTTCATGTTTCTGTGACTATTTAAGATTACTAGCCAGTGACCCACATAGCGTGTCATAGCTCTGTGATTGTGTAAGAGTACTGGCCAGTGACCCACGTAGCGTGTCATAGCTCTTTGATTGTGTCAGAGTACTGGCCAGTGACCCACATAGCGTGTCATAGCTCTGTGATTGTGTCAGAGTAATAAGCAGTGACCCACATAGCGTGTCATAGCTCTGTGATTGTGTAAGAGTACTGGCCAGTGATCCACATAGCGTGTCATAGCTCTGTGATTGTGTAAGATTACTGGCCAGTGACCCACATAGCGTGTCATAGCTCTGTGATTACGTAAGAGTACTGGGCAGTGACCCACATAGCGTGTCATAGCTCTGTGATTGTGTAAGAGTACTGGGCAGTGACCCACATAGCGTGTCATAGCTCTGTGATTGTGTCAGAGTACTGGCCAGTGACCCACATAGCGTGTCATCATTGCTCCCTGGTTTACTGGGGTATTCACACATTCTAAATGAATCTGTCATTTACAAGAGCTGCCCACTCCACGTGCATCAACTTTTCACACAAAAAAAAATTATTTGTTCAAGGATTGTTATTGGGCTGTGCAAAGCCTTTTATAGATTGTAGTGGTTTTGTCAGATTCTCCTGTATTTTTTCGTCATGAAAAATGACTGTTGGAAAATTACTCCCGATGATATTTTTTGCTACACAATCACATGTTGTGAAGCTTAATGCCGCGTGAGTTCTCTAACTAAATAATGTTCGGTAACTAACATCAGTGATCTTAAAGAATTTTAATGGGTTTTTTTTTTAGCCAATATTCCCTTGGATTTGGAGCCATAAAATTGTTCCTAACCCTAAGATGGGTGATGGGTTATGGATGAACTATAATAATAATAATAAAGTTCATTTGAAAAATCACGCTTCATCCCCAATGGCTCGAAGCGCAGTACAAAAACAAAGCTGGGCGATAATAACTAGCTGGAAAAGATGGTAGACAACATCAACCCAGAAGGTGTTTGCGAAATAGATGAGTTTTAAATTTGTTTTGAAGGATTGGGTGGATAATGGGTTGGATGATTGATTGGATAATGGGTTATAAGAGTTTTGGACTGCGATAGAGCTTTAAAATATATTAAATTAGACACGAACATTTTGTGTCAATAAAAGCAAAATATTTTCAGCTTTAATAATAATATAATACACGAGTAAACTTTTCGGCAAATGCCTTCTTCAGTACAATAAAAAAGCATATAAATAAGTATATATTAAATTTACATAATATATATGTATATATATATAATCATGTATCCTAAATTTTAAAAAATAGAAAAGAATAGGAGTTGGCGCAAAACCCATACAAAAACAAAGTAAAGAGGAACAGAAAGGAAGTGATTTGAAGTCTCTGGTGTGAGTTCCACACTCGTTTTTTCCAATGCTTGACTCCTGATTATAGCAGGCATGTACTTGTACACTTTTTTAAAATAGCAAAACTAAATATAGATATATACAAGACGTAACTAATTTGGTCAGTCCATATTAAAATAAAGAATCAAAGTATAATATGTTATTAAAATCAAATCATATATGATCTTCGTATGCGATCTTTCTTTGATATCAACGTTTGAAAGGCCGCGAAAACTCGAAAATTAAAACAAATTGAAGAACAAAGTTAAACAAAATGTAAAAGCTGTCGCGGTAATACCAACTTTCCAATGGAGCTCTAGCGTCAAACTAATAAAATGGTTTTAATTCACGGCGTCTAAGTCTAAGGCTGAACTCGTTGACAGAAATAGATCAGGTCTCAACGCATTCCTACACAATGGCCACCTACCTACCTACCCCTGGTTTGTTGACACGTTGCTAAGACTATTAGGCCGCCCTTGCTGCGACTCGTCTGAGCCTAGACCTGGCATAGGTCCTAAAGCTGGCTGCCACGCCATTCAGGGGTTCTCCATTTGGGCAGGTTAAGGGTGGGGGTTGTTCCAGTGGTTGCACTGTATGTTTGCTTCAGTTCCTACTCCAAGTTCCCCGTTGATATTCTTATTTCGGTGTTGCTAAGTGTTTTTCCACTGTTTAGTGCACTTTATTCACAGGTGATTCTTTTCAATCCTTAGCAAACTAATAAAGACTTTATCAGGAGTTAATTGTATCCACCCCATGACTTACATATAACGGCCTTATTGGGAGCTAATTGTATTCAACAATTTACCAATAAGTAATGACTTTATTAGGAATGGATTGTATCCAGCACTTTAAAAACAAGTAGTGACTAAATTAGGAGATGATTGTATCCACCGCTAGACATTATCCAAATAATGACGTTATTGGGAGTGTATTGTATCCACCCTTGACATACCAATAATGACTTCATTAAGGAGGTGGTTGCATCCACCACTTCACAAAGACATAATGACCTGATTAAGAATTGATTGTATCCACCCTCTGAAAAATAAATAATGAATCTATTGGGATGTGATGGTATCCAACACGTTTTTATGGCTATTGAAGGTGATATACCCAGTATTATGTATATTATGACTATTGGAGGTGATATACCCTTCATGATGGCCATAGCATACCTCTCCCAACGAAAAAACTCTGCAGGGACAAGTGTGTGGGGGTTCAGAACAGAGATCCATTGTTGTTCAGGTAACTAACTAGGTCGACGGAACTTGCTGTGATTTCGGGATGGGTTAAATGTTACTTAGATTCTCGCATCTTTGAGATAGAGGGGTGTCACATTCACAATAACGTTATAAATCATACCAGAGGCGAAGTGGTTCAAGCAATAGTGACTATTTTAGTATACACGTTCAGTGGCGTTCAGTGACATACGCAATAAGAACTAAATATCATAAAAGTAAATCCGGAAACACTCGGAACGTATCATATGTATTTCAGTACTAGCTTCTCGGTCCACTTCTTTACTTAATAAAGTGTTATCACACTATAAATCTTCATTTAAAACATAAACGTTTTCCGTTCAATCTTCTTTCATAAATATCGCGAATCAACCGTCATATTATTCAACCCTCCATTTCTTGTTTCACTCCTTGCTCTCCTCTGATTGGCCAAGTTATTCTAAGTCCCCGTACTCAGTTTACTTTTTTTTTGCTGGCATCCGTCCATCACAAGATGACGATGGTGTGGAATTCGCAGGACGAAATCCACAAGGCCTGGGATTATTCTTCAAGAATATAAGCTGGTTCCCAACAGCAAATCGCCTCTCTCCACGCCGCTGGATAAACCCCAGGGAACATCATGTGGATGATACAACTTAGCACCAGTGGCGTCGCAGGAGTTGTCGGAATGTTTCATTGTGTCAATGTTATCCGCCTACGGGTTTCCATCTCCGGGTTTGAATTCAGAGTCTCCTTCTCTTAGATGAGTTGCCGTCCAAGGTTAACGAGTCCTATTCACCCGGGGTGCTGGTGATGTTTTTGCTTGTCTGAGCTTTGTTGGGGATTGAACTTGAACTCCAGACCATCAACTCACATATTACGTATCTCCCATATATTCATATCTGTGACAGGCGTTTGTTTCTTTCCATTAGGTTTCGGGCCTTACAGACTTTGCATGATATATTTGGGGTTAAGGACGGAGGTTCCTAATTGACCGGAAATGTAGGGATGTGTTAATAGACAGCATTCCTGGGTCACCTATGGAGACTGAGAAGCTTATATAAGAATAAGATAGAGCTATACGTGACATGAGGAGTTAGGACGGTCAGTCTGAAGTGACAGATGTAGTAGTGGTAGATTAGGGACATACATTTTGTCAAGTGCATATATAGTTAGGATAGAGCCATTACTGGATTTGTTGCAGTATATATTTACTTTATAATTATTGATGATGAGTTGTTTAATGATTTATTAGTGGCCTGTGTTATCTTCTTTATTGTCAACGATAGGTCTAGTGAACCACCACAGATAGGAGCGGCCTCTAAACTAGTCACAACACCAATACCTCTTGGTAGGTGACCATAAGTACGGGCAATACCCTCACGATACCACTTGGTAGGTGACCTTAAGTACTGGTCGTACCCTTACGATACCACCTTGGAAGGTGACCTTAAGAACTGGTCATACCCTCACGATACCACCTGGTAGGTGACCATAAGTACTGGTCATACCCTCACGATACCACCTGGTAGGTGACCATAAGTACTGGTCATACCCTCACGATACCACTTGGCAGTTGACTATAAGTACGACAGTACCCTCACAATACCATCGATTCTTTGTCAGTGACCTAAAGTTAAAGTTAATTATGACTCCAAATTAATGTTATATTAGACTCCATTTTAATTTCAACCTAGACCCCATTTCAATGTTAACTGTGACCCTATCTTTAATGTTATTATAGATCTCACAAAATATTTTTTGAGAACCCATTCATTTCGTCCATGCCCACTTCAACTTTCAGTGTTTCACAGTCTCCGCCCATTGAATGACACCCACTTAAACTTTCTGTGTTTCACAGTCTTCGCCCATTGAATGACACCCACTTCTACTTTCAGTGTTTCACAGTCTCCGCCCATTGAATGACACCCACTTCTACTTTCAGTGTTTCACAGTATTCGCCCATTGATTGACACCCAATTCTACTTTCAGTGTTTCACAGTCTCCGCCCATTGATTGACACCCACTTTTACTTTCAGTGTTTCACAGTCTCCGCCCATGGGCCCATTGATTGACACCCACTTCTACTTTCAGTGTTTCACAGTCTCCGCCCATTGATTGACACCCACTTCTACTTTCAGTGTTTTACAGTCTCCGCCTATTGAATGACACCCACTTCTACTTTCAGTGTTTCACAGTTTCCGCCTATTGATTGACACCCACTTCTACTTTCAGTGTTTTACAGTCTCCGCCCATTGAATGACACCCACATCTAACCATATATGCCCACAGTGTAGGGTAATCACGTGTTTCTACATTGTCAGGTAACCGATTACTCCCATTACGAGCAATACATTGTATCGAAAGCTAATCGATCATTGATTTACCTATAGTGGTATTGATCAGGTTGCAATTCCTCTCAAATCCATATAGAAAATTAAATATCAGCGTCTTTGCAAATTGTCTGGCAGGTGAAAGGGTTCATGTTGGAAATATCTAAACAAAATAATAAATATTTACTCTAATATAAAATAAATTTCTTAAAATAAAATTTCTTTAAAAAGTGCATTAGGCAAATAAATGCTGCGCAGAAGAATAGTAAGGCACTCTTGGATTCGAATTCAACTTAGAAGAAACATAATCATAGATATGTTTTATTTTGATTATTTAGTAAAATATATTCTGCACAGACATTCTTTGCGTAATGTATTTTACGAAATTTTAAGAAAATATTTTCTACTTTTTAGTGCGTTTAAACTGGTCTTGGAAAAAATAAAGTCTTTCTTTTTTCTTCTTTTTCAAAAAAAAATATTTTTAAACATATGTTTTGTATTTTCTTCTTTTTAGAATGAAGGTTTTAACCCGTACATTATCGCCACAAGAAGATTCAAGAAAGGTAATACAGTTTAACCCCCATTAATCGTTTTTTTACGACTTGCCTCCCTCAACAAAAGCCATTGCAGTAAAAATAACGTATTTTTGAAGGGTAAAATAAAGGAAGTATGAAACGTCTTTTCGCAAGAAGTTGTTTACACATTTACATAACCGCTTCTTAATAAATAATAAAACACGCACAACTGCGTAAATTCAAACAAGAATGCATGTAAAGGATTTACACGAAAAACGTATTGTTTTTAGCGGGTCTATATTAAAAATAGTTTTAAAAATCTGTTTCGAAGCAATGTTGATTTCAATCTGTGGAAGAATATATTATGTCTCTGATCGTTAGTTATGCTGTCTGTTTCTATAGTGATATGGTCTGTTTCTGTAGTGATAATGTCTGTTTCTGTAGTGATACTGTCTTTTTCTATAGTGATACTGTCTGTTTCTATAGTGATACTGTCTGCTTCCATAGTGATACTTTCTGTTTCCATAGTGATACTTTCTGTTTCTATAGTGATAATGTATGTTTCTATTAAAACATTATGTTATTGTGTTTCCTCATTCTCGTGGTCGTTCCATATTGTCTTTCATAATTGTCACACCTAATTTTCACTCTTAACTGTCACTGTTAATTGTCACTCCTCCTTGTCACTCTTAATTTTCACTCTTCATTGTCACTTTTAATTTGTATTCCCCACTGTCGATCTTAACGGTCACCTTCCTAGTAGTTTTTGACATTCGATTGTCAGTCTGTATTTTCCCTTCTCATTCTCACTCTTAACTGTCACTCCTTACTGTCACTCCTTATTGTCACACTTAATTTTCACCCCTTACTGTCACTCCTTATTGTCACACTTAATTTTCACCCCTTACTGTCACTCCTTATTGTCACACTTAATTTTCACCCCTTACTGTCACTCCTTATTGTCACACTTAATTTTCACCCCTTACTGTCACTCCTTATTGTCACACTTAATTTTCACCCCTTACTGTCACTCCTTATTGTCACACTTAATTTTCACCCCTTACTGTCACTCCTTATTGTCACACTTAATTTTCACCCCTTACTGTCACTCCTTATTGTCACACTTAATTTTCACCCCTTACTGTCACTCCTTATTGTCACACTTAATTTTCACCCCTTACTGTCACTCCTTATTGTCACACTTAATTTTCACCCCTTACTGTCACTCCTTATTGTCACACTTAATTTTCACCCCTTACTGTCACTCCTTATTGTCACACTTTATTGTCATTCTTCATTGTCACTCCTGCCTGTCACTCCTCATTACCACTCCTATATTTTTACTCCTAATGTCATGCCTCACATTAACTCCACATTACACTATGTTTCCTGACACAAAAAGTGGCTATTATTTTAGCCGTATTATTTATTCACTAGCAGAGGTGCGGCCTTCGGCGGCTATTCACTCTCACGGGGCGTCAAGTTGGCAACATAAGAACCTTTGAGAGCAGTCTAGGAAGCTCTACATCCAGAGCCATATCCCTTTTATAAGAGCAGAGACATGTCTTAATGGGCGTTCAGTAGCAGCGCCGTAAGTCCCCGCGCAGGGCCGCACCGTGGTGCGTCCATCTTCTGACTAATGAGGTCAAAGTTGTGTCTCGGTGAATGCCCGACTAACCATAAAGTACACGCGCCAACTCATTTAAACCTTTTCACATTCTACACGCCCTAACTGGACAACACGCTCTAACTGGACAACACGCCCTAACTGGACCACACGCCTTCACTGGACCACACGCCCTCACTGGACCACACGCCCTCACAGGACCACACGCCCTCACTGGACCACACGCCCTCACCGGACCACACGCCCTCACTGGACCACACGCCCTCACCGGACCACACGCCCTCACTGGACCACACGCCCTTAATGGACCACATGCCCTTAATGGACCACATGCCCTAACTGGACCACACAGATTTCCGGATGCAGGCATTTCCCGTGGTCCCAAATGCCTTTCTTACAACCCTACACAACCTTATGAACACATCTATCGCAAACCATTTCTCAACATCCTTCATAATTACCGACCGATAATTCACCACTTATGACTAACAAAATCGCGTTACTACAACAATAAAATTATTACTATTATATTTTGGCGATACAGTTTCAAAGCTGGCAAATGAAAACAAAATCAAACAAGAAACGTACAAAACAAATAATCACAGGATATTTTATTTTTGTATGATTTTTTTTATAAAATTCAAATTAATTATTGGTAAGAGATCAAGAATGTTCTCAATAAATAATACATGTATTATGGATTATAGTCAGGTCTAGTATCACGGATTATAGTCGGGTCTAGTATGATGGATTACAGTCGGGTCTCGTATAATGATGGTCTTAAATCGGGTCCAGTGGAGATGTTGTAGTCGGGCGGTTGAGTGATTGTTGTCGGTCTACTATGAGGGATTATAGTTGGGTCCAGTTGTGAGGTTATAGACGGTTCTAATATAATTGATTATAGTCTGGGTCTAGTATGAGGGGTATCATTTGGGTCTTTTATGAGGAGTTATATGGTCCAGTTTTTGCCATTTTCTACATAAATATAATGCTAGATTAAAAGTTTACTCTGTCTAATCAGCGCGCCCCCCCCCCCAACTCATAGGAATGAGCACATCGTATCTGACCCTGGCCAAGTACGATATGGAGTTGTTTTTTTAATGAAGGGAAAAGAAGATGATACTTTTTCTATATGAATCGCTTTGCTTGAATCGCCGGGCAAGTCCAAATGATGGGCGTGCCCAACCGATGGATGAGTCCAACTGATGCGTGAGTCCTATTGATGGATGAAATCAACTGAAGATGAGCCCAAAATACAACGAGTCCAACTGATGGGTGAGAGCAATTGATGGATGAAATCAATTGAAGATGAGCCCAAAATCGGACGAGACAATTGATTGGGTTAGTCCAACTGATCGGCGAGTCCATCTAATGGATTAGCCCACCTGATTAGTCCTATAACTGATGGGAGAATCATGGAGAGAGGGTCTAATGGGCGAGTCCAAGTGATGAACGATTCCAACAAGGGGGGAGTTCAAGTAATGAACGAGTCCAACAATGGGTGAGTCCAAGGCGTCTCATCTCTCGCTACAGTCAGTTGACTTAGTCACGCTCTCACCATCAGGAAAATAGTTACCGGTATTTAAGACACCTACTCTCCTACAATTACGTATTAACAATAGAAGCCTTGGGATGAAACTAAAATTGACTGTTAAAATAGTTGCCATGATAGAAACTTCAATTAAGTAATATCTCTCTGGATTTAAACCCCCCACCAAATATTTAAGAAACTGACAATACAATTGTCATTTTAAAAAAAAAATGTGTGTCAAAGATCACCGAACTCTCCATTCTGCTGACGCCTATAATTGAAACCTTTTGAAGTAAGTCCTGTGCTCCCCTATGAATGAAGTCCTGGGCTCCCCTATGAATGAAGTCCTGTGCTCCCCTATGAATTCTTCAATGTGTCTCACGTCGTTCCGAGCTCCAAATGTTTTAAAGCTGTTGAGGATTCAAAATAACCATATTTTTAAAAAAACAAAAAACATGATGGTTACATACAACGATCACTACTTCCTAAAGATGACATTTGAGAAAGTGAACTCATTAATTTACATAATAATTAGCACACCTCATTTTTTGTAAGGCCATCCCAGTGATACATAGCTAAAATTGAGGACTGTCTATTGTAGGTAGGCTTCTTGTGTCATTTATAATGTCAGTGCTGTGAACATTTTGTTGTTACAGGTGAATGTTTCATGCATTGCCATCATTAGTCATTGTCCTATACATTGTGACCATTGGTCATTGTCCTATACATTGTGACCATTGGTCATTGTCCTATACATTGTGACCATTGGTCATTGTCCTATACATTGTGACCATTAGTCATTGTCCTATACATTGTGACCAATGGTCAATGTCCTATACATTGTGACCATTGGTCAATGTCCTATACATTGTGACCATTGGTCAATGTCCTATACATTGTGACCATTGGTCAATGTCCTATACATTGTGACCATTGGTCAATGTCCTATACATTGTGACCATTGGTCAATGTCCTATACATTGTGACCATTGGTCAATGTCCTATACATTGTGACCAATGGTCAATGTCCTATACATTGTGACCATTGGTCAATGTCCTATACACTGTGACCGTCGCTCTATTTTATATACATTGTCCTCACTTGTTAGGGTCCCACACTATCGTTATCATTGTCTACACTGAGCGCTGTTACCTGCAAGGGCGGACTGGAAGCCCCCGTTATATTCGCAACCAACTTCATTGTGGATGTAATCGTCTCGTGCGTCTACGTAATCATCATCCCGCCCAGGGCCCCCTACCAGGGCCCCGTGTAGCGTGTGAGAGTTCGGGGCCTCCTTTGTGTAGTCTGACCAGGTGCATGAGTAAGGTGGTGGGCGACACGAGCTGAAATAGTGCGACAAGTGAGGTCAATCTTGGTTTAATTATTGCCTATATCACTTCTAAAGATAACCATGAATCCTAATGGAACACTTGTACAGGCAGGAATGTTGGTGTGTACTAAAATAAAACTTGTACAGACAGTAATGTTGTGTACTAAAATAACACTTGCAAAGGCAAGAATGTTGTTGTATACAAAATAACACGTGTACAGACAGGAATGTTTGTGTGTATTAAAATAACACTTGTAAAAGCAGGAATGTTGGTGTGTACTAAAATAACACATACACAGATTGAAATGTTGGTGTGTACTAAAATAACACAGGCACGGGAAGGAGTGTTGCTGTGTACTAATTAAGCTAATAATGCATAAATGTACCACTTTGCAAGGTTTTTCAAACTTATTTTTTCCTAGCCGGTCTAAACATTAGTGTAATGAAGTCGCACCGTTTATCCGGATGATTACAATTTGAGATCCATGATCCAGGATCATTGATTGAGATAAAGCACGTGATTTTTTAATAGACAGGATTAGAAATATCACTATCGAAGATAAAAAACACATTTGAATTGCATTGAATTGAAAACACTAGACATTGTTTTTTGGTGGTTTTTTTTAATAAGAAGACATGGCCAGTTAGCGGTGCTCGATTCCCCCGGAAAACGATAACTCCACCCACCTGGAGGCGTGGTGCGGTCTTGTGGGAGGGTCGTGACCATAGCCGATGACGTAGCTCCTCCCACCATCACCGAGCATGTAGTCTATCTGCTGTTTCGCCCACGATCTGTAAGCCTTCTTCTCGACGTTCAGATCAGCCGCGACCAGGGAGAGAAACGCCATGTTAGCTGTGAGGAGACACCAGGGAAAGATATGCCATGTTAGCTGTGGGGAGACACCAGGGAGAGAAATGCCATGTTAGCTGTGGGGAGACACCAGGGAGAGAAATGCCATGTTAGCTGTGGGGAGACACCAGGGAAAGATATGCCATGTTAGCTATGGGGAGACACCAGGGAGATAAATGCCATGTTAGCTGTGGGGATACACCAGGCAGAGAAATGCAATTTTAGCTGTGGGGAGACACCAGGGAGAGAAACACTATGTTAGCTATGGGGAGACACCAGGGAGAGAAACACTATGTTAGCTGTGGGGAGACACCAGAGAGATAAATGCCATGTTAGCTGTGGGGAGACACCAGGGAAAGATATGCCATGTTAGCTGCGGGGAGACACCAGGGAAATATATGCCACGTTAGCTGTGGGGAGACACCAGGGAAAGATATGCCATGTTAGCTTTGGGGAGACACCAGGGAGAGAAATGCCATGTTAGCTGTGGGGAGACACCAGGGAGAGAAATGCCATGTTAGCTGTGGGGAGACACCAGGAAAAGATATGCCATGTTAGCTATGGGGAGACACCAGGGAGATAAAAGCCATGTTAGCTATGGGGAGACACCAGGGAGAGAAACACTATGTTAGCTGTGGGGAGACACCAGGGAAATAAATGCCATGTTAGCTGTGGGGAGACACCAAGGAAAGATATGCCATGTTAGCTGCGGGGAGACACCCGGGAAATATATACCACGTTAGCTGTGGGGAGACACCAGGGAAAGATATGCCATGTTAGCTGTGGGGAGATACCAGGGTTAAATATGCCATGTTAGCTGTGGGGAGACACCAGGGAAATATATGCCATGTTAGCTGTGGGGAGACACCAGGGAAAGATATGCCATGTTAGCTGTGGGGAGACACCAGGGAAAGATATGCCATGTTAGCTGTGTGGAGACACCAGGGAAAGATATGACATGTTAACTGTGGGGAGACACCAGGGAGAGAAAGGCCATATTAGCTATTGGGAGACACCAGGGAGATATATGCCCTTTTAAATTAGGAGGAAATTGACAAGGAAATAAATGACCTATTAGATGTTTGGGAAACGTTACATGGTTGACAATGTGTGGGAAATTATCAAACACTATTTGATAAATTCCAAGTCTAATAGTGATCCAATTAAATACATTTTGAAAAAAATAAATTATGAAAGAATACATTTCAAAACCCTGAAACATTCTTCAACACAAAAAATTCACCGTGAGTGATCTATTTCATACCGCTACTCAACAAGAAAACAATGTGTACACTACCAGTACCAAAACCTACCTGTGTACCTCAGTGTTCCCCAGTCCGCAATGTACGCCAGACCTTTGGGCGTGTAGTGTATGGCACCTCCAGGCAGCCAGTGGTCAAATATCTGTTGTATGGCTGTCTTATACTTCTTGTCTTTTGTCAATTTGTACAGGAGTACCTGTTGAGTTCATGAACATTTCTATAATTTTTTACAGGAAAGTTCACTCGGGGTTCAGTCAATATTTGAAATATGACAATTTCTGGCAAGAGTACGCAGTCATTTCAGTCATTTCAGTCAATTCAGTCATTTTCAAGTTTAGCACTTCAAATTCAAGTCCGATTCCGGAAATTTGTTTAAAAGAAGTTTCGTCGACAGAAAATCGATCGACAGAAATTTGATCGAACGGAGATTTGGTCGTATCTTTATTTCAGTTCATACCTTAAAATTTTGCGTTAAATTTCTTTTTGAACGCAATAATTTTTTTTACTATATAGTATAATAGTGCGTTCAAAAAGAAATGTGACGAAAATTTAACGTGTGAACTGAAAAAAAAAAAAAAGATTCGGCCAAATATCCGTTCCATCAAATTTCCGTCGATTAATTTTCCGTCGACGAAATTTCTTTCAAACAAGTTTCCGGTAACCCTTAAAGTGATATGGTTGCTTGCTGGTTACAATAGCTTTGCTGGTTACAAATGACTTCCTGATTACAATCGAAAAGTTGGCTATAATTGAATTTACATTTTTAAATTGTTCAGCTAGACAAGATTGACTAGTTGATACAAACAGACCACGAGGCTGAAAGATAATACATTGAATAGAGCGTCGATTTACCAAACTAATTAAGACAGTTTGTGTTTCGGATATCCAATTTTTTCGGACAACTGAACACTGCCACGGAAAGTGGAAAGGATGCGTGCAATGCTTAGGGATACAATCACCAGTCGTTGACGTACCGGACCGGCGAAGTTAAAAAATACAATCACCAGTCGTTTCAAGATACCATCAGCCGTATTTTACGTACCGGCACAGCACAGCTTTTATCCGCCCAGCTCTGTGCCCAGCAATCAGGAGCGAGCTTGTACCAGTACTCGGCCCGTCTGAGGTAAAACTTGTTGTTGGTGGCCATGTAAAGCCAGGCAGCAGCCCACGCTAATTCGTCTTCATCGTTGTATGACCTGGTGTAACCAGTGTAAAAAATACATGTTATGTGACCTCATGTGACAATGTGAAAATAAATGTTATATGACCTGGTTCAACCTAAGTAAAAACATGTTATATGGCCTGGTGTAACGAATGTAATCACAGTGCTCTATGACATGGTGTTACCAATTAACAGGTAACGAAAAATTGTATAAAATTCCAGCTAGTCATTTAGTATCTCATCTGAAACCCTCTTGACCTATGAGGTGACGCCTAGTGTCACAACACAAACTATACACCCTTCTTGACCGATGAGGTGACGCCTAGTGTCACAACACAAACTATACACCCCTCTTGACCTATGTGGTGACGCCTAGTGTCACCATACAAACAACTATACATTTACCTCCACCCATTCTAAGACATTTGATTTGTTAGTAGCAATAATGCTCTAAGACAAAGTCAAACAATTACAAGATTGTATCACATGCAACAAAATTATGAAGTGTTTACTAATGTTTCTTTTTAACACACACACAAAAAAATGTGTATCCGGAAATTTGGTTTGAAAGAAATTTCGTTGACGGAAAATTGATCGACGGAAATTTGATAGAACGGAAAGTTGGTCGAATCCTTTTTTCAGTTCACACTTTTACCATTTTGCGTCTAATTTCTTTTTGAACGCACTATACTATATAATAAAAGAAGATAAGGAGTCGATCAATAGCCGTCGACGAAATTTCTTTCATAACAATTTTCCGGTAACCCATAAAAAGATGTCAAGTCAGTGGCGTAGTGAGGGGGGTGCAAGGGGGCATCATGCCCCGGGCGCTACTCACAAAGGGGCGCCAAATGGTATATTTTACATATAATAGTGTATGGTTTTCGAATGGGGGGCGCTCAAAAGGTATTGTGCCCCGGGCGGAGTTAAGCTCGCTACGCCAATGTGTCAAGTACCGATGTTTGTCTATAATATTTATATTATATAAACATTATTAACGCTTTATTACAGAAATAAATGTAAATTAAATATTGCACTTTTTTTACCAGCACCTGTATGTAATATGTATATTTACTTTTTTTTGCTATGTGATCTTATTTTTTTATGCGCTTAAAATGAATGAAATATAACTGCAACTTATATACTAATATATTTTGCATTAGGCATATATTGTAAAGATTATACATATCGTCAGCGACATAATAAACCGATATTTTATATAACATATGAGATTAACACCTACCCATAAAATTCCGCAGCAGAGTCTATACTCTCAGAGTAGGAGCCCCTGAAATTCTCGGCAAATTCAAATAACTCTTGGCTGTGTTCCAATAATTTTTTAGCAAACGTTGGATCTGTTGGAATTAATTTAGAATACGATATATTTGACATCAATAGAACATGTTTTCATTTAGCATACATGGATGTGACATGAACAAAACATAAATTTATTTAGCATACACGGTATCTAAAATTGACACAACTTGAACTAATTTTGTTATGAAGGATGACGTGTTTTGATACACGCCTAGCCCGCATTCCACGTGCATGACATCTTTCAGTCAAGGCCGTTTTGGGGGTGGCTAGAAAAATATCACTTTGTTTACATTTTAGCTTACTATCGTCCGTTTCAGTCGAACGGGGTAGAATGATCTCGAGAATGCGGGAAGCAGTGAGACTGCGTATTATTTTCTAGAATGATCATTTGAAGTAGACTATAAAAGGTTGAAAGAATAAACGTGTAGAGAGATTTTCCTTTCCTTGATCACGAGACGTGCAGTGTGTCATTATTTAATACTAGACAGTACTTTGTTATGTGTAGTTTTTCATTGTACCACTTGAACTTATTGTATTTTTACATACAGTACCAGTCATACTGTAAGGTAATAATTTTAATCATATTCTTTTACTTTTGTCATTCATAGAAATTCATAAATTAAAAACGTATTAATTGTAATTAATCCTGACTTTGTGTATCGTTCTATTTGTAGTTGTATTGTTTTTAAAACTTTGGTATCGTCCTTTATTATGGACTGTTTTGAAACGAGCCAATAGACAAAACTAAGAGATACAATTCTCGATTAACAGCAGTCCGTAATAATTTAAATTCACAAGTCTTAAAATAAAATATTGTATACTAGATATAGCTCGCCAAACAAAGGCGGCAGCAATGCTTGAACTTCCCATCTACTACAGTTACTTGACAAAACATGAACTCAAGCGACACTCCCCCCCCCCCCCCTCCCACCCCCACAATGATACGTCACTGCACACTTTTTATTTCACGCTCATGAACTATATTAAATATTCTGATGTCCCAACCACTTTTAAACCAAATATTTTTTACACCATACTTAAACTTAAACTGAGACGATTTCATTTTTCGAAAAGAAAATATTACGCGCCAAACGCAGTTGCGTTATATATAAAAAAATATATCATTTAGTGTAGTATCGGGAATTATATTTTGCGCGCTATTGACCTCATTATTGAACCATACATTCTTTCAAACATATAGAATTATTATAGTATACTCTCAATCCCAAATTCGCTGAATAGAGAGGAACCGGAAATGGAAGAAGTAAATTAGGGGGAACAAATTAAATAAAAAATCATATATATATATAAAAGTGAAAAAATTTTGTGTGGGTTTGTTTGTTTGTTTGTGGGTCTGTTCCACAAAGGCTTTTACACGGATTGATGGATCTTGACCAAACTTGGCACATGTATCCATCATTATTCAGAAGGAACTCTTAAGGGGTTGAGAACTTTTAATTACATTTCGTGTGGGGCCGGGGGCCCCGAATTCGTTTTTTCCTTATATGAGCTATATAAAAAATGTTCAAACAAATACTCCTACGTGAATGGATGGATATCGATCAAACTTAGTACACGTATACTTGATTATCCATATTCAAATACCGAAGGGTACTGAACTCATAATATCCATTCTCCTGGGGCCGGGGGCCCCATTTCATTTTTGCTTATATGAGCTATATAAATAGCGATAAGCTTAATACTACTATATGAATGGATGGATCTTGACCAAACTTAGTACACATACACTTGATTATTCATACTCAAATAGAAAAGGGGTACTGAACTCATAATATCCATTCCTCTGGGGCCGGGGCCCCCATTTCATCGTTCCTTATATAAGTTATATAAATATTAATAGGCTTAGACAACACTATAGGTTCTATGTGAATTGATGGATATAGGCTTAGCTTTGTTGCAATACACTTCTTAGTCCATATGGAAATAACGGTGGATGTAAAACTAATAATATCCAATCTAGACTTTTCCAGAAAGTTCGATAACTTTAAAACGCTATATCTATGGCATTATTCAATATATTTTAATGGGACACATTTAAAATTGTGACTTCATAACTTACCTGAATGATTATTATAGGGCCCCATCTCAGGAAAAACTAATTCGGTACAATTATGGAATGGGCCCCCGGGGCCCCTCTTTTAACTTATATGTACTATAGTTATTGAAATTCATTTAGTCGTATAATTTTTCGTATTCGAAGAATAATTATTACTAATAAAATACTGTTTTTACACAGTTCGGGGAGGATAATACATTTAATCTAGAATGTTCCAGAAAGTTCTATAGGTCAATAGGGTTATAAAACACTATAGTTTCTATGTCATTTGATGGATATAGGCCTAGGGTGGTAGCAATACACTTCACTGTCCGAACAGAAATATCGGTGGATGTAAAATTAATAATATCCAATCTAGAATTTTCCAGAAAGTTCGATATTCTTAAAATGCTATATCTATGCCATTATTCAATAGATTTTATAGTGAAATGGGATAACATTAGAAAGCAGGGTCCCTAGATGGAACGGGATCGCACAGAGTACAGTATCCTTACGGGATCTGTAGGCCACCTGGATCGGGGTCCTAATGCAATCCCGGGCCACGCCGGGTATATCGGCTAGTATATATATAAAAGTGAAAATTTCTTTCTTTGTGGGTCTGTTCCATAAAGGCTTTTACACGGATTGATGGATCTTGACCAAACTTGGCACACATATCCATCATTATCCGGAAGGAACTCTTAAAGGGTTGAGAACTTTTTATGACATTTCGTGTGGGGCCGGGGGCCCCCAATTCGTTTTTTTTAATGAGCTATATAAATAAAATGAACGACAAATACTCCTACATGATTAGATGGACCTTGACCAAACTTAGCACACATCCACAATATTATCCATACTCAAATACCAAAGGGTACTTAAAGCCCCCCCCCCCAATCTTAGACATAACTAAAACGATAATTTATTAAATGGGCCCTGTCGGGGCCCGACTTAAATTTAAATGTAATGTAGTTATATTATTACATTTAGTTGTAAATTCTTTCGTATTCGAAGAACAATTACTTAGAAAAGACCGTTTTTACGCAGTTCGAGGAGGATAATACATTTAATCTAAAATGTTCCAGAAAGTTCTTTAAGTCAATAGGCTTAATACTCCTAGATGAATGGATTGATCTTAACCTAGTTTGGCACATATATCCATCATAATACGGAAGGACCTCTTAAGGGGTTTTGAGCTTTTTATGACATTCCGTTTGGGGCCGGGTGCCAAAAATGTCGTTTTTTCTATATGAGCTATATAAATAAAATTACCGACAATTACTCCTACATGAGTAGATGGATCTTGACCAAACTTAGTACACATTACACTTGATTATTCATATTCAAATACTGAAGGGTACTGAACTCATAATATCATTTTCTCTGTGGCTGGGTGCCCCATTTAATTTTTCCTTATATAAGCTATATAAATATCAATAGGCTTAGACCGGTATCCCACCGGTATCGGGATCCGACAACTATCGTTATCCCACTGGTATCGAGATAGCAACGGGATCGGAATACCGACGGGATTGGGATCATACCGGAATTGGTATCCAGAGGGGTCAAAGTCCCACCGGGAAACTGTATACTAACGGGAGTGGGATACCGATGGGATTGAGAGCCCACCGGGATCAGAATAATTATAATGCTGTAGACTATTGAAATTCCTTCGTTCCGAGGGCTATCCCGGCAAATTGCTGGGTTTATCCGCTAGTAACAATATACATATTACCACTCCCAATATTCTCCACACAAAACTATTTACCTTTGCCTAAGCCTAATTGTTCTTTTAGTTTTGGAAATATTGGACAAGTAGGTCATCATGCAGCTGTGAGCAATGTTGGCAGAGGATTAGTCATATATTATTATTAGCAGTAGTAGTAGTAGTAGGGCTGGGCTCACCACGCTGTACATACAATTTAACAAACATAATCATGAACTTAAAAATTAATACACATTACTTAAATAAAACAAATCAAATGTATATTCACTCCACCCATTCAAGAACTATTTACATGTCAAGCAATGAACGGCACCCAGCAGCATCGTTTATCGTTCAGAGGGGGGAATCTGTCAGGATAGTAGAGGTTAAAGAAATGTAATTTGAGTGCAGTTTTGAAGGCTCTGATGGTCGGTATATTATGGAAGTGTAGTGGAAGAGAATTCCATTGCTTAGGGGCACAGAAAGAGAAAGATCGTTCACCGTATGCATTTGTGCAAGTCTTGGGGACAGAAAGAATACGGTTACCGGAATTTTGATCGAAAGAAATTTCGTCGACGGAAAATTGATCGACGGAAATTTGATCGAACGGAAATTTGGTCGAATCTTTTTTTCAGTTCAGACGTTAAAATTTTCGTCAAATTTCTTTTTGAACGTACTATACTATACAGTAAAACAAAATAATGCGTTCGAAAAAAAATTTGACGCAAAATGTTAACGTATAAACTAAAAAAACGATTCGCCCAAATTTCCGTTCGATCAAATTTCCGTCGATCAATATTCCGTCGACGAAATTTCTTTCGATCAAATTTCCGGATACGAAAGAATACGCGCAATAGTGAATATCGGATTGCCGACCGACAGAAAATACAGAGTGATAGTCTGACTTCTGGTAGACGGCCGAAAGCCTCCATCACTTTCAGCCGAAGCCGAAAATTAACCGTTCTGTTTCGACCAAAACTATACCGAAAGTTATCAAATGACAACTTTCAGCGGCGAAACCGAAGTTCGGTCGGCGTATAATCTGAAAACGATGTAGGCACCTACATGATGTTGGCATCCAGGGTGAGTGCCCCCTTCACCCCCATCCCTTCGCACGACCCTGCTTATAACACCATGTTACGCCTCTGGTCGAGTCTGGTCAACAGACGCGTTGCTGTGACACTTGTATAAAATATTACTCGACAATTTCATTTAAACATATTCCTTCCAGTAAAGATTTTGTTTTTCTATTTAAATACGTTAGGTATCTAAAAAAATATCAGTTCAAATCTATTTTTAGGACAGATAAAGCCACTCTTTAAATGCTGCACTTTGGTCCCAGCACTTGACCTATATTTTGTATGCACTTTGGTCCCATCACTTGACCTATATTTTGTATGCACTTTGGTCCCAGCACTTGACCTATATTTTGTATGCACTTTGGTCCCAGCACTTGACCTATATTTTGTATGCACTTTGGTCCCAGCACTTGACCTATATTTTATATGCACTTTGGTCCCAGCACTTGACCTATATTTTGTATACACTTTGGTCCCAGCACTTGACCTATATTTTGTAACCAGTTATCACTATGCGACACTGTGAACAGGTTTTTCTTTAGTGTCAATAAATTTATTTAGTTTATTTAACAAAAAAAACCACCTGCAAAGAGCAGGAATTTTATTTTAAAGCATTCATCTTTTTTGTGTGTGTTGGGTTTGGGGGGGGGGGGGAACTTTCGGTATGGTTAGACACGCCCGTCGAGTACCTGATATAAACAACTTACTGCAACTTACTGCATTCGTATTCGTTTTGAAGTCTTTAGTTCAATTATATTCCGGAAGAAAGTCCTCCATGACCATGCAGACATCTGTTTGTCACACAACAATAAAGGAAGAGTCTCTTTCATTACATACAAATCTTTTCGAAACCTACCAACATCCTTAAATGCAATATATCCAGCCGCCATGGAGGCAGTCGTCTCTGCAATGACGTCACTTCCTGGTGATTCGGGAGTCAGTTTATATGCAGGTCTCTCCATGTCCATCTCTTCTGGACGACCCCAGTAAGTATGGTCTACGTAGGGATCTCCTACCTGTCAAGTCAATGTTTTAAAATTAACTAAGTACCCGAAGTTCATTAAGAAATGTACCACCCATTGTATAGCATTCCCACCCATTGTATAGCATTCCCACCCATTGTATAGCATGCCCCACCCATTGTATAGCATGTCCCACCCATTGTATAACATTCCAACCCATTGTATAGAATTCCCACCCATTGTATAGCATTCCCACCCATTGTATAGCATGTCCCACCCATTGTATAGCATTCCCACCCATTGTATAGCATTCCCACCCATTGTATAGCATGTCCCTACCCATTGTATAGCATTCCCACCCATTGTATAGCATTCCCACCCATTGTTTAGCACGTCCCATCCATTGTATAGCATGTCCCACCTATTGTATAGTATGTCCCATCCATTGTATAGCATGTCCCTTCCCATTTAGAACAAGACGGTAACCCAACCTAGAGTCAAATGGCCCACCAACCTAGAATTACATGGCCACCAACCTAGAAATAGATTATTAACAACCTAGAATTAAATTATTAACCCTAGAATTAAATTATTAATAACCTAGAATTAAATTATTAACAACCTAGAATTAAATTATTAACAACCCAGAATTAAATTATTAACAACCTAGAATTAAATTATTAACAACCTAGAATTAAATTATTAACAACCCAGAATTAAATTATTAACAACCTAGAATTAAATTAAGAACAACCTATAATCAGATTCAGAGCGGGCCCCGGTTATTTAAGAACCTCAAAGGCATATGTAAAAAAAAAATGTTTGATCAACTTTGAATGATGGGGGCAAAACGCTGAAAAGTCGCAGGTGACCTCCAAAAGTTACTCGAATGTTCTTATTAGATGAACAACTAATCTATAGTTAGATAACCCACCAATCTAGAATTAGATGACCCGCCAACTAGAGTTAGCTGACCATTAAATCTTGAGTTAGATTGCCCACCAATCTAGAGTTAGATGGCCACCAATCTAGAGTTAGATTACCCACCAGTCTAGAGTTAAATTACCCACCAATCTAGCTAAAAATGCACCAATCACCAGGTATCATTTGATGCCATACCCCCAGCATCAACCCGCTTACATGTGCATCAACATCACCAAAATCCACACTGCCAATAACCACATCCACAAAAACCACATCACCATTTCACCAAAGACTCTATAAAACAAGGGTTCTCCAAACTTTCTAAGATTTATATTAGAAAATTGAAATGTATAGTTCCCCATGTTCTTATAATTCCTTACCCTTGCACCCTAACAATTGCAGGGCCCTATGCGAAACGGATTGCGCGGGGCCCCTTCTGGGTAGAGGATAAGGATAATAAGTGAAAATTAAGATTTTGTATTAGAAAATAAATTCGGGGCGGGGCCTATGAAAGTGCGGGGCCCACTGCGGCCGCATAGGTTGCAGTGGCCTTAGGCCGGCCCTGCCTACACCCCCCACCCCCCAAAGCGGTGCCACTGACAGTGTCTTACATTATATCAGTTCACTTTGAGACTGTCTTATAACTTTTACGGATAACTCTAACCATGTGTAACTGAAAAAGTCTTATATAGCTAGCCCTAACCCTATGCCCCCCTAGACGGCCTTATACAGCTAACACTAACCCTATGCCCCCCTAGACGGCCTTATACAGCCAACACTAACCCTATGCCCCCCTAGACGGCCTTGTACAGCCAACCCTAACCCTATGCCCCCCTAGACGGCCTTATACAGCCAACACTAACCCTATGCCCCCCTAGACGGCCTTATACAGCCAACACTAACCCTATGCCCCCCTAGACGGCCTTATACAGCCAACACTAACCCTATGCCCCCCTAGACGGCCGTATACAGCCAACCATTGGTCCTGAATTTCGGTAACAATTGGTTTCTACTTGATGCACCTGTGAACTCTCCCAGATTTTGCGCCTTTAATCAAATACTCATCAAGCTTAAGACGAACCTGGGCGTAAAAGACATACTTGTCGGCATGCGCCTTGATGAAATAGTCCAGAGGCCACCGGACACAGTCCCTCATGTCGTCAAGGATACCCGCAGCTTTATAGGCGTCGGGATATTCAACGAGTCCCCACAACAACAAGGATGAGGCCGCGGCCATCGGCAGGCCGAATTTGACGTAATCCCCAGCTGTTTGACAAAGTTGGATTTTTTTTTTTTTTTTTTAGAAATAGCTCCTGGCCAGGTTTACACAATAATACAAGACATTCTTGGTAGACGATTAAAAAAGATCTTCATTTTATGAACGCGCTAGAATTTATTGAAAAATATCTTTATTTCAATTTAATAAACGAGATTGTATTTATGAAAAGCATTTTCATTTTATAACGAGCTGTGATTTTTTTTTTTTTTTTTTTTTTTTTTTTAAGGGGGTGGTTGAATTTTAACAGTAAGCTCTTGCAAGGGACATAACTCTCGAATGATGAAATGTCACGAACACACACGGTTATATACCCTTTTTATCTTTATAATGAATCATTGTTTACACAATTGTTTGAAAAAAAAAATTAAAACTCATAATTTCAAAATAATTGAATTGATTTGTCCTTTGAAATCCATTTCTGATGAGATCATTTTCTGTCAGAATGAATTGTTGCCGATATCACTTATACTAGATTTAATTTGGACTCAGTTTATTTTGCTAATGTTTCATACAAAATGTCAAATCTGGCCTCTCCCAAAGCTGGCTAGAAAATTATAGGTGGACTATGACTCTATCAATCGCACCTACAGAAAAATAAGAAATTTTGACATCCTTATTAAAATTGGTGTTTGTCAATAGTCTAGCACCTACCCCCAACCCACACCGTCGTTTATAAGTTTGAGGAATAGTTGGGTTGGATTTGGACTCGAAAAATATTTCCAGGCCATCGAACCCTCGCCCCCCCCCCCTACTCCCCACTATTTAAGCCCAGAGTATTTCTTCCACCTGCCCCCATTTGCCGTATGGTAAATTTAATTTAAAATCTAGATTTATTCAAAATAGTTCAACTTTCAATCAAACGAGCCTCCAGATACCATAACTTACAATCATACCATCATCCAGATACCATAACTTTCAATCAAACGAGCCTCCAGATACCATAACTTACAATCATACCATCATCCAGATACCATAACTTACAATCATACCATCATCCAGATACCATAACTTACAATCATACCATCATCCAGATACCATAACTTACAATCATACCATCATCCAGATACCATAACTTACAATCATACGAGCCTCCAGATACCATAACTTACAATCATACGAGCCTCCAGATACCATAACTTACAATCATACCATCATCCAGATACCATAACTTACAATCATACCATCTCCCAGATACCATAACTTACAATCATACCATTTTCCATATAGTAGAACTTACAATCATACCATCTTCCATATAGTAGAACTTACAATCATACCATCTTCCATATAGTAGAACTTACAATCATACCATCTTCCATATAGTAGAACTTACAATCATACCATCCACCAGAAAGGTCCTCTCCATCATGACCTTGGTCATCAAGTGCTGAATGACCTCGCCACTTGACCTTTCTATTGTCCGGCAGCCATCCAGACCTCTGGACTTCATAGAACAGAATGGACTTGTACATCACCTCACCATAGTTGTACCCTGGGGAGACATGGTACAGTGTGTTACCTCAGATAGTTGTACCCTGGAGAGACATGGTACAGTGTGTTATCTCATTTATTTGTACCCGGGGAGACATGATACAGTGTTTTACCTCAGTTATTTGTACCATGGGGAGACATGGTACAATGTATTACCTCAGTTAGTTGTACCATGGGGGAGACATGGTACAATGTGTTACCTCAGTTAGTTGTACCATGGGGAGACATGGTACAATGTGTTACCTCAGTTAGTTGTACCATGGGGGAGACATGGTACAATGTGTTACCTCAGTTAGTTGTACCATGGGGGAGACATGGTACAATGTGTTACCTCAGTTAGTTGTACCACGAGGAGATGTGGTACAGTGTGTTACCTCAATTATTTGTACCCTGGGGAGACATGGTACAATGTGTTACCTCAGTTAGTTGTACCCTGGGGAGGAAGGTCGACATGGGTCATTCTTTCCGACAGGTGTAGCCTAGTGTGACTCTGTACAGTGTGTGACCTCATATAGCTGTACCCTGTGGTGACATTGCACTGTGTAAGCTACCTCAGATAGTTGTACCCTGGCGTGACATTGTACAGGGTAAGCTACCTGAGATAGCTGTACCCTGGGCGTGACAATTAGATTGTAAGCTACCTCAGAATAGTAGTACCCAGGCGTGACATTGTACAGGGTAAGCTACCTGAGATAGCTGTACCCTGGGGGTGACAATTAGATTGTAAGCTACCTCAGACAGTAGTACCGTGGCGTGACATTGTACAGGGTAAGCTACCTGAGATAGCTGTACCCTGGTGGTGACAATTAGATTGTAAGCTACTTCAGACAGTAGTACCCTGGCGTGACATTGTACAGGGTAAGCTACCTGAGATAGCTGTACCCTGGGGGTGACAATTAGATTGTAAGCTACCTCAGACAGTAGTACCGTGTTGGTACAGAAGTCTTTTTTTCTTCTGTTAATCGCTCAACGATTACAGTCAATATCAGACGTTGTGACCTAGAGAAATGAAGTGTTCCTTTTTGTCTTTGTTGATTTCAGTGCGAATTGAGACAATTGCCATTGCCGTAATCTCAATTACCCTTCTTTGGCGTCCACAATAGCTTTTGTCCAAACCTATTTTTATTTTTTTCCCATCTCTCATTACCTCTCTCTCATTAGCTGTCCTCGCTTCTCTGCTCCTTACAATGGATATTACCCTTTTGTTATCTTTCTATGGTCCCTTGATTTTGTGCTTCTAAAACCCTTTAAAAAATCTAAATTACCTTGATGATTAACTTGATTATTTTTATTCCTAAACTTACTGTTGACACTTGGTGGCCAGGGCTTCTTCGGCACTTTGGGCCTTTCAGCTGTCTTGTTGCCCTCTGAAATGGGGATGTATGGCCAAAAGTTGTGTGTTGGCAGTTGAAAGAAGTCCTTGCCTCCGCTGGTCTGGGTGTAATGAGAGGGAGGAAAAAGGGAATAGGGAAACTTGTAAACAAATATTTTATCCTCAATCGTTGTCATTAAGGTTATAATCATGTTCCTATACAATTTGATTGTTTCTTCTTGGTTATGGTTATAATCCTGCTCCTACACAATTTGATTGTTTCTACTTGCTTAAAGTTATAATCCTGTTCCTACACAATTTGATTTTTTCTTCTTGGTTATGGTTATAATCATGTTCCTATACAATTTGATTGTTTCTTCTTGGTTATGGTTATAATCATGTTCCTACAATTTGATTGTTTCTTTTTGGTTATGGTTATAATCATGTTCCTACAATTTGATTGTTTCTTATTGGTTATGGTTATAATCATGTTCCTACAATTTGATTGTTTCTTCTTGGTTATGGTTATAATCATGTTCCTACAATTTGATTGCTTCTTCTTGGTTATGGTTATAATCATGTTCCTACAATTTGATTGTTTCTTCTTGGTTATGGTTATAATCATGTTCCTACAATTTGATTGTTTCTTCTTGGTTAAGGTTATAATCATGTTCTTACACAATTTGATTGTTTCTTCTTGCTTAAAGTTATAATCCTGTTCCTACACAATTTGATTGTTTCTTCTTGGTTAAGGTTATAATCATGTTCCTATACAATTTGATTGTTTCTTCTTGGTTAAGGTTATAATCATGTTCCTATACAATTTTATTGTTTCTTCTTGGTTAAGGTTATAATCATGTTCCTATACAATTTGATTGTTTCTTCTTGGTTAAGGTTATAATCATGTTCCTATACAATTTTATTGTTTCTTCTTGGTTAAGGTTATAATCATGTTCCTACAATTTGATTGTTTCTTCTTTTTTGTAGTTGTTTTTTTCTCTCTAAGTTGAAATGTGAAATAATTGTATGATCAAAATAGTGATAAATATGTGATGATGTAGCAATGAAAGGATAGGTAGGATGGAGCTTTATCTTTGTCAGCTATGATACCTTTGTTAGCTTTGATACCTTTGTTAGCCTCGATACTTTTGTTAGCTTTAATACCTATGTTAGCTTTAATACCTTTGTTAGCTTTGATACCTTTTCAGCTTTGATACCTTTGTTAGCTTTGATACCTTTGTTAGCTATGATACATTCGTTAGCTTTGATACTTTTGTTAGCTATGATACCTTCGTTAGCCTTGATACCTTTGTTAGCCTTAATACCTTTGTTAGCCTTGATACCTTTGTTAGCCTTGATACCTATGTTAGCCTTGATACCTTTGTTAGCCTTGATACCTTTGTTAGCCTTGATACCTTTGTTAGCTTTGATACCTTTGTTAGCCTTGATACCTTTGTTAGCTTTGATAACTTTGTTAGCTTTGATACCTTTGTTAGCTTTGATACCTTTGTTAGCTTTGATTAATCTGTAAACCTTGCTAAAGTTCATTAGAATATTTTTACCCCAAGAAGTTTGCTAGAACTCTGGTTTAGTAGACTAGGAAACAAACAACAAAAAACAAACATACAAAAAAAGCAAACAAACATTACCTTGTTCGCTTCCGGTGTTTCAATCGGGATCCAGGGCCAAAAGTTATGACTAGGTAACTGCAAGAATGGTTCCGTTTCATCATCGTCTGGCACATTCATGGGAATAAACGGCCAGAAGTTGTGTGTCGGAATTTCGATGGAGATGTTGGTGTTGACGAAAGGTCGTATCAGCAGTACCGCTAAGGTTTGCTCTAGAAGGAGGTAGTTGATGAACGCCACAGACAGGGTACCAACTGACATGATTTCAACAGACCATTCCAAACCACCTTTCTTTTTCGAAGCGGCTAGATTTTGAGCTACATGTAGCTTATTTGTTCATTGCTAGCAAATGATTTCAAATTATTATGACATCAATTTTTTTTAATGCATCTGTTTTCAACCAGTTTAAATCAAAACTATGTAGATATTTTTTTTTTTGTTTCGAGTTCAATTCATGGAAACTTTGTTCTTTTTACAACAGCAGCAGCAGCAGCAAATCTTTCTGAAGAATCGTCTTATCCCAGCAGCAAACAGCTTTCTTCTGACTGCACCTGGCGCCATTGTCGTACACTCTCACGGGAAATTTCTAGAAAAGCGTGATAGCTAGAGCATAGAAATATAAGTCAGTTTTTTTTATTGTGTTTGAAACAAATAAAACATGGATTAGATATAACTTAAAAAACCTGATCCACGGTTTTAAGATATAATTTGATTCACAGAAAGGAGTACTATAAAAAAATAATAATATATGTATATTTATCTACCGTTATATTTTTTTTTTTTTACATATCAAATGAGTCAACAAACCACGGATCAAGAATAAATCAACAGCAAACCAGCAAAAGACCATTAATATACCCACAATAGAGAGAAACAGATTAAACAGCAAGAAATAAACAAATCATAGACAGATAACAGACCAACAAACAAATTTTGTAAAAACAACAAGGGATTTTTTTAAAAACAATTTACAAAACCAGAAATCAAGAGTGGCTAGCGATAAAATAATTGTAACAAGGTCCAGACTGAAATGTGCAGAGTAAAGTCTGTACTCCATTTTCCCTACTGTGATAAAGACTGTTCCTAACCTTACCTAGCAGTCAGAAATCAAATTATCAATTTACCCCATCTGTCATAAAGGCTAATCCTTACTCATAATCCTTACGGTTAGAAAGGTTAATCCTAACCCTAACGCTAACTGTCAGAAAGGCTAATCTTAACCTTGACCCTAACTCTCAGAAATGCTAATCCCATCCCTATCAGAAAGGCTAATCATCACCCACTATGTAAGAAAAGCTAATACCAAGCTAACCTTAACCTCCAGAAAGGCTCATCCGTATTCTGATTTTAAACAATTGTTGTTTCTTGTGTACATATCATATTTTTTACTTAGTTTTACTGTTAACAACTTGTTACTTTTACATTAAACTTCGTCTAAATAATAATGTCTTTAAAATATATTTTTGTTACATCTTATATGTGAATGCTTATATTTTGTACACATACACTTCACACAAACCAAATGTCATGTTACTCACTTGAATACAAAGAAACCAACTATCTCCAATAAATTAAACGCCTGTATTCCTCGATCTCGGCAACTGCACACACACACACAACGCTGATATTAATGGTGAAGAGGATTTTATTTTTTGTGTATGTAGCAATCAACGTCTGACATGGATGACAGAGACATTCAAAGAAACGTTTTTGAGGTTGGGGGTGGGGGTTGGGGGCAGACAATGGGTCATCTTGGTCATCTGTTATTGACTGCGATAGTTCAACTTCCGTGTTGGTTTAAGAGATTATCCCCCCGAGGCCACCAAAACAAAGGCGCAGGTAGGTCAAAGTTTTCACCTGCACAATACTGGGACGTGTCGGAGGGTACAGGTGGAAACAACGGAAAAATTAGTTGATGTGTGAGGGTGGGGGGAGTGGGGGGATGAAAAAAAGGTGAGGGGGGCTTCGGCGATGAAAAGAATCAGAAACGCCGATTGGCTTAATTAGATATTCTTGGCGTGTAGGTGAGCGCTTCTATAAATTGTTTGAAGAATTAAAAAAAATAAGTCCGTATGTGACAATATTTTCTCAGTGCGAAAATGTGTCTCTGTATGATATAAATGAAATTATGACAATAAATCTCAATGTGACAATTGTAGACCACACATTCCCCGGTAGACTGCACATACCCCTTTAGACTGCACATAACCCTCTAGACTACACACACCCCTGAAGACTGCACATACACCTGTAGACTGGACATACCCCTGTAGACTGCACATATACCTGTAGACTGCACATACCCCTCTAGACTACACATATCCCTCTAGACTACACACACCCCTGAAGACTGCACATACACCTGTAGACTGGACATACCCCTGTAGACTGCACATATACCTGTAGACTGCACATACCCCTCTAGACTACACATATCCCTGTAGACTGCACATATACCTGTAGACTGCACATACCCCTCTAGACTGCACATATCCCTGTAGACTGCACATATCCCTGTAGACTGCACATATCCCTGTAGACTGCACATATCCCTGTAGACTGCACATATCCCTGTAGACTGCACATATCCCTGTAGACTGCACATATCCCTGTAGACTGCACATATCCCTGTAGACTGCACATATCCCTGTAGACTGCACATATCCCTGTAGACTGCACATATCCCTGTAGACTGCACATATCCCTGTAGACTGCACATATCCCTGTAGACTGCACATATCCCTGTAGACTGCACATATCCCTGTAGACTGCACATATCCCTGTAGACTGCACATATCCCTGTAGACTGCACATATCCCTGTAGACTGCACATATCCCTGTAATTCTTTTGTCATCTTGTCATTTTAATGAACTTTTGCTTTGAAATAAATATTCCAAATATATTGAATAGATTGCTGATGAGAGAGTGTTCACTATGTTTACACACTGTTAACTAAGAAAATGGTTTTCTGAGATCTAGGGACATCTTTGAGAGTCTTGTAAATAACGCTCAGATGACCTCAATAAATATAACAACACGCTGACCACTACATGACATCAATAACTATAAGAACACACTGACCACTAGATGACCTCAATAAATATAATAACACGCTGACCACTAGATGACCTCAATAAATATAACAACACACTGACCACTAGATGAACTCAATAAATACAACAACACAATAAATATACCAACACACTGACCACTTAATGACCTCAATAAATATAACAACACACCGACCACTTAATGACCTCAATAAATATAACAACACATTGACATTTTGTCTACTACAAACTGACAGACAATCGTAGTTACATTGTATTTATCCTCCCACCCCAACCCTAACCATAATCCAAACCCTAACCCTTATCCAAACCGTAACTTAATCTAAACCCTAACCCTAATCCAAACCCTAACCCTAATCCAAACCCTAACCCTAATCCAAACCCTAACCCTAATCCAAACCCTAACCCTAGCGCTCATTACAAATTAGACTTGATCTTATATTGAGACTGTTCTTTAAATACTGATCTGGGCTTTCGGATCAAGTTCAAATACCGATGATGGTCGAATGAAACTCATCCGGACTTACCATCCTCACAATATGGCTGCCAAAAATAACGTATGTGTGAAAAATTCGTCACATACTTTTGGCTGACACCGATGACAACCGAATATTGGCATCGCCTCCGTTCATTGTCTACAGGCGGGATGAGACGCGACGTGACCTCTTAGTTTACAGAAGCCTTCGAGCCAACCCATCTCAAAGCGGGACGAAGCCATATTGACCCGTTTAAAGGCGGGACGAGACCATGTTGACCCGTCTCGAGTCGGGAAGAGACCATGTTGACCCGTCTCGAGTCGGGACGAGACCATGTTGACCCGTCTCGAGTCGGGACGAGACCATGTTGACCCGTCTCGAGTCGGGACGAGACCATGTTGACCCGTCTCGAGTCGGGACGAGACCATGTTGACCCGTCTCGAGTTGGGGCGAGACCATGTTGACCCATCTCAAGTCGGGACGAGACCATGTTCACCTAGCCGTAATAAGACTTGCCATTATGACCTTGAAACTTTTTTTTTTTAAATGGCACTTTCAACGCGCCAAATAGGACTGCACATGTAATAGCCTCTTCCGGCTAGCAACAAGATAGCGGAACAAACAAAAATAACTGGATCACAGAGACAAGAAGGACATTCGGACAGTATTCAATAAGAGAAATAGTCAAATATGTGGGGAGGGGGGGGGATTTAAAAATGCGGCCAAACTTAGAAACTTGTTTTTGGATAATACGTGTAGATAATTTAGAGAAATCCATAAAATGAAACGTAACAGCACCTTATTACATCATCATATCCAATAAATTTATAATTCTACAACTCCTGTTCCGACACAGTGTCCCGTGAGCTTGCCGCAAGTCATGGGAACAACTTGAGGATATGTGTCTGCCTCGCGTGTGAAGACCGACACAGTGTCCCGTGAGCTTGCCGCAAGTCATGGGAACAACTTGAGGATATGTGTCTGCCTCGCGTGTGAAGACCGACACAGTGTCCCGTGAGCTTGCCGCAAGTCATGGGAACAACTTGAGGATATGTGTCTCCCTCGCGTGTGAAGACTGACACAGTGTCCCGTGAGCTTGCCGCAAGTCATGGGAACAACTTGCGGATATGTGTCTGCCTGGCGTGTGAAGACCGACACAGTGTCCCGTGAGCTTGCCGCAAGTCATAGGAATAACTTGAGGATATGTGTCTGCCTCGCGTGTGAAGACTGAACTTGGACGCAAAAAGAGATTATTATGTGCTTCGATGATGGGGAAACTGAGGTGTGGCAAAAAATGACGATGAATACATACAGAGCCAAGTGAGACACAAAAAAACAAACTCTGCAGGTCATCCAATGTATCCTTGTTTTTTCCTCCAGTTGTCTTAACTAAGTCTTGGCATTGCAACAGCTAGACAGGGGTGAGAATTGAAGCTGACGAATAGAGCAACTCCCCCCCCCCCAAACCCAACTTAAATCATAATAAAGCACATTTTAGGGCTATTCACCTCTAGATGTCTATTCATGTCAGTGCTATTAATTCAAGGTGTGTAGGCAAGTCAGCGCTATTAACTATATGTCTCTATTCTACCCCATTTGCGACCCCCTTAGCAGGGCCGGAGCTAGGAGGGTGCGGGGCCTTAGGCAAATTGAATTTTGCGTGGCCGTTGACGTTATATATTCCGCCGATAGGATATTTAGAAATATTAGTAGGCTTAAGTATATTATAAATATACTACTGCAACGCGCGGGGCCCCGCAAACCCCACTTCGCCATCTCCTAGCGCCGGCCCTGCCCTTAGTTCACATATATTTTGAAGGGAGTTAGAAAAGTACTTCAAACACAACAAATCTTAAGGAAAATCAGAATCGACTGAAATCCAAGTAAAGCACAAAATGAGTGTGCACAGCTTTTCAGGCATAAATTGAAACCGCAAGCCACCAGCGTACTCACCGTTGAATAAAAGCTTTGGCCATCTAAGCAGGCGATGGACTAACAACGAGAAAGAACCGTCACAATGTGATCTTTTTTTATAGCTTGCCGAAGATGTCCCTCTTGTCGTACAGGTGAGGCGGGAAGATGATTATCTGACAGTTTCAGTGAACACCTTCACAATATTGCACAAAACAAGCCATCCCCTGTCTCGTTTCATTTAATTAGGAGACAAACATAAATGCGCGTCGAATGTAGTCATCAGGGCATTGAGTTAGTAAACAAATACCCACGCTAGGGAGAAAAGGAAAATAAATTAATTAACATTTTTGGTGCTTATAAACCTCATGAAATCAATCAAGTGGCAGAAGCAAGTAATAGAAAGGACCTCTCCGGGTGCTGTAGAAGCAAGTGACATAAAGGGCCTCTCCGGGTGCTGTAGAAGCAAGTGATATAAAGGACCTCTCCGGGTGCATTAGATCCCGGGCTTTTCTAGATTTTAACAAATGTATTTTGCGTCAGAATTTATGTCTTCTTTTTGCATGGATCCTTTGTGTACAAGGGATTTATGTACAGAAGACTTGTGTACATAGGATTTGTGTAAACAGAAGCGTCAAGAGGCTGTATCCTTTGCCGTCGTTTGTTCACACAAGTCCAGCGTTGTGATTAAATCTTTCAATGGGGCTTTTTGGGGTTCCTTTGAAGATTTTCCTCTGATCACTAGCGTACAGCTTGCCACATTGAATCTAACCAAGACATACTCACTTAGGCATCTGGTGGTCTGTCATTGTCGCACTTCACGACAAGCGCAACTGTATACTTATTATAATTGCATAAATGCCAGGGAGACATGCCCGGGCGAGTACCCAGATGTCAAGGACCTTGACCTATCATTGCATATTGGGTATTTTTACGACGCTTGTCTTGTGAAAGGGGCTCAGCTTTCTTGCATGGCGTTGATAGATCGTCAATGTTTCATATGCTTAGAGTAGCCCAGGTCACACCATCAAATGCTCACATCGTCAAATATGCGTAAAATTTTCCACACTTTCTTTTTGAACGCACTATTTTGTAATGCACAAAACAGCAATAAAGAGGCTCAAGAACATACGGAACGACAAAAATATAGCCCCCAGCACCAAAATCAGGCTGATGCGCTCATTAATCCTCTCCATTTTCTTATATGCCTGTGAGTACTGGACATTAACAGCAGAACTTGAAAGGAAAATAAAGGCGATGGCGATGAGATGTATCAGAGGCATTCTTGGCATCTGCTATACAGACCATATCACTAATGAACAAGTGATAGAAATGATTCGTTAGGCAATTGGGCAGTGTCTGTAAAAAGCGCAAAATTGAGTGGTATGGCCTCGTGACCAGAAAACAAGGGCTCGCCAAAGAGATCTTGCAGGGCACAACTAGAGGAGGGAGAAGAAGAGGAAGACAGAGAAAAAGATGGGAAGGTAACATCAAAGAGTGGACGGGATTAAAACTAGGCGATGCTATGCATATAGGGCAGGAGACCGAGAGGAATGGAGAAGGATAGTTTTCATGTCATCTGTGGCGCCAAAGACTAAGGGACATGATGATGATGATTTTGTGTTACATCATAGTGCGTTTAAAAAAATTGACGAAAATTGGACGTAAATTTGATTGTGTGAACTGAGCATAAGGAGTAGAGCAGTCTTAAAGAATCACTTTACATATTTCAAAGACTGCGTATTTGTGATATACAACTTCCTTAACCCAAGATAAGATAACATTTTGAAGAAAAAAAAGACTGTAAAATATATTGTATTAATCTTTATTTAAACTGCATATTAAATTTTTGAGTTATTTAATAAAAGTAACATTCAATATAAACATGAATATTTTTCAATGTTCCCACAATAAGAGGTTATACAATTTACAAACGGGAAAAAATATCATTTGGCAACTCAAGTACATCTCATCATTTGGCAACTCAAGTACATCTCATCATTTGGCAACTCAAGTACATCTCATCATTTGGCAACTCAAGTACATCTCATCATTTGGCAACTCAAGTACATCTCATCATTTGGCAACTCAAGTACATCTCATCACTTGGCAACTCAAGTACATCTCATCATTTGGCAACTCAAGTAAATCTCATCATTTGGCAACTCAAGTACATATCATCATTTGGCAACTCAAGTACATCTCATTTGGCAGTTCAAAAACATATCATTTGGCAGCTCAAGAACTTATCATCATTTGGCAGCTGATGTACATCTCATCATTTGGCAACTCAAGTACAGCTCATAATTCGGCAGCTCATGTACATCTCATCATTTGGCAACTCGAGTACATATCATCATTTGGCAGCTCAAGAACTTATCATCATTTGGCAGCTGATGTACATCTCATTATTTTCCAACTCACGCACATTTCATCATTTGGTTTAACCAGTGTGAACTACTCAAGAGAAATACTTTTGAAATTGACATTTCCTTTTAATAGATTTCAATTATTGTGCAGTATGCGAATCTCAACGTGATAGTGACCTCACATGTCCTGGAAGATGACCTCAGATGACCTGGAAGATGACCTCCCGTGACATGGAAGATGACCTCAGATGACCTGGAAGATGACCTCCCGTGACATGGAAGATGACCCCAGATGTCCTGGAAGATAATCTCACATGACCTGGAAGGTGCTGTGTTGACGGAGCTGGTCAGCTTGGAGAATACCCAGCATATTGGAGTGATCACGTGACTTAAGTCTCAGCGACGTCAGACTGTCATCTTGTTGGTACTTCTCATAGGTGCCTGGGAATAGAAGGAACACGTAAGGCTGTTGCTGGGCTGTTGAGTGCACACGTATTGTTAGAAATATTGATTTAAAGGTAAATTCATACAGACTGTAAGAAATATTAATGAGATATTGAATGCATTACTTATGCCGTTAGAATAAGCTATCCTGTTTTGTATACATTCTGCGTTTCGAATCATTATATGATATCCGACTTGATAAATTCCGTTATTTGATGAATTTCCCCTTATCAAGTAGTCTATTAATAAATAACTTTGTTTTTTTTTTAAAATATAAGTTTTATGCTTTCATGATTCGGTGAAATATTTTCTCTCTCGTATGGTCTCACAACGAAGTGCTTCAATGCAATGTTTACCCTTACAGCAGCGGTTCTCAACCTGTGGGTCGCGACCCCTTTGGGCGTCGAATGACCCTTTCCCAGGGGTCGCCTAAGACCATCGGAAAACACATATACTAACAGTTATGACCTAGCAACGAAAATATTTTTGTGGTTGGGGGTCGCCACAGCATGATGGACTCTATTAAAGGGTCGCGGCATTTGGAAGGTTGAGAACCATTGCATTACAGTCTCGGTGTGTAGAAATTTTCAACGTATTACTTCAATAAGGCATTTTTACATAAAATTGTCCTTCATAAACGTGACGTGTCAGTCGTATAAGTATAGTACATTCAAATAGTGTCATGGTTAAATGTGACAATGTTAACATGTTTAAAGCCTCAGTTCGATTATCACATATTTAACGTTCACAATATTCAAATGTCACAATATTTAAATGTCACAATATTCAAATATCAAAATATTCAAATGAATCAATATTCAACTGTCACAATATACCTAATATTCAAATTCCCTATTTTAAATGTCCCAATCTTAAAATGTCACAGTTTTCAAATGTCACAGTACTCAAATGTCACAGTATTCAAATGTCACAGTATTCAAATGTCACAGTATTCAAATGTCACAGTTTTCAAATGTCACAGTACTCAACTGTCACAGTATTCAAATGTCACAGTATTCAAATGTCACAGTTTTCAAATGTCACAGTACTCAAATGTCACAGTACTCAAATGTCACAGTATTCAAATGTCACAGTATTCAAATGTCACATTATTCAAATGTCACAGTTCTCAAATGTCACAGTATTCAAATGTCACAGTATTCAAATGTCACAGTATTCAAATGTCACAGTATTAAAATGTCACAGTATTCAAATGTCACAGTACTCAAATGTCACCTTACTTGTATTAGGCATGAGTTGGCTCCTGGACATATCGTACTGATAAGATGGCGGATGGAATGTATTGAGACTGGTCAGTTGAGAAGAGACTGCGGGTGCCCAGTTGCTGGAGTAGGGCGTGCTTGACAAGTTCGTGTATGTTGGTACCTGTGGGAAACAATGAAATGTTGCTAAGCCTTTTTTGGTCAGTTTTAATGGCCAGCATGTGGCTGATGTGGGTATGTGTGTGGCATGGCAGTAAAGCAGTGGGTCATTTGTGTGTCCATTGTTTTGTGTGAATCCATGAGTGTTTTTGTGTTGGTGATTGTATGTTGGGCAGTAGTTTGAATGTGGGTATGAGGCTGCATGTAGTTACGCGGTTGGTTGTATGTTGGTTCATGTATATGGCGCACGTGTAAGTTAGATGCATAATTTTGTTAATTCTCAAAGAAGAAGGCATCTCAAAGTGTAACAAACTGTAACGTCCCAACACGTGTAGCAATCGGCTGACTTAAGAGTTGAGTCGTTACGCCCCCCCCCTCCTCCCCACCCACGTCGTCTCAGCACGACATGTTTCAATTATCAAAGGGTGACAACCCAATTTTCTTTGCTTTATACTTCACCACTGGTTTATCCTCTTATGAAGCAGGGGGGGCCCCAGGTCGATCCGTGTTTTGAAACTGAATGTTAGAAATGATTCCTTGTTAGCAGAGTGACTACAAGCTCAGGGAATGTCTGGCGAACTTAATGGAAGAAGGTGAAAGCGTTCAAAGGGGGAAAAGGGGGGGGGGACAGAAGGATGGGGAAACAGTGCATAGAGTAATTTCTTTCTTTCCCCCCCCCCTCCCCGAAATTGTTTTTAAATTAAAACTCTCTATATCAACTTCGCTTTTGTTTGTGGCTGGTTGGTTAGCTGGGTGGCAAAATCTTCGGATGGCTATTTGACCTACTTCTCGTTAACCTATCGAGCTAAAACTTGGAACTCAGACTCGTTACCGATGAAAACACATTCTTTCAAATTTTCAGGCTCAACCCCTACCTCCAAAAATCAGTTTTTCCTGTTTTTCTAGGGAAAGATAAAAATGATAATCCCAATCACTAAGCTAAATGAGATTTTTTTCTTTTTTTTTTAAATATCGCAAGTTCGTTTGGTGCGTAATATGTTCTTTTGTTTTTTTTCTGAAACTGTTGAGCGGGCGGAATTTTGTAGTTTAGGAGCGTAAAAAATGAGCGATTACGAGCCTGGGGGGGTGGGGGGGTCGGGTGGCAATAATTGTGATTCTTATAACGCACGTTACTCGTATGCAGGTTTTTTGAATTTTTTTAGTCCCCAACCCCCCCCCCCCCAATCCCCAATCCCCAATGCTCGATACTACAATTTTATAAAGGGTCTATACGTAAATCGTTGTTTTTAGGGATTGTTTAATTTCTCTCTCTCTCTTCCTGCATATGGTGAAAAGAATGGTAGCTGATTGTTTGTAAGGGTTACCGGAAATTTGTTTGAAAGAAATTTCGTCGACGGAAATTTGATCGACGGAAGCATGACCGAACTGAAATTTGATAGAACGGAAGTTTGGTCGAATGGAAGTTTGTTAGAATTTTTTTTTTGTCAGTTCACGCGATCAAATTATACTATGTAGTAAAACAAAATAATGCGTTCAAAACTTGACCAAACTTCCAGTGTGTCCCCTGGATTTGGGCATTCAAGTTTGTGCCCTACATAAGAGCCATCAAGAGCCATCAGGTGTGTCCCTGGGTTATGGCATTCTAGTGTCTCCCCTGTATTTGGGCATTCATGTTTTCCCTCTATATTAGGACATTCAAATTAGCCCCCTGTATTAGGACATTCAAATTAGCCCCCTGTATTAGGACATTCAAATTAGCCCCCTGTATTAGGACATTCAAATTAGCCCCCTGTATTAGGACATTCAAATTAGCCCCCTGTATTGTGACATTCAATTCTTGTAACGTATACAATTATTTATCCCGTTCTCCGATTTAGCGTTTTCCCTCATGTGGCGCCATCGGCACATACCGCTTCTGGCCACACCTTAGATGAGCCGTCCTTTAAGGTGCGCCCCCAAGACATGCCGTGTCTTGCCACGCCCTCGTTACGACTAACTTCAAGGGGCGCCTTCGGCACATAACGCGTCTCGACTTACCCTATTCCATCTGTAACCTAGCCAGTCGACCTTATCTTGCCCCTGTAACCAAGCCAATCCACCTTATCTTGCCTCAGTAAACAAGCCAATCAATCTTATCTTGCCTTAATAACCAAACCAATCCACCTTATCTTGCCCCTGGAACCAAACAAATCCACCTTATCTTGTCCCAGTAACCAAGCCAATCCACCTTATCTTGCCCCTGTAACCAAACCAATCCACCTTATCTTGCCTCAGTAACCAATCCAATCAACCTTATCTTGCCCCTGTAACTAAGCCAATCCACCTTATCTTGCCTCTGTAAACAAGCCAATCCACCTTAACATTCCCCTGTAACCAAGCCAATCCACCTTATCTTGCCTCTGTAACCAAGCCAATCCACCTTATCTTTCCCCTGTAACCAAGCCAATCCACCTTATCTTGCCTTTGTAAACAAGCCAATCAACCTTAACATTCACCTGTAACCAAGCCAATCCACCTTATCTTGCCTCTGTAACCAAGCCAATCCACATTATCTTTCCCCTGTAACCAAGCCGATCCACATTATCTTTCCCCTGTAACCAAGCCAATTCACCTTATCTTTCCCCTGTAACCAAGCCAATCCACCTTATCTTTCCCCTGTAACCAAGCCAATCCACTTTATCTTGCATCTGTAACCAAGCCAAACCACATTATCTTTCCCCTGTAACCAAGCCAATCCACTTTATCTTGCCTCTGTAACCAAGCCAATCCACATTATCTTTCCCCTGTAACCAAGCCAATCCACCTTATCTTTCCCCTGTAACCAAGCCAATCCACCTTATCTTTCCCCTGTAACCAAGCCAATCCACCTTATCTTGCCTCTGTAACCAAGCCAATCCACCTTATCTTCCCCTGTAACCAAGCCAATCCACCTTATCTTCCCCTGTAACCAAGCCAATCCACCTTACGATTTTCTCTCGCCACTTCGTCCTTGAGGAACAGCAGCCGATCTTCATCAACGTCTGTGGTCATTCCTAGGACATAGGCCGCCTACAAGAGTCCTCCAGGCATCACGATCCTGAGCCAATCTCTCCAGCCTCCCCCAAGTGTGGCCAAGTGTCACCTTACGATCAGCTAAAAGGAATTATTTAGCACAGTGTTCTTCTTCTTGCTGTTCTCTGGGTTATTTCAGGTTTTCCTTTACATTGTAGTACATATTTCCTTTGCCCTATCCTGATTTCAGCCCCCCCCCCCCATTTTTTGTTTTCTTATCATGCTACAATCTAGCAATTTAGCTCTACTATAAGCTATTCAGACTTGTCGATCGGTTTCTCCCTAAAACTATCGGTAGCTTATAATACATGCTAACTATACTTTAATAGCCAGATTGACTTGAATGACATGTTTGGCATGAAAGACCCGAGGGATTTGAATGACATATTTAACGTGAATGGCCTGATTGACTCGTATGACATGAATGACCTGATTGACATAAATGACAACATTGACTTGAATGACCCGATGGGCGTGAATGCCATGTTTTGACATGAATGACCTGAGTGACGCGAACGACAGGATTACCTGATTGACTGCATGGGACAGATACGAATCCATGAGACCGTTATAAGCCACATCCGATTTGAACGTTGACGGAAACGCTTGGTGTAATGACGTCAGCTGTGGCCTGTGCTGCCAGAACGTGTCTAAAGACGATAGAAAATAGAACAAATAATAAAACATAGGATATATTTAGAGGATAACACAAAGTAAATGCAAAGACAGCACATCGTCGATTTTCATTAACATGTATTATTGCACTGACTCGTTCACCCCCGTAGCGTGCACGTGCCATAATTTTTCCTATTTTGGAATATCTTTGATGGCAACTGCCCTAGCTGCCGGTACCTTGAGCCGGTCCTGCCCATGGCATGCGCATAATGTTCAATAAAAGTGACTTTAAAAATGCTCGGTTGTTGATCGGATTATCGCTGGTCCAAGAATCAATGCACTATACTATATATTAATGGCCTCACAAAGGTGATCAATGCGTACGTCCATACAAATCAATATGTTACTAACCTGTCGGGGGGGACAGCGCATAGTTGGAGTCGCTGAACATAAATGCTGATGCTGGAGCCGACGGCGTCGGCTGGAGTATGGTCTGGGTCTGCAGTGCCGCCCCCGTTTGGGCGCCCATGTGGAGATGCTCTGGGTGAGGCGAAGGCTGCATCGGCGCCGAGGAGTTCATCGAGTGGGCGTTGTGAGAAGCGGGCGCCGGGACTTGCAGGAACGAGTTGATGGCCGACAGCTGGTTGCTCCCCACCTGCTTGCGCCACCGGGCGCGGCGGTTGCTGAACCACACCTGTGAACAGCCGGAACATGGAGCAGTCACGGACAGCGGGATTTTTGTGACAGCAGGATTTACATGTCGGATATCGGGATAAATGTGACGGGATTTATATGACGGAGAGTGGGACTCGTGTGATAGATAGTTGTATACATGTAACATATTGAGGGATTATTGTGACTGGTAAAAGATAACCTTAAACCATGCCCTTGTCCACCTCAACCCCTGCCTTTCTACATGCCCGTCCCCTGTCCCTCCCCATATCCATCTCCAGCCCTGCCCTTGCCCGTCCATAGACCCCCCCCCCCGGCTCATGTCCATCCCTAGCCCCTACCCTTGCCCTTGTCCCATCATTACGATCTCGCTCAAACATTTCATTGACTTTATGAGGAACGTCACGTGACCAGTTCAACATCGGATGACAGAACAGGTTACACCATGCGACCTCCCCGTTGTTGCATTATGACGTCACGTGTTAGGGAACGCGTTAAATGACCTTCCACATCTAAATTGGGATTAGGAGTCACGAATTGTTTACATGTGTTATTTTTGTGACAAATGTGTGACAATGGGAGCGGGGGGAGGGGGGCAGTCCACATTAGGCCTAAATAGCGGGACGTCATTTTTCCATGTTCGGATATCCATCCCCCCCTTTACCTGGACTCTGGCCTCTGTCAGTTTGGTCCTCTGCGCCAGCTCCTCCCGCGTGTAGATGTCGGGGTAGTGAGTCCTCTCAAAGGCTCGCTCCAGGTCCTCCAGCTGCTCGCTGGTGAACGACGTCCGGCTTCTTCTCTGCTTGCGTTTGAGTTCAAGACCGGGCTCCGAATCGCAGTCTGAGAGATCTGTTACACAGAAATAGAGGGTCGCGATTACAGAAATGTGATGACGTCAACTCAAGCTTTGAGCCTGCTATCATGGAGGCAAGAGCTACACACCTTTTCATTCACAGTGGAAGGGTTGTGTTCTCATTTGGTAAGATGTCAATGTAAAATTTGGAAGTGAATATTTCCATGTTAATGTTAATTTGGAAGGGAATATGTAAATGTCATTGTTAATTTGGAAGTGAATATTTCCATGCCAATGTTAATATGGAAGTGAATATTTCCATGTCATTGTTAATTTGGAAGTGAATATGTAAATGTCATTGTTAATTTGGAAGTGAATATTTCCATGCCAATGTTAATTTGAAAGTGAATATTACGCTACAGTCAGTGATCGATCAATGGCGCCGTATGAGATAGTTGTTCTTTTCTTAAATCCTAGCCTTGATTATGAGTAACTATAGTTTAAATACATGTTATAGTTGTATCATCTGAATTTTCTTTTGGTGTTTGGACAATAGGGCTCACTTCCCAGTTTTATTTGTGTGTCTGTTGTTAACAGTTTAGCTTTTTTAAATATAAAGTTGAGCGGCCGCCCCGGGCTCAAGCCTCTGTGGGTGGTGCGTAAAAATGTGTATATATAACACCAAAACATACATTTATTGATCAATCTGGGGTGGGGGGAACCGTTGGTGGGCCTAGCGCCATGTGGGGCTTGTTCACTGCATTTTCGCGGGGAGAGAATCGTTTAAGTATGCTGCCAGCGATGTCTACGAAAATATGATCAACAGATTTGTGCTGTCTTAATCTACGCAGAGATGTATCAATGGCAGGTGTGTCCATTGAAAAAATATAATTCTATTTATGTTTCTAAACACTTGAGAAACGTGTTTGTGTTTCAACGAAGGGCTTCCACAACTTTCAAGCTCGGCGGGCAGACGGACACGTTTCGAAATTGCAACCAAAAGACTATCAATTTTCATGTTGTGTAGACCGGCAAAGTAATGCTGGTGGACCGGCAGCGTAAGTGCCGTGGACCGGCAATGTAAGGCTCGTGGACCAGCAGTGTAAGGCTTGTGGACCAGCAGCGTAAGGCTCGTGGACCGGCAGTGTAAGGCTCGTGGACCAGCAGTGTAAGGCTTGTGGACCAGCATTGTAAGGCTCGTGGACCAGCAGTGTAAGGCTCATGGACCGGCAGTGTCAGTCTCGCAGACCCATGCCTATCCACCAACATAACTTTGGGGAAACACTACACACGTTTAGCTGTAACTATGACTTTCGGCACACTTTCTTTCTCTATTTCTCTATCATTCTCACTTTTTCTCTCTCAAGCTCCCTATTTCATCTCTCTCACTCTATATGACTCTCTATCTCTTTCTCTCTCTCTCTTCTTCCTCTATCATTTTTCTCTCCTTCTCTTTACCTGTGTTCCCCCCTCACTAGCTTTCTCTTTTATCTATCTCTCTGTCTGTCTGTGTGTGTCCGTATGTCTGTTTATTATCCAGCTCTTTCCTTCCCATTTTCTCCATATATATACTCTTAAATATGCATGCACATTTTTTATGTATCCACGTGTATTTAAAAAAATAAAATTAGTTTGTTTGCAAATTCCACAAACTGTTTGCAAAATTAATCAATTTCCTTCACCACATTTTTTGTAGACCCAGGCGCAAACAATCTGTGGCATTAAACTCTTTAACTTTACGCTTTCCATCCGCGCTCTCTCATTGCATTTTACCTTCGTGTACAGACACCTGACGCCACTGCGTCCATCGTGCGTGACAGGGAATGCAGGAGCTAATGAAATCGTTAAAGTAACCCCCATCCTTTTTTTTAAGTAGTCGGGGACAACAAGACTTGAGAATTAAGCTCTGGAGCCACGCCGACACGTTCAAAAAGTGGCACTCCACACTCCTCGTGTTTCAAAGAGGAGCTTACACCTCAGGGGAGCCAAACAATCCGGCTAAAGTCAAACGAGATAAAGCGACCCCCCCTGTCACCACCCTGGCAAATCGCTCATAGCTGCAAGCTCGTCTCGCTTCGAGGTATCTATTATGTTGCATTTTGCCGAAGCGGCTCATTCTGCGGCCCGGGCGACGGCCGATGTATCATAGAGAAAGAGCTGGCGGCGCTGAAGTCAAGGGACAATTTATGACGGCCTGAAAAGACGCATTGACAAGGCGCTGGCGAAATGGAGTGACAGAAAATATAATTCGGATTTCTCGGACCATTGTCGCGCGAGACGGCGGTGGAGGGTTTCAATTTATTGGTCAATGTTTTTTGTATTCAATAAAACCGACAGACGAAAGATCCAAGTGATCGACTGGATACTGCATTCAGCGGATCCTCCTAATGGCCTGCGGTATCATGTTCCTCCGTAGCGTAGTCTTGGTCCGGACTATACACAACCAGGCTTTGAAATGTTTTGGTGCATGTAATTCATCGGACTCTCCCACTCGCGTGAAACGAATTGCTCAGCATCTCTACTGCTCTCAGCCGTGACGAATGACAACAAGCTACAAGTCTGTTTCCTTTCTAATGATACGTGTGTGTGTGTGTTGTTGGAAATTTGGGGGGGGGGAGTGGGGAGTGGGGGGGGGGTTAACAAGTTCCCGAAAATGTATAATTAATTAACAAATATTTGTAAAAGTTATTTCAATTCATCTTGCTTATTGGATGAACTTATATTAGATTTATCAAGAGCAGTGTAGCCATTTTTCACGCGCGTCTACGCTCTAGGGCAGTGGACGGCAAACTCATTAGCCATAAGATCCAAAAATCAGCAGCAGGACGATTAAATATTTTTGAGAGCCAAACTGCTTTCCAAGAAACTGTCAAGAAACTTGTTTTTCGGAGTCAAAGCCGATTTGTGGACGACTGGCCGAGCTGAAATGAAGTCGTTTAAGAGCCGCATGCGGTTCGCGAGCCGCAATTTTCCGACCACTCCCTTAGGCCTTTCTGAGCAATGCTCGGCACACTACCAGTAAAAACATTTTTAACTATTGACGTACAGAGTCACAGGAGCCTGTAGAAATTGTCAACTAAATAAAAGAATGTAGTTAATTTTGTGTAATGATAAAAGCTAACGTAGTACAGTGTATTTTTCACCTATTAAGTGTACGTGGTCGACACATACTTCTATTGCCGCAGTGTTTGACCACTTAGTTAGGGGATTCACGGGTAGTAACTAATTGGACAGACGATTGAAAACAGCACACATCTGGAGATCAGCCTAAACATTCCCTGTTTCTATCTATCTACTTCCTTCCTGTCTTCTGCGGATGACCGAAAATCATCCCTTTAATATATATAAAATAACGAAACAATACATTTATGTAAAACTAAAGGTTTTACAAAACACTTTTGAATACTAATCCGGTTAGAAATAATAATAAAACAATGCAAATCCAATCAGATATAATAACTAACAAATAATAATCCAATTAGTACTAATAAGTAAACAATAGTAATCAGATTAGTACTAATAATTTAAAAAAATTATTTGTCAAATTAAACAATCACTTAAAATTGACACATGTATAAATTTGTCAATCTTTCAAATGAAATAGCTAGATGAAATGATGCTGATTTCATCCGTAGTATCAAAAAATACTTTGATGAATTTTAAAACTAATGGGAGGCTAATCCAAGTTCTATTGTCTAACATGATATGGTTTAGTTTTTGAAAAATCTACTTTATGCTGTTTTAAATGTAGACGTGTTGTATTAAATTGACCCGGTTGTATTAAGCTGATCGGGTTATATTAAGCTGACCGGGTTGCAATAAGAGGAACGGAGTTGTATTAAATTGACTCGCTTGTATTAAATTGACCCGGTTGTACTAAATTGTCAGTGTTGTATTAAGTTGACTGGTTCGAAAACAGTTCTATAGAGGAGATGGACTCTAAAGATTAACAATTGTAGAGAGAATGGTTCACTCCATTGTATGCCAACCTAACGATGAAGTTGTAATGTATTAGAATTGAAAGAGTCACGTCATTAGCAAGAAGCTTGAGCGCTCTTGTCTGAGTAGAGGATGTCTAGTGTTTTGCTCTTGTCTGAGTACAGGATGTGTAGTGTTTTGATCTTGTCTGAGTAGAGAATGTCTAGTGTTTTGCTCTTTTCTGAGTAGAGGATGTGTAGTGTTTTGCTCTTGTCTGAGTACAGGATGTGTATTGTTTTGCTCCTGTCTGACTAGAGGATGTCTAGTGTTTTGCTCTTTTCTGAGTAGAGGATGTGTAGTGTTTTGCTCTTTTCTGAGTACAGGATGTGTATTGTTTTGCTCCTGTCTGACTAGAGGATGTCTAGTGTTTTAACAGTTACAACCTCAATCCCTGGCAGACGATGCAATGAAAGCAGGGACTTTGCTAGAGTTAGTGCCGCCTGGGGTGGGACAAACTTTTTGCCACCCTCTTCCACGAAAAAAAAAGCTCGGCGGCTTGACGAAAATGCCACCCCTTAATATAAAGACAAAAATGCCGCCCCGGGGTGGATCTACCCCTTCGCACCCCTATGCAACTGGCTAGAGGTGTGACGTCGAAACTGAGGGCTGTGTTTGATGATACCATTGTTATGAGTGGGACATCTGCATGGTCTAAGTAGACATTGCCAGCTATGTATATGTGGACGATTCGTAACCCTTACCCACACCATCATCTCCCTGCACCATAATCTCATCTCCCCACACTAAGTCCTCACTTCTCTACCATCCCATGCACCACACCCAGCCCCCACTTTTTTAACCATCCCACACACCACTTCCATCCCACAATTCTCTGCAAGCCCACACTCATCGATCAGTCCACACACTACTATCAGGCACATAATTCCACACACCCACAAACCTCTACCAGCCCACACCTCTCTAGAAATCACTCTTCTCTACCATACCACACACCACTAGCGGCCCACACGTCTTTATCATCTACCACACACCACTACCAGCCCACACTTCTCTACCCTTTACCACACCCCACTACCAGCCGATACTTCTCTGCCATCCACACCAATATCAGCCCATATTTTCCTACCAGCCCCCCATCCCCCACACACCACTACCAGCCCAAACGTATCTACCACCCCCCACACACCACTACCAGCCCAAACGTATCTACTATCCCCCACACACCACTACCAGCCCAAACGTATCTACCATCCCCCACACACCCCTACCAGCCCCATCTTTGACCCTGCTGAAACTTCCGCACGTACTCACCATCTTTGATGCTGCCAAAACCTGCAAACCCATTCTCGTCTCTTCGTTCGTCACCAGGCACTCCCATATTATGGAGGCCGCTCTCCCCATCTTCTCCCCTGGAGCACCGGGACCTCAGAACTCTGGACATGGATCTGACACTATGGACTGAGCTGTGATCACCAACACCCTCCTTAAAATAGATAGCACATGCCGTGTTATTGTTACCAGAAAATACAAAACACTTGCATCGTGATTGTTACAAGTAATACGTCAACACATGCATTGTAGTTTTCTTATATCATCACAAATTCGTGGATTCCCCCCCCCCCCCCTTTTTTAAAATTTTATTTTAAGAACAGAAAAACATTAGACGCGTGACGTCGTTTGTGAATGGTCCTTAAGTTTAAAATTAGGATGTCAATATCTATATACTCACGTTCCTGGGGCCCACCTTGTCGAGCTTGTCTCGAATTTCCCAACTGAAGACCCCGTGATTTTCTCGTTTATATTCTTCTATACGACCCTCGACCTCCGGGGTAGCCACCCTTGGCTTACTCCCGCCAATCACGCCAGGGCGTATGCTGCCGGTTTCTTGATAGCGCTGAAGTATTTTTGACACACAGCTGAAAATGCGAGTAGATAAATCATAACCTCAGACCGGTGTAAATTTGTTGTCTTAAACCAATACCTCAGACCGGTGTAAAATTGTGGTCTTAAACCAAGACCTCAGACCGCTGTATAATTTTAATCTTAAACCAACGCATGAGAAAGATGTAAGGCTGTTACACCAATACCTCACACCGGTATATTGATGTCAAACCAATACCTCACACCGGTATATTGATGTCAAACCAATACCTCACACCGGTATATTGATGTCAAACAATACCTCACACCGGTATATTGATGTCAAACCATTACCTCACACCGGTATATTGATGTCAAACCAATACCTCACACCGGTATATTGATGTCAAACCATTACCTCACACCGGTATATTGATGTCAAACCAATACCTCACACCGGTATATTGATGTCAAACCATTACCTCAGATCGGTATATTGATGTTTAACCATTACCTCAGATCGGTATATTGATGTTAAACCATTACCTCAGATCGGTATATTGATGTTAAACCATTACCTCACACCGGTATATTGATGTCAAACCATTACCTCATATCGGTATATTGATGTCAAACCATTACCTCAGATCGGTATATTGATGTCAAACCATTACCTCAGATCGGTATATTGATGTTAAACCATTACCTCAGATCGGTATATTGATGTTAAACCATTACCTCACACCGGTATATTGGTGTCAAACCATTACCTCAGATCGGTATATTGATGTTTAACCATTACCTCAGATCGGTATATTGATGTTAAACCATTACCTCAGATCGGTATATTGATGTTAAACCATTACCTCAGATCGGTATATTGATGTTAAACCATTACCTCAGATCGGTATATTGATGTTAAACCAATACCTCAGATCGGTATATTGATGTTAAACTAATACCTCAGATCGGTATATTGATGTTAAACCAATACCTCAGATCGGTATATTGATGTTAAACTAATACCTCAGATCGGTATATTGATCCCTCAGACCAATGTATATTTGTGAAACCAATACCTCAGACATTGGCATATGGAAATCCACACCGAGAAGATGGTCTATTCGCTATTCACAAACGGGCAGAACCATTCTCAAACAAGCGATCGAGCTTGGGTTGGGCGATGTAGCGCTCTAGTGGGGCAAGCAACCGGTTTACCTGGGGGTCAAATTGGATATAAGGTGCAAATACAAATTTTCGTAAAAGATCTAAACTCCCAGGTGACCCCCAAGCTTAACCAGGTGAAGATTTGGCGGTAGGTATCGTCCCCATTATGGTGTAGCCTGTTAAAACATGTGCCGATGGCACCATGATCAGTGCACATCTATGTCGCTAGATTCTGCTGTCTACCGCTTAACGCCCAACAAGAGACGTGTCTGTTAGGAAACGGCGTATTAGCAAATACGCCCCTGGCTGTCGTGCTGTCTGCCCACCGTCTGTACCATATTGTGCGAAAATGGTCTGCCAAACAGCTTTTTTTTATACCTAAGGACGATACTGGTATATATAGCTGAAGCTGGTCTGCTTTTCATAGCCACTGACGTTAACATGCCCTGGAATCCTCTGCACTTTTACCGTTCCTCCGATTTCACCGATCTTGATGACGTCATCCATGATTGACGCCAACTAAGTAAGTGGGAGCCGCCCCCTTACTCAAGATCTCAAGAGCAGATCTTGAGTCGGTGTAAACTGCGACATCGAGTTCCACTAGCTCCTACCTCTTTCAGGTCCCTGTGTATAGCCTTGAGCTCCCACATCTGCAGGGTGTGGCGCACACTTTCCAGGGACTTGTGTATAGCCTCCAGCTCCCACCTCTGCAGGGTGTGGCGCACACTTTCCAGGGACCTGTGTATAGCCTCCAGCTCTCACCTCTGCAGGGTGTGGCGCACACTTTCCATGGACCTGTGTATAGCCTCCAGCTCCCACCTCTGCAGGGTGTGGCGCACACTTTCCATGGACCTGTGTATAGCCTCCAGCTCCCACCTCTACAGGGTGTGGGGCACACTTTCCAGGGACCTGTGTATAGCCTCCAGCTCCCACATCTGCAGGGTGTGGCACACACTTTCCAGGGACCTGTGAATAGCCTCCAGCTCCCACCTCTGCAGAGTGTTGCGCACACTTTCCAGGGACCTATGTATAGCCTCCAGCTCCCACATCTGCAGGGTGTGGCGCACACTTTCCAGGGACCTGTGTATAGCCTCCAGCTCCCACCTCTGCAGAGTGTGTGGCGCAGACTTTCCATAGGACCCTGTTTACAGCCTCCAGCACCGCATCGAAATTCGATGCTGCAGTCCCACGGGGTCCTGAAAGTTCCTGGTTTGTTGGCCCTCCAGTTGGGTACAGGATGAGCGCACCATACCCCACATTGATTTCTCTCGTGTTGGCAGAGCCGTCCGGGAAAACGTTCACTGGGGTATTCACATAACCTTTTATGGTCTCAAAGGCAGCCGCTGTCTGTACAGCTTCAGGGCCGCACTTCGTCACTGCTGTGTCTTTCAAGGCCAAATGTTTCTTGGGACGTGAAGCTTCAGCATACTTCAAAGTTGACTGCAATATGGATCAGACTTTCTCTATTACGGAGCAGGTCCACTGTCTTCTCAAGTTCTGCAACTTCATGCATAAAAGACGATCGTTTCAGTTACCTCCCTTGTATCCAGTTATTTTGCAGTTGGAATGTCTGCACCTTCCTGTTAAGTCGTCTTACCGTTCAACAGTACTTAAAATAGACTTGTACTTTCTTATTTCCAGTATTTCAACATTGGCCAAGACTTCCACAGCAGCTGTGGGTGTGGTTTTGAAGGCCTGGTTCTGGATTCGGTCCAAATTTTACACCAATCCCCGAGAGCACAATACTCATAAACAGCGCCCCGAGTGCACTTGCGCGCCCTGCACGTAAGAGGAAGCGCAATGATTTAGCTGTGTGTGATCCAGGCCCTCGGGAGCAATACGGCTTGCAAGGGACGGGATCAGGGGGCTGTATTCAACGGAACCTCTCACGCACCAAGGTAAAGATACCCCCAGTTATTGCATGCCGGTTTTCTCATAAAACTCATTCTAGACGTGGCTTCAACTCATAATTCACGTGAATGGTAGTGCTGCTGGATTTTAGGATCCAGTTTTACGCCAAAATAGGTTGGGTGACCAATCCCATTTGAGTCTTTTCCTGCCACTGGCTTATTTTATTTTCTGTTTAAGAACATGCTTCCTAAATTTGAAAATAGAATGGCCGGTTTAGCTCTTTTGACCGTTTTTTTCCATCCCGCAGCGTAGTATTCCATTCTGTTTGGATACTCTTGCACCTATATCTGCAGTAGCCGTACTCTTTGCCCCGAACTCCCTATAACGAGTTAATCAGCGTACACGGCATTCTGGGAATCCAATTCCCATGCAGCTCATGAATGATCCGAAGCGGACGTCCGTCCACAGGTGCATCCGTGTTGGACATTTTTCGCATCTATTCTTGTTGGGACCCTCCTGTTCGATAAGAATGAATGGATCCAATCACATACGTTTGCATTGACAACGAGTTTTTCTGCAGTTTGTAAACGAGGCCGGTGCGCCACTCTTCGTCACAGGCTTAGTGCTGTAAGTCAAAAAAGTTTGTCACCCCGTGTTTTCTCATCTGTAGTTCATTGAAAATGGTTTGGACAAGGTGTATCACTTGGCCCATCGGCTGACTTCCCTTGCGGAAGCCGCCTTGTGTCCGTGGTAAGCTCTTATTTCGTTCTAAAAAGCAGTAGAGTCCTGCGTTTAAGCTATTTTCACCATGCAAGATAATTACAAGATTTTTCCATTGTTAACAAAGCAGTTTAATTAATATGAAACCATGAAAGAGATACTGGTATATTGTCACAGATCATTTGACAGTTGAAGATTTACATTTTAACACAAATTATCACTTTGAAAACATTGAAGAAATGTTCCAAAATTATACATCTTATTCCAGTTCCTCGGCTCTGAATTCTCGGGTCTACGGCAAATCATCTTATTCCAGTTCCTCAGCTCTGAATTGTCGGGTCTACGGCAAACCATCTTATTCCAGTTCCTCGGCTCTGAATTCTCGGGTCTACGGCAAACCATCTTATTCCAGTTCCTCGGCTCTGAATTCTCGGGTCTACGGCAAACCATCTTATTCCAGTTCCTCAGTTCTGAATTGTCGGGTCTACGGCAAACCATCTTATTCCAGTTCCTCGGCTCTGAATTGTCGGGTCTACGGCACTGGATAGTTAAGCCCAATTGTTTTGTTCTTCATTTTGTCATAGTAACACAATCCTGCCATGGCATTCAACCTTCGTCTATTCAGTAACAACCCAAGTCTCAAGTCATTCCGATTTCAAATAGTTTTAAGTCTGGCTGAGTTTGTTTAATTTTTGTTTTTAAAACACTTAGAATCAGACCAAAAGTGGACTCTCCCTAATGTAATCCCCCGAAAGAGATCCTTAGTAATGGACTCATCCGTGAGAGATCCCCAGTAATGGATTCACCCGTTTGAGACCCCCAGTAATGGATTCACCCATGAGAGACCCTCACAAATGGACTCACCCGTGAGAGACCCCCAATCATGGACTCACCCGTGAGAGACCCCCAGTCATGTACTCGCCCCTTGACAGACCCCCAGTAATGGACTCACCCGTGAGAGACCCGCAGTTGTCGGCTGATGACACAAGGACGAACACCTTGGGATGCCAGTTCGACGATCTTCAAACGAATGTGGTTGGGCAGCGGTCTTCCATTGATAAACACGCCCCCAAGTTGATTGACACGACCTTGTCCTGCGGTGAAATCAAAGATCAAAGATCACCGTTGCTATGACATTGTGCTCAAATGGAAAGCCTCTATTTGCGTAACTTTAAAAGTAAAACCAATCTTATTAAAATCTTAACCTTTAACTCAAAACAAAATCTTACCTTAAAACACTAACAATCTTACCATATAACCCAAACCATTTTACCATATAACCCCAACAATCAACCACATAACCCAACAATCTTACAACATAACCCGAACAATCTTACCATATAACCCAAACCATTTTACCATATAACCCCAACAATCAACCACATAACCCAACAATCTTACAACATAACCCAACAATCTTACCATATAACCCAAACCATTTTACCATATAGCCCCAGCAATCAACCACATAACCCAGCAATCTTACAACATAACCCGAACAATCTTATCATATAACCCAACAATCGTATCATATAACCCGAACCATCTCATCCTACAACCGCAAACAATCTCACCATCAAACACGAACAGTTTTAGCCACATAATTACCAAGATTACCCACTTTAGGTAAGGGTGTGCAGTTAGGGTTAGTGTTAGGGTATCATAATTACCAATGGTTCCCATGCCAGGTCTGAGTACGGAGTAAACTCTGATTTAAGAAAGCATTACTTCTTGTTTATGTCGCTTTACAAATAAAAAATTGCGTAATGGATACTTTTTTTAGGCTAAACATATTTAGGGTCGTTCGCAAATTACATCACGCAAAAAATTACCTTTTTAGACCCCCCCCTCTCCCCCCCCCCCTTGCCACGACGTGTCACAAGTTCTTTACCCCCTCCCCCCTAAGTGTCACGTCACACCTAAAAAAATAAAAACATACAAACAATTTTAATAACTAAACTAAGATTTTATTTTATTCTTTAACATTTTCCCTTAATCATAATGGATTAGGATGTAGTATTATTAGAAATCTGTGACGCGAAACAAACGGAGTCATTCCCGCGCCCAATGTAAAATGGCCACACCAGTTTTTTATCAAAAGATGTATCGCGTTTGAGATTCACGTTCGCTATAATACCTGAGGCAATTTCGACCTCAAATTAATGTTTTTTTAAGTATTGAATACAGATTTTTTTTTAAATTATAACATTTTTAGAAATTTTTTTTTTTTAAATTGTGACGTCACAATTTTTTTTATCCCCCTTCCCTCCTGTCACAAAATGTAACAAATTCTCGACCTCCACCCCTGCCCCGTTTAGGGCAGTGACGTGTTTTACCATACTACGGGCTCGTTCCGTTGTAGAGTTGGGTTCGATTCCGAACAAGGGATTTTTTATCCCTTCTCTTTCTTATTTTTAGTTTTCAGAAGTGCTTTTATAAATCGAATGAACTAATTATAAGAGTGTTAAAATAACAATTACATTTTTATTTTTCAGAAGTGCTTTTAAAATGACTAACCATTAAATAGTTGGAAATAAATATAAATAAAGTGACATATTGTTGCAAACACTGTCAGGGGAATCTCCTATCTCCGTTACGTTTGAGGGGTAATTTTAAGTTGAAAATTAATGTTGCTGCATAAAGTAACTCTACTGTTACAATACATCAACCAGATATCACTGTTGATGAATACCAAAAAATAAATTCTTTTGACGTGATTTTTAAACAGTGGTAATGCTGCTAGTCTCATAACGCGCTTTGTTTATTTATTATCTGGCACAACGCGGGCTGCCTTTAATAGGTGTCATGACATTTATAAGGTGGGATGACATTTATATGGCGGGATGACATTTATAAGGTGGGATGACATTTATAAGGTTGGATGACATTTATAAGTTGGGATGACTTTTATAAGGTGGGATGACTTTTATAAGGTGGGATGACTTTTATAATGTGGGATGACTTTTATAAGGTGGGATGACTTTTATAAGGTGGGATGACATTTATAAGGTGGGATGACATTTATAAGGTGGGATGACATTTATAAGGTGGGATGACATTTATAAGGTGGGGTGACTTTTATAAAGTTGGTACGATTTTTATAAGGTGGGATGAATTTTATAAGTTGCGATTATTTGTATCAGTTGAGATGACTTTTATAAGCTGGGATGACTTTCATAGGGTGGGATGACTTTTATCGTTTGGGATGACTTGTATATTTTGGGATGACTTTTTAAAAGTTAAATGACATTTATGAGGCGTGATGATGTTTATAACTTACAGATGCACATTGCTTTATGTTCCGCAAATTAAAAAAAAAAAATGTTGTTTGAAATACAATCATTAAACGAAAAAAAACTTGATTCACTCAAATTAATGACAACAAAACCATTACACGATATTTTAAGATTGATTTTTCTGCTATATAACAGATCTGCCAGAGAACTTAAAGTTCGTAATAGAAGAGTCAGAGGGATAAATAAAATAAACAAACACATATTTTGATAATTTGTACACCCTTAGAATATGGCTGAAAATGTTATGATTATGATACGTGTTATGGTTTGGGTTCTATTAGTTAAAATTAGGTTTAGGTTCTATTAGTTAAATTATAATTAGGGTTTGGGTTCTATTAGTTAAATTAGAGTTAGGGTTTGTGGTCTATTAGTTAAATTAGCGTTAGGGTTTTGGTTCTGTTAGTTAAATTATAGTTAGGGTTTGTGGTCTATTAGTTAAATTAGGGTTAGGGTTTTGGTTCTGTTAGTTAAATTATGGTTAGGGCTTTGGTTCTATTAGTTAAATTAGGTTTAGGGTTTGGGTTCTATTAGTTACATTTACATAATGTGCACATGTTCAAATGAGGGATCAGCCGCTAGTTAAGACTTATCGTGATGGTATTGGTGGTGATGATGAAAGTAGTGACGATGGTAGCTATGATGGTATTGTTGGTGATGGTGAAAGTAGTGATAATGGTAATCATAATGGAAATTTCGGTGATAATAATTGAAAGTACAGTAGGACAAATAATATATAGTCGACCCGGGTTGTCTTAGTGATAATAAAACACTAGTCTCCAGTCTATAAATTACTAGTTATAATCTTTTAATCATTAAATTACTTATGACACTGAACTGATAATAATGTGTTTGTCTTTGGTGATCGTATACCTCCTGTTACATTGCAGATTGGAGTAAACTGATGACGCTATTAAATTGATAACGCTATTAAATTGATGACGCCATCGAATTGATGACATTGTCGAATCGATGCCGTTTCATCGAATTGTTGAAGGCTTACCTTTCATTAGCGTCTCCTGCTCCATGGCCGCAAACTCCATCAATCAGAATTTGTTTTTGTTTATTTGGACACAAGTGGTGTTATATCCGTACGTAGTGAAATCTTTGTCTACATTGGGACACTACCAGGAACATACCATCTCTGTCAACTAATCACATAGCTAGCGTCGTCATGAAGCTGACCTACGATGATCGCAATCTATACTTCTTTATAATCAACAAGACCAACTTTTTTAACCCTTCACATAAAGGGGCTGGTTATTCAAGCAATCGCTTTAAGTGATATCGCTACTGAGATATTTAACTCATGTTCACATGAATATGGTACAACATTTTTAAAAAGCTCCAAAAAAATATATATAAAAATTCACTTCCTGTCAAACACGAGGAACGGCCATCGACAAGTCATCAACATACACAAAGTTTCACGGCCCATTGGGCAGCTCACATCTGTAGTCTTGATAAATGACTGTTAGTTACTGATACAACACGTTCTGTCTAGGCAGGTGGGTGGAGGATGGGGGGGTGTGACCCCCCCCCCCCCCCCGGCCAAGGTGCTGGCAGACGTGGTCAGGGTTCCGCTAATTAAATATGGTTAGCCTAACGAGCCAATTGAAAGCCCCGATGTCTTAAACTGACAGCTCGAAAAAAAATGCCGAATGGAATTCTTGCGGGCCAGACGGTGAGTGGCAGGTCAAAAAGAAATCTTGAACACTTATATTTATTTAAACAGTAATGTATATATATATATATATATATATATATTTACTTAGCTATGTACCGCATTGTTCTAAGTATATTTGTAATATCCCGAGTATAGGCATAGGCCACGCCCCTAGTTTAAAGACTGACATCCGAGAGAAAAAATGTGTGGAGGTTGGGTTTGGAAGGTATACTCGTAACAACACCGCATATACCTTTAATGCAGTGAGTAGCTTTATGTTTTTCATTTTTAACAAATCTTTCAAAAGTTGCCCGAAGAATTGCATTTCTCAAGAAAATAATTATGTTACACAACTTAGGAATTGTAACAATGGGGAAAATAGAATAAATATGGGGGGAAATAGCGTAAATATGGGGGAAATAGCGTAAATATGGGGGAAATAGCGTAAATATGGGGGAAATAGCGTAAATATGGGGGAAATAGCGTAAATATGGGGGAAATAGCGTAAATATGGGGGAAATAGCGTAAATATGGGGGAAATAGCGTAAATATGGGGGAAATTACCGAGATATGGCGTAATAGTAATAGTTGCTGGAGCATTTTGTTTTCTGTTATTAAAACAAATGAGTTGTAAGTATTGTAAGATTCCTAACTTAAGACCCGGTCCATTCTTCTAAAAAAATGTTAGTTTCAAATCATTTAGTCCATTCTTTAAAATTGACAAAGATGGCCACCCATCCTTCTTATCAGTGTGTCAAAATTCAATAAAAGAACTTATTTAAACCTAATGAAACTGGCCAATAATAAGGAGATATACGCAAATATACCAACATCTTTGAGCAACTTACGAAGTTGTCATTGTTGCACTGCCTGTACCTTTAGAATACATTTTTTCAAACATGAATCAAACGTATCCCAAAATTGCATTGACCATCAAATTATCCCAAAACATTGCCTTGAACTTCAAATTATCCCAAAAATTTATATTATTATCAAATTATCCCAAAATTGCCTTGACCATCAAATTATACCAAAATTGCCTATACCATGAAGTTATCCCAACATTGCATTGACCATCAAGGTATCTCAACATTGCTATGACCACCAACTCATCCCAACGTTGCTATGACCGTCAACTTACCCCAAAATTGTCTTGACCATCAAATCATCCCCCCTTCCACCAAAATAAAACACTGCTACTGGCCGAAAGCTCCGCCCTCAATAAAAAACAAACAAAAAAATTGCACCTACCAAGGGGTGGACTGACGCTCCCAGCACCCCACCTCCTGCGCCACTGCTCCGTTGTTTCCATAAAACTTTGCCAAATGCCTTATGCTAATGGTTTCACTCCTAGAAAGAAACGGGCGAGCAATCTGTATGCTAATTTCAGGCTGTAAGTCACGCACGATTCGCCAAAGACTTTATGGGTCGTTAAGAGAAAGTGTTCAGAGCCTTTGCCAGACAGCATAGATGCAAAATAGGAACGAGAGTTCTATATATATTTATTCCGCTGGGAAAAGATTTTTTAATTATGTTTTTTTAAGTTAAGAACCTTTAATTCTATTTTTTTTATTTCCAACTAGAGAAATAATGCAAAAAGATTTTGTATCGATAACCTTTGTAGAATACTTTCTTATTTGAGATCGCTATAGGAATGGTCTTTTTTTTCCAAACACTTTTGTCATTTTAACCAATTGTTTAACGCAGATTTACTAGGTTGTCATAATAATTTACATGGATTAGAAATAACGTCACACACATGAAAAGAACTCGACTTTTTTATGCGGTCCAAAAACAAAACTCGAGTTTTTCATGCGGTCAAATCAAAATTCGAATTTTCCATTTGGTACACACAAAAATTGACTATATCATGTGGTACAAAAAAATGCTCGACTTTTTTCATGTGGTACGAAAATTACTCGACCCCTGAGTCGTATTCGGTTCTCTGAAAGAATAGAAGTCTATGAGTGTTGTTGTTGTTGTTTTATACTCATCAGTAATAACAAGTGACTCTCAAAATATGTTATTAGTAGATATAATTATACAATTGGTTCCTTGTTCCATAGAATTTTGCCGACCCCTAGTATATATAGCACAACAAAGTAGAATCATGGCGGGGAAGGAGCACGACAAGGGTAGATATTTTAGCAGTGAGGAAATATTTCTGATGAAAAAATTGAAGAATAAGGCCATGATTTGTACATGCCCCGAGATGTGTTCAGATAACATAATACGTCGATACGTATTGAGATAACATACTACATTGAGATGTATTGAGATAACATACTACATCGAGATGTTTTGAGATAACATTTTACATTGAGATGTATTGCGATAACATACTACATCGAGATGTAGTTAGATAACATACTACATCGAGATGTATTGAGGTAACATACTACATCGACCAGTTTCAGGATCCGTCCGTACGGCATCAACACGCATCCAACCAGACACCGCATGGTACGCCCCGACCGACAGCACCGTGACGGATTGCAATAATTAATTGGTCATCTCGTTTTATGTAGCAGTCCGCGCTCCGTCGACGGCGTCATCCATTCGACAGGCGTGTTGGTCACGGTGCCGGTGTGTCATTTGTGTGTTTGTGGCTTTCTTTGACTACTGCCACCAGTTGTCATGACGTCTGGAAAGGAGCCCCGGGTCGGGTGAGTGTTAGTGGAGTCGTTGTAAACGTTAACGTTACGTTAAGCTGGGTGTCAAGAAAGTCACTGTAACAGTTAACAATTATGTTTAACAGGATTTAGTAGTAAAAAAAAAAGTGTTGATGATGGGACTTATTGGAGTTACAAAAGATGTGAATGATACAACATTGCATAGTAACAGAGATAATCATTAGACATATACTATTCAACGACTCAAGTATGTATAATGGAACAATATGACACATCTATCATTCTATATACGACTCAATTATGTATAAATGCCACCATATGACACATCTCCCATTCCATCTACGACTCATGTACGTCATGTTTTGATCCTGAACACATTGTACTGTTTGTGAAGTTCTGGGTTTTTTTTCCGTTGCGGATGTTCGTGCAGTGTGTGGTATGCGAACAGCCACTGGCGTAGTAAGAGTGAGGCGTAGGGGGCGCCCCCCCCCCCCGCGATGCACTTTTTTTCCTCCTCAATATTGAGATACGGCCATTAGGCCCAGCCACATGGTTTCTTTGTTCGTTGGTTTGTTTGTTTTTTTCAAAGGATGACATAGAGATAGGCACATTCCAGGTGGCCCTAACCCTAACTGCGCCACTGATAACAGCTGTACAGTTGATAATGATTGCTATGAGAGATGTTAGGTCTGTGACAAGCTTTGCAGAATTTACGTGCTACCAAACTTCAAATTTTGTCACTTCTTTTCACTGCTTTTCTTATTTTCAGAATTATTTTGTCTTTTGAAAAAAATATTTTAATAAGAAATGTGATAATGACTTTAAAAAACTATAAAATATTTTTTTTAATACTAAAATTTAAGAAAGTTTGTCTCATTTATTGTGTGTTTAGTTGGTATATTAAAAAAAATCTATTCTTACATAGGTTTCGGGGAAAAGAAGAAAAGTTGGGGGGGGGGGGGGAGAGATACAAAGTACGACAATGTATTTTGAAAAGGGGGGTTGGGGCAGATACAAAGTAGGACACTGTATTTTATATTTACACACGAATATACTTTATAAATGCAAGCTACACCCAACACCCCCCTCTGACCCTTAAATTATGAAAACGCCCCTGTGCCTACATTATCGGAAACGCAAAGGAGCCTGAAATCATCACCACGCCCCTGAAGACGTTACAATTTATTCAGGCCAACGCATCATTTCTATAACACAATTAACTCTAGATAACAGGACCAATTACTCTTCACGATTCCCCATTCCGGCCGGGATCATGTGGAGTCGTCCCCCCTGGCCAACTCATGGAATAATTAAATCGGCGAACACTGGCGGCTCTGCAGGTGGGCACGGATAAGGTGGAAACAATTCAACGAAAATGTATGTAAAGACGCAACAAGAAGATTCCAGAGCCAAAAACGTGACGTCAGTACGAACCTCAGCGGGCAACCTTTCCCACCTCTCACTAACTCCCCCCCCCCTTTTTTTCCCCAAAAAGCCACAGCTGTGGCGAATGTAACGAAATTGACCACACTATCTATAAAAATAAACTACAACTACTAAATAAAAATTTTATGAAGAAAAAAACTTTTAGTTGCATTAAAATTTAATTTTAAATTATCCTTTCCCTTTTATTAAAAGCGTGCCTGACGATGATTCGGCCGACATGACACCTGGTGGGTTCGATTAGTATTTAAATTGTAGATTAATATCTACTTCTTTTTTTAAAATTAAAAATAATTTTGGGCAAAACCAAATTCCCCACACTGTAAAGTCTATTTAGCCAGAGTGTTAAGTCCATTTGCCACACTGTAAAGTCCATTTGCCACACTGTAAAGTCCATTTGCCACACTGTAAAGTCCATTTGCCATACTGTAAAGTCTATTTGCCACACTGTAAAGTCTATTTGCCACACTGTAAAGTCCATTTGCCACACTGTAAAGTCTATTTGCCACACTGTAAAGTCCATTTGCCACACTGTAAAGTCCATTTGCCACACTGTAAAGTCCATTTGCCACACTGTCAAGTCCATTTGCCACACTGTCAAGTCCATTCGCCACAAGTGTCGGTTAGCGATACGGCTGCGCACCCCGTCTCAATCTTAGCTGTGACGAAGGCTTAAAACGTGTTAACTTTGGGTGTGACGGATGGTTTAATACTTGTTAACTTTAGGTGTAAAAAGTTTTTAACATCGTTAAATTTAGGTGTAACAAAAATCTTTAAACATTAAGTGTATATATGTGAACCAAGGAATCTTCAGTGTGATGGGTGTTAAAGCCATTAGTTTAGAGGATGGAATCAAGAACCTCAAATCAAGTATCTAAAGTCAAGGACCTAAAGTCAATTACCTAAAGTTAAGTACCTAAAGACAAGTACCTAAAGTCAAGTAACTAAAGTCAAGTACCTAAGGTCAATTACCTAAAGTCGAGTACCTAAGGTCAAGTACCTAAAGTCAAGTACCTAAGGTAAATGACCTAAAGTCAAGTACCTAAGGTCAATTATCTGAGGTCAAGTATCTAAGGTCAATTACCTAAAGTCAAGTACCTAAAGACAAGTACCTAAAATATTAAATCGATTTGGAATCGAATCCATGACAAACGCGTGGTATAGGATAGGTGAGCATTTTAACATTGCACCCACAGACATGTTAAGTAGTAAAACTAATTGTGAAATGTGCCATCATTTCTTAAACTAAAGGAGGGTACCCACCACTAAAAAATTGGGTTAAAAGGGTTGGGGGGGGGGGCTATTTGTACTGGTGTCACGCGATATTTATGATGTAATTACATGCACTCTAATTTATTTTGTGCCTTACAACCAGTCAAAACAGTCTGACTTCAGGGATATTAGACTGTTGTGTTTCTGTAACCGTGGATATATCCATAAAGTGCCCAGTTAAAGGGATATTAACTGTTGTGTTTCTGTAACAGTTGATATATCCATAAAGTGCCCAGTTAAAGGGATATTAGACTGTTGTGTTTCTGTAACCGTGGATATATCCATAAAGTGCCCAGTTAAAGGGATATTAGACTGTTGTGTTTCTGTAACAGTTGATATGTCAATAAAGTGCCCAGTTAAAGGGACATTAGACTGTTGTGTTTCTGTATCAGTTGACATATCCATAAGGTGTCCAGTTAAAGGGACATCAGACTGTTGTGTTTCTGTCTATAGACGGTCAAGTTAGAGAACTTGACATGGATAACTCAATAAACAGGAACATTTCTTGAACCTACTTATCTACTCATCAGTCCTAACCCACCCACATCCTCCCCCCCTCCCCGGGGTCCATACATATCTTACCACTCTTTACTGGGGAATCTGGAGGTTGGGGGGGGGGGGGTTGTGGGGTCCTATGCATAAATCCTAAAATTAATTTACTCAGACGGGAACCCCTGTGGTTGGATTGGGGTTGGAGTTTGTAGCTAGGAGGTGGGGCGCCGATTGGGGTTGGAGTTTGTAGCTAGGAGGTGGGTCGCCGATTGGGGTTGGAGTTTGTAGCTAGGAGGTGGGGCGTCTGTTTTATTTTGTTGATGTTAAGATTCCAAATGTAGCAAGGGGGTGCATATTATTTTAGTTTGATAGTATAAAAACATACTTACAAGACTACCCGTACCCTTGCCTCACCTTAAACCATCCAACATCAGTATTGAAACGGTCGATACAATTTAGACACTTAGATGTTTCGATGTACATGATTTTAAAGCAGTGAGCCTCAAACCTTTTCTTTAAGCTCTCCATTTGGGTTTATGTCTCCGCTTTTTTAAAAAAACAACTCTATGAGCATTATATCATCCATATCTGTTTACTCTGTCTGAAGAGCTCGAGTGCACTTTCCCATACAATCATAAACATTAAATGGAAAACCGCACACACTAAAGGGGTATATGTTAAAAGATGTGTATTTTTAAAAGTTTCGCGGAAGTGACGTAATCATTCAATTCTTTTTCTTCCCCGCTATTGTCCCGTACTTATAGTGGCTGGCAATAATAACGTAGAAACAGGTCGGGATATGATTACAGTTGCCGCATGGATATGAGGCGAAGGCGTGTGGCGACCCTAGCCGATGATTCCAAATATGCAGACTTGAGGGTACTGCTCCTAGGCAACCTCTCTTTTTATCACTTCCCAGCTGCGGCGTGAATTAGTCATACCGCAGAAAACCACGTAAACCCTATTAGAGGGCGTCTGTTAACACCTACGAGTCCCCCCGGGGTGGGAAGGGGGGGCTTTAGAGACGTAAATTGTATCCACCCCAGCCCAAGGAAGTCCGGCCCGGTTGCTGTGTAAGCATCACCCCGGCTGGCCAGGCGTCCCTTCTCTGATGCGGCCTCACTCGCATAGTCAATCGAGTGGAAGGGTGGGTGGGGCCATCTCAGGGGCGGGGAGCACTCGGCATGCCGCTTCGCGGCCTGACTGGAATAGAGACCACTGGGGGAGTGGTTGAATGCCGGTTGAGGGCGGTGGAGGTGTGCTGGGGAAGACCTTATGAGCCTTGGCTCGATGGTCTGCTGATTTTCTTAAGTTAGTTAGTTAGTGGCTGGCAAAAATATAGGGTATATTCACGAATGAAAAAACAAATTTTTTTTTTAATTTTGGGGAAGAAAAGAGCATATTGTGTTGATGAGTATCATTTCCGCTTTCATACCATTTGTGGTTGTCATGGTTTGGGTGACGTTACCGTGAATTGAGATAAAAGAATTCAGAATAATGGTATACATTTTTTTTTAAAACTATTTTATTTGATCTGTTTTATTTAACCCTCTTTAATTTACTACAATCGAGATTAGACAAAACAAATATGAGTTTTGGAACCAACCCAAACTGGTCAAAGTAGGCGGCAACCGCGGGCAAGCTACTCTGTTTTACACGAACTTGAACGCACCCCGTAGAAGTGAAGATGGCAAAAAAATCTTTATGCAGCAGACAAAATATATTAGTGTAGATAGAAAGAGAAATATGTTTTTACATTATTTTGAAATAGTTGAATCTATTACGAGACATTTATGTAAAAGTAACGAAAAATAAAAAAACTATCAAAGACTGATTTTTTATACATTCAGTAAAATATACGGATGAAATCTCAGTTAAATTTAAATCTCAGACAACCGTTGGTTCAAAACACATGCACCCGATTGTATTGAATAACAAAATAACAAACAAAATCCCTTCTTTTCATTCCGAAATCTATGCGTGCCCTTGACACTACTCAGCATACCCCCTTACACTACTCACCATACCTCTTGCCACTACCCACCATACCCCCTTACACTACTCACCATACCCCCGCCACTACTCACCATACCCCCGCCACAACTCACAATAGCCCCTGACACTGGCCACGAAACATCGTCATTTGTGAGCAAGAAAACCTAAAGGCGACTCCAAGATCAGAGTAATATGATTTCATTATATCATAATTGTATTGCATTGCTTAGTTCCTCACCTTCAATGGACAATGGTCGAAGTAGACCCAACCCTGCTAGGTGGTAGGAAAAACTTGGACTGAACATCATTTTCTTTTTGTTTTAGCAGGGTCCAAGATCAAAATAAGATTTGCCTAAGACTGATCAGTTCTGTCTTTACACATCCAATACAATCTTGTCCTACACTGCGAATAGATTCCTGTCCTACACGGCGAATAGATGCCTGTCCTACACGGCGAATAGATTCCTGTCCTACACGGCGAATATATTCCTGTCCTACACAGCAAATAAAATCATGTCCTACACAGCAATATTTAGGTGCGACTCCACGGCAAATAAAATCATGTCCTACACAGCAAATAAAATGATGTCCTACTCAGCAAACGTAATCCTAACTCACACAATGAAAATGGTTTTGTCCTACGCGACAAATTCTGTCCTAAAACCAGAAAATAAAATCCTACTGCCCACAGCAAGATAGTTCCGTCCTACATAGCGAATATAATTATGTCCTACACAGCACATATAATTATGTCCTACCCAGCAAATATAATCCTGTCATGTACAGCGAAGATGGTTTTGCCCCGCGGCGCTAAACAAAAGCTGGTCTTTCACAGAAAGATTGGTGCGTCCTTCAAAGCAAATATAATCCTGAAAGGCACATCAAATAACGCCTTAATCTAAGCATCAATTTAAAATATTTTAGTAATATTCTTAAGAGTGCGGCTAATTTTCTTCAAAATTATGGCGTTTTCCAAGTGAAATAATGGACATATTTCATAAAAGTCACCAATAGTTTTTAAAAGACATATTTTCATCAACTTAAGGTGTTAGATATGTGCTTCTTGTGTCCAAATCATCCTGTATCTCGAGTGGAAATGATGCTTGAAACAGCTAATCCATAGTGAAAGGAGGTAAGTTTTCAACACCTTGTACTGACATGACATATCTATCTTCCTGGCTCTCTAAGGCCGTCATCCTTGGGTATTACCTCTGTACTCCTTGCGAAATACCTCTGTACTCCTTGCGTGTTATCTCTGTCCTCCTTGCGTGTTATCTCTGTCCTCCTTGCGTTTTACCTCTGTCCTCCTTGCGTGTTACCTCTGTCCTCCTTGCGTGTTACCTCTGTCCTCCTTGCGTGTTATCTCTGTCCTCCTTGCGTATTACCTCTGTCCTCCTTGCGTATTACCTCTGTACTCCTTGCGTGTTATCTCTGTCCTCCTTGCGTGTTACCTCTGTTCTCCTTGCGTGTTACCTCTGTCCTCCTTGCGTGTTACCTCTGTCCTTTTTGCGTATTTCCTCTGTCCCACTGGAGTATTACTTCTGTCCTCCTGGTGTATTACTTCTGTCCTCCTGGTGTATTAACTCCGTCCTCGTGGTGTATTAACTCTGTCCTCCAGGAGAATGAACTCTCTCCTCCTGGGGTAATGCCTCCTAAATACTTGTGAACGTAAAATTAAAATAACGACAACATCGGAAAGAAATACGCCTCCTCCCTTCCAACATCCACAGCCAATATCCACTAAGCCAAGGATACATTCTCTGCTGCACTTGTATCCCCCATTGACGGCGTGAAGAGATTAGATGGATCCCTGCTGGTGTCACGGTCCGGCGACCACGCCAATAATATCTGCTCCTGTCACGGTCCGGCGATCACTCCAATAATACGTGCTGCTGTCACGGTCCGGCGATCACGCCAATGAAATCTGCTCCTGTCATGACTGTATGACCACGCCTCTGATTCCGCACCATTGAGAAAAGTGGTTTGTGTTTATAAAAAAAAATATTTATACTGGGTAATTAATTTGTAAAATGGTCTCTATAGAGAGGTTAAAAAAGAAGCCATTATAAGCAATAAGTTGTTTTATTGGTTAATAGTATGCTACCCCAAAGTGTCATATGTTGAAAGCGTATAATAGATAAAGTGTATAATATCTGTTATATTAGTGACGATAAAGATGTGAATTGCGTTTTCTGTTTTCCGGTTTCCTAGCCAAGCTGTTCCATTCATTACCTATCAATTTTTACTACTAAGCAACAACGAATTTTCACATGCAAAAAAAAAAAAAAAAAAAAAAAAAATTAAAAAAATAATAAGTAATGAAAATTACCCTCTACATGTCTCTCTTCAAATCCAGAAACTACGTCAAAATGTTTCATTTGTAGAATCTATCTAATTAAACAAATCTACCCCAAAGTGTCATTTGTAGAATCTATCTAATTAAACAAATCTACCCCAAAGTGTCATTTGTAGAATCTATCTAATTAAACAAATCTACGCCAAAAGGTTTCATTTGTAGTATCTATCTAATTAAACAAAACTACGCCAAAAGGTTTCATTTGTAGTATATATCTAATTAAATAAAACTACGCCAAAAGGTGTCATTTGTAGTATCTATCTAATTAAACAAAACTACGCCAAAAGGTTTCATTTGTAGTATCTATCTAATTAAACAAAACTACGCCAAAAGGTTTCATTTGTAGTATATATCTAATTAAATAAAACTACGCCAAAAGGTGTCATTTGTAGTATCTATCTAATTAAATAAAACTACGCCAAAAGGTTTCATTTGTAGTATCTATCTAATTAAACAAAACTACGCCAAAAGGTTTCATTTGTAGTATCTATCTAATTAAACAAAACTACGCCAAAAGGTTTCATTTGTAGTATCTATCTAATTAAATAAAACTACGCCAAAAGGTGTCATCAAGCTCATTCATCGTGCCAATCTTTAGTTTGAAGGCTATCACTATTTTGCTGGTCTTCAGCGAGTCCTTGAAAATCACTTTTGGTGCCGAGTCTGACACGCAAAACGGAATTTGCATAACCCGGGGCGAACATCTTTATACTCCTGAATATCACAATTTATACTCACACTAATTTTCATATTCCTGAATGTCACAATTTAAAATCACTTTTCCCCGCTGCCCTGGAACTGCGACCTCGAAAACTCAAATCTCATCTACAGGTAGACAATAGACCTTATACATATATTCAGTTTGTACACTGTAGACATTATACGAATATGTACACAAAAGGCATCAGAAGGTTAAATTTTATATATATATCATAACATCTCGCAGATCTCACTCTTAAGAACAGTTAACCGGTGGCTATAAGCATCGTTACCAGTGGTTAACCGTGACAGTAACAGAGAATAAAAGAGTCTGTTCTCTTTGAGAAATGTCATTTGTTTGCTATTACTAGCGAGTTTGCTGCTTAAGAAATAGTATTGGAAATTAAAGCTGTATAGCGAGATTCTACTGTAGTGAAATGAGAACATCACCTTTGATATCATCTTTGACATCACCTTTGACATCACCGTTAACATCACCTTTGAAATCACCTTTGACACCACCGTTAACATCACTTTTGACATCACCGTTAACATCACCTTTTACATCACCTTTAACATCACCTTTGATATACAGTTTTTAGCAATCACCCAAACCGTTAACATCACCTTTAACATCACCTTTGACATCACCGTTGATATACAGTTTTAAGGCTCAGTCACCCTAACCGTTAACATCATCTTTAACATCACCTTTGACATCACCGTAAACATCACCTTTATGTCAATGTTCTCTGAAACCATCATCAAAATACCACCTCCCTCATTCACACCTTCACCTGCACCTTACCCAAACCGTCTACCACAACCACCCTTGCACCTGCACCTTACCCACATCGTCTACCACATCCGCATCTTTTTCTGCACCTCACCCACAACGTCAAACGTATCCACATCAGCACCGTCTCCTTAACCCACACCTCCTCTTTCATCCACAGATTCAAATGCACCGGACCCTCTACATTCAAACACATGTGTAGCAGCGTCGTGAACATTTGATCATGAACAGACATTTTGAACTTTCAAGTTCGTAACTAATTTTTTTTTTTTTTTTGGGGGGGGGGGTGTGTGTCATTTTTTGCCTGCACTTTTCTTTTTGTAATCCCAGGTCTTATTTCTTGTTTTATATAGAGCTATCATTTGATATTGGGCTACAGTCCACACCTCAAGAATTGGCCTACGCCAGACTCTAGTGTTTGTGATATGTTATGTGCTATTTATTTGATGCGGTCTTAAGGTCGCGTGGTAGTGCTTAGTTGTGTGGTGATGTAGAGGTCTGTCCTAACGTAGGAAAAAAAGGTGGTAATGCAGATAGCTGTTGAAATGTAGAACTTTGTGGTAATGTATAGTTATGCAGTAATGTAGAGAGACTTAATGGTAAGGTAGAGAGAGATGTAGCAGTGTAAAGGTATGTGGTAATGTAGAGAGACTTAATGGTAAGGTAGAGAGAGATGTAGCAGTGTAAAGGTATGTGGTAATGTAGAGAGACTTAATGGTAAGGTAGAGAGAGATGTAGCAGTGTAAAGGTATGTGGTAATGTAGAGAGACTTAATGGTAAGGTAGAGAGAGATGTAGCAGTGTAAAGGTATGTGGTAATGTAGAGAGACTTAATGGTAAGGTAGAGAGAGATGTAGCAGTGTAAAGGTATGTGGTAATGTAGAGAGACTTAATGGTAAGGTAGAGAGAGATGTAGCAGTGTAAAGGTATGTGGTAATGTAGAGAGACTTAATGGTAAGGTAGAGAGAGATGTAGCAGTGTAAAGGTATGTGGTAATGTAGAGAGACTTAATGGTAAGGTAGAGAGAGATGTAGCAGTGTAAAGTTATGTGGTAATGTAGAGAGACTTAATGGTAAGGTAGAGAGAGATGTAGCAGTGTAAAGTTATGTGGTAATGTAGAGAGACTTAATGGTAAGGTAGAGAGAGATGTAGCAGTGTAAAGTTATGTGGTAATGTAGAGAGACTTAATGGTAAGGTAGAGAGAAATGTAGCAGTGTATAGTTATGCACTAATGTAGAGAGACTTAATGGTAAGGTAGAGAGAGAGATGTAGCAGTGTAAAGTTATGTGGTAATGGAGATTTGTGTGCTATTGTAGAGTTATGTGGTAATGTGGATAGATGTGGTACTGTAAAGTAGGGGTGGTCAAACTTTTTTGTTCCGGGGGGGGGGGGGGGCCACATTGACAAATGTAAAGCTACCGCATGTATATTATGAAAACTATGGGGGGGGGGGGCGCCGCATGTATATTATGAAAGCTATTGGGGGGGCACCGAATGTATATTATGAAAACTATTGGGGGGGGGGGCGCCGCATGTATATTATGAAAGCTATATTGGGGGGCCGCATGTTTATTATGTCCAATTTTTATATGCCAATAAACATTTCTCTATATTAAAATCGGTAAATTCGCATTTTAGCATTACATGACAAAAGTCAAGGACTGTTTAAAAAAAAAAAAATTAATAAGAGATTTGATCAAAAATGTTAAAACAGTCTTATCGGTACATGTAATTCTGTAAAATTCAACAAAATAACTTAAACACAATTTTTTTTTTTTAAATTTCCTAATGCCTTTGAGGGCCGCATAATATCAGTTGCCGGTCCGTAAATTGCCCATCTCTGCTGTAGAGGGATTTGGAACCGTAAAGCTATGTGGTACTGTAGCGTTATGTGGTATTATATATATGTGTGGTACTGGGGGAGAGCTGTGTTAATGTAGGATTTTGTGGTAATGTAGAGTGATGTCGTACTGTAGAATGTTGGTTAACGTCCTGTCAAGGTCTTTGTCTATACGGAGTCCACACTTTTGTATCAATATTAACACTACATGCATCGAGTGAAATGTAAGAATGTTACTAATAATGAGTTCATTCTTCATAATCATTTTAATGTGAGAGTTACTGCTTAGTTACGGCTTAGTTACGGCTTAGTTCGTCCAGTGCTTACGAGGCCATTAATGGGTCAAGGCCGTCTCTTAACCAAAACCAATGCCTATTTTTTATGACGGCCTTGAAGCACAATTACATGGGACAAAAAATGTGATTGTAACTGGCCTGCTGCCCCCCCCCCCCCCCCCCCCCCGTTAAAAGTTGGTGGCTTATCTCTAGCGCCATTTTCCTTCCGATGTCACGAAATTTAAAATGATGTTCAATGATTGTTTATCTGAGACTATGTCGTACCAACTCACTACTGGAGAGGAGTAACTGTAATTCTCTGGCCCCATCTCCACCATTTCTCACGGCAAAACACTGCAGGTAAGACGGCCTAAGGTTTCGGGATCAACGAAATGGTTTAGGGTGTAAGAAGAGACGTCCATTTGCTTTCAAAATATTAATTTTCAGTGTGTTTTTTTCCCCGTTTGTCGGCCGATGAAACCTTTAAACCCAGCATGGTGTTTAAGCTTAGGGTTAAGGTTGGGATTAAGGATATAGGATTAATGGTTAAGATTAAGTTAGAGTTAGTGTTAGGAGTAGGATTTATATTTAGCATGCTTAATATTAAGCATAACAATAAATGTAATCATAACCCAAACGCTTACTCTAACTTAACTACTATTTCAGTGTTAATGGCATGATTCAGGTCGGGGTTGGGGTAAGGGTTATGATTAAGTTTAGGGTTATTTTTAAGATTACTGTTAGGGTTAATTCTCTATGCGCGGGTCAAATTTGTTTTTTTGTTTTTTTTTTTATAAATCTTTGTTATGTCATCCCTCACATCTTCTCGACAGCTACTTTTCACCAGTTAGTTTGTATTCTTTCCGTATCGACTTTTGCTATATTTCCACATTAACCTTGCAATTTCAATCCCCCTCTTACTGACCCGATAGTTCCTCTGACTGTCCAAATACAACGGCCTGTCTTGAGTAACAATAACAGTCCTAAGCCTAAGAGCCTCTGACTGTCCTACCATTTTTTTAAGCGCCTCCGACTGCCCCTACCAATGAATCCCTACGCAGCCCTCGTACTGATAGTCCTCACCGGACTGACCACTGGTGTCACGGACCAGGTCAAGAACAGGTTTTTATCCGACCACAACACAGCCAGGGACATCGCTCACGTTCCGCATCTGGTATGTTGGTGTGTTGACCCACTGACCGTGGGTGCTGGGAATATGTTTTGGCCAACAAATCCCTTGTGGTATAAATAGCTTATAATTTACGTATTAAAGAGCTTATTGAAATTGGGACAAAATTAGACTGTACTTAGAATTATAAGAATACAATCACAACGGGTGCATTTGAATTTTTATATTTTATGAACTGTATCTTTATGAAATGGCTTCTTCTCCTTGGCCCTAAATACTTGAAGTTGTATTTCTAATTTCATTTTTTTCACTAATTTTTTTTTCTGACGAGGAGTGCTGGAGTCAGATGCGTAGATAGAGTGTTTGGCGCCCGGGGACAAGATTCATTTTAAAGAGACCCCCTTACTTTTATTCAACTCTCGAACCCATTATTTTCATCAATAAAATAATATCCAAGCACATTTTGGCGCCCCTAACTAGTCTGGCGCCCAGAGACATCTGCCCCCCTCTTTCCCCCTTAGCTACGCCTGCAGCTAGAGTATACTTTCTTTCTGAGTTAGAGTGAGCCTAGATTTACTTCATCTGCCACATTGGCCCAAGCTTTGTTGCTTCATGTCACATCACGTCATCAAAAGAAAGTATATCTTATTACCTTTCCTTATCGAATATCGCCCTAGTTTACGGCTTCTCTTGTTCTACTTCGCTCCATGTTTTCCCCCTACCAATGTTTCTTTTCAAGTGGGTCAGAAAACGCAGGTTAAATAGTATTAAATACACTGTATAGAATTGAGCCTTTTTACTGAGTTCCAGCGTCTCATTACAGCCAGTAGCAATTGATGTTTATTTAAAATTATGCCTTGCGTTTCCTAATCCCCTTCCCCTCTGGTTGGCCTTGGCCAAAACTGCTGCCCAGTCCTATGCCCTGTCCTATGCCCTGTCCTATGACCAGTCTTATGTAGCGAAAAAGTCCCGCCAGGGGCAATCTTTGACCCAACACCCCCTTCTTCCTACGCCACTGTGAAGAATGTAGCAAGGTTTTTTGAAACGCCAACGAATTCCATTTAAATATAGAAGATACCTAATTATGTTATTTTGAGGGGGGTGGGGGTTGTCAATAAGTTGTTTTTTTTACATTCTGCACAGACTTTTAAAACTAGACGCATCGAACACATACAGACAAGACTAACTTAACAGAACACTGAAAAGAAACACATTAAATTTATTTTCTATAAAATGTGTATTGAAACGATTTGAAACACTGGAACATAAACGAAAAAAAAAAAAAACAAACAAACGCAAAAAGAGGAATTATGAACTGTTTGGTATTTGTTTCCCAGGCGTGGAGTGTGGCCCTCGAGAACTACGCCAGAACATGGGGAATGAAGTGTTTGTGGCAACACAGCAATGGGCCGTAAGGGGAAAACATCTACAGCTCTTCTCGTAAGTTGACGGTTGAAACTGAGATATCACGACGCGTTGTTAATCATTGTTAAATTTTACTTTCGCCGGGTTTGAAATTGTTTAAAGAAGCTGTCAAGACTTCAAATTACTCAAATAAACAAAGGGACATTTTAAACAAAATTAAAAGATAATAGACAGGTGTACAATGTTTGAAAGGTAAGAGAAAATTACACAGTGTTTACAAGGTAATAGACAATTGTACAATGTTTGGAAGGTAATAAACAATTATACAATGTTTGAAATATAATAGACAATTATTACAATGTTTGAAAGGTAATAGACAATTATTACAATGTTTGAAAGGTAATAGACAATTATTACAATGTTTGAAAGGTAATAGACAATTATTACAATGTTTGAAAGGTAATAGACAATTATACAATGTTTGAAAGGTAATTAAACAATGTTAGAAAAGTAATGGGCACTTATACAATGTTTGAAATGCTATATATTTTCAAAAAATTATATGAAATGTCATAAAAAGTTTTGAAATGTTTGAAAGTCTCATGAGAACGCATCAATATATATTATGTAGCGTTATAAAAGTTTCAATAGTATTGTATCCTGTCGTGTAATAAAGCTAGTTAGACTCATTATTACTAATAAACACATTTGAAAAACTTATCAGTGGTTCGTTATGTGGTCTTCTCCCTAAAGCTAAAAAGACTGACCACCCTGCGTTAGCCAAGAGTGCGACGGGCATGTGGCTGGCCGAAAAACCAAGCGGGGGTCACTACGTCAACGTAAGTTTTTGGGGGACTTAGAGCGATTACTTCCCTTGGCCTACATTTTCTTTTTGTTTTTTGTATTTCTTTATTAACCTATCTGACTGGAGAGTAATTTTCAACTCAAGCTTGGAAAGAGGCGATAATCGATTAAATATTCGGCCTCCTAGTTTAAGACGAGTTTTGTTTCGTTTTTAGATAAATCAAAAATTAAAAAAAGCAAAAATGTATTATAGTAGCTCAGAAAACAAAGAGAGAGTGGTCTGGATGTGAAAGATCTTTCCTCTTTTCTTTTTCCGATTTGGAAAGCTGATGCTTGGTACAAATGTTGTCTTATATGTCCCTAATTGGTATCCCTATGGGAAAACATGGGCGCGCGTGACAAGTTGGTCAAACCCAATATAGTGCAAACCACCATCTTGGAAATATGAAAACACGTCTTATTTCTTAAATGTTCAAGTTATCCATCTCAAGTTTGATATCCAGTCACGTGACAACAAGGACAATTAACCCCGGTAGAAGTATTTAAGATAATACCATAAATCCAATATCTTAATTTAATTTTCATTGAAATACTTTTTTTCCGAAGATCCTTATGCAATATAGAAATAACATTGCTTAAAACGGGGCATCATTGGTAGGTAACACTCTAGTATGGGGCTAGGTTTTTTTACAATGGCATGCGGTGTCCTGATACGGTATTGATGTCATTTTCAATTTTCAGATGGTGAGAAATTCCTACAAGCACGTGGGCTGTGCCATAGTCCACTGTCCAAACGCACCGCTCAACAATTTCGTCATCTGTGATTACAGGTAACGAAGTACACATTAGTACGCACCTGTCTAGGGTAGACAATGGTTTACCGACAAGTTTAACCCGATGGTCCACCAGGGACGTAACTGGGTCTTATGTTGATCACAAACATTATTCTTGAGTTATTGGTGCGGAATTTAACATTTGTTTTTATTGTATAAATTCTTTTGTTTGCAAAAAGGCAATAACTGTTTAGGATAGGGGGAGGGTAGGGTCCGGTGGTATGGTAAAGGATGCTTGGTTAGGTTAGGGTATGGCATAGTAGGTAAGGGTAGTGGATGATGGAGTAGTGGATGGTGGAGTAGTGGATGATGGAGTAGTGGATGGTGGAGTAGTGGATGGTGGAGTAGTGGATGGTGGCGTAGTGGATGGTGGAGTAGTGAATTGTGGAGTAGTGGATGGTGGAGTAGTGGATGGTGGAGTAGTGGATGGTGGAGTAGTGGATGGTGGGGTAGTCGATGTTTGGGTAATGGATGGTGGGGGCAGTGGATGGTGTGGTATGGGTGTTGGGGTAGTGGAAGGGGTGATAATGGATGGTGGAGTGGTGTAAGGTTGGGTAGTGTATGGTGGGGTCGTGTATCGTGGGGTAATGGATGGTGGGGTAATGGATGGTGGGGTAATGGATGGTGGGGTAATGGATGGTGGGGTAATGGATGTTGGGGTAGTGAAAGGGATGATAATGGATGGTGAGGTTGTGTATGGTTGGGTAGTGTATGGTAGGCTAGTTTATGGTGGGGTAGTGTATGGTGGGGTAATGGATGGTGGGGTAATGGATGGTGGGGTAATGGATGGTGGGGTAATGGATGGTGGGGTAATGGATGGTGGGGTAATGGATGGTGGGGTAATGGATGGTGGGGTAATGGATGGTGGGGTAATGGATGGTGGGGTAGTGGATGGTGGGGTAATGGATGGTGGGGTAATGGATGGTGGGGTAATGGATGGTGGGGTAGTGGATGTTGGGGTAGTGGATGGTGGGGTAATGGATGGTGGGGTAATGGATGGTGGGGTAATGGATGGTGGGGTAATGGATGGTGGGGTAATGGATGGTGGGGTAGTAGATGTTGGGGTAGTGGATGGTGGGGTAATGGATGGTGGGGTAATGGATGGTGGGGTAATGGATGGTGGGGTAATGGATGGTGGGGTAATGGATGGTGGGGTAATGGATGGTGGGGTAATGGATGGTGGGGTAATGGATGGTGGGGTAATGGATGGTGGGGTAGTGGAAGGGGTGGTAATGGATGGTATAGTAGTGTATAGTGGGGTAGTGTATGGTTGGGTGGTGTATGGTAAGGTAGTGTATGGTATGGTAGTGCATGGTGTAGTAGTATATGGTGGGGTATATTATGGCGGTGTTTAGTGGGATAGTGGATCGGGGGGAGGCTGCGTTAGTGTGGAGCACGGTGGTGTATCTTAGGTAGTGCAGGTTACGGGTAGTGGATATTGGTGTATGGTAGTGGACGGTGAGTTACGGTAGGGTATACTGTAGTGGATGGTGGCATCTGCTACCGTAGGGCTGCATATTTTTTGCAACGTGTGATCTCACCTCTGTTCCATCAACTTGCAGATTCCTTTTTTTCTTTCAAGTTAATTATTTTAATGACGGCTTCTTTTGCTTGTATTCTCAGTGGCTAACTCGACCGAATGTTTCTATGGACGCATTGGGCCATTGGCGTCATTGTTCAGGTGTCAAGGAAAGAAAGTTAATGGTTAAAGTATTTTTTAAAAATTATTATCAAAGCTGAATTGATGTAAAGAAAAAGCAAACATATAAGTAGAATTGATTTTCCAGGCATTCCTTTCTTATTGTTAAAAAAATGGAAAGTGGGTTTTTGTGCATTAAAATTTTTTGGGTTAAATTTTGTGCATGCATTGTGTGTATGTATATGTGTGATTGTGTGTATGTATATGTGGGATTGTGTGTATGTATATGTGGGATTGTGTGTATGTATATGTGGGATTGAGTCTTGCTGTTACAGACATTGAGTTAACTGCTAAATAGCACCCTGTATTCGCAGTATTGTGGAGTGTCCAGACCAATAGTCGACCCGTAAGGGTTGGGGGGCAGTCCCACATCGGTACTGACGAAACAAAGGGTCAATCTTGTCAGATCGCCGCGACGGGATGGATGACCTATTTCGAAGTGTGAGATAGGAATCGGATCGGGACCCTGGTGAGAAATCTCTAGGGACGCGGGGCGTATAAAAGGGACAGTTGGATGGGACTAGGCTGAACTCAACCGGGCAGGATAGTGGACAGACGGGAGAACTCCTGAACGAAAGAGATAGAGACGGACCGGGACAGTCGGAGTTATGTACGACAGAGAGAGAGAGAGAGAGAGAGAGAAAGTGAAGTCAAAGGATAAGACAAATAAAAGTTCAAAGACTATAGCCATCGTTGAGTTGTCGGATTGGTGCAGTACGAGTGAGCAAGGTTATCAACCAGATAAATAAGTCAGAGAAACAGAGACGAGTAAGGTTCTCTACATTATTACATTAATATTTCATCAACCGTATGTTCAACATGCGTGTGACTTATCTTCCCCCCCCTCCCCCCCCCCCCCGCGTATACGCCAGTGGTTCCTCGAATGTTTTTTTTCCCCGGCGCCTATGCCAAATTTAGGTTTTCACCAGGCGCCCTTTTTTGAACTCTAACAAGTACGACTTTAAATAGCGAATACATTAACCAAATAAAATAAAGAGTTGGGAAAAAATCTAGTAACTGCTAACTGTGGAACGACCGAAAAGGAATTTCTGATATCGGCCGAAACCAAAACTAGGCCGAAAGTTAAAATGACTTTTTTCTGATATCGACCGAAACCGAAGATGAAACCAAAAGCTTAACGAGACTTTCGGCCGAAACCGAAGCCAAAATCTTAGTGAGACTTTCGATGATAGCAAGACGTCGAGCAACAATGAATATCGGATTGTCGGCCCAGAGACAGATGCACAGTCTGACTTCTGGAAGTTGACCGAGAAACTCATTCACTTTCAGTCGAAATCAAAATTAAACCGAAAGTTAACTTTTCTGTTTCGGGCAAAACCGAAACTGGGCCGAAAGTTTTCAAATGACAACTTTAGGCGCCGAAGCCGAAGACGAAATTCGGTCGGTCTCTTCTGCTAACAGCAGTTACTCAAATGTTGCCTCACAAACGCAACGCCCCTGTAAGGAAGCCAAAGCGACCCTGGACAGGGCCATGCCGAGGAAATTTGGCACCTGGGGCGAAGTCGAAAAATGGTGTCACTTAAAATATGGAAAAAATGCCCCCCCCCCTCCCCCTGGCGGAACCAGTAAAAAGACGATTTTTGGCACCCCTTGTCTCTCTGAAATAGATGGGATTTTGTACCCTAATTATCTATTAACATCTTATCTAAAGACGACTTTGGTGCCAATGATAGCGGCATCTGTTGTAACTGCCCCCTTTGCCCCATTCTCAAAGCTCTGCCCGCGAGCAGTGTGGTATCCAGAGCGACGCAAAGTATATTATGAGAACCAAAACGATACCTAATATACCTAACCAAATCGATACCTAATTTTCCTAACCAAAACGATACCTAATTTATCTAACCAAATCGATACCTAATTTTCCTAACCAAAACGATACCTAATTTTCCTAACCAAAACGATACCTAATTTATCTAACCAAATCGATACCTAATATACCTAACCAAAACGATACCTAATATACCTAACCAAAACGATACCTAATATACCTAACCAAAACGATACCTAATATACGTAACCAAAACGATACCTAATTTTCCTAACCAAAACGATACCTAATATACCTAACCAAAACAATACCTAATATACCTAACCAAAACGATACCTAATATACCTAACCAAAACGATACCTAATATACCTAACCAAAACGATACCTAATATACCTAACCAAAACGATACCTAATATACCTAACCAAAACGATACCTAATATACCTAACCAAAACGATACCTAATATACCTAACCAAAACGATACCTAATATACCTAACCAAAACGATACCTAATATACCTAACCAAAACGATACCTAATATACCTAACCAAAACGATACCTAATATACCTAACCAAAACGATACCTAATATACCTAACCAAAACGATACCTAATATACCTAACCAAAACGATACCTAATATACCTAACCAAAACGATACCTAATATAAATAACACATTCATTTTTTTAAATTTTTTTTGCATTTTTAAAATCTGATATTGGAAATTCAAATTGCATAAAATTATTTCAATTTATCTCATTAAAACTATATTCATCGTTTCATAAAACTTCATATCTTAGCATGGAAACTGACCACTGTAGCATTTTATCATTATGCTTAATATTATGTGGTATAGATGCAGAGGTTCTGTACAGTGAATGCTTACACTATAGAACTCTAGCAGCAGGGTAACAATATCATACTGGTTGGCGTCTATCAATCTCTTATATATATTTTACGCTCCTGCTATGACTCGTGGGCGGCTTCAAGCAACAGACAGCTTCGCATCGCCTCATTTAACGCTCAGTCGCTTGGCCCTTGTGAGAAACGTATCGCAGTCTCCGAATTTATCACAGATAGGCAAATTGACATTCTGTTTATCCAGGAGACCTGGTTTCGGCTGACTGGCGATGAAGGAAAATGTACTGATCTCGCTCCCCCTGGTTATTCTGCCAGATCATTTCCTCGTGCAACTCGTGGTGGTGGCCTTGCTGTCATCTATAATGACACGTTGTCCCGTTATCTAGCCTTTGTCACAGAGTTTTCGTTTGCTCACACATCGTTTGAAGCGGTTCAACTTACCTTGTCGGTGCCCCAGCAGATCGTTCATTTTATATGCATTTATCGCATCTGCCCTAGCAGGAAAAATAAACTTACTGATGCTGTGTTTCATCGGGAGTTCCCGGATCTGCTGGATCATTGCAACACATTGGCTGGCACTTATATTGTAGTAGGGGATATGAACATTCACTTCGACCAGCCACAGAATCCCTCCACTGCTAAATTGATTGATCTTTTGGACTTATTTTGTCTTAAGCAATTAGTCGACCAACCGACTCATAATCGTGGACATATTATTGATTGGGTGCTGCATAGGCCTCATGATTTTGTAGTTACCTCTACTTCAGTCACTCAAGAGCTTTCCTCAGACCACTTCTGTGTTGTTTGTGAGCTTAACGTTAATGCATCCTCTCCTCTCCTTCAATCCAGGGAGGTCCGCAGTTTGTGTACTATAAAAAGGGATGCCTTTAAGCGTGATCTGAGTTTGGAAGTGTCCCCTGCCCTCTGCCCTACTTTGGAAACACTACACAGTGCATTGCGCACTGTGCTTGAACGGCATGCCCCCCTAACCCGCCGTATTGTTAGGTCAGCACGGTCAGCTCCCTGGTATGCAACCATAAGGGAGGAACTACGCAGTGCCAAGAAAGAGCGGCGTAGCGCGGAAAAGAAGTGGCTTAGGTCAGGTCTTGTTGTTTTTAGGCAGATGTATTATGCTGCCAAGAAACGTGTGACCAAAATTGTTTGTCGAGCAAAAACTTTGTATTTTAGCCAAAAGATAATTATGGGTAAAACCTGCAAGCAGTTGTTCGATGTTTGTAGCAATCTCAGAGGGATTAACAAAGGAATTGCTCTTCCTTCAGTGTATCCGTTGCCCCAGCAACCAGAGATGTTCTGCAATTTCTTTACAAGCAAAGTTGCTGACATCCGCGCTGAGCTTGATTGTCTTGACATACCCCCCTTAGAATTGCCACCCTTTTCTTGTGTTAGTTCACATTTCGAAATTTTTAAGCCGGTTTCAGAACAGGAGGTCAAAATTACTATTCTGGAGTCTAAGCCTACGTCATGTTCTTTGGACCCCATCCCCACCCCCCTGTTGGTTGAGTCGTTAGATCATTTGCTCCCAACGATAACCAACATAGTCAATGAAAGCTTGTCATCGGGCACTGTTCCATCTATTTGTAAGTCAGCTGTCATCAAACCATTGCTTAAGAAGCCTGGTCTGGATGAAAATAATTTTAAAAACTATAGACCTGTATCTCACTTATCATTTTTGTCTAAGGTCATTGAAAAACTAGTTCTAAAACAACTTTTTGCTTACTTAAATGACAACTCTCTTCTCAGTCCTAATCAATCAGCCTATAGACCTTTCCATAGCACTGAGACGGCTCTCTTGAAAGTCACCAATGACCTCTTGCTTGCATTGGACAGTGGTGATGTCTCCCTCCTGATCCTCTTGGACCTCAGTGCGGCCTTTGACACTGTCGACCATGAAACCCTTTACAAAACGCTTGAAAATTACTTTGGCATTTCTGGTTCTGTTTTGTCTTGGTTTAGGTCGTTCCTCTCTGATAGAACGCAGGCAGTCGCTGTCGATGGCTGTATCTCCAGCAGTGCTGACTTGGTGTATGGAGTGCCACAGGGGTCCGTTTTGGGCCCGGTTCTATTTACAATGTATACCAGGCCACTGCTCCTCTTGCTCGAGAGGCATGCTGTTGGGAGCCAGTCTTTCGCGGATGATACGCAACTATACAAGCATACCCATCCCTCTCTTGTAGATTCAGCTGTCCGGACTTTGCAGGAGTGTATTGGTGATGTCAAGTCATGGATGATACTCAGCAAGTTGAAACTTAACGATGACAAAACGGAAGCACTTCTTATTCATGATCACAAATCATCCTCTAACTCAGCTCTCCCCACCTCATTTCAAGTAGGTAACTCAGACATACAGTTTACATACTCAACTAGGAATCTTGGTTATATTCTGTCTAACAACATGTCTCTAGATAAACATATATCTCACATTTGTCGCTCTGCATACACTGCTATCCGTCAGATCAGCTCCATCCGCCACTACCTCACAGTTAGTGCAACAAAAACCTTAGTCTGTGCTCTTGTTCTCTCTCGTCTTGACTACTGCAACTCTCTTCTGTCAGGCTCACCAAAACACTTCTTAGAAAGATTACAAAAGGTTCAAAACTCAGCTGCTAGGCTAGTTTTAAAGGCAAAAAAACGTGATCACGTCACACCACTACTTCATTCACTTCATTGGCTCCCTGTACAAGCACGGATTGATTATAAACTCTCTGTTCTGTGCCACCACTTTTTCTCGAATTCCTGCCCTTCATATCTAACCGAAATTCTCTCTGTCTATTCACCCCTTCGACAGCTTCGCTCCTCCGCAGACGATCGTATTCTTTCTGTCCCTAAGACTCGCACAAAAACATACGGTGAAAGATCTTTCTCTTACTGTGCCCCCAAACAATGGAATTCTCTTCCACTACACATCAGAAATATATCAACCATCACAGCCTTCAAAACTGCACTCAAAACACACCTCTTTAAACTTTACTATCCTGACTGATTCCCCCTCTGAAAGTTAAACGATGCTGCTGAGTGCCGTCCATGGCTTCACATGTAAATTGTTATGGAATGGTTGGTTTTTAATTTATATTTTTAAGTTCATTTTAATTTGCATGTACAGCGTGGTGAGCCCAGCCCTAGGCTGGGGTACCACGCTATAGAAAACTACCCATAATAATAATAATAATAATAATCAGTGAATTAGGTATTGAGAGTTTATTACAAAATTTAATAATTATAAATGTTTGAAAGAAATTGTGGTTCAATAATGTGTTGAACAGAGCGCAAAATATAATTCCCGATAACTACGTTAAATGATTTATATTTTTTATATATAACGCGACTGTGTTTGGCGCGTAATACTTACTTTTAGGAAAATGAAATCGTCTCAATTTAAGTATGGTGTAAAAATATTCGGTTTAAAAGTGGTTGGGACATCAGAATATTTAATACAGTTCATGGGCGGGAAATAAAAAAGTGTGCAGTAACTTATCACATGGGGTAGGGGTGTAGCATAAATTTGACATTCTTAAATGTGCGTTACTTGAGTTCATGTTTTGTCAAGTAACTTTAGTAGATGGGAAGTTCACGCATTGCTGCCACCAATGTTTGGCGGGCTACGCTATATCTAGTTTGTATTATTTTGCAGTTTTGCTAACGACATCGTAAAATATGCCTTAAGTTGAACACTGCCTACATCTTACAGCTACAAAGTATGGGATCTGAAAAATGGAATGATAAATATTGACATCATAAATGAAATGATACAACGACTAGGGGCTTGTGATCTATCGCACATTGTTTGCACCCCACTAACTCCGCAGTGTGTTCAAGTGTAATGGGCTTTTCTCCTCTCCTTCCACGGCCCCTGTTTTACCCAACGCGGAAACGAACACTGTGCAGGGTTAGTAACAGTGGCGGCCCTTTTTACCTAGCGCGTGTCACTTTCGCGTCGACCCGTGACTTCTCGCGCCATGACCATCACACCGGTCAGGGGACTTAACCCATCTGGTCACGCGGGGGTAAGATGAGCTTCCTCCTGACGACGCCTGGAGACAGGTGGGATCATTTTTGGGACCCACCTGGTTTGTATATAAACAACGGTAAACAGATTTGGATATACCGACTCGAGGTCGCCACAGGTCGCTACAGATCAGTTGTCTCACAATAATAATAACGAATTTTTGCAACGGCGCATGGTCAAACTACACGTATAAAAAGCAGAACATTTTTTGAGCATTTTTTTTAAAAAAGGTTTTCCTCATTTGTTTACCTCCACCATGGGAGACGGTGGAACTGTGCTGTGTTTACTAGTTCTGATAATTGGTAAGTTGTGTGAAATGTGTGCACTGTTTCATTTACCATTTAGACATCATCATCATAATCATGTCCTTTCGTCCTTGGACCGTTGGGGCGCCACAGACGACATGAAAACTATCCTTCCCCATTCCTCTCCGTCTTCTGCACTACGCATAGCATCGACTAGTTTTAGTCCCGTCCAATCTTTGATGTTATCTTCCCATCTTTTTCTCTGTCTTCCTCTTCTTCTTAGATTTGTAGCCGTTTTAACAAAATTATGACTTGTATGTTTTGTCTTCTGATACCGTAAATGCATGCTCACGTTTCTGTCTATTATGATTTCAATTCTGAGAAATACTATCTTCAAATAGTAGGTTATTTTGCTGTGTATGAACGCAAGCATGTCGCATAATATGCGCAAAGAATGGCTTGAAGGAAATGAAGAACTTAAATAGTATGTGATTGACATCGTCTGAAATATGTCACAAAAGATTGTAAGACCGTAAGTAAATTGAACAAACCCTAAAAATAAAAGTTTTTTTTGTAGAGGACGTCCTTCGTTGGAATTAAAAAAAAAAAAAAATTCATTTAAGTTATTGCACGTGGCTAATCGTGGATTAATGAGCGGTCATGTAAATAGGTAAACTTTCGTTTTCCCTTTCAAAAATACATTTTATTTTTACTGCATGCCCGATACGTCACACGTACAGAGCACATAGAGCAGCAGACACACAATTAATCTCCACACCAAAACACGCACCCATTGATACAAATCACAGTTCATTCATCTTGCGCTTGAAAAATAGGAAAACTTTTTTTTGGGGGGTGGGGGGGGTGGGGGGGGGCTATAAATTTTATCGAACCTGTAGTCATCGGTGACGAGTTTATGTGCCAGGTTTCGGATCGATAGGATGACGGGAAGTGGTCCAATTAGCCGTGTGAAAATTTTTGCCAGAAACACACAAGCAAAAGCGAATTTGATATAGAGGATTTAATTATGGGGTACGACCTTTGAGGAGTATAGGTTACGTCCACTTTCATACCATTGGTCGGGGCCGTCGCCTAGCCTGTGTAAACATGGATCGTATGACGATACCATGAAGTGAAAGGAAATAAATTATTCAGATTGAAAGTAAAGTTTTGTCGTTTCCAAACGTTTCTGAAATTTTAATTTCGCCCCTTGCTAGGATTTTTTTTTCATATAAACATTCCCCTCATTTAAACATTCATCTCATATACACATTCATCTCATATAAACATTCATCTCATATAAACATTCATCTCATATAAACATTCATCTCATTTAAACATTCATCTCGTATAAACATTCACCTCATTTAAACATTCACCTCATATAAACATTCATTTAATATAAACATTCATCTCATATAAACATTCACCTCATATTCGAGGAAATTTTTCTTTCTGTTTTCGGTTTATCATAGATTGTTTGATAACATATCAGGGAACCTCAAGCTACAAAATTAGATGTCTGTCTATAAAAACCAGGACCGTGCTAAATTGGCACTCCCGTTCTCCCAGCTCTGAGGTCGTGTTTTGATCGGACCGCCCCGGGCATCACTTTTATATATATCGAGGGGCGGCTTTTTAGGCTTCGCCCCGAGGGCCGCTTTACGCCTGCCCGGTCTTGCAACTAGATATATCTTATAAATAGATTATTTAACAAATCTGATTGCCTTGTGTATGTAGTCCTGTATGTAACAAATATGATTTTTTAAAGTAGTTCTCTTAATCTATCAAGTAAAATTTCCTATCTTGAAAGTAAATGCAAAAGAAAAGTAATAATAATTAGTATTATTATATTTTAATTATAATTTTCTTTTTTTAAAGAGAGGGTGAAATGCAGATTAGAGAACTGGCTCGTAATATCTAATTTGTCGTTGTTTTACTAAAACAGTTTCAGCGTCGGCTCACTCAGAAGGCAAAGTGAGTACCAGCGGTGGTAACTACGAGAGCAGACAGTTCGAGACGGACAACAGCGGGTCCAGCGGGAAATTCTACGGATCGTTTGGCAGCGATTACAGTGGAGCCAGTACTGGCAAAAAGTACTCAGTCGACACCAGCGGTAAACAAAACACTCAAGTGCTAGTCGGCAGCAAGGGATCGGGGAGTGAAACGGGAACCGATACCAAAAAGCGAAAAGACGATGCCGCCAACAAAGGCGAATCCGGAGGTAATCGGTTCGCGAGCTACACAGCTCAGACAGGCTACAGCGGTTCTGCGGGTAAGGGATACGGTTCTTACCCAAGCTCAAACACTGACAACAGCGGGAAGAGTATCAAGTCAGGCGTATCGAGATCGGGAAACAAAGGATCGAGTAACAGGCTCTACGATACCAAGGGAGGCAGTTTCGGCGAGACTGACTCGGGCAGCTACCCGACCGATTACAGTAAACAGTACGGCGGATCCGGCGGTCAAGATTATCTGGACACTAAGTCAAGTGACTTCAGTCATAAGGTGATAGCGGGGAGCAAGGGGAGTGACATCGGAGCTGGAGTTGTTGAGAGTGGATTCGATGGTAAGTCATCTGGATATGACGGTGGATTAGGTGGCAAGGGAGACGGCTTTAACGACGATGGATACTTTGGGAAAGGCAAAGATGGTGAGAGTGGATTGAACACGAAAAGTAGTTTCAATGGACAAGGTGACTTTAATGGAAAAGGACAAGGGCACGAAAGCGATGGATTCAGTGGAAAGGGGACTGGATTCGACGATAGTGGAGCGGGTGGCAAATGGTCCGGCTACGACTACAACGGATATGACGACAACAGCGGTTCTGGGGCCAAGGGAACTGCCTCTGATAAGGGCTTCGCACACAAACAGATCAGCGAAATCCTTTCCGGCAAAGGCGATATTTCCGGACAACAAGGGGACAGCTCTGATGACAAGACCGCAAGTGCTGGGTCCGGAAAAGGGGATGACTACAGCAGTGATAATGGCGGTAAAAGCGGTGATGCTTCTAATGGGGACTTCAAAGGTGGACGCTTTGGACAAGATGCGAGTGGTCTCGGTGGAATTGACATTGGAACTGATAGTGGATTTAATCATAAAGATATTGCAGCTGGAAATGTTGATAGCGTGGGAAAAGAAGGATATAACAGTGGTTACAGTGGGAAAGGGGATGGGTATGATGATAATGGAGCTAGTGGCAAGGGATATGGCTATGACAACAGTGGATTTGGTGGAAAGGGTGCAGGATACGAGGGCAGTGGACTCAGTGGCAAGGGATCTGGTTATGACAACAGTGGATTTGGTGGAAAAGGATCTGGATATGACAACAGTGGATTTGGTGGAAAGGGTGCAGGATACGAGGACAGTGGAACCAGTGGCAAGGGATCTGGTTATGACAACAGTGGATTTGGTGGAAAAGGATCTGGATATGACAACAGTGGATCTGATGGAAACGGTGCCGGATACCATGACAGTGGATTCAGTGGCAAGGGATCTGGTTATGACAACAGTGGATTTAGTGGGAAAGGATCTGGAAATGACAACAGTGGATTTGGTGGAAAGGGTGCAGGATACGATGACAGTGGATTCAGTGGAAAGGGATCTGGCTATGACAACAGCGGATTTGGTGGAAAAGGAAATGGTTATGACAACAGTGGATTTGGTGGGAAAGGATCTGGTTATGACAACAGTGGATTTGGTGGAAAAGAATCTGGATATGACAACAGTGGATTTGGTGGAAAGGGTGCAGGATACGAGGACAGTGGATTCAGTGGCAAGGGATCTGGTTATGACAACAGTGGATTTGGTGGAAAAGGATCTGGATATGACAACAGTGGATTTGGTGGAAAGGGTGCAGGATACAAGGACAGTGGAACCAGTGGCAAGGGATCTGGTTATGACAACAGTGGATTTGGTGGAAAAGGATCTGGCTATGACAACAGCGGATTTGTTGGAAAAGGAAATGGTAATGACAACAGTGGATTTGGTGGGAAAGGATCTGGTTATGACAACAGTGGATTTGTTGGAAAAGGATCTGGATATGAAAACAGTGGATTTGGTGGAAAGGGTGCAGGATACGAGGACATTGGATTCAGTGCCAAAGGATCTGGCTATGAAAACAGCGGATTTGGTGGAAAAGGATCTGGATATGACAACAGTGGATTTGGTGGAAAGGGTGCAGAGGACGAGGACAGTGGATTCATTGGCAAGGGATCTGGCTATGACAATAGTGGATTCGGTGGAAAAGGATCTGGATATGACAACAGTGGCTTTGGTGGAAAAGATGCAGGATACGATGACAATGGATTCAATAGCAAGGGATCTGGCTATGACAACGTCGGGTTTGGTGGAAAAGGATCTGGATTTGACAATAGTGGCTATGGTGGAAAGGGTGCAGGATACGAGGAAAATGGATTCAGTGGCAAGGGATCTAGCTATGACAAAGGTGGATTTCTATCAGAAGGGTGGCCTAACGGAGGTGACGGTGGTTCTGATGAAAAGTTTTTAGACGATGGCAAGCCCTCTTACAGCGGCGAATCAAGTCATAGCACTGACTACTCGTACTCAGAAAGTAACGGCAAGAAGATTGGTGGCGATAAAGGGGGCGCCAGCGGCTCCTCTCCGGGATCCGTTAAAGACTACGACTACGGATCCACTGGTCAGGAAACTAACTACCCCGATGGGAGCAAGTTCGGCAGTGTCGAAAACAGCAAAAACGAAAACGAGGCTGTCGGGAAGAATGGACAAGGCGGCGACTACGAGTTGACCAGTGCTGTCGAGAATGACCTCGCGTTGGAAGAAGTTGACGGGGACTCAGTATGTGAAGATGGCGTAAGTTACGTACGGTTGGCGTCAATTCTTAACGTAAAGTTGTATGTAAAAAAGTGGGGGTATATGTTATACTAAATGAGGAGTCCAAATGCAAAACCATCTAGGTCACTTTAAAAAAAAAATGAGTTATCTTCTTGGCTGGTTAATTAAGTGTCAATCTACATTATTTTGTGTATTTAAGGATTAAAAAGCTTTATGTAAGTCTAAAATTCACCATTTAAAAATATATAAATGCTATATTAGTTATATAAATTTAATTTAAAATAACTCATTTTTCTCTAAAACAAAAAGAAGTTACTTAGCAGGGTTTGCAGTTGGACTCCACAAATATTCTTTATTTTACATGTAACTGAAGGCAGGCTCCAGGAATAAATACAAGTTTCTTAGGGGGCGGTTGCTTTGACGTGGGCTGGTGTTATGACGTGGGCTGGTGTTATGACGTGGGCTGGTGTTATGACGTGGGCTGGTGTTATGACGTGGGCTGGTGTTATGAAGTGGGCTGGTGCTATGACGTGGGCTGGTGTTATGACGTGGGCTGGTGTTATGAAACGCAAAATAATTTACTTCTTTCAAGATTTGTGGACGTTTCATATTTAGTTTTAGTTGTTGTATTTTTCTTAACTTTAACGATAGGTTTATAACAATTCATAAAATAAATGTAAAAAAATAAATTCAAAATAATAATAATAATAATAAAAGGAGCCATGCCGGTCCCGTCACCAGTTTGCACAATACCTCCAACAGATATCGAAAGCTATCATCATTGCAAACTTAATTCGTTCATTGTATCCAGTACTGTCTATGGGTTCATTAAAAAAAACATTTCAATCGATACCCTAACCCTAACCCATTCCAGAACGAGTTTCAAGCTCACCCTTTCTACTGCAACAAGTTCTACCAGTGCGCCAACAGCAAGGCGTTCCTGACCATCTGCCCCAAGGGTCTGTTCTTCAACTCTCAGCTGAAAATCTGCGATTGGCCGTCCAACGTGGACTGCAGCACAGGATCCGACTCCTCGGTAATGGTAGGTCGTGTTCTGATGTAATTTCAGACAAACCCTTCGAAAATGTATGATTTATTTAGGGCAAGGGCGGTAGCTAGGGATAATTGACCCAGGGTCTGGCCAGGCTTTTTGACGCCGCCTTCGGAGAAATGAAAACCTCTGCAGTTGTCTCAAAATGCCGATGTATTGTTTAGAGTATAATCAGACACAAACACTTCAAATATCAAGTATAACGCTATTAAAAACTTTTGCAACTCTCAATGTCCTCGCAACTTTGGTAGAATCCATATAGCACTCTTACCTGTTCCTTGCAAAGGGCGTTCTTTTTTTTTTTTAAATATCAAAAATTATTTTCAGACCTATTACTGCACCCCCACCCCTTTTAAAAAAAAACAACACAATTTTAACTGGAACCGTCTATCGAGTAATGTTAGGGTAACGTTTACCGAGTCTATTGATTTATATTATGATTAGTGTTATCGTGTCTTGAGAGTTGGGATAAATGTAATTAAATTTGATTTACTTTCAGTCATTGCTATAGACTCCATTGAGATTGAGTTGGTCGGTTGTTGTTTTTGTCCAGCATGCCGCAAATTTAATTCCTCTCTATTTTTTCCCGCTCCACCGACCTGTCTTTAGCAATACGTTCCTAGTTCAAGACACGCCCGTGACATGCTGGCCCAACCCAAACCGCTGCAGTCTCCGCCCTCGTCTCGAAAGTCTCCCAAGTCTCTGCCCATGACGGAGTTCCAGAGCTACGAGAACGGCAAGAGTTTCGGCAAATACAGCGACAACGACGACGACAAGAAGGCTGGCCCGAGCTACGAGGAGGACTACGGGGGCTCGCACGAAGACTACGGGGCGTATGACCAGGGCAAAGGCAAAGGCGGCGACTGGGGCAGATCATCCTACAGCGCACCCGCCCAAGGCAGTCCGTCTGTCGTGTGCTCCTACGGGGTAGGTGTGATGTGTTAGATCAATTGCCGTGGACACGTGGAGGTCAAAGAGACCTTTCTTCGTTCAGGGTAGCAACCTCGTCATTCCAATGATTCTGGTTAAATTATAATCACAGGCGCTCTATTTAACTGACAAAATCGGAATTTCCCAATGACCAGCTATATTTAGATATATGTGTCATTGCGCCGTCACAGCTCCTAATTGCAGTTAACAAATAACTCGAAAGAAAAATAAAAACCAAATTATAAAATGTTTATTAAAAAGAATCTAACCTCATTTGCCATGGAACAAATAATATACCAGTTATCATTTTTTTAAATTTTTATTTAAAATAACACTAGAAATGTCACACTTTCCTCCGCAGGTAAAATTCATCCGCCACCCCAGTGACTGCACCAAGTTCTACCAATGTGCTCACAGTAAACCATTCCTGCTGTCCTGCCCTGCCGGACTTTACTTTAACACGGAGTATGATATTTGTGACTGGCCGTCCAATGTAGACTGTTCAGGATCGGTAAGTGAATAATTATTAACACACTATGGTCGTCCAATGTAATAATGGTAAGCGAATGTTCATGGGATGACTTTACTGATACGGTTTTGTTTTTGGTAGAAGCTAACAGTTTCTGGGAGACGCAAACAGTTTCTGAGAGACGCAAATAGTTTCTGCGAGACGCAAATAATTTCTGGGAGATGCAAACTTTTTATGAGAGACGCAAACAGTTTCTGAGAGAAGCAAATAATTTCTGAGAGATGCAAACAGTTTCTGAGAGACGCAAACAGTTTCTGAGAGATGCAAACAGTTTCTGAGAGACGCATACAGTTTCTGAGGGTTGCAAATAATTTAAGAGAGATGCAAATAGTTTCTGTGTGACGCAAACAGTTTCTGAGAGATGCAAACAGTTTCTGAGAGACGCAAACAGTTTCTGACCGATGCAAATAGTTTCTGAGAGATGCAAATAGTTTCTGAGAGATGCAAACAGTTTCTGAGAGATGCAAATAATTTATGAGAGATGCAAACAGTTTCTGAGAGATGCAAACTGTTTCTGGGAGATGCAAACAGTTTCTGAGAGATGCAAATAATTTATGAGAGATGCAAACAGTTTCTGAGAGATGCAAACAGTTTCTGAGAGATGTTAATAATTTATGAGAGACGCAAACAGTTTCTGAGAGATGCAAACAGTTTCTGAGAGATGCAAATAATTTATGAGAGATGCAAACAGTTTCTGAGAGATGCAAACAGTTTCTGGGAGACGCAAATAGTTTCTGAGAGATGCAAACAGTTTCTGAGAGACGCAAACAAGTCATTTAAGCTTAACTAAAGATGAACGAGATGGCAAAAGATTACGGGAAAGCATTTCCAAAGTTTATTTTGCAGACAAAACAAGATTATATATATTGTATATATACATAAAACTTTTTATTTGTTTTTTCAATGCTTGAAGTAGCAAATTAAGAGACCACTAAAAACTAACTTAACTATTTTCAAGTTTATGCTATGACTGATGAAGGAACAATATTCCAAACAAAGAATTTGTTGATGTCGTACGAGAGATGTGACATGTGTTCAACCCTTCTATGTAGTAGGATGTAGTTGGTTTGGGTAATGGTGGAGGGGGGATGCTATAAAGCACTACATCCATTATACGTGAGAGTGTTCTCAAAGAAAATAATTAATACTGAGGAAATTTTGAAATGTGCCCCCCCCCCCCTTTTAAACGAGGCTACATTTTTTTAAGTTTTTGGCTGAGCCATAACAAATATGCAAAGAAACTTGGTCTCAAAAAATCTGTAACAAAGCAAATTCCTCTTACACCTATGAAAAATGTTGTGTAAATTGATGCGTCATTGAAATTAACGTCCCGTTTATTAAATATATACGTATACAATAGTTAATGTCCACAACGTTCTATGATTGTATTCCATCAGTTCCAGTCACGCCAAGCGTCCTCCGACAGCTACGACGATTCAAGCTACAGCGACAGCTGGCCCCAGTACTCCCCGCAGAGCTCGACTTACGACAAAGAGGCTCGCACCTCCTACACTCCCGTCTCCTACAACCCCCCTTCCTTCAGCAGTGCGGACACGAAATCCCAAGAACCATCTTCTGGCCAGCCGATGAGGACGTCAGAGAACCGGGATTCCGGGAGCTTTCCAAACTCCCAAAACCCTGGGTACAACCAGCAGACCGGAATGTCAAGCATTTTCCCGATGAGCGCTTTCCATTTCCCGATAATGCCCATCTTCCACCCGCCAATCTACCAACCGATCATTCCTTACATACCCAAGCAAAGTGCCGAGAGTTTCCAGCCCTTGATGCCCACTTATAGGTCACAGGACAAAGTTGAAAAAGGTGAAAAGGGTGAAAAGGGAGATGTTGGAGGCGATGATGACATGGAAGAAGAAGAAGACGTCCAGAAAGGAAACCAAGACGGAGAAAGCTACGAACATAAAGAGTTTAAAGAATCAGACGACTCCGGGAAAGGCTACGACTCCGGGAAAGGCTACGATTCCGGGAGAGGCTACGATTCCGGGAAAGGCTACGATTCCGGCAATAGCGATGATTCTGGGAAAGGGTACGATTCTTGGAAAGGATACGACTCGAGACAGAACTCGTACGATTCGTCCTACAACCCAAACACTCAACAGGTTTACCAACCATCCTCCCAGCCAGGTTACCAACCAGGCTATCAGCCATCCTACCAGCCCCAGTCAGGTCAGCAGCCGAACAAGATTTACGTCTCGAGACCATCTTTCAGACCACGTCAGAAAAAGTAGGTGTCGTCAACATATATCAACCTCTCATCTTGTAAATATGTGTTATGTTTGATTGTGTGGCTGTGTATGGCAGCTAGTGTGGAAGGTTTGTCGGTCCTAACTCATTAACATCACACAAGAACCAATTTTTAAATACTTTTTTGAGCGCTGAAGTGCACTTATGTCGAAAGAAATGGGTTACCGGAAGTTTGATCGAAAGAAATGGGTTACCGGAAGTTGGATCGAAAGAAATGGGTTACCGGAAGTTGGATCGAAAGAAATGGGTTACCGGAAGTTGGATCGAAAGAAATGGGTTACCGGAAGTTTGATCGAAAGAAATGGGTTACCGGAAGTTTGATCGAAAGAAATGGGTTGCCGGAAGTTTGATCGAAAGAAATGGGTTGCCGGAAGTTTGATCGAAAGAAATGGGTTACCGGAAGTTTGATCGAAAGAAATGGGTTACCGGTGTTTGATCGAAAGAAATGGGTTACCGGAAGTTTGATCGAAAGAAATGGGTTACCGGAAGTTTGATCGAAAGAAATTTCGTCGACGGAAAATTGATCGAATGGAACTTTGGTCGAATTTTTTTTTATAGTTTATACGTTAAAATTATGCGCCAAATTTCTTTTTGAGCGCATTATTTTGTTTTACGATATAGTATAGTGCGTTCATAAAGAAATTTGACGAAAATTTTAACGTCTGAACTGAAAAAAGATTCGAACAAATTTCCGTCGACGAAATTTCTTTCGATCAAATTTCCGGATACGAAAAAAATGCAGTACTGAAAAATAACGCATATTGTATGCGTATGTGCATTTGTCTACAATGCATAGCTCCACCTGCAACGTGTTCCTGGTATTGAAACTGAACATTTATTTGGGCATTTTCTTTGGGGTTTTTTTTTTTGGGGGGGGGGAGGGGGTGGTTTGAAATAGATCTCCAGAGTAGGAAAAGTATTCATGGTTGATTATTATTTGCGCTCATACGCAAGGGATGGTAAATGTGGAGGAGGGGAGAAAGGAGCGTGGGGGGATGGGGGGGGGGGGGTTAACGCTGTCATTCTGTCTATTGCTACGAAATGTTTCCGTTCTGGAAATTTACTCTATCAATCGAAGCAGAAATAATAATTCCAATTGTTCAAAGTCTATTATTTTAAAAGTCTGATTTAGTTTTTTTAATTGTATTGTTGTCTAATAAAAGAAAATAATTAAAAATAATTTTTAAAAAAGTAAAAGCTCTTGGGTGCTTCATTTCCTCTCGTACAGGTCGGATGCTTTCAGGAATTGGTGTTCAGGCAGGTCCTCAAATATTGTTGTAGCTAGGAGAAAAAATCTTTGGGAAGAAATGTAGCTCCGAAAAAAAAAATGAGCACGCGTTTTGATTTCAGTACCTCCATTTCATGACGTTTTTGGTTTGAGTACCTTCGTTTCGTGACGTTTTTGGTTTCAGTATACCTTCAATTCATGACGTTTTGATTTCAGCACCAACACCGACTTTCAGCTCAACGGAAAAGACGGCGGCAGCAGCGACAAGGGTTTCTACTACTACGATTACGACGCTAACAGCAACCTGAACAAAAACAGCAACTTCGGTTTCAGTAAGGTCGGCGACAGCAGAAAGGGGGACTCCGGCAGCAACAAAGGTATCTACTATTACTACTACGATGCCGCCAACAAGAATGCCAACAATAAGAACGACTACGGATACTACTACGACTACGACTTGGGGAACACCAAAAGCAACAACTACGATTACTTCAACTACGATTACGGTGGCAAGAGTCAGGACTACTCATCGAGGGGAGGCTACGCCAGCAAGTAGGTTAATTACTCTTGATTGGTGCCGCCTTTGGAAAGTCCGGTTATTTCGATAAAAATCCTGCTTCTTTCTTGTTTTTAGTTCCCATCACTATAAATTCTTCCTAAAATCGATCAAAAACTTAAAATAATAGTTTAAAATGTATTAAATCTTGTTTGTTGGAGTTTGTGTTTCCAAGAATTGAGATGGTGGATTTCCTAGAATTGAGATAGGGGATTTCCTGAATTGAGATGGTGGGTCTCATAAAATTTAGATGGTGGGCTTCCTAGAATTGAGATGGTGGGTTTCCTAGATTTCAAATGGTGGGTTTCCTAGAATTGACATGGTGGGTCTCCTAGAATTGAGATGGTGGATTTCCAAGAAGTGAGGTGGTGGGTTTCCTAGAATTGAGATGGTGGGTTTCTTAGAATTGAGATGGTGGGTTTCCAAGAAATGAGATGGTTGGTTTCCTAGAATGCGACCATCCATTCCCCGTACACTCTAGATAAGTTATGTGACCGTCCATTCCCTTTACAAGCCTTATACCGTATTATTTTTTCATTTGTAGAATGAGCTGGGATTTATGCCACAATAACTAGTTTAGAACTGGAATTGAAATTACCTTCTGAATAACTGTATCATATCATGCATGACATTGCTGATTGTACATGGGGATAACATTAGTTATTGGATCTCTGCTGATATTAGCTTGGCTAAGGTTTAATTGGATGCAAATTTACATTAAAAATTGTTTTTACAAATATACAAAGGAAACAGCATCCGGGTTCTTTTAGTCTTTCTTCATTTATTTTTTATTTTTATCGCTTTCTCTTTTTAAAAAAAAAAAAAATATTTTTAACCTACCGACTCCCAAATGTTTACGCCCCTGGTGAAGATAATATACTGTTGTTGCTTAATTTTTTTAATTTTTTTATTGGTTGCTAGTTGTGATACATGCAATAATTTGGTTGTTGATTGTTTTCTAGCTGTGATACACGCAATGATTTGATAGTTGATTGCCTGCCAGCTGTGATACACGTAATGATTTGATAGTTGATTGCTTGCCAGCTGTGATACACGTAATGATTTGATAGTTGATTGCTTGCCAGCTGTGATACACGTAATGATTTGATAGTTCATTGCTTGCCAGCTGTGATGCACGCAACGATTTGATAGTTGATTGCTTGCCAGCTGTGATACACGCAACGATTTGATAGTTGATTGCTTGCCCGGTGTGATACACGCAATGATCTGATCGTTGATTGCCTGCCAGCTGTGATACACGTAATGATTTGATAGTTGATTGCTTGCCCGGTGTGATACACGCAATGATTTGATTGTTGATTGCTTGCCAGCTGTGATAAACGCAATGATTTGATTGTTGATTGCTTGCCAGCTGTGATAAACGCAATGATTTGATTGTTGATTGCTTGCCAGCTGTGATACACGCAATGATCTGATAGTTGATTGCCTGCCAGCTGTGATACACGCAATGATCTAATAGTTCATTGCCTGCCAGCTGTGATACACGCAATGATCTGATCGTTGATTGCTTGCCAGCTGTGATACACGCAATGATCTGATAGTTGATTGCTTGCCAGCTGTGATACACTTAATGATTTGATAGTTCATTGCTTGCCAGCTGTGATACACGCAATGATCTGATCGTTGATTGCTTGCCAGCTGTGATACACGCAACGATCTGATCGCTGATTGCTTGCCAGCTGTGATACACGCAATGATCTGATTGCTTGCCAGCTGTGATACACGCAATGATCTGATTGCTTGCCAGCTGTGATACACGCAATGATCTGCTTGCCTGCCAGCTGTGATACACGCAATGATCTGATTGCCTGCCAGCTGTGATACACGCAATGATCTGATTGCCTGCCAGCTGTGATACACGCATTGATCTGACTCCCCAGAAACAAGTTTAAGACCGGGGCGCTGACGCAGCCACAATATTTTGGAAACGCTTTCAAGGAGCTGTCCAACAACAAAAATCTGAAACAATCCCTGAAAGTAAGTTATCTTCTTGTTGTCATTTTTGTTGTCATTGTTGTTGTCATATCTGCTCTCTTTGTTGCTGTCAATCTTGTTTTGTTTTACTTTTGCTTTTGATTCGTCTGTTTTATTTTGGGGCGGGGTTGCTTATTGTTTTAAATTAAATTACTTAGAGTTTATCGAAAGTCCTTTTCTTTATCTTTTTCTTTTTTGTTATTTCAAGTGTTTTCTATGTGAAAATAAAATTTGAAAGAACTATTAAAATAGTTATGAAGAATAAAGGAGCAAAACACATTGCGGGGGAGTGTTCAACAAAACATATGATCGGTTCCAAAATTGAATACACTCTGCACCCCGCACGAATAGTTTCACTAAATCTCAAACACCCGCAGCTCACCTGCAAATAGATTCACTGAATTCAAAACTCACCTGCAAATTCATTCACTAAATTCAAAGCTCACCTGCAAATTGATTCACTAAATTCAAAGCTCACTTGCAAATTGATTCACTAAATCTCAACCACCCATCCTCCCCCCCCCCCAAAAAAAAAATCCCGTATTAAAAAAACTACATCTTTAAAATAGGGAGAAAATGGACTTAATTATTGCGTACTAAATGGCATAAATGTATTACTTAGAAAATTTGCTTGTGACTTATACACATACGATGATGTAATGAAGACATTAAACACTATACATATATATATATATTTATATATTTATATATATCTACATTTATATCTTGAGTTTAAGGCATTTACTCCTCTGTTCTCATTGTACTTTTGCATGGGTCCAGTGACATCTCACACCCCCCATGTTTGCGAACCCCGCATACGAGATTTCATGAATTTGTTCTTTTTTTGTTTGAAAACAATTAAATAATTCTTAAACTTTGTACCGGACGGTGGTATGGTTATCGGTTATACAGTTATATAAGATGTTAAAATTATCATTATTATTAATATTATTAGTGGTCTTATAATGCGCAGTAGAGAAGTTTGGTGCATAGCTGAAATTAGCACACTGCTGAAATCATGGAACTGCTGAAATTGCTGAACTTTTAAGCTAGAACACTTATTATCTAGTATTCCAAATGAAATAGAATTAGATTATCTTACAGAAACGCATACAAAATAAATTCTGAATGTAATTAGAAAATATGAAATCTGTAGAAAATAAAGATTTTTTTTTTTTTAAATTTTCCATCAGAAGATCAGTGACGTCAACGATGACGTAGAATACGTCCACTTCGACCACACCGGCGGGTCAGGAACCGGAAGCCAAGGACACGGCATGCATGGCGGGGGCGGAGATATTGGGGCGCTACTCCCCCTCCTCCTGCTTGGCTCGGGTCAAGGCTCACAACTCCTACTGACGACAGCCTTGCTCTCCAAGCTGAAGGGATCATCCGGGGGAGGTAAGCTATTACATTTTATTACAGGGCCACGATTCAAGTCTGGTTGGGGATATGTTAAGGCGGTTTGGGGGGGGGGGGGTGTGTTAAAAAATTGGATTTTAAAGAACGGTCTTTTAATCTATATGAAACTTCTTCTAATTTTCTTCTTTTCTTTCTCTGCTGACTTTCTTTGAGACAAAGAAGACCCAAAAACGCACTTCTGTCCCTCACGTGCGCTTGTCGCAAACCCCAAATAACACATTTGTGAGTGCGCATATGAGTGCGCATGTGGGTGTCACATGCAGGGTTTCCTTCCCATGTTTATATGTTAATGGTCAGATCTCCTTGATCTATATATATATATATATATATATATATATATATATATATAAAAATAATTATATATATACATATACATTCATTGCCTGGGGCTTTCATTCTGATCCTTCCACCGACTATCCATTTGATTCTCTCCATATGATACTCTCCGTCTGATACTCTTTATCATACTCTAAATGTGAATGCTGTCATGAGAAGTAGTTGATACATCGGACATGACTCTCTGCTATCACCTTGGCACGTCACTATCATATCACCTTAACTCATGAGTTCCGCCCTCAGATTGATACGCCCCTAAGGCTTTGTTCTAGGCACTTCGAATTTCCAGTAATCTGGTCTGCCGCGAATTTACGATAACCAGTTATGATAAGCTGATATGATAAGCTGATATGATATGATAACGATGTCACTGGATGTTAGTAAAATTACGTGTTTTTCATTTCTCTCGTATATAGGTCTCTTAGGAGGAAAGGGTATGTACTTTATTTTTTTTCAGTTTTATATACTATAGAGCCGATGTGACAATCTTTATATTTTATTTACTCAAGAAGATGACACACTATAATTCATCTCTCCCTCCCTCCATCCATCCATCGGCTCAATTCGTCCTTCCATCCATCCCTCCATCCATTATTCCTTTCATCCATCCATCCATATTTCCATCCCCCATCAATCCCAACCGCTATCCATCACCCATCCCTTCATTCATCCATACATCCATTTATCCATCTCTCCCTCCCTCCCTCCATCCACCCATCCAATCTCTTATTCCTTCGGCCATACATTAAACTATCTAACACTTCTCCCATTAAATCATGAATGTTTTTTTTTCCTTTGTCTCCTTTAGGAGAGAGCCTTTTTGATGGCAAAGGTGAGTTTTGGTTTATAGACTTGACCATAATTAACATCTCTTGTATAGTTAGCAGGTACCGTTGTTATGACTCTAATATAAGTAGGCATTCTATTTATGGTATTTTTCTGAGTAGGTATCTCATTTATGCCTTTAGCTATGAAAAGTTATCCCATTAATGCCCAAGTTATAAAAAATTATCCCATTAATGCCTAAGTTTTGAATAGTTATCCCATTAATGCCTACGTTTTGAAAAGTTATCCCACTAATGCCTACGTTATCAGCAGGTATCCTATGTATTCCTTAGTTATGAAAATGTATCTCATTCAAGATATTCTTCAGGGCGGGTATCCTAATTATGCCATTGTTATGAACAGGTATCCTGGGCGGGGGCAGTAAAGGTGGGAAGGACGACAGCCTTATCAAGACGCTGCTCCTGCTCCGCCTTCTCACGGGCAACCAGCAGACGACAACCACCACCACCACGTTGACAGCGGCGAACGTTGCGTTCCAAAACGGCGCATTCGTGAGTCTGGCAACAGGGGCGCCGGTCACGTTCACCGACCCTGTCACTGGACTTGCTGTCCCGGCGACCCAACTGGCGATCGATCCGATATCAGGTACGTCCGCCGTAACTATAGGAGGTGCATCCAACTGACCCTGGCTGTTACAGGAACCCAAATGACGAATCCAAGACCGGATATGGGAGGTCTGCTGGTACCATCGAAACACAATAATCGCGCACCTTCTCATCGTTACCTGGAGATCTCGCGCTAGCTAATATTTATGCATACGGACATAATAAATTGGTGGCAATAAATTGAGACCTATTTTTTGGCTGATAATAATAAACCGAGAAATTATCTTGGCTTATGAGAATTAATTGGAACCAAATGTTGGCTAATGAGAATAAAGTGGGTCCAAATGTTTACAGTTGAGAATAGGTATTGGCCATATGTCGTCTCAGGAGAACAGATAGGGACATTACGTTCGTAAATGAGTATGCATAATGGTGTTAAGGCCCTATTGTTTATTGCTTCGAGGAAAGTTTGAGATGATACAATATCTGTTGATGATTGCACAATGAGGTTCCCTGCCTGACAGATATTTAAATGAATATGATATTAGAACTAAAACTGATCGATTTGATAGTTCTTTAGCTCATGTAAGAGTTAGTTCTTTAGGTCATGTAAGTGTTAGTTCTTTAGGTCATGTAAGAGTTAGTTCTTTAGGTCATGTAAGAATTAGTTCTTTAGCTCATGTAAGTGTTAGTTCTTTAGCTCATGTAAGTGTTAGTTCTTTAGCTCATGTAAGAGTTAGTTCTTTAGCTCATGTAAGTGTTAGTTCTTTAGGTCATGTAAGAGTTAGTTCTTTAGCTCATGTAAGAGTTAGTTCTTTAGCTCATGTAAGTGTTAGTTCTTTAGCTCATGTAAGAGTTAGTTCTTTAGCTTATGTAAGAGTTAGTTATTTAGGTCATGTAAGAGTTAGTTCTTTAGCTCATGTAAGAGCTAGTTCTTTAGGTCATGTAAGAGCTAGTTCTTTAGGTCATGTATGAGTTAGTTCTTTAGGTCATGTAAGAGCTAGTTCTTTAGGTCATATATGAGCTAGTTCTTTAGGTCATGTATGAGTTAGTTCTTTAGGTCATGTAAGAGCTAGTTCTTTAGGTCATGTAAGAGCTAGTTCTTTAGGTCATGTATGAGTTAGTTCTTTAGCTCATGTAAGTGTTAGTTCTTTAGGTCATGTAAGAGTTATTTCTTTAGGTCATGTAAGTGTTAGTTCTTTAGGTCATGTAAGAGTTAGTTCTTTAGCTCATGTAAGTGTTAGTTCTTTAGCTCATGTAAGAGTTAGTTCTTTAGGTCATGTAAGAGCTAGTTCTTTAGGTCATGTAAGAGTTAGTTCTTTAGCTCATGTAAGTGTTAGTTCTTTAGGTCATGTAAGTGTTAGTTCTTTAGGTCATGTAAGTGTTAGTTCTTTAGGTCATGTAAGAGTTAGTTCTTTAGCTCATGTAAGAGTTAGTTCTTTAGGTCATGTAAGAGCTAGTTCTTTAGGTCATGTAAGAGTTAGTTCTTTAGCTCATGTAAGTGTTAGTTCTTTAGCTCATGTAAGTGTTAGTTCTTTAGGTCATGTAAGAGTTAGTTCTTTAGCTCATGTAAGAGTTAGTTCTTTAGGTCATGTAAGAGCTAGTTCTTTAGCTCATGTAAGTGTTAGTTCTTTAGGTCATGTAATAGTTAGTTCTTTAGCTCATGTAAGAGTTAGTTCTTTAGGTCATGTAAGAGCTAGTTCTTTAGGTCATGTAAGTGTTAGTTCTTTAGGTCATGTAAGAGTTAGTTCTTTAGGTCATGTAAGTGTTAGTTCTTTAGCTCATGTAAGAGTTAGTTCTTTAGGTCATGTAAGAGCTAGTTCTTTAGGTCATGTAAGAGTTAGTTCTTTAGCTCATGTAAGAGTTAGTTCTTTAGCTCATGTAAGAGTTAGTTCTTTAGCTCATGTAAGTGTTAGTTCTTTAGGTCATGTAAGAGTTAGCTCTTTAGCTAATGTAAGAGTTAGTTCTTTAGGTCATGTAAGAGTTAGTTCTTTAGCTCATGTAAGTGTTAGTTCTTTAGCTCATGTAAGTGTTAGTTCTTTAGGTCATGTATGAGTTAGTTCTTTAGCTCATGTAAGAGTTAGTTCTTTAGCTCATGTAAGAGTTAGTTCTTTAGCTCATGTAAGAGTTAGTTTTATTGGCGTGGCTAGCGTTAGGACCACTCGGGGCGAACGTTTATGTTTTCTGCCCCCATCAACGAAAAAACTCTGCATTTGGAAAAATAAAAGCATCCCCCCACCACCCCCACCTTCATATTGAAAAAAAAATTCCGGCCTGAATCGGACACCCCTCCCCCTCTTCCCTCTTCTACACCACCGGTTAGCTCTAAATATTTGAAACCCGTTTCCTTTTCGTCCCCAGGGGCTGTCTTTGACACAACCACCAATCGTATTGTTATTTTCACCGATCCCACGACTGGGGCTCAAGCCCAGGCCTTCGCGGCCCCCGTAGGAACCGCAGTCCCCGGAGTCTTGGGTGAGTTGATTGAATACTCGCATGTGCCCTTAATGTGATAGCATTTTACACAGGGGAAGTACTGAGTCTGAGAGTATCACGATAACAAGGCCAAACAGGTGAACGTTTGTGATCGGTCGAATCATTACAAACGGACAGAGAAGACAAACTGTCCCGACAGAGTGGACAGACGTAGTGCAGACAGACAGATCATATGCTGTTGTTATATGCCACATATAAATACTCAATAGTTTGTTTCATTGTGTCTGAATGCACTACTCTCACTGGACTTTGCATTTTCTTATGATTATTTTGTTCTTTCAAATTTCTTTTCTAACTCACCTTTTTCACTAGGCAATACTATACCTAACATTATCGGACGTGGCCTTGCGAGAAATCCACTGAGGGGGTTATTCAACCCGAACAACAACAACCGCCTCAACAACAGGTTGATCTCTGTCTTGCCACAACCCACAGCGGCACCAACTCTTGGTAACTTGGTCGATTTATGTGGATAGCTTCCCTTCCGCTTTTGTGTTGCCTTCAGTCCCACAATTCTGGCTTTTGTCTTAACTTTGACCCTCTGTCTCTTTCCTTCTCTCTCACATTCTTTCTCAATTACTCTCTCTCTCACTAGAACTCTCTCTCTTACTTTCTCTCTCACTCTCTCTCTCTCTCTCACTCTCTCTCTCACTCTCACTCTCTCTCTCTCACTCTCTCTCTTTTTAACTATCTCTCACTTACTCTCACTCTATTTCGCACTCTCTCTCTCTCACTTTCGCACTCACTCTCTCGCACTCCCTCTCTGTCTCTCTCTATATATATATCTCTTACGCTCCCACTCGTCTGCTCTAATTTTTAAAAATCTTTCTTTCTTTGCCAATGGCGAGGTGACATTTATTAAATAACAGGCAAAGTTACTGTTGTACTAAACAGTTTCCAACTTTCCAGCAGGTGGCAGTGGCAGGGAGGCCATCAACCTCATCTTCTTGTCCCCCTCCTCCCTCCCCGTCCCCCTTCAGCCCGGCGACGGGAGCGCCACGTCACTGCGGGGGTCCCTCAGAGAAATCCTCGGAGACGATCTGACCAGGTTCATCAACACCGCCCAGCTCGTGTCAGGTCAAGGTCTCCCCAACGCCCCGGCCGGGGGCCAAAAATGTACGTAGCTTTGGACAGCGCGTGGACATTTCTGCAATGTTTTCGCGGGCGCACAATTAATTATTCATTAGTTGTGACGAGAAATCAGATGGGATTTAATGGGATCAAATGGGATTGGGATAAAAGTTCTGTTTAAAAAACACACCAACCGAGGATGTAATTTATGGCCAGGTCGACACGCCATCAGTAAAGAAAAAAAAAGCTGCACAGGGGATGAAAATATATTTGGTTCTAGAACCATCCCAAGTCATGAAATGGTTGTATACACTGACGTCATCTAAACTCTTTGAAACTGTGTGATATGTGGCAGGAAGAAGAACCTTATCACTGAGAGAAAAAAAAATTGTGAAAATATGGATATTTTTATTTATTTTTTTGTAATCTAGAAAAATTCTATCCCAAACACGTCATAAGTGGGCAAACCACAAACATATCCCATCGTATTCATGATATAAATAAATAATTGATGAAAGCTTAAGACATTCGTTGTATCAGGCGACATCTGGGCTTAGACTGATCCACTGGAATAGGTTGACACTAACACGACGTAGGCAACACTTTATATGACATCAGAGCGCTTTGAGCCTGCTAGAGTAGCATGGACTCAATAATCTATACAAGTAATCAGTCATCATCATTATCATCATCATCATCATTATCATCATCATCATAATAATCGACACTTCTTCCCTAATTCATTTCTTGAAATCGGTATAATAAGGAAAAAATAAAAATTTTACGAGGGTAAAGCCTACAAAGAAGACAACCCACCTCCCCCCCCCCCCGCCCCCAACAGAAAAGAGCATCAGTATTTTAAAGAAAATGGTGGTTTATTAATGGTTAACGTTAGGTATTTATATGTTTAATATGATGAGATGTCTCTTTTGCCCCGACCACTATATCTCCCCAATCTGCCTAATGTAAACCACAATAACTTTAAAAATTTAACCAATCAGATTGGTTGATGATGTTTCATCCCTCACTTTGCCCTCAGCCTGCACGGTCATTCGTAGCGGTGAGTCCGTTCCCTTCCGGGTCAGCCCACGAGGAGGTCGCCGGCTGACGTCAGAGGAGTGCGACGCCATGGGGAAACTCCTGGACAAATTTATTCCCACCTTCCTCCAGAACTTCGTCCCGAGCGACGCGGCTTTCGCCGGCTTCGGCAGCAACAACAGCAACAACAACAACAACAACCGAAATAACAACAACAACATCATCCCGTTACAGCCCACAGCCGCGGGTACCAACGCTAACGGCATCTTTGGGGGTACGCTGGCAACCAACACCAATGCCAACCCAATCACAAACACCAACCGGCCGAGCACGAACACGAACAGCCTCAACCAGTTCATCAACATCAGAAATGACCGCGAGGGCTGTACCATAGCTGTACCCAACATCGTACCGCAGTGTTAGCTGCGGTCACCGATGTACAGTGCTTAGCGGATAACGTCAAGATCGTACCTGAGTGTTGAATGGTATCTGTATCCTACCAGCAATCTGTAGTAGTATGTTGATGGTCAGTAAAAAAGTGGGGTGGGGGTGGGAGAGGGTCATATTTAAAAGTAAAGCCATTCTGACCTACATTTAATTTAAGAAGAGTTGTCCGGCCCCCCCACCCCCCCCCCCCCCCGGGACAGTTGAAAGGTCGCTGACTTGTCGTTGGTTCGATTTGTTGTGAGGCTTGGTCACTTGGTGACTCTGTTACTTGGTCACTTGGTGACTCTGTTACTTGGTCACTTGGTGACTCTGTTACTTGGTCACTTGGTGACTCTGTTACTTGGTCACTTGGTGACTCTGTTACTTGGTCACTTGGTGGCTCTGTTACTTGGTCACTTGGTGACTCTGTTACTTGGTCACTTGGCGACTCTGTTACTTGGTCACTTGGTGGCTCTGTTACTTGGTCACTTGGTGGCTCTGTTACTTGGTCACTTGGTGGCTCTGTTACTTGGTCACTTGGTGGCTCTGTTACTTGGTCACTTGGTGGCTCTGTTACTTGGTCACTTGGTGGCTCTGTTACTTGGTCACTTGGTGACTCTGTTACTTGGTCACTTGGCGACTCTGTTACTTGGTCACTTGGTGACTCTGTTACTTGGTCACTTGGTGGCTCTGTTACTTGGTCACTTGGTGGCTCTGTTACTTGGTCACTTGGTGGCTCTGTTACTTGGTCACTTGGTGGCTCTGTTACTTGGTCACTTGGTGGCTCTGTTACTTGGTCACTTGGTGGCTCTGTTACTTGGTTATGTAAGGTTGGCTATCTCAGCCAGAAAAATATATATATATATATTGAATGAGAAGAGGAGCGTGTCACGATGCATGCATCATTAATATATTACATGGTAGTGGAATACATCGTGTGGGGTTACTATAACAACAGTGGAGCGGGTGGTAGTCCAGGTATGATACTGATCAACACTGAATTGTTAACTTTCTTACTTCTCAATGGGGTTATGGTTGGTATTTTATTTTATTTTCTGAATATGTTGATTTTGTAAATATCCATGTCCCCCACCAAATCAGTCAAAATGTCATGTTTACATTACTCAAATTGGTGTGCTGTTCTCACGGTTATATTATACACATTTATTTTTGATGGATAATTTATAAACGATTTTTTTTTTTTTGAATTTCAGCCATTTAATTATTTTGTTTCTTGTAATATTTTTTATGCTCGTACTTTTTACGACGGCCTTGATCCCACTGAAGCAGTGCGCTAGTACAGAAATTAGCCGCGTGACGCGTGGTGCCATGCGATCTCATCTTTATTTACAGCAAATTATTATTATTATTATTATTAATAAAAACTTAAACGGGGTTCTCCGTTCCGAGAGAGTGCTGCTATTTATAGAACATGAAACATGTACCGTACACTGTAAATATGATTTAATCATAGCCCAACGTGAAGCAATCATAATCATGGTTATGTACACAACATAAGAAGCGTATGTTGGATGTATGTAAGATTTTCTTTGAGATATATATTTATAATTTGTTATTTTTAATGAATGTTTTGTGTGCATTAATTCGACATTTGTGTATCCATTTTCACTTTTTTCTTTTCTCCACCCTGCGGTGAATGCTATCTAGAGATTTCTGCAGAATATTTTTTTTAAGGGATTTGAAATCGAGAAAAAATTTACTGCAAATGTTTTCAGGACATGATTATACTTAATTTTTTTTAAAAATAAAAACTTATTTCTCCTTTATTCCAGCTGGCACATTGGGCAAAGAGACATGTTAGAGATGTGTTGTTGTTTTTTTTTTTTTGGGGGGGGGGGTATAAAATGTTATAAAACAATTTATGTTCTTTACATCGCATTGACAAAAGGCCCGGGGAGTTAAGCTAACTGAAAATTCTTCTATGAATTAAGAAATCAGATTTACACTACTTCACTTCCATGGGTGTGTCTAAAAGTGCGCCCCCCTCCCCCACCCCCGGGGGTTGTCTCCTGTGCTTGTGTTAAGCCGTTGGGTGTTCTTATGAATGGACCATGTCAGCTTTGTGATTGAATATGACGCTTGTGTATAACAGGACAGTGGCCTAGTGATATAAAGCTTGCGTGTGACAGGGCGGTAGCCTTGCGATACAATGCTTGTGAAGGCTGTGTCCCCCAATGCTATGATGCAATCAATAAAATATTTATATAAAATTATATGTTGTTTTTATAAACTTTCATTCACCTGAATCTTGTTCAATATGTTGCACTGAGTCGATTAATAAATAGTTAGAAATGTGTCTATAGATTGCTTATTAGCTTGCAGTTAGTCTGTATAGTACTCATTAGTTAGCACTCAGTATATAGAGTACTCATTAGTTAGCTCTAAGTATATAGAGTACTCATTAATTAGCACTAAGTATTAGAGTACTCATTAGTTAGCACTATGTATATAAAGTACTCATTAGTTAGTGCTAAGTATATAAAGTACACATTAGTTAGCACAATGTATATAGAGTATTCATTAGTTTGCACTAAGTATATAGAGTACTCATTAATTAGCACTAAGCATATAGAGTACTCATTAGTTAGCACTAAGTATATAAAGTACTCATTAGTTAGCACTAAGTATATAGAGTACTCATTAATTAGCACTAAGCATATAGAGTACTCATTAGTTAGCACTAAGTATATAGAGTACTCATTAGTTAGCACTAAGTATATAAAGTACTCATTAATTAGCACTAAGTATATAGAGCACTCATTAGTTAGCACTTATTCTACCAAGAGCTCAAGTGGTAGCTATTCATCTACTTAGCACTTAATAGGTAGAGTGTAATTAACTCGGTGTTTATTATAGAAAGAAAAAAAAAACATAATGGCATTAATTTCTGGATAGTTTTAAATATTAACTATACGGTTAATTTATATTTATACCGCACAGAAATTTTCTGGTGGGTCATTCAAAAACTCTCTTGATCGCACTTTCGCGAGACTTAGATGCAGAGGGGTGGCTAAATGGGGGGGGGGCAGGGGCGGTAGATGTTCCTGGGCGCCATACTACTTAGGGGCGACAAAATGTGCTTTGATTTTATTTTATTGATGAAAATAATGGGTTTGAGAGTTGAAAAAAATAAATTGAGGCTCTTTAAAATGAATCGTGTCCCCGGGCGCCAGACGCGCGTGCTACGCCCCTGCTTAGATCATAAAAATTTTTTAATCGGTTTTAAAATTAATTTCCGTGACGAAATTAAAACGTATCATCAACAACATTAAATTACGATTACATTATGAGTCTTTACAAGTTAAGTAGCCTTTAGTCTCACTATAAAACGAAACCCAGAAGTAGACAATCCACAATCCTGCAATCCACAATTCACAAACAACAGCCAAAACTATTTTTAAAAAAACACGAATGCCAGAAGTATGCGTACTACGTCATTGTATTGTTTAATAGCAAGTCACGACAGACCAGAAGCACTGAGTCTGACGTTTCGCCTCGTACGGGTCATCGGACGGCCTCCTGTTGCCGTTTCGGGAACTGGACTTGCGCGACCGCAATACGTAAGTGGCCTCCGGGTCGTCCTGCACCCGGGGCGCCAGATCCCGTCGTAAGAGGGTGCTGAGCAGCTTTAGGGTTGTCTCCCGGCTTAGCCTCGATGAGTCGAGTTCATCGTTCTGTGGAGGACGAAATCGTTTGAAAGTTGTTAGTGTTAGCAGTTATGAAAAGATCAAAGGAGAGAAAAACAGGAATATAATTGAACTGTATTTTTCGAGGGAAATAACCTCTATGAATCTCACTTGGAACATAGGTTTTATCGTCTGATTTTTTAAAAAAATTGTACTTTCATTCATGTCTGCGTTTTCTTCCGTAGAAATTTGAAATATTTTAATCTACAAGAGCCCTTGGAACGAGGTCCGCAAAACGTTCCATAGGTGAAACGAAATCGCTGGTTAAAGCACATGAGCCAATATACTACAGAAATAATATCTAAGAGATGTTGAAATCAGCGTAGGATCGACCGAGTAATCAAACGAAATTCAACCAAACAGTCAAACAGCCGGCCAAACAATAAACAATACAATCAAATAGCCGGCCAAACAATAAACAATACAATCAACAGAGCGATCACAGCTTTGTGAAGCGGGCCCTGAAAATAAATTTAGGGGAAAATTACATTTTAACAACTTGAGGCCGGTCCTGATAATGGAACAGAAAACCCTGGCAGGATTAGCTGGCCACATATTTCAACAACGGTAATACAGTCAAACGATGCATTCGGTAATCTAAATTCAAATTTAATGTTATCCAAAACTTTGAGACTTTAACAATGATGGGTAGCTGTTCACGGCGTACTTTCCGTCCTTTGTACGTGACTTAGCCTTGACTTGAGCTGTATTTTGTTTCATGTGAGGCAGAAATTCTCAGTTAGTCAGCCTCACTGTCTCGTGACTAACACTTGCCTATGATCCAATTAGCAAGAGTTAGTCGAGACGACTGGAAATAGACCACGGTGCTGTAGAAGGCCAGCTTTGTGTATTGTGTGTTTCGCTGCGTTCTACGTCGTAGGAGCTTTCATACGGGACTTTGATTTCAGATTTCGTCCTCTCTTATATGGGCAGCCATCCTAGGTTAACGAGTCCCACCCACCAGGGGCTTAACGTTATTATTTCTTTTCCTGGTGATTGATCTCGAGTCCACTAGCTTCCGATTGACTCAGTTTAGACCACTCGACCACTCTTTAAATGGTACATAAATAAGGGCGTTTTTTTTTTTTGTTGTATTTCCCTCAAGAAGTGCTGCAAGATAAAAGGCGTTTCTTTCGCGTAGACATAAGAGATTCACATCAGAGGAACTTACATGCGTTTGTTTCATCACACGTTTAGTATGTCAGATATTCATATAGATTCATGGAAGTCCACAGAGGCGGAGCCTTCAAGTGGGCTGTGTCTAATATTTTTTAAAGGTTTTTCTTAATGTTGAAACATTAACACAGCTCCCGTGCTATTTGGTGTGTCGGTTAATCGGTTAAAGGATTGGAAGCATTTCAAATATAAAGACATTGAATGAGTTAAATTGCGTGTGGTATCGTTGGCTTGAATATAAGAACAGGGATAGAGAAGAAAGAAAAGTATTTTCAGAACCAAAATCTGTGTTCTTTGAAGAACTTGATTTGTTGGGTTTTTTTTTTTTTCATTTACGTTCTTGATCCCATTTTTGGGGTGAGTGGAAGTGAATGGCTATATATTTAAGTGAATAATTATATACTTAAGTGAATAGTTGAATATTTAAGTGAATAGTTGAATATTTAAGTGAATAGTTATATATTTAAGTGAATAGTTATATATTTAAGTGAACAGTTATATATTTAAGTGAACAGTTATATATTCAAGTGAATAGTTATATATTTAAGTGAATAGTTATATATTTAAGAGAATAGTTATATATTTAAGTGAATAGTTATATATTTAAGTGAATAGTTGTATATTTAAGTGAATAGTTATATATTTAAGTGAATAGTTATATATGTGAAAGTTTTATAATTAGGCTCCCGAGCTTTAGAGGCAGGGAAACCTCTATAAAATAGTAGGGCTTTTAACCAGGAATGCCCCCAACCCCTGGGTGTTAGGAAGCATCTGATTTTTTTGATTTTTTTTAAAGCTAAAAGGTTTATATATTGGCGACACATCTGCCTACAAGAACCTCTGCTCATGACCAGAGGCGTAACTGGGTTTTTGGCGCCCTTGGCTAATTTATTTTTTAAAAAGTACAAATTTAAAAATTAGAGATTTGGCGGCACCCTTTTGAACTGGCGCAGGCCGGCGCCCTTGGCAACTGCCCCAATGCCAAGCCGTTGTTACGCCACTGCTCATGACGCAAGCACTTTCTCAACCGCGAGCACTGAAGATAATGAAAGGGACCTAGCGCAGGCTTCCGAAAATTTCACGTCGAGCCCACCCCGAGATTATTTCCCTTTTGAAATGACTCTAATCAAGTAGGCGCCCACATCGTTCGTGTCGCGTGATGGCCTCATGCAGCTCGTCATATTTCCAACCAGAGAGGTTCTCAAAATCAGGACTGACCTTATCTCATCATAACCTAAGCTGGTGTATCAATATTCACTCGGTCTCTAGCGTTTTTTGCTACTTTTCAATGTACTTCGATAATTTACGTTTAACAATTCGCAAATAAAACCTTGCAATCGGTGTGCCTCGAGACGACACAAGGTGTGCAGTCGAACGAAGGCGAGGTGTGCCGCTGCCTAATGGCTCATCGAGGAAGCAAACCATGCAGTGGTGGCCTGTCGACAACGTGACAATCACACGCTTATTACCAACCTGTCAACCCTTACACTCCTGTCTACCAAACTGTCAATCTTCACAATTACATGTATTAACAAACTGTCAACCTTTACACTACTGTCTACCAAACTGTCAATGTTCACAATTACATGTATCTCCAAACTGTCAATCTTCACAATTACATGTATTACCAAACTGTCAACCTTTACACTACTGTCTACCAAACTGCCAGCCTTCACAATTTAATGTATCTCCAAACTGTCAACCTTTAAGTTCATGTATTACCAACCTGTCAACCTTTACACTATTGTCTACCAAACTGTCAGCCTTCACAATTACATGTATCTCAAAACTGTCAACCTTTAAGTTCATGTATTACCAAACTGTCAACCTTTACACTACTGTCTACCAAACTGCCAGCCTTCACAATTACATGTATCTCCAAACTGTCAACCTTTAAGTTCATATATTACCAAACTGTCAACCTTTAAGTTCATGTATTACCAAACTGTCAACCTTTACACTACTGTCTACCAAACTGCCAGCCTTCACAATTACATGTATCTCCAAACTATCAACCTTTAAGTTCATGTATTACCAAACTGTCAACCTTTAAGTTCATGTATTACCAAACTGTCAACCTTGTCACTCGTGTATTACAGAATACGTAATCGCTCAAATGTGGCGAATGAATCAAATCCACTTTGAACTGATTCGCGATGTAAAGATAACAATGCTTGCACCGAGAAGTTCAATGCAAAATTCTCAAGGAAATTTAAGTCGCCGTCTGAAGCATGGGGTGTTAGAATGACATCGCCTGTCACAGTACACGAAGCTAGATTAAAATGTCGCATAATTAGCTGCAAGGCAGAACAAAAAATATCCATGGTTTGGCGTTAAATAAATCAGAATTTATGGAATAACATTATTTCAAAACGCTTGGCAGTCAAATGAGTAAATGTTTATGTGTTTACTTTTTCAAGATAACGGTAGAGCAATGGTTCCAGTGTTGGCATGGTAACGATAGAGCAATGGTTCCAGTGTTTCCGTGTTAAAGATAGAGCAATGGTTCCATTGTTTCCGTGGTAACAAAGATGCGGAACGATAGAGCAATAGTTTTAGTGTTTCCATGGTAACGAAGATATCTAACGATGTAGGTGATAAAAGATGATGTTGTTTTATGTGTAATACAAAAGTATCCAACAAAATAAATTACATACGGCTGCTGCAGCCACCTGGCAGATGAGTCGATCGAAAACATCGCCAAAGAACACTTGCAACTAAGGAACACATTTGTCAAAAAGATAACGATAAAAAAATGAAAACGAAAAAGCATTAAAAGCAATAAATCTTTATTTTAAACCGTAAAATGTTGACTCTCCCGAGAAATATTGTCGAAATGTTATGACAGCGGTTCTCAACCTGTGGGTCGCGACACCTGTGGGGGTCGAATGACCCTTTTCAGGGGTCGCCTAAGACCGTCGAAAAATACATATGCTCTACAATTATAAAGTAGCAACGAAAATAATTTTGCGTTTGAGGGTCACCACAACATGATAAACTGTATTAAAGGTTCGCGGCATAAGGAAGGCTGAGAACCACTGTATTATGACGTCAGTCAGTATTGGGTTTAATCAAAACGTGCCTGAACAACATGACCAATTGATTACCTTGTCGGGGTCGGCAAAACTTGCACAGATGTCTCATTTTTATAAAAACAATTTAACAAAAAACAAGTTCGTAACGAACATGGCACGTCTTGTTCTGGTAAGTTCGGAATGAGAATACGAATAAGCCTTTTAAGAAGCTCAACTATCTGCAAACAAGATTACGCCAAAGATTTGCTTGGAATGTGTCAAAGAAGTCCACGATTGTTGTTGTTCGACATCTAATATTGCTCCAAAAAGAAATACAAAAATTATCTGCTACACAGTTATTAAAAAAAACACAACGAAAATTGATTCCAAAACGACTTTGGTGCAGCAAATATCTCTCGTAATAAAATTCTTTTTCACATTTTTTGTGTGTGGAATCTCTGGGAAATAGGAAACAAAGAGATATTGAAATTCAAGTTCGCCTAAGCTCCTTCGTGTGTTTTTCTATGTGCAGTCAAAGAAATGTATCGCTTGAAATTTCCCCAACAGCCGTGTCACATTCTTCTGCAAATTGATGGTGTCATCGTAATAGTTGGTCAGCAGTCAAATATTGAATCAAATATTTCCTTTGTGGTTTTCTGGGAAGTGTCTAGGCAGTGTTTCTTTCAGACAATTGTTTCAAGGGGCAGTGCCCCCCCCCCCCCCCCCCGTAGAGATGGCTGAAAGAAACCCTGGGTCAAGCGTACCGTGGATTGCATTTGCAGTGGGGCACTGCAATATGCTACAATATACGATACACTATAATGCTATTATTTCAGCAAAAACATCACTAGCACCCCGGGTAGATGGGACCTGGGACCCGTCAACCTTGGATGGCAACTCAGCTAAGAGAAGCAAACTCTGAATCCCGGAGAACGAGACCCCTAGGCGCCTACATTTATTACAATGAAAAATGCAGACAACTCTCCCCGCGAAGTCGACCATCGTCACATGGCGGCGGACGGACCCCATTAAAAAAATATATATAATCTGCTATATGACACTACAATGCAAACACACGATTGTCTTCGTACGCGTGTGCTGAACTAAAGCTTGAGGACAAAATACGATGCGAACTGAAGTCTTCTTGAACATTCTGAACACATTTTCCTTAATTGAAGTCTTCTTGAACAAGTTTTCCTTACATTATTTACTGATTTATTTATTGATGATGTTTTTTTTTTTACTTCGCAGGCGATTATGAGTTTTGATTAGCGGAAATGTTAACTATTCGTTGTATGAAAACAGCCGTCGTTTTCGGGGCCGCCCCTGTTGTATTTAACGACATAAGAGTAGCAATAGATCTGCACGCACTCCACGGGAAAGATAAAGCGCAACTCTTAATAACTCCAACAAGTACACACTGAGAACCACTGGTCCATTATATCCCTTCGGGGTTTACGCACGCCGTCAACCGTGACACACGGTCTGTCCAAAATGGTGACTAGATTGAGCTGAGAGGTGGTCAACCAGGGGGATCTCACATTGATGCTGATACAATCAGTACACTGGTATGATTGACGGCACGACAAAATTGTGGGCTCCTAATAATGAAATAGACGAAGTGATTTTATTTAACTTTATGATTGGCGTTACATAAATTTTACATAATCTTGATTATCTCTGATTAGAATTTGTCCAAAGTCTCACAGCGAGTAGATTTTTCCAGCCGTCCATGTTTAAGGATTAGCAGACATAATGAATTTCAATTAATATCATCTCTATACATTTTAAACAAACAGCTTTCTGGCGAGAACACTTTAAAAGGTTTATCATCGACCCCTTGTGTCCAAAACCCCAGGTATATCATCGGCCCCTTGTGTCCAAAACCCCAGGTATATCATCGGCCCCTTGTGTCCAAAACCCCAGGTTTGTCATCGGCCCCTTGTGTCCAAAACCCCAGGTTTATCATCGGTCCCTTGTGTCCAAAACCCCAGGTTTATCATCGGCCCCTTGTGTCCAAAACCCCAGGTTTATCATCGGCCCCTTGTGTCCAAAACCCCAGGTTTATCATCGGCCCCTTGTGTCCAAAACCCCAGGTTTATCATCGGCCCCTTGTGTCCAAAACCCCATCATAAATATAAATTAGCATTCAGTTTTGACAATAAATAAGAGCCATGCCGCAGACAACTATTTAAAGTGCACCTGATGTTTGTTTACAACGATGCCACCCCCACCAGTTGCGTCTGTGCGCCTGTATAGTGGAGCTAACGCTGTCAACAGCTGCCGTGACGCCGATATCGGGTGTTAATTAACTTGAAAAAAAAACTGCGGACATCGCAGATTCAGTCAGCCGGGTAAAACCGTGGACCTAAACGTTCACACGGTAATCTATCCCTACACTCGAGCACACGACCCGACAAAACCCAACCCACCACACATTCCTCACCCACCGCGACACATCCTCACACCACCCACCCCATCCATCCCATCCATCCCACCAACCCCATCCATCCATCCCACCCACCCAGCCACCCACTGAGTTGGTCGTAGTAACAATGGTTTATTACACGTTAAGAGCTTCAACATCCATCACAATTTCAGTCTCAACATCCATCACAATTTCAGTCTCAACATCCATCACAATTTCAGTCTCAACATCCATCACAATTTCAGTCTCAACATCCATCACAATTTCAGTCTCAACATCCATCACAATTTTAGTCTCAACATCCATCACAACTTCAGACACAACATCCATCACAATTTCAGTCTCAACATCCATCACAACTTCAGACACAACATCCATCACAATTTCAGTCTCAACATCCATCACAATTTCAGTCTCAACATCCATCACAATTTCAGTCTCAACATCCATCACAACTTCAGACACAACATCCATCACAATTTCAGTCTCAACATCCATCACAACTTCAGACACAACATCCATCACAATTTCAGTCTCAACATCCATCACAACTTCAGACACAACATCCATCACAATTTCAGTCTCAACATCCATCACAACTTCAGACACAACATCCATCACAATTTCAGTCTCAACATCCATCACAACTTCAGACACAACATCCATCACAATTTCAGTCTCAACATCCATCACAACTTCAGACACAACATCCATCACAATTTCAGACACAACATCCATCACAATTTCAGTCTCAACTTCCATCACAATTTCAGTCTCAACATCCATCACAACTTCAGACACAACATCCATCACAATTTCAGTCTCAACATCCATCACAACTTCAGACACAACATCCATCACAATTTCAGTCTCAACATCCATCACAACTTCAGACACAACATCCATCACAATTTCAGTCTCAACTTCCATCACAATTTCAGTCTCAACATCCATCACAATTTCAGTCTCAACATCCATCACAACTTCAGACACAACATCCATCACAATTTCAGTCTCAACATCCATCACAACTTCAGACACAACATCCAAAATAATATCCCACAAAGCATCGCACACCATATCCAAGAAAATATACAACAAAATATCCAACACAACATATCCAACACACTATCGACACAACATATCCTACACCTAATCCAACACAACATTAAATACATCATCCAACAACAGTGGTTAACACAGCTTCCATTACAGCATCCAAAACAACAGCCAACACAACATAAAAACACAGCATCCAACACATTATCCAACACAGCATCCAAAACATTATCCAACACTATATCCAACACTATATCCAACACAAAAAACCATCCGTCATCAACACATGATCAAAACCATCATCCAAAAGCATTATCCAGCACCATATCCAATACAACATCCAACACATCATCCAATACAGCATCCAACACATTATCCAACACATCATTAAACCCAACTGCCAGCACAACATCCAAAACAACATCCAACACAGCATCCAACACATAATCCAAACCATCATTCAAAACATTATCCAGTACCATATCCAATACAACATCCAGCACATTATCCAACATAGCAGCAAACACATTATCCAACACCATATCCAATACAACATCCAACACAACATGAAACTCTGCGGCCGACACAACATCAAACACAGCAGCCAACACATTATTCAACACCATATCCAACACAACATTCAGCACATCATCCAACACATTATCTAACACCATATCCAACACATAATCCAGCACATCATCCAGCACAGCATCCGACACAACATCCATCCCGTGTCCTATCTCTTTAGCTCTGTCGTACAGCTTTCAGGTGCACGATGCAAGGAAACATAAAAGCTCTTTGTTATGCAACCCATAAAGATATTTGTTATGCAATCAATAAATCTCTTTGTTATTCAATAAATAAAGCTCGTTGTTATGCAATCAATGAAGCTCTTTGTTATACACTCAATAAAGCTCTTTGTTATGCAATCAATAAAGTTCTTTGTCATGCAATCAAAATAAAGCTCTTGTTATTGCAATCAAAATAAAGCTCTTTGTTATGCAATCAATAAAGCTCTTTGTGATGCAATCAATAGAGCTCTTTGTTATGCAATCAATAAAGCTCTTTGCTATGCAATCAATAAAGCTCTTTTTATGCAATCAATAAAGCGCCTTGTTATGCAACAATAAAGCTATTTTTATGCAATCAATAAAGCTCTTTCAGAAATTGTTTGAGTAACGTGATTCTCAAGTTTTTTTTTTTTTTGGTTTATTTTACCGGTTCTTATTTCATTAATGCATTAAAAATTCTCTCGTGTGTTGACATTTGTGGATGTGTTATGCTGTAGCCAGTGTTATGCTGTAGCCAGTGTTATGCTGTAGCCAGTGTTATACCGTAGCCAGTGTTATGCTGTAGCCAGTGTTATGCTGTAACCAGTGTTATGCTGTAGCGAGTGTTATGCTGTAGCCAGTGTTATGCTGTAGCCAGTGTTTTGGCGGCAAAATCGTGAAACACTTCACTGACGCAATTACGATAATCGTTGGTTCTGCTACAGGTGTCCATAAATTAATCTGCTTTGGACTTTGACCCACAGGACATGAATTTTCATTGCTCAATTTTTGTATTTTTTTGTTTAAATTAGTTCCGTTTTTTTTTTTTTTTTTTTTTTTTTGCGCAAGCTTTCATTTTGTGAAATGAATATCTGAGGATTTAGTCAAGCGTAAAATTAATTTATAGATATAGTTTGTAAAGTCTATCTGAGAATTCATTCAAGTGTGACACTGTATTAGAGATATAGTTTCTAACGATTTTTTGAGGATTTAGACAAGTTTGAGTTCGATTTATATATATATATTCCTATATATAGTTTCTGGAATCAGTCAAGCGTGACACTGGGTTAAGAGCTATAGTTTCTGCTAAGGCTATCTGAGGATTTTTTCAAGCAGAATTTAACTTAGAATTTTTTTTTGTGTTCGAAACTGTTTTTTTTTTTCTTACTCTGAAGGAAGGAATTATAAAAATTGTTCGCTCATTTCTCATGTAGCTACACTAGACGATACGTCCCAATTAAATAAAAGTCCCCCCCCCCCCCCCCCCCGGTAGCTCAGACTTGAAATTGTTATAGAACAAGCTTGCTCAATGACATTGAGATATTTTGAGAAAAAAAAAATTAAAAAGCTACGCCCTTGAATATTGTCTCAGGAATTCTAAGAAATATTTTAATCAGAAGGCTGGTCGTAAGTAAAACAAAAAAAAATCCCCAAAGATTGTTGATTGTCAAGAAATGATTTTGATAATAATTATGAAATCGCCAAATGACAAAGTCAATATTAGTTTATATCAAACTTCGGTTTATTTTCAGTGTATGTTTTCAGTGTATATTTTCAAGGTATGTTTTCAGTGTATATTTTCAGTGTATGTTTTCAGTGTATGTTTTCAGTGTATGTTTTCAGTGTATATTTTCAAGGTATGTTTTCAGTGTCTATTTTAAGTGTATGTTTTCAGTGTATGTTTTAGTGTATATTTTCAGTGTATGTTTTCAGTGTATGTTTTCAGTGTATATTTTCAAGGTATGTTTTCAGTGTATATTTTCAGTGTATGTTTTCAGTGTATATTTTCGGTGTATATTTTCAGTGTATATTTTTTTTAACGACTCGTTGGGTCACAGCTTGTTGATGGACTGACAACCGTTTTCAATGGATATTGACAGATACATCGGAAATGCTACTAGAACAAGACACTTCTCTGAGGCAGGATAGTTCGGCAGGATAGTCCGGTAGAATAGTCTGGCAGGGTTGTCCGGCAGGATAGTGCGACAGGATAGTACGACAGGATAGTCGACTGGTTGTATACGTGTCTAGGTTGAGGACGGTAGTAGTGACGAAACAGCGAATGGCCTGAGATGAAGTTTGCGATTTCTTAAATCCTCAACCACAGCCTGGAGAATGACTGGAGAGACACTACACGAGAGAACGACTCACCATGACGCGTGCAGTCGGTTGCGTGTCAGGCGACTCTGGAGTCGTTTGGAAATGCGTCTTTCAAGCATTCGGCATCATTCAAAGGTGGGTCGTCGGCAGATCGCGACATTAAGATATTCGCACATATTTCAACAGTGTAGCGTGTTCGTAAACATTTTTTCTCAAATGTCTTCCATGTCTGACCTCAAGACCACACTGTCACGTTGGTATACAGAACTAGAAATTGCCCAGTTGGTTTTCATGCCAATTTGTAATCGACCAGACCGGCTTCTTTCATAAATCTAGAACAACGCGTACAAAAAGATGAAAACCGAATTAGACCGTGGGGAAAATGTAAATACTCGTGTTTCGTTCACTGAAATACAACGGGGAGTTATCTTGTAATTCGTGATTTGTTAGCGCCTTTCTACAAAATAACATACGGGTTACCCGTCACATTAACATGGGGTAAAGTGTAACATTAACATTGGGTAAACTGTCACATTAGCATGGGGTAAACTGTCACATTAGCATGGGGTAAACTGTCACATTAGCATGGGGTAAACTGTCACATTAGTATGGGGTAAACTGTCACATTAGCATGGGGTAAACTGTCACATTAGCATGGGGTAAACTGTCACATTAGCATGGGGTAAACTGTCATATTAACATGGGGTAAACTGTAACATTAGCATGGGGTAAACTGTAACATTAGCATGGGGTAAACTGTCACATTAGCATGGGGTAAACTGTCATATTAACATGGGGTAAACTGTAACATTAGCATGAGGCTAGGTTGTGACATTAGCATTGTGTTAAGCTGACGCACTAACATTAAGAGGGAAATAGTGGTCACATTGATTTGGGGATCAGCCTAAGCATCAACAGTGGTGTAGGCCGAAGCATTAACAATGGGATAAGCCTGCACCTCGTTGTCGGAGACAAGGGGTTGAACCAAGAGGGGGACACCATAGGGAACAGATTTTCCTTTCAAACCATCGAAAGCTGAATTATGTTGTTTTTTTCTCATTTCTACTTATTTAGAGAATTTTCAAGCCCTAGTCTACATGTGTTCCACCGAAGTGTCCCATTCACGAGATTGCCTATTTTTAGGCACCGCCCTTGCATATTGATCATATACGTAACCGAAAAATGGGCGGTACCAACATGTGTTCGTTAAATTATGGTAATGGACTCTATAATTTCGTGCGTACTTCAACATATACTTTCACTTAACCGACGTGCATAAATACTTGGCCCAGCCTGCTAGACACAGTGGAAATCTAATCTAACGTTGCCAACATCCTGTGAGGTTGTGTAGGTAAGATTCACATAGACACGGAGATGTTAGCTGTTGTTTTGTTTGTTTGTTTGTTGTTTATTTCCCAAACATTAGCTGTGACTTTTTGTTTAAGTTTCGCGAATGAGGGTTTGTAGAGATTTGTGGGCTTTTCACAGCGGTGGTTTGGAGCCGGTTCGGTCAGGTTCGTGCGAACCGTTAGTTCCAAATAATAAATATGCCTAAAATCAAGTACTAATTTCAAAAAAATCAAAAAATTTTCAATTGAAAAGACTTCTTACGAAACAAAAAAGAAATAGAAAAACTTGCTCTATTTGACTTCAAACACTTAAAAATGCCTTGGCGGATGGACCCGAAACTCCGCTGAAGGAACTTCGTGGGCCCAGACGCCAGATCCCTAATCGTAATTTGACTGACTGTGGCGGTGACCGATATGGCATAAGGGGGACATACTAACTGCGAACCCTTTTGTTACGAATTTGGCAATACACCGCTGGCTTTTCCTAAGTGACAAGACAACGGAATTATGTTTAATAAAATTTTGGTAAATCCTAGAAGATTATAATAGAAAGAGTTACATTTGAATACGAACATCCCCCTTAACGCGGCCTAATTATGGTGGAAAAGAAATATTGAGTTAGTTTTTCTTTGATTCTGGTTTGCCGCTTGAAATATATTTTTGAGTCGCATTATAACAGAGCCCACCTTTAAATAAAAACCTTTTTTTAACTTTTTAAAATTAAAAATTGCAGACAGGTTGAGGTCTTTGTCAATAATTTAATTCTTTTAAAAGGTCCCATATTAATATTACATTGTTATTGTTTTCTTCTAAATCCACAATTTCCAAATGTAAATTTAATTAGTCTCAGATAGTTACACTAAATCTCATTTTATTTAGAAATTGTGTCGCATCACTAGTCGGTGTGACACCTGCCCCACCCCCCACCTTTCCTCAACTAGTTCAAATCTATGACATACCACAGTAACCCTAAACCTTAACTCTAACACTGACCCTAACGCTAACTCTATGACATACTACACTAACCCTAACCCTTAACTCTAACACTGACCCTAACGCTAAATCTATGACATACCACAGTAACCCTAACCCTTAACTCTAACCCTGACCCTAACGCTAACTCTATGACATACTACACTAACCCTAAACCTTAACTCTAACGCTGACCCTAACTCTATGACATACTACATAAAACCGTAACACTTAACTCTAACTCTGACCCTAACCCTCTCCAAATTTCCGTAAATATCCTCAACTCTATGCCTTAATAGCCCTTACCGTAACCTAACCTTAACTCTAATTGTCGCCCCCTCTGCATTATTCACTCCTCCCCCCTCCCAACATTAAGTAACTAGAAACCCTGAATAACATACTTAAATCGTCTCATTTCATACCTTATATTTAGAAGATGACCAGTAACTGACATTTGGCCTCAATGATGGCCACACTGAGCTCCCTCCTCTGCTTACAAACACATCCCTTTTCTCCAAATCACCCTTGTCCCAAAAAAACCCTCATTTCTCTCTCAACCTTTAAGCTTCACGTCTCTTTCAAACCTAAAACCTCCCTTTTCTCTGAACCTTAAACCCTCACTTCTCTTTCAAACTTTAAACCTCCTTTCTCTCTGAACCTTAAACCCTGACTTCTAAATCAAACCTAAAACCTCCCTTCTCTCTGAACCTTAAACCCTCACTTCTATATCAAACCTAAAACCCCCTTCTCTTTGAACCTTAAACCCTCACTTCTATATCAAACCTAAAACCTCCTTCTCTTTAAACCTTAAACCCTCACTTCTATATCAAACCTAAAACCTCCTTCTCTCTGAACCTTAAACCCTCACTTCTATATCAAACCTAAAACCTCCTTCTCTTTGAAACTTAAACCCTCACTTCTATATCAAACCTAAAAACCCCTTCTCTTTGAACCTTAAACCCTCACTTCTATTATCAAACCTAAAACATCCCTTTTCTCTGAACCTGAAACCCTCACTTCTATATCAAATTTAAAACCTCCTTCTCTTTGAACCTTAAACCCTCACTTCTATATCAAACCTAAAACCTCCTTCTCTTTAAACCTTAACCCTCACTGCTATATCAAACCTAAAACCTCCTTCTCTTTGAACCTTAAATCCTCACTTCTATATCAAACCCAAAACCTCCTTCTCTTTGAACCTTAAATCCTCATCCTATTTCCAACCTAAAACACTCCTCTCTCAACGCAAACCATAAGTCACTACATCACGTAACTTCATGTCCATGCTATCCACCAATCCTTATCCCTAAAAGAATATCCCCCTAAATCCCATCATATCCACTAGCTATCCACAATGTTTTACACCTCACCCCTCTATAGTGTGGCTGCTTAAGTACCATTCAATGGAAGTGTGGTTACTTAAGTACCATTCAATGGAAGTGTGGTTACTTAAGTACCATTCAATTGAAGTGTGGTTACTAAGTACCATTCAGTGGAAGTGTGGTTACTTAAGTACCATTCAGTGGAAGTGTGGTTACTTCAGCCTTTATCCCTAAACCAAAACCATACTGAACTTCGCCATCCAACCATCTACCATAAAACCCCAATCACACAGCTGTGCTCCAGCACATAAAATAACAAACAACCTCAAAATAGGTTGCATGTGATAACAGTTCATTTCACCAGGTTTGTATCGAAAGGAATAAGATGGTACACTGTAAACCTTATTTATATAACTCAAGGTATACGAAATCCCTAAATAGATTGTTGGTGTGTCTGTCAAACTCGATCAGGATCATTTTGATCCCCAAGACTCGTGCTGGTTCTGATTCTCCCCGTGGGTGCGCAGATGGCTCATGAGACCGAATTTGGCACGAAACGTTTTTGTGCAGTAAGTGCAAGGGATGGATATGGATCTCCAGTTACCGAGTGAACCCGAGCTTTTCTGGCTTTTTTTTCCATTTCATTGCAGCTGCTGCCAGGGGCGTCATTTCAGGTTTTTTTCATTGGGGGGCAAAGCCAAAACTTGGTCGGCTAGTTAAATTGTTTATTACAGGAGGCCCCACATTACATAGCAATATAAATCAAACCTGCAAATTTAGAGTGGTGGGGAGCAAATGCCCCCTAAAATGGGGAAAGATGAGTTATTTCCCCCACCCTAATGACGACCCTGCTCACTGCTCTGATGGCTTCACGTTCTGTGGAGCTGTAACCTTTGGGTAAGGAGGAACGCCGCGATGCTCACTCCCTTGCCAGTTTCCTGGTTTACAGCGAAGGCTTTCAAGACGGCTCTTAGGTTGTCTTTAAATAGTTTCTTCTGCTCATCAGCAAACAGTCGTCCACCTCCAGCTCTCAAAAAAGCATGTCCCGCCCGATGAAGCGAGGTTTGCATTAGAATGGTAAAAGGCAGTGCGTAGACAACACGAACGCCACAGGCGTCTTTTCAAATTTGCCCACTCCTAGCAAACAAGAACCATGGTGGGGGTTAGGACGCAAACGACAGCGCTTAGTGACGCCAATGCGCACCGAGAACTGCCCCATAGGCCCATACTTCTGGCGGCTTGACAGCAATAGTGAACCTACCTGCGGCATTGCAGCCTGGACCCGGAGACGCTAGCGCACCTGCGGTCCGAATGTCCCTCACTAGATGTCCCGGGGGAAGCCAGTGTGGTTGGAGAACCCTACGCGAGGAAAATGTTGCATGGCCCAGCTCAGCAGATGTAGCCAATTTACCAGCCGGGGCGTCAGAGAGTAATCTCAGACCATCATCAGAAAATGTGTGTTAGTGAAGATGCTGGGGAGGCTTGTCCGTGCGAGTACCTCTGTGTCTGGTACCCTGTCCTGCTGGACTGTATCTATGGAAACAGCGCAGGGTTACACGGCTAACTGACAAAAGTTTCCCTGGCTGAAGAAACTCTCATATAATCGATGGCACGCCTGCTCGTACAACTTATAACCTACCTACTTGTTACTCTAAATTTAATATTAAACAGAATAAATATTTAACGTCATATAAACAGAGATTTTCTGGCATTAATCTTGTACTACGCTGTGGTGTAATCACGTGTTATCATATGTCCAAACATGACGAATTTGTTCTGAAATATGGAATACAACCTAAAGGACTGCATTCAAGCCTTTTGAAAGAAGCAGTAGAAAAGGGATATGTCAAAAGATTGAATGGACCAAAAAAAAAAAAAAGAAAATCAAACGAAAGTTTCGGCAAGACGCCTTCGTCGGCAGAAAAAAAAAGCAAGAAGAAACTACCGAGAATGATAGCAGTTTAGCGTATAATCAGCGGGAAAATGTAACATAAGCAGCAAGTTGTGTTTAACAACACTGTCGCTGGTGTATTGATGTAAGGATGCAGCGCAGTGGTGGATACTGCGTCGGGCGTGTCTTTGGGTTCGTCTGCTATAAAATGGGATGAGGTTGGAGATTGTTTTTGTTTTTTTTATATTGTCACTTCATTTTATTTCAGAAACTTCAGCAATGAGACTTTATTTCACAATTCTGGTCCTTTTTGCCGTGGCCATCATCAGCAAGGCAGAAGACACAGATGCTGATTCGGAATCAAACACAGAATCAGATTCAGGAGCAGACCCAGCAGCAGGCTTAGTAGCAGGTTCGGCAGGAGACACTGCGAAGGTAACAGCGGACGAACCTGAACCAGGCTTAGAAGCGGACACAGAAGCCTGCCGTGGGGCTTACGTTAATTATGACAACTGCTGCGCTGTGAACGGCACAGATGGATGCCTGGAGCTGTACGATCAGTTGATCGACGCCTGCTACAGCGAGACGTGGAAGGAGTGCTACGAGCTGGCGAACGAGTTCACGGCAAAGAAGTGTGACGACCAGGAGGCAGAGGCAGACGAGGCGTGTGAGGGCCTCAGAGAAAGTGTAGACGAGAAATGCAAAGAATTCTTTGGTGACAAAAAATAACGCCACACGGTATTAGCCAGCTATTACGTCCCACCGACCCACCACCCCCACCGACCCATCGCGCAGAAATTTTTTTTAAAAAACACAAAATTCTGCTCCAATTATTACATCACCAAGTTCTGACAAGGTCGAATAAAAAAAAAAAAAACTTTCGAAAATTTAAAAATGAAATTGTTAAGGATGCCAAGGGATATTTCTAAACCAAAACTTACCACAGACACAACTTGTCAGAAAAGTCTAGCATCTGCGTTGTTCTTAAGGCGCGAAGCATAATTAAATGGTGAAAACAAGATGCACATTTTCTTAGGATCAGAAATTTCTTTTAAAATAAAGACTCGATTGGGCCTTTCATTTTTTTTGTTGAGTTTAACATTATTTTTTTCCAATGGTGAATGTCGTATTATTCACGGTGAATGTCGTATTATTCACGGTGAATGTCGTATTATTCACGGTGAATGTCGTATTATTCACGGTGAATGTCGTATTATTCACGGTGAATGTCGTATTATTCACGGTGAATGTCGTATTATTCACGGTGAATGTCATATTATTCACGGTGAATGTCGTATTATTCATGGTGAATGTCGTATTATTCACGGTGAATGTCGTATTATTCATGGTGAATGTCGTATTATTCATGGTGAATGTCGTATTATTCACGGTGAATGTCGTATTATTCATGGTGAATGTCGTATTATTCACGGTGAATGTCGTATTATTCATGGTGAATGTCGTATTATTCATGGTGAATGTCGTATTATTCACGGTGAATGTCGTATTATTCATGGTGAATGTCGTATTATTCATGGTGAATGTCGTATTATTCATGGTGAATGTCGTATTATTCATGGTGAATGTCGTATTATTCATGGTGAATGTCGTATTATTCATGGTGAATGTCGTATTATTCATGGTGAATGTCGTATTATTCATGGTGAATGTCGTATTATTCATGGTGAATGTCGTATTATTCACGGTGAATGTCGTATTATTCATGGTGAATGTCGTATTATTCACGGTGAATGTCGTATTATTCATGGTGAATGTCGTATTATTCATGGTGAATGTCGTATTATTCACGGTGAATGTCGTATTATTCATGGTGAATGTCGTATTATTCATGGTGAATGTCGTATTATTCATGGTGAATGTCGTATTATTCACGGTGAATGTCGTATTATTCATTTGATACATGAGCCAATGTTACAGCGGAGATGTCAGGTATTTTGGTCATTTTTTTGGGGTATTCAAACTTGTGGGGTATTCGGACCTGTCAGGTATTCAGATATGTGGGGTATTTAGATTTGTTGGGAATTCGTTCCCGTCGGGTGTTCCGAAATGTAAGGTACTCAGAAATGTGGGGGTACTCGGACCTTTGGGGGTATTCAGAAATGTTGCGGGATGGGGCTGCCTAATGGGGCGCTAAATCGTGCAAAATACTATGTCCTGAAGAAATCGTTAAGACGGTGGACGCTAAGAGTGGTTTTACGACACCAAGCGGGCTGCGGCTGGAGGAAAAAAAAGACTCTGTCCCTAAACCAAAGGGCGGCTAACCTTTAAAGGACATCTACAAGGGTTGTCTTCTCATCACCCTTGTTTCAAAAAAAAAAAAAAAAAAAAAAAATTTTTTTTCATAAATCAATTTACAGTTGGAAAGATTTATTTTTTAAATGTTGGTCATATCAGTGAAAAATATATTATGACCGTCTACACATCAACGTGCTTAAAATGCAGGCAACAGAATTAAATTTCATCTTTTTAAATACCCAATGTAGCATTGCTTCGTAAAAACTAATCTTTAAATTAATCGCCTGCACCACTAATTGTAGTTCCATCGTGTCACCCACTACCCACACACACACACACACACAGACACACACACGCACGCACGCACGAACGAACGCACCAATTGACGTCACTTTTAACAACTCCTTTAGCCATCCCACCCCGCTCCCTGGTTTAGATTTAACTATGAATATTCAGTGACAACTGGCTAATTAGAAAATGCGTTGCGGACTGTATTACATGTATCAGATGCGACTAAATGTTGTGGACTGTAATACACGTATCGGATTCGTTTACATGTTGTATCAGATGCTGATAAGTTTGATGTTTTTTCAACACTTTCAACAGCTGGCTAATATTGATACTGCCAAATTATGGACAGATTAGTGGTGCTGATGGAAATGAGGGGTGCTAATGGCAACGAGGCGGTGCTAATGGGAATGAGGGGTGCTGATGAGAATGAGGGGTGCTGATAGGAATGAAGGGTACTGATAAGAATGAGGGGTGCTGGTAAGAATGAGAGGTGCTAATGGCAATGGGGCGGTGCTGATGGGAATGAGGGGTGCTGATAAGAATGAGCGGTGCTTATGGGAATGATGGGTGTGGTGAGAATGAGGGGTGCTGATGGGGACGAGTAGTGCTGATGGAGGGGTGGGGAAGGAGGGGTGCTAATTGGTCGTCGGGCGCGTCGGAATTTTTTGTTGAATTTTCTTTGAAATGAAAAACCTACAATTAAAGTACATGGAATTAATATTTCTTTTTTTTTCTTTTTTTTTTTAAAAAAACAACCCATCATAACCCATGTGACGTAGTTTGTGACGTCACGGCGACCATGACCTTATTTTCTGCCAGATATAATAACTGATCATACCGTCAACAATTTCCTCATTCTATGGTAGTCTTTCTGTCTGCCTCTTTCTCTTTGACTCGAATTTTCACAACCCCTTTATCTCTACCTATCTGCTTCAGCCAAAAACTTTGAATTTTTGGGTACTAAATTATACCATTGAATACGGAATTATTAGCGTAATCTAAGGTGTGAAAATTCTTCGGTATGTTTGTGTCCCAAAAATAGATACTTTCCTCTCCTGTGTCGGAGTAGTGTGCACGGTGTCGGGGTGTTAAAGTAACTGAACAGCCCAGGAATCTTTCCATCATCCTTTTTTTACCCTCAGCGCTCCCCTCCCCAACCCCCTCTTTTTCCTCGTCGAAGCTTCCATTTGATCTCCTGCGAATCATCCGTTATTTGTAACTCCTCGTCTTGATTTCACACTCGCCATAAAAAAGTGACTCGCCCGCGCCTCGAGAGCCATAGACCATCTCGACAAGTCTGATAAATCGTCTGCTGAGCCGAGGCTCGTTTCGGCCACAATTCCCCCACCCCCCAGACGTTACCGCCATTATCCGTGTCTTCGAACAGCCAGTCCTCGTCAGGTCATCGGGAAAAAAACGCCCTAGTTCATCTCCTCGTTTCACGGATTTACTAATTTCACATATATGTGGAAAATTCAAATATATATGTAATAAGGAAATCGGTCAATGTTTGGGTTTTTTTTAGTTAACGATGGCATCTCGGTTACTTTTAGATGCATGGTCGTTTGGCCGTTATTTAGATAAGCCAAACAAAAAGAAACTATTATATGATCATTTCTATATCTCACACCAAAAGAAACAACACATTACTTTTAAATTTGACACCAACAATGACACCAATTATCCCCGTTCATATGAGCCAACGAAACCAATTTTTCAATCATATTCCATATAGATAGATAGATAGATAGATAGATAGATAGATAGATAGATAGATAGATAGATAGATAGATAGATAGATAGATAGATAGATAGATAGATAGATAGATAGATAGATAGATAGATAGATAGATAGATAGATAGATAGATAGATAGATAGATAGATAGATAGATAGATAGATAGATGGATAGATGGATAGATAGATAGATATATAGATAGATAGATAGATAGATAGATAGATAGATAGATAGATAGATAGATAGACAGACATACAGACAGACAGACAGACAGACAGACAGACAGACAGATAGATAGATAGATAGATAGATAGATAGATAGATATATAGATAGATAGATAGATAGATAGATAGATAGATAGATAGATAGATAGATAGATAGATAGATAGATAGATAGATAGATAGATAGATAGATAGATAGATAGATAGATAGATAGATAGATAGATAGATAGATAGATAGATAGATAGAGAGATAGATACATAGATAGATAGATAGATAGATAGATAGATAGATAGATAGATAGATAGATAGATAGATAGATAGATAGATAGATAGATATATAGATAGATAGATAGATAGATAGATAGATAGATAGACAGACAGACAGACAGACAGACAGACAGACAGACAGACAGACAGACAGACAGACAGACAGACAGACAGACAGACAGATAGATAGATAGATAGATAGATAGATAGATAGATAGATAGATAGATAGATAGATAGATAGATAGATAGATAGATAGATAGATAGATAGATAGATAGATAGATAGATAGATAGATAGATAGATAGATAGATAGATAGATAGATAGATAGATAGATAGATAGATAGATAGATAGATAGATAGATAGATAGATAGATAGATAGATAGATAGATAGATAGATAGATAGATAGATAGATAGATAGATAGATAGATAGATAGATAGATAGATAGATAGATAGATAGATAGATAGATAGATAGATAGATAGATAGATAGATAGATAGATAGATAGATAGATAGATAGATAGATAGATAGATAGATAGATAGATAGATAGATAGAAAAATAGATAGATAGATAGATATTTAACTTAAAAGGATTTTATAAAATGGGTTCTTCTATAATAAGGACTTAACACACAAACTAAGTGAAATAAAGTGCAAGGAAAAAAGGTGATTTCTGTTTTCTTTTTTCTTTTTTTTGAAGCTGTCCAACCAAAAACCTATTAACCACAATGTATCTAAAGACATACGAGGATCGTTTGTCAGTTGATTAGAAGATAAATAGGCGGCGGGTGTGGATGTATAGCTTGATATTAATGGGGAATTGTATGAATAATTAATCTGTGCCATGTGCCTACTGCTCTTTAGCCTTTGCCTGCAAGGAAACTACCTCTGATTGACCATTGCCCCAAGGCTCATAAATGCTGTTTGACCATTGCCCCAGGTGAAAACAATACTGCCCTCAGATCAATACTCTTGAATGATCCCTGCCTCTAATTTTGGCTTGACCAAAATGTCCAAAAAAACACATGTCCAGATATTAGTTTGCTTTTAAAAACTTCCCATTGGTTTATTCAATACAAGCCATCCACTGATGTCATCCACTGATGTCATCCACTGATGTCATCCACTGATGTCATCCACTGATGTCATCCACTGATGTCATTCACATAGGTCATCAACTGATATCATCCGCATATGTCATCAACTGATGTCATCCACAGATGTCATCAACATATATCATCAACTGATGTCATCCACTGATGTCCACAGATGTATTCCACCGATGTCGTCCACTGACAGTTAGGCAGTCAGGTCTTCTAACGACCATCATTAGACATTTGACCATATCGGTCAGAAACTAAACCCTTCAATTAGCTTGACCGCTTTTCTTGTGTTCTTCAAAACAAATAAATATATTTTACTAGACTATTTACCAGAATATTGCATGTTGGAAAGATTTAAACACGGAAAGAAGACATAAGTAGGGACCAAAAAAACGCAGCTACCTAAGAATAATGAAAGCCTGAAAAATGGATGTGATCATCTCTTCTTGACTTAGAGCGCCCGCGGGGCGTTAAAACGAAACAGGTTTATGAACAGTGTTTTAAAAAGTCTATGTTTCAACAGAACAGTTTGAGGGCGCAGCGTCGACGAATGTCGACTGATTTTCACTGTCTGATGTTTCGTGTATGCAGCGAAGATTTTGGTATAATTCCACGTTTCTGTGTTAGTTTTGTTTCTGACATTCACACCTGTCAGATCAACATATTTATTACACGTGTGGTGCTTTCAAGATATATATATATATAGATATATAGATAGAGATAGAGAACAGATGGAGAGATAGAGAAGAGCGAGACAGAGAAGAGAGGTAGAGAAAAGAGCCTGAGGAGTAAGAAAGAAGATAGAGGTAGAAAAGAGAGAGAAAAGAGAGAGAAAGGAGAGATAGAGAAGATAGAGAAAAGACATGCAGCGAAGAAAATGAAAGAAGAGAGGGAGAGAAAGAGGGAGAGAAGACAATGATAGAGAAAAGAGAGACAGAGACAAGAGAGAGAAGAATAGGAGAGAATAGAAGAGAGAGAGAGCGAGAGAGATCGAGAAGCCAAATATATAGAATAGAGAGACAGAAAGAGAGAGAACGAGAAGAAAGAGAGATAGAGAAGAGAGAAAAGAGAGCGAGAGAGATCGAGAAGCCAAATATATAGAATAGAGAGACAGAAAGAGAGAGAACGAGAGATGGAGAGAGATAGAGAAGAGAAAGCGAGAGAGATAGACAAGAGAGAGAGAGAGAGAGACGACAGAGATGGAAAAGAGAAAGAGAGATGGAGAGAGATAGAGAAGAGAAAGCGAGAGACGGAGAAGACAGAGAAATATATATATATATAGAGCGAGAGAGAGAGGGGGCATCAGACAGAGAAAGTATGTTTGTGAATATCGTGAGAGAACCAGAGGAGAAACGTAAGAGAACAAAATATGAAAAAAACTTTCATTTTAAAATATCCCTATTGGTTGCTAGTTAGCATTGGGTACTTGGTCATTCTTCAGGGTTGGTCATCGGTCAAATGGAAGCTGGCCGCATGTGGCGTGTAGTAAAGGTAATTACATTCGCTTATTATAATTAGTGTCGAAGAAAGGAAATAAACCTATTATTTCCATCCCATTCTCACTTCTGCTCAAATCCGTCAAGACAACCTGGCATATACAAATATATGGCACGAAGCAGGAAACGACAAATGTTACAGGGGTAACAAATTTATCGTGTATGTTAAATTTATGAGAATTTTGTAAGTAAAATTTATGAGAATTTTGTACATTAAATTTATGAGAATTTCATGTGTCAAATGTATGAGATTTTGTAGGTAAAATGTATGGGTTTCATATGTTTAGCCTTGCTTTCATTTTTGTTCTTTAAAATTTTTAAGACAAAATAATATTTAATTCACCAGGCCATCCAATACAAAATATCAATATTTTAAACAGCCTCTTTCTAAAACATCAACATCTTAAACAAAATGAAAATACAGTGGAACCTCTCATAACGTGCATAATTCGTTCCAGAATCTTACTCGTTAAACGAAACAACTTTTCCCATACAAATCAATGTAAATTACGATAATGCGTTCCATGAAGAAAAATTTTATTTTTCAAAAAATTGTATTAACATTTATTCAAATAAAATTACTTATGAATTATTAAGGAGTGTAACAACTTGGAATACAATTTAGATTTGAAACAAAAGACGTAAATAAAAATATGAATTTATGATAAATAATTAATCCTTTTTAACTAGAAAACTGTCTAAAGACATTTGTTTTTGCCGACGCTTCAAAATTTGACGAAACTGTGTCACAGCATTATTATTGAATAAATTTGAAGCACGAATAGCCACCTCGTTATTTGGATGATGCTTCTCAATGTACGATGCAACAGTTTCCCATGCTTTCAGCATTTCTCTTATTGCGCAAGAAGATTGTTGCTCTGTTACTTCCTCCTCATTAGCGTAGTGAGCTTAACTCGCGCCCGGGGCACAATACCTTTTTAGTGCCCCCCCCTATTCGAAAACCATACAATATTATATAAATTTTGCACCCCTTTGTGATTAGCGCCCGGGGCATGATGCCCCCTTTGCCCCCCCTCGCTACGCCACTGTTCCTCCTCCATTAATGAGCTCTCCTCCATAATTTCTTGCTGTAAAACACGATGCAACTCTATAAGCTCTTCGGTGGTCAACTCTTGACTGTGCTCTTTCACAAGCTCTTCAATGTCGTTGTTGTCCACCTCCAGTCCCATGATATTGTCCAATGACACGACCTCGTCACTGTAGACTCCACAGGTACTGTTTCAAAATCACATTTAACAACACTCTCTGGCCAAAGTTTTTTTCCAAGCAGAAGTGAATGTCGGGAAAAGGGGCCGCTTTCTGCGGAACTCGTTATGCGAAATGTCGCTCGTTATGGGAGCAACTTCTTCACATTTTTTTTGCTCGTTATGCGAATTACTCGTTATGAGAGGTTCCACTGTATTATTATTTTAGAATTATTAATATAATAATAAACACTAATAAATATTAATATTTTTAAAAAAAATATTATTATAAGATATCAATATTTTCAGCAGTCTATCGCTAAAATATCAACATTTTAAACAAACTGCTATTCTAAATTATTAATATTTGCAACAATCTCATTTAAAATATCAATATTTTTTAAACCAATTATTATTATAAAATATCAATTTTTTAACCAGCCTCATTCCTGTATATCAACATTTTAAAGCAAATGTTATTCTAAAATATCAGCATTCTAAAGAAAGCATCAGTTTCTCCTAAATTGCCCGCCATTGTCACCAATATTTCACTTGTAATTTAAACAGTAATGAAGCAGGCACGGAGCTAATGACAATCGTATGCGTGGGTTCCCCTTTTGAGAGTTACTAATAAAAATCAAGAAAACTATTTTGTTAGTTAACCAATTCTTTTAGGAACAGTGGGTGCAGGGGGGTTTTGGGTGGGGGTTAGTATTTTTCTTATCATAGTATGCCCGTTCTCAAACAATAAAGGGGAATGTTGCAGTTAAGAACGTGTATTTTATCGTACGACGCCTATGAGTGAAATAGCCGGGGAAATCGTCATAATGAATGAGAACTGTGAGAAGCGCTTTTGAAAGGGGAGATAATGAATCCTTAATTTTTAGCTTTCGCAATAACGTCTCTGTTACTGCCCGTAGTTAATGATGGGAAGAAGTGTGTGTCATTTTTTAGAAAAAAAACAAAAACGATTGCTGAAAGGTTAGAAAGAAAGATTGAAACACGACCCGCTTAGAACAGCTTGATAACAGAGCGGTCAGTGCTTTAGCGTTTGTACAGTATACATCAGTTAACAGTGACTGCTTGAAGACGGAACGCATCCCCAGCTCTCCATACAGCATCAACCAAACATTGCACCCCAGCACACAGCCCAACACCAATCTAACAATAACCCAATGGCACATCACCCAGCACTAATCAATCAATAACCCAATGGCACATCATAGCACCAATCAATCAATAACCCAATGGCACATCACCCAGCACCAATCAAACAATAACCCAATGGCACATCATAGCACCAATCAATCAATAACCCAATGACACATCACCCAGCACCAATCAAACAATAACCCAATGGCACATCATAGCACCAATCAATCAATAACCCAATGGCACATCATAGCACCAATCAATCAATAACCCAATGGCACATCACCCAGCACCAATCAAACAATAACCCAATGGCACATCATAGCACCAATCAATCAATAACCCAATGGCACATCACCCAGCACCAATCAATCAATAACCCAATGGCACATCATAGCACCAATCAATCAATAACCCAATGGCACATCACCCAGCACCAATCAATCAATAACCCAATGGCACATCATAGCACCAATCAATCAATAACCCAATGGCACATCACCCAACACCAATCAATCAATAACCCAATGGCACATCATAGCACCAATCAAACAATAACACAATGGCACATCACCCAGCACCAATCAAACAATAACCCAATGGCACATCATAGCACCAATCAATCAATAACCCAGTGGCCCATCATAGCACCAATCAATCAATAACTCAATGGCACATCACCCAGCACCAATCAATCAATAACCCAATGGCACATCATAGCACCAATCAAACAATAACATAATGGCACATCACCCAGCACCAATCAAACAATAACCCAATGGCACATCACCCAGCACCAATCAATCAATAACCCAATGGCACATCATAGCACCAATCAAACAATAACACAATGGCACATCATAGCACCAATCAATCAATAACCCAATGGTACATCACCCAGCACCAATCAAACAATAACACAATGGCACATCACCCAGCACCAATCAAACAATAACCCAATGGCACATCATAGCACCAATCAATCAATAACCCAATGGCACATCATAGCACCAATCAATCAATAACCCAATGGCACATCACCCAGCACCAATCAATCAATAACCAAATGGCACATCATAGCACCAATCAATCAATAACCCAATGGCACATCACCCAGCACCAATCAATCAATAACCCAATGGCACATCATAGCACCAATCAAACAATAACACAATGGCACATCACCCAGCACCAATCAAACAATAACCCAATGGCACATCATAGCACCAATCAATCAATAACCCAGTGGCCCATCATAGCACCAATCAATCAATAACCCAATGGCACATCACCCAGCACCAATCAATCAATAACCCAATGGCACATCATAGCACCAATCAAACAATAACATAATGGCACATCACCCAGCACCAATCAAACAATAACATAATGGCACATCATAGCACCAATCAATCAATAACCCAGTGGCCCATCATAGCACCAATCAAACAATAACATAATGGCACATCACCCAGCACCAATCAATCAATAACCCAATGGAACATCATAGCACCAATCAAACAATAACATAATGGCACATCACCCAGCACCAATCAAACAATAACATAATGGCACATCATAGCACCAATCAATCAATAACCCAATGGCACATCATAGCACCAATCAAACAATAACATAATGGCACATCACCCAGCACCAATCAAACAATAACATAATGGCACATCACCCAGCACCAATCAAACTATAACCCAATGGCACATCACCAAGCACCAATCAATCAATAACCCAATGGCACATCATAGCACCAATCAAACAATAACACAATGGCACATCACCCAGCCCCAATCAAACAATAACCCAATGGCACATCATAGCACCAATCAATCAATAACCCAATGGCACATCACCCAGCACCAATCAAACAATAACCCAATGGCACATCATAGCACCAATCAAACAATAACACAATGGCACATCACCCAGCACCAATCAAACAATAACCCAATGGCACATCATAGCACCAATCAAACAATAACACAATGGCACATCACCCAGCCCCAATCAAACAATAACCCAATGGCACATCATAGCACCAATCAATCAATAACCCAGTGGCCCATCATAGCACCAATCAAACAATAACCCAATGGCACATCACCCAGCACCAATCAATCAATAACCCAATGGCACATCACCCAGCACCTATCAAAATAATCCGGATGCCGCTGCACCTTGACAAACAATTTCCAACAAGAGCTCCACCTGTCTTATTCTTTTCAGTACAATAAATGTCATTTTTTATTCAGTTGATTGAAGGATTTATCACTTTTCCTCACCACCGTTACGCCATTGGGACTTTTCATCGACTGCCTGTTTCTCCGACGGCCTGTTTCTCCGACGGCCTGTATATCCGACGGCCCGATTCGCCGACCGCCCGTTTCTCCGACGGTCCGATTCCCCGGCCACCCGTTTCTCCGACGTCCTGTTTCCCCGACGGCCCGATTCCCCGACGGCCCATTTCTCCGACGGCCTGATTCCACAACCGCCCGTTTCTCCGACGGCCTGTTTCCCCGACGACCCGTTCTGGACGGCCTGTTTCTCCGACGTCCTGTTTCCCCGACGGCCCGTTTCCCCGACGGCCCCTTTTCTTAGTCCTTCCTCTGAAGCTCCCAAATTTGACTTGTGTGGCTTTCGTCTGACATTATCTTTTATTAGGTTTAATTTTTTTTAAACACCATAGATGATAAAATTATGGATGTACTTTGTATGTTGAAAGACCGGTGCGCAGATCCCTTGACCGCTTATCGCCTTGATCCACATAAATGTCACGTGTTGAAATGACCTCAGTGGAATCACCCAACTCTGGAAGATACAGCGTGGACGACATATGACCAGTACACAATATTTTTGCACAACCATCATATGTCAACGGGCGATCACGACTGCAGCACATTTCCAGTTTCATAGAGACATACCGGTTTCGTGTGACCCACTATGTATATGACAGACGTCTTATCATGTGACCCACTATGTATATGACAGACGTCTTATCATGTGACCCACTATGTATGTGAGAGACGTCTTATCATGTGACCCACTATGTATATGACAGACGTCTTATCATGTGACCCACTATGTATATGACAGACGTCTTATATACATCCATATAAACCAAAATATATTTAGTTATTCGAAATGGTGGTGGCGAAATAGCGGGGGCAAAACAGCGGGGCAAAACAGCGGGGGCGAAACGTCCCATTGACCTAATCGAAGATCTGTCACGTACTCTGATGATTAAAAGTCTCATATAGTTCAAATACGTATTAATCAGGGGTCTCCAACATATCGCACGCGGGATCAATACGGCGCTCCATTTCAATATGACTGACGGTCGCTTCCAAAAAAATTGCAAGGCTAGACTGCACAGTTTGAGAACCATCTACCAAAATATTTTATTATGGCTACACAAACGCCGCGCTTATCCGGCCCAACAACCCACGCAGCGTGGTATGCTATTTGCCGTTCATAAAATTACACCGGTCCACGCACTTCGGGTGGGAGTGGCGCTGGCGTCGGGCTAAATGCGCGGTCCTGTCAGAAATTGCTCTTAAGATCGGGCGACTGAATATTTGCCACATGGCGGGGTGGGGTGGATATTCATGAGCCATGGCCTAACTTAGAGTGACTTTTTGGGGGGGGGGGGGCAATAGGAATATAATATAGAACTGGTTCAAGCCATTCAAGCAACTAACTGCGAGATTGTAACTATAAAGAATTATTTTTTTTTATAGAATTGGTTCAATAAACTTACAAAAAAAATGATATTGCAGGGATGTTTTGTTTCTACTGATCAGAAATTTCACGACAAATATTTAATTTATCCGTAAATCTGGTATCCACCCAACTGTGGACAGGAGCTGTGTTGAAAATGTTTGCTATAATGCGCGCTGGAAACAGTGCGTGGTGTTGTGGGGGAAGGGGCGGGAAGAATGTGAATGTAATTAGCAAACAAGTCCAAATACATACACACATAGCCGAATACATACACACATAGCCGAATACATGCACACATAGCCGAATACATACATATTAAATTATATACACACATAGCCGAATACATACATATCCAAATACATACACATAAACGAATACATAAACACATAGCCGAATACATATATATCCAAATACATATACACATAGCCGAACACATACATATCCAAATACATAAACACATAGCCGAATACATACACACATAGCCGAATACATACATATTCAAATTCGTTCAAACAAGCTAGATGAAACTGGAAAGAAAAGCATGCACACAAAAATAACGGAGTGTGTGAAATGTATGTGGATCCAATCTCGGAGGGATTCAGGTCAAGCAATGGCGTCAAGTTTGTGTGGATCAAATCGCGGATGATTCGGATGAAACAATGACGTTATGTTTTCTGTGTATCAAATCATGTTTGATCCTAATGATTCTCTGTTTCAAGTTTGTGTGTGTCAAATCATGTTTGATCCTAATGATTCTGTCTCAAGTTTGTGTGTGTCAAATCATGTTTGATCCTAATGACTCTCTGTCTCGCCAATGGCTGGCGAGCATCAAGTGCTGAGGAAAGAAGCCCGCCTGAAAAATGCCCGTAGAGGACCTGGCGTAAAAGGAAAATAGCAATATCTTTAAATAACTATTACAAACCGAAATTAATGTCATTTTACAAAATGTTCGAAAACCGTAGATTTAAAAAGAAATTCTAAATTTTGTTTTAAATTTGTACACCTCATTTTTTTTTTTTAAAAAGGGGATTTAATTTTATTTGTTCGCAGTCCCCGAAAATGGCTAAGAGATTTTTTCTGTGTCTAGAACCCTATGCATACAATTTAAGAACCGCTGTTCTAGATTTCTTAAATTAAAAAAATCCACCCTTTTTCCATCGACAGAAAGCGCTGTTAAGTACATGATTTAAGGGTTGGGGTGGGGGGAAGACCCCTGGTTTGTGGAAGTAAGGAAAGGAAATTATGCCAGAAGGACTTGAGGAATGTTCCCTTTCGGTCACGGCACCATGGCGGAGTGGTGACGTCATTTCACGAGGACGCAAACGGATTGAATTTTAATTACATTCGTGCGAGGTCTCGCGGGTCACACAAACGTGATATACAGATTTATAATCTTGTACATACTCTAACCATGCCATCCAGGACTATAAAGACATTCAGACCATTAAGGTACTGCGACTTGGCACTCGGACCGTGCCGTACACACCATGGAGACACTATGACCAAGACACTCTGACCAAGACACTCTGACCAAGACACTCGGACCAAGACACCCTGACCAAGACACTCTGACCAAGACACTCTGACCAAGACACTCGGACCAAGACACCCTGACCAAGACACTCTGACCAAGACACTCGGACCATGACACCCTGACCAAGACACTCTGACCAAGACACTCTGAACAAGACACCCTGACCAAGACAATCTGACAATGACACCCTGACCAAGACACTCTGACCAAGACACTCTGACCAAGACACTCGGACCAAGACACCCTGACCAAGACACTCTGACCAAGACACTCGGACCATGACACACTGACCAAGACACTCTGACCAAGACACTCTGACCAAGACACTCTGACCAAGACACCCTGACCAAGACAATCTGACCAAGACACCCTGACCAAGACACTCTGACCAAGACACCCTGACCAAGACACCCTGACCAAGACACTCGGACCAAGACACTCTGACCCAGATAAAGACGATAATAATGAACGCAGAATTTCTTTTTCTTTTTTTTTAAATTTGAATAGTCAGAAGACCATTCATGAGCAGTCACGTCACTAGTCGTCGTGTCAGCAATGGTGCGGTCATGTCATGGTGTCCCCTCTCTAAATATCCTTTCACAAGCGACACCCTGCTCGGATGCCTGAATGCTCGCGTGGCACCCTGCTCCGATGGCGGCATGCTCTAGGTTTGTCACCAGTTCTTGTACTTACCTAAGATAAGACATGTAAGTTTCTCAAGAGACCTCTGTTCAATAATAAAACACGGTTTATTTCCCTATTGTTCAGCATCTTCTAGGTTTTGATGATAATGATAATTTGAAGAAGAGTTTTGTCTTTAAATTGAAACCAAAAAAACACCTTTTTTAAGAAAATGTTGGTCACATATTGCCGGGCACTTACCGTAGCCAATCATATTGTAAACCAATGATTACGAAATGGTTTAAAATAGTGGACAAACCTTATTTAATGCTTATGTAGCGTTATCCATGGTGGACAAACCTTATTTAATTCTGATGTAGCGTGATCCATGGTGGACAAACCTTGTTTAATGCTGATGTAGCGTGATCCATGGTGGACAAACCTTATTTAATTCTGATGTAGCGGGATCCATGGTGGACAACCCTTATTTAATTCTGATGTAGCGGGATCCATGGTGGACAAACCTTATTTAATTCTGATGTAGCGGGATCCATGGTGGACAAACCTTGTTTAATTCTGATGTAGCGGGATCCATGGTGGACAAACCTTATTTAATTCTGATGTAGCGGGATCCATGGTGGACAAACCTTATTTAATTCTGATGTAGCGGGATCCATGGTTGACAAACCTTATTTAATTCTGATGTAGCGGGATCCATGGTGGACAAACCTTGTTCAATGCTGATGTAGCGGGATCCATGGTGGACAAACCTTGTTTAATGCTGATGTAGCGGGATCCATGGTGGACAAACCTTGTTCAATGCTGATGTAGCGGGATCCATGGTGGACAAACCTTGTTCAATGCTGATGTAGCGTGGTGGCAGGAAACTGTCAATGTGGAACTGTCGAAAACAATCTTTCTTTTTTTTTTTTTTTTTTTTTTTTTTTTGTGCTTGCTTTTAAAATTTGTCTCGCTTTTTTTAAAATTTAAATGAAACAGCGTAGCGCACGTAAACCAAATCATTCATTGCCGGTGAGTCGTTCTTGCTATTTACTCATTATGGAAATGAGCCAAACAAAGTTGGAAATGAGCCAAACAAAGTGATGGAAAAAGCGTGAAAAATTCAACAAAACAACTAAACTGTCGACTCACTCGTTATTTTTGTTGCGTTCTATTTTTTTTCACGTTTTCGCATACTTTGTATCGATCATGTCCACTCTCTTAACGTGATTGCAGTCTCTCCCACTCATTAACATATTTGCTCATTTCCGTTCTCCTAACGTGATTGCAGTCTCTCCCACTTATTACCGTATTTGATAATTATACGTTGTTTTTTTTACGTTGAAGTCTCAATATTAGCAAAGCAAAAGAGGAAAAATTATTAATAATCATGATTATAATGAAAGCATTTAAACAAACAAAGAACAAAGATTTAAACTCCAAGAGTATATTTGACTTAAGTTCATTTTTTTTACATACCTTTATAAAGATGACGATTCCGCCTTCTCTCCCCACCCCACACCCCCTCAAGGTTTCGCAAGGGGTTCGCCCGCCCCTTCCCCCATGTTAGCCTCTGCTTCTATGTTAGCAACTCTTCTTCATCATCAGTGTCGCTGCAGACCATGCAAGGGCCCTGGCCTGCTCCACCACATCCTTCCACTCGGACATCATCATCAGTAGCGCCGCAGACCATGCAAGGGCCCTGACCTGCTCCACCACATCCTTCCACTCAGATCGATCAATGGCTTTTCCGCCTCTATGCTAAGACATTACTGCGGTGACACAAAAATCTGATTCTAACCTCGTAATCCTAATAACTGTAGAGTAGAAGACTAAATTCTGATGTTAAACATCTAATTCTGATGTTAAACATCTAATTCTGATGTAAAAAATCTAGCTATTGGTTGGGGGGGGGGGGGCGCCACATGGAACGACTTCCCTGATGCACTAATACGATGATAGCTCACCATTGTAGACTCTACATATATTTTTTTTCTCCAAAAACTCTTTGACCCATCATTCCGATATTGAAAAGATTTCCTTTAAATCGTGACTTGGGCTTCAATCGCCTCGACCATCATCCCACCCACCAACCCCCACCCCCCACTCCCCAACCGACCCCCATGCACCCCTCTCTAAAACCTTTATGCCCAATCTGATTTCATAGAATAAATTATTAGGACATGTAAATAGCATTAACGACCTGCCGAGCACGACCCACAGTGACGTCAGCAACTCGACAAATCAATTTGTAATCCCCCCCTTTAGGTGATGTGTTCAAGGTTTGTCTGAAGAGAAAATTCGCCTCACAGATTAAAAATGTTCATTTCATATTAATCCTCTCTATGCTATCACTCCATCTACTTGAGTTTTTTTTATACATGATGCTCACATGAATTAGCAGGTCGGAGCTGAAGAATTTAACCTCGTGCTGTCAAGATTCTACACACAAAAAAATGTCTGAGATTTTCTGATCACGCTCAAAGGCCACCTTAGAGTTTTGACCCAATCCATCCGGCCCCTCAGAGTCCGACGACATTTCTTACCGGCCTTTGTGAAAGAAAACAAAATTTGCTGACCACATCTGTGGAAGAGCACAAATTGTTACAGTAGTCAACTAAGTGCAACGGTTAACGTGTTTGTATATGGTTTTCTTATAATGGCAGCCGACCTTGACCCCGTACATTACTAATGGCATTTTTAAATTTATTTGGAGAGGGACAAACAACTGAGCGCTGATTCGCTGAGATCAGCGGTTCTCGGCCTGTGGGTCAAGACCCCTTGATGGGGGGAAAAGGGGGGCGGGGTTCGAATGACCCTTACACAAGGGTCCCCCTAATACCATCGGGAAACATATTCATGAGGAAGCATAACATGAGGAATTGCATTAAAGAGTCGTGGCATTAGGAAGTTTGAGAACCACCGTCTTAGATCCCTTGTTCTATAATTTGAGAATGCTTTTTTGTTGTTTTTTAATAGGTTCGAGACCTTGACCTTAACTGGACGCCAATGTAATGAAACACCGGTTAAAAGAAGGTTTGCACTGACTGACCTGAATTCTGTGATTAAGGTTAGTTTTATTTTCTTACAATCCCCCCCGCCCCTTTTTTTTTTTTCCATTCGGACCCGTTCATAACAACATGGTTTTGCTCTGGTGAGAAACAATAAGCTCTGGAATGCTTAAGATACCTTACAAATATCAGGTCACTCAGACTCTGATGTCAGCTCAGCGTCAAAGACAGGTTTCCATGTCGAGTCATTCTTAAAACACAGTGCTTCTAAAATTAGGGGCAAGAGGGCGATGTGGAGGTAGTTAGACTTATCATATTTATATTTATCATAAATCGAAGTTAAAACGTTGTTTTTTTTAAAGTAAAGTTTAACATAGTTATAAAATCATTTCATGTTCTTGTCACCATCATTGGACTGCTTCGTCCGTCAGTGGACTGATTCGTCCGTCAGTGGACGGATTCTTTCCGTTAAAGTGATCTCTGGTATGGAATAAAAAAGTGTGTTGGGGGGTGGGAGGTTGATAACTATTCGAGCCCTTGTTAGTATTACACATCCTTGTAAACCATAAATATTTTATTAAAAGACAATTGACACGTGCTCCACTATATTAATGCGAAGTGATCTGTGGCCACATTTTTAGAAAGCGACATGACCAGGAACGTCATTTTATGAAATTGAAATGATCCTTGACCCCATTTTATAACAGTGAAATGGTCCATGACCCCATTGTATAAAAGTGAAATGGTCAATAACCCCATTTTATAAAAGTGAAATGGTCCATGACCCCATTGTATAAAAGCCAAATGATCCATGACCCCATTTATAAATGTGAAATGGTCCATGACCCCATTTTATAAAAGTTAAATGGTCCATGACCCCATTTATAAATGTAAAATGGTCCATGACCCCATATTTTAAAAGTCAAATGGTCCTTGACCCCATTTTATCAATGTGAAATGATCCATGACCCAATTTTCTAAAATCGAAATAACCAGTGTACACAATAATGACTCATTAAATCTTTAACAGGAAAAAAACAAATACGTCGAAATAGACAAAGTTGTTTCATATAACATTTTACTTAATGAGGTGATTGGAATTGTAAGACATCGAGAAGTTCCTATATCGCTGTTGAGGCTACGCTAATGCTTATCTCTCTCTCTCTCTCTCTCTCTCCCTCTCTCTCTCTCCCTCTCTCTCTCTCAACCTACCTCTCTCTCTGCGTCTCTACCTCTCTCTCTACCTCTCTATTTCTCTCAATCCCTCTCTCTTAATCTCTCACTCAACTCTCTCTCTCTCTCTCCTCTCTCTCGCACTCTCCCACGCTCTCTCTATCCCTCTTATCTCTCTCCCCTCTCTCTCTATCCCTCTCCTCTCTTTCTCTTCTCCCTCTCTCTCTATTTCTCTCCCCCTCTCTCGATCTCTCTCCTCCCTCCCGCTCTCTATCTCTCTCCTCTCTCTCCTCTTTCTCTCCTCTCTCTATATCCCTCTCCTCTCTCTCTCTTCTCCCCGTCCCTCTATCTCTATATCTCTCCCCTCTCTCTATAATCTCTCCTGACCTCCCTCTCTCTCTATCTCTCCCCTCTCACCTCTCTTTCTCCTCTCTCTCTCTTTCTCTCTCAACATTTCATCTACTCCTTTCACACGAAGAAGCTTTGAAACTCCAATCTCATGTGATGTGTAGAAAACAAATTAGTGTATTAGAAGATTATTTCAAATTTTACGGCACCAAATAAAAAATGAAAATTTCTTTAAATTCATTTCAGGCGGCGATCCAGAGAAAAAGCTCCGCACATCGTAGGTTTGGTAGCGACACATCATAGGTTTGGTAGCGACACATCATAGGTTTGGTAGCGACACATCATAGGTTTGTTAGCGACACATCATAGGTTTGGTAGCGACACATCGTAGGTATGGTAGCGACACATCATAGGTTTGGTAGCGACCCATCATAGGTTTGGTAGCGACCCATCATAGGTTTGGTAGCGACCCATCGTAGGTATGGTAGCGACACATCATAGGTTTGGTAGCGACACATCATAGGTTTGGTAGCGACCCATCGTAGGTTTGTTAGATTTCGTCCCATGCCCCAAAATACAAACTTTAATTAAAGCGGAGTGATCCATGGTTTACGATCCCCCTTTTTAACAGCGATTGCTACGCCTCTGCTTCAGCAAGCGACAGCTAGTAACACGGGATCTGAAGAGTTATTTGTTTAAGTAGCAATCGCTCTCAATATATGGAAGATGGATATGTAACAATCGCTTTCAATATATGGAAGATGGATATGTAACAATTGCTCTAAATACTCGGAAGAATGGATATGTAACAATTGCTCTCAATGTATGGGAGGATGGATGTGTAACTATTTGATGGATGTGTAACTTTGATGGATGTGTAACTATTTGATGGATGTGAAACTATTTGCTTTCAATATTAGGGAGGAAGGATGTGTAACTATTTGCTCTCAATGCTTTTGGGAATGAATATTTTGTCTCAATTGTTTTTAAAAATAGATTGAAGATTATGAGAGCCGTTGATAAAGGCAAAGTTTCATAAATATTTTGAGTTTAATTTTTAAAAGCTTTCAGATCGAAGCTCAGAAATTCAGACTTAAGAATATTAATTTCTAGATTGAAAAGAAAATTTAATCCAAAATATCCATATCTAAGGATTCGCATTACCTCGCCCGACAAACAATCTTGTGGGTTAAGTATATGCGTCTTGTGATTTAAAGATGTGTCTTAAGGTGTAAGTCTAGAAGGCAAGGCTTATGGCATCAAGTTTGATGCAAATAGATTTTCTACGGCTTGTATACAAGATACTCTATGGATTATGTACAAGATATTTTATGGATTATATACTAAATACTCTATGGACTATATACAAGATAATCCATGGATTATATACACGATGATATATATTATTTATACAAGATACAGTATGGATTAAATAAATGATAATCTATTGATTATATTCAAGATTCTTTATGCATTTTATACAAGATACTCTATAGATTATATACAAGGTATTCTATAGCTTTTATACAAGTTACTCTTTATATTACATACAAGATACATTATAGCTTATATACAAGAAACTCTATAGCTTATATACACGACATATTTCTGACTTGTGGTGCAGTCACTTAATATAACATTTTATTTTATTATCTAAGTCATGACTTATACGCACCAAGATAGAAGTTCAAGGTTTTACAAAATAAATATATCCTTTGAACTAAAACAAAAAAATTACCTTACTGGAAATCGTTCCAAGTAACCCCTACAGAGTAGCCACTTAAGATATCCCATATATTTTGTACAAAGTAGCCTCTTAAGATATCCAGATCAATCTGTACAATGTAGCCTTAAGATATCCCATATAATCTGTGTGAACTAGCCAACTTCCAACTTTATCGGTACGTAATGGTCACCTTAGCCATCCCACATAATCTTTTAAGACATAGATTAAAACTTTTTTATTGACCTAATCTTACATGCATGCAAATCACACCTGGGAAGAGACATACCCGTCAACTACTGACCAGTCTGATTGGTCTATGGACCTCTCACCAGACTCAACAGACTCACCAGACTCACAAGACTCACCAGACCTTTTTATCCCCGGGTAGTTTTCACTTCACGAAAACGATGTTGGGGTGGGTGGAGTGGGGGGTTGGGGGGGGGGGAGCTGGTTTGCAATAAAAATACATGTTGTTTAAGGAAATCCCCTCAACTGCTTATGTAAGTTAAAACACAAGTAAATATATAGGATATAGGCCTGGGATTTGTTTCTGAGGGATGAGAAAAGTTCTTAGGCAAGCGCACTGGCAGTTAAGTATTAATAACGCAATTCTCTAAAAGATAATATTCTGGTTGGTTTATTGAGATCGAGACCGCAAAGGCCAATCACTGATATTCTTATTAGATTGCTTACGGTGCTAACACAAAAGCTGCGGTAACATTTTACTGAACACACCCCTAATTATTTATGATAATTTTTTTTTTTAATTTAACAAAACATACGAAACAATTCCAGAAACCGTAATTTTGTTAGGCCCCAATTAGCTACTACTGCGAAAACGTAGAGGCAAACAGATCTGTCTCACAGAAGCTTAAGGACAAACCTCAGATTACGTTGTACCTTTCACACATCACATTGTGTTTTTTCTTATAGAGCACATAGTGAGGTAGGAATTCATTAACGTAATTCCACCATAAAACCGATGTTATTCTCAAATTTTGTCACCATTTTTTTTTTTTGCGAGGCTACAGCAGCGATATAAAAAATGAATGCGTTTTTTTTTTGTAGAACAATCATGAAAGTGTTTTGGAGAGTTCAAAAATGGAAAATTGCCCTGTTCATGAAACCATTTAGAAAAGAGCGTTGCTGCCCTCCGGGGATATTGTTCTTTGACATCAGATTACGGCCCCCCCCCCCGACACCCATTATGTTATTGAATGCTTTAAATGCTTTACTTCCATCTAAATGATTCATGGATGATCTTATCTAAATATGAGGGTTTTTTTTCCGATTTATTTTTCTTTATTTTTTGAGAATGTTGCAATCGTGACGTCTTTTTTATTATTATTTTTTTTTTTTTGCAATTACTAGAAATGGCCCGTCAAAGTGGACTGAAAGAGGTAAGTCTCGAATCAATAGAGCGATATTCGCATTAATATCTCCTACGAGATATCTACAATTAGCTGAGTGAATATGTTTCAGCACGGAGTAGTTTTGAGCATTGTCCGACAAAAAGCCACATCTATGTTCACTATTTAGGATCACTGTGGACAGAAACACATGTCGAGTATGCTGACAGTTTTCACCGGGAGGATACAGCCAAGTATTTGGTAAGGTGGCACGAGTCACCAAAGAATCACTCACCTTACAGCCAAGTATATGATAAGATGGCAAGGGTCACCAATGAATCACCCAACTTTATCCTCACCATTCTGAGAAAGACTAACTAGTGCCTTAGATGTAACTCTCACCATTTACCTTGATTGCACAGGTAAAATGTGACAAGAGAAGATGGAACTTGAACAGAGAAGGTGGCACATGACCAGAGAAGATGGAACTTGAACACAGAAAATGGAACTAGACCAGAGAAGATGGAACTTGACCACAGAAGATGGAACTTGACCAGAGAAGATGGAACTTGACCACAGAAGATGGAACTTGACCAGAGAAGATTGAACTTGACTGGAGAAGATGGAACTTGACCAGAGAGGATGGAACTTAACCAGAGAAGATGGAACTTGACCACGGGGGATTAGACTTGACCTGATCAGATTGAACTTGACCAGAGAAGATGGAACTTGACAAGAGGAGATGGAACTTGACCAGAGAAGAGGAACTTGACCAGGGAAGATGGAACTTGATAAGAGGAGATAGAACTTGACCAGAGAAGAGGGAACTTGACCAGGGAAGATGGAACTTGAACAGAGAAGATTTAACTTGACCAGAGAAGATATAACCTGACAAGAGGAAATGGAACTTTACTAGAGAAAGTGGAATTTGACTAGAGAAAGTGGAATTTGACTAAAAAAAGTGAAATTTGACTAGAGAAAGTGGAATTTGACTAGACAAAGTGGAATTTGACTAGAGAAGGTGGAATTTCCATAGAGAAGTTGGCACTTGACTGAACACTTGAAACGTGACCGGAGCGATGGAATTTGACTGGAGTGGTGGAATTTGACTGAACAGTTGAAATATGTGTGAATATGTACAGCAGTTCTACTAGGAAAGATGCAATGAGAAACGTGTTATAAAATACTGTTATGGTTGAAGACTGTTGAGGTGGTGTACTATATTGGTGTAGCACTATAGTGGTGGAGTGCTTTAGTGGTTGGGTACTGTAATGGGGAAGTACTTCAGTCATGGACAAGCACTGTTCTCATTCACGGCTCAAAATCCTCTGCCACAAGCTAGTTTGACCTAATTGCAACACGCCTCCCTCTTGATCCCGCCTCCCTCTTGATCCCGCCCCCTACGACACCAGCGGACTACAACTACGGGAGGGATGGTCAGTCGTTCAACCTCTTGAAACGGCCTCACACCCGCCTGATCCATCCAGCGTCAACACATAGCTAACCAACGTCTTTAAAACGCAACAAATCAGGGGCGTCGTAGCTAGGGTTAGATTTTTGCCGTCCCTTACCACACACACACACACAAAACCCCTGCAAGTAACCGAAACAAAAATTGCCGCCGTGGGGGGGGGGGGGCAGAACAACCCCTCGATCTCACCCCCACATCCTACGCCACTGCTACACATTAGTTTTTGTTTCTTTAAAAATAAAAAAGCGTTTGTTACTATTAATAATACCAACGGTGAACTAATCTATACGCCCACGTTATGGTACAGACGCCGTGAACTAATCTAAACGCCCACCTTATGGTACAGACGCCATGAACTAATCTATACGCCCACCTTATGGTACAGACGCCGTGAACTAATCCATACGCCTACCTTATGGTACAGACGCCGTGAACTAATCTATACGCCCACGTTATGGTACAGACGCTACTGTAAGCCATTCTCCCGACACCTCGCTCCTATGAAGGAAAAAAAAAGCCGTCCAAACGTTTCAGGAGAAGTGGGTGATGTGGTGGGGGGGGGGGTGTTGTCATTAAATCCCTAAGACCTGAAACGTTTTCTATGTCTGTTTACGGATCAATTTATATGTCCACTTCCGGCGGATGCGCGTATTCGCAGTTACATTCAAAATAGTACTCTCGTTGCGCGCGCGTATTTTCTTTGGAATATTCGTCCCTTCTTTCGATACAGTTACAAAGTTACTCATCCTTTGTTATTGTGTGAAACTAGGTCACGCTTTTTGGGGACAATCTTTTGTCGAAGCTTCAACGTGCAAAATCTGGTAAATGAGATGAAAATGGTGGCATAAGTCATATCTAGATGTAGTGAATGGAACCAGTCGAGATCCCATCACGTGATGAGTTCCCGGCTTTACATTAGCAATTCATTATTATCTACTTGGTTTATAGTGTCAATGTGTGACCGACCAGAACTTGGAATAAATCGTGGTGTCAAACAATTTTGACAAAAGTTTAAGGGTTAGATCTCCACCAATTAGCGGCGTTAAAAGCCAGATTTAAAAAGGTGTTCAGATTTTTAAACTTTACTTTTTAAAAAAAATTAACAAATTGAGAAAAATAACGTTGATAGTGTGTGTTGGTGTTGGGCGAGTCTGTCTGTTAGGGGCCTGAAATGGCAGTGGTGTTTGAGCCATTGTGCTTGTGTACGATACTGGTGTATAGCCATTGTATAAGCCGGCTAGTCTATCAATTTTTTTTAGAACAGTCCTAAGTACTTATGTAGAGTGGCGATCTATGTGTGAGTGCCACTGTATAAACAGACTAATGTACTGGTGTAGTATGGTGGTCTATGTATGAGTGCCACTGTATGGGCAGACTTATGTACTTTTGTGGGATGGTGGTCAATATATGAGTGTCACTGTATGAGGAGACCAATTTATTTATCAATTTTTAGAACAATCCAAGATATCTTTTAAAAAAACAGATTCTGGCCCTACCATTTGGCCCTACCAATTGGGCCTGCCATTTGGTCCTACCATTTGGCCCTACCATTTGGTCCTACCATTTGGTCCTACCATTTGGTCCTACCATTTGGTCCTACCATTTAACCCTACATTTAGTCCTACCATTTGGTCCTACCATTTAACCCTACATTTGGTCCTACCATTTGGTCCTACCATTTGGTCCTACCATTTTGTCCTACCATTTGGTCCTACCATTTAACCCTACATTTGGTCCTACCATTTGGTCCTACCATTTAACCCTACATTTGGTCCTACCATTTGGTCCTACCATTTGGCCCTACCATTTGGCCCTACCAATTGGGCCTGCCATTTGGTCCTACCATTTGGCCCTACCATTTGGTCCTACCATTTGGTCCTACCATTTGGCCCTACCATTTGGTCCTACCATTTGGCCCTACCATTTGGTCCTACCATTTGGTCCTACCATTTGGCCCTACCATTTGGCCCTACCATTTGGTCCTACCATTTGGTCCTACCATTTGGTCCTACCATTTGGTCCTACCATTTGGCCCTACCATTTGGTCCTACCATTTGGCCCTACCATTTGGTCCTACCATTTGGTCCTACCATTTGGCCCTACCATTTGGTCCTACCATTTGGCCCTACCATTTGGTCCTACCATTTGGCCCTACCATTTGGTCCTACCATTTGGCCCTACCATTTGGTCCTACCATTTGGTCCTACCATTTGGCCCTACCATTTGGCCCTACCATTTGGCCATACCATTTGGCCCTACCATTTGGCCCTACCATTTGGTCCTACCATTTGGCCCTACCATTTGGCCCTACCATTTGGCCCTACCATTTGGTCCTACCATTTGGCCCTACCATTTGGTCCTACCATTTGGCCCTACCATTTGGTCCTACCATTTGGCCCTACCATTTGGTCCTACCATTTGGTCCTACCATTTGGTCCTACCATTTGGTCCTACCATTTAACCCTGCATTTGGTCCTACCATTTGGCCCTGACAACCGTCATCTCTCCAAGACTAACTTCATCGATATCATTCCCCACGTCGCAGGTCAATGACCTGAAGCTGTTACATGCTTAATCAGATTGCAATCAATCTTGAATTTAAAACATTGCCTTTCCTGTGGATGGCACAGTGACCTGCCAGTATTGGATGTATAATAAACCCGACTCCGCGCCAGTGCGTAATTAGACCATATCTAAAATAGCCGGATCTGATCGCAAAATGATTGAAAGAGGAAAGATTACTGTAAAATGACAAAAGATAAACGTGTTTGGATTCTTTCGTTCGGTGGTTTCCAAAGTTTGAGCCGTGGCGCCCTGGGGGAGCCGCGACTCACTCGTAAGGAGCGACGCGAAATATTGAAATAGTTTCATAATGTATTTATTTTTATTTTCATCGCGACATCTGGCCAACTTGGTTTTCATAAATGACTTAATAATAACAGGTTATTAGATGACACTCTATCAATAATTGATAATATTGATGAATTTGCTTGAATTCGATATACATAGTAATTCCAGTGATCCATCCGAATTTACTGCTGCTGGATAGAAAAAAGAGAATGTCATTGAGCTATTTGGGCGATATCACGATGAAAATTAGCAGCATAAATTGTATTCAGCAAAAGTGAATATCGCCATGCCGACGAAGCTCAAAGAATGTTTAATTCTGTTTGCCACTTCTAATCAGCAGAAGACAATATAACACTGAGCCAAAGTCAATGCGCAGATAGAATTAAAGGATGACTGTGTCCATTTTGACGGCGACTGTGTCCAGTTTGATGGTGACTGTGTCCAATTTGACGGCAATTATGTCCAATTTGACAGTGACTGTGTCCAGTTTGACGGTGACTGTGTCCAGTTTGACGGTGACTGTGTCCAGTTTGACGGTGACTGTGTCCAGTTTGATGGTGACTGTGTCCAGTTTGATAGTGACTGTGTCCAGTTTGATGGTGACTGTGTCCAGTCGATGGTGACTGTGTCCAGTTTCATGGTGACTGTGTCCAGTTTGATGGTGACTGTGTCCAGTTTGACGTTGATTGTGTCTAGTTTAAGGTTGACTGTGTCCCGTTTCAGGGTTGTGGTGTCCCGTTGTAGGTTGGATGTATCCAAATTGATTAAAAGATTTGAACGAGTTGCATTTGCTCGATCACATTTGTGGTGATCGTAACTACTTGCATTATTTATTTTTACCCAACCCTTCATATTAAAAAAGTGTGGGAACTGTTGATTTCGGGTGCGTTATTTTATCAACTCAGTGCTGCGCGGTGTTGAAAAAAGACAGGTTATGATTGATAGGCAGCATAATACAACTGATAGGAAGCACATGTATGTGAAAAGAAGTACATATATATATATATATATATGAGTACAATTGTGTGACAGTGTGCATAAATAACAGAGAGGACATATGTATGACATGGATGATCGTGCATGTGACAGGGAGAACATATAGTGAAGGAATTGAGAAAAATTATTTTTGAAACGCTTTCTGCACAGAATATAAACGGATAACGCCAAGGTTTGTGAAGGTTGTCAAGAACCAGGGAGGACACACTGAACATACTATCTAATTAATGACATTGTTTAGCATATAACTGCGATATTACAAAACAATTCCCCCAATAATTAAAGCATATATTATGGAACCGTCTGAATATTTTGCCCACCCTCTATATGATATCAACTGTTATATTGTGGGCAATTTGGTGGGGCATCTTTTGGGCCAGATGTTGGTTATGTTGTGGGGCATGGTTTGGAGCACTTTGCGAGTCATGTTGGGAGACAATGTGTGAGACATGGGGACATGTTGTGAGGCAGAGAGACATGTCTTATTACAGGAGGGAGGCATGTATTATGGCAGAGGGGGCATGCTGTAAAGCATTGAGACATGTTTATGACAGGGGGCATGTTGGGCAACATGTTGTGAGGCATGTTGGTGGTCATGTTGTGAGGCATGTTGGGCAACATGTTGTGAGGCATGTTGGTGGTCATGTTGTGAGGCATGTAGGGCAACATGTTGTGAGGCATGTTGGTGGTCATGTTGTGAGGCATGTTGGGCAACATGTTGTGAGGCATGTTGGTGGTCATGTTGTGAGGCATGTTGGGCAACATGTTGTGAGGCATGTTGGTGGTCATGTTGTGAGGCATGTTGGGCAACATGTTGTGAGGCATGTTGGGCAACATGTTGTGAGGCATGTTGGTGGTCATGTTGTGAGGCATGTTGGGCAACATGTTGTGAGGCATGTTGGTGGTCATGTTGTGAGGCATGTTGGGCAACATGTTGTGAGGCATGTTGGGCAACATGTTGTGAGGCATGTTGGTGGTCATGTTGTGAGGCATGTTGGGCAACATGTTGTGAGGCATGTTGGTGGTCATGTTGTGAGGCATGTTGGGCAACATGTTGTGAGGCATGTTGGGCAACATGTTATGAGGCATGTTGGTGGTCATGTTGTGAGGCATGTTGGGCAACATGTTGTGAGGCATGTTGGGCAACATGTTGTGAGGCATGTTGGGCAACATGTTGTTAGGCATGTTGGGCAACATGTTGTGAGGCATGTTGGGCAACATGTTGTGATGCATGTTAGGCAACATGTTGTGAGGCACGTTGGGGGTCATGATGTTGGCCTGTCTCCAGATGATTTATTCAGTTTCCGCTTACAGTCAATGTTCAGTCAATGTTCAGTCAAAGTTCAGTCAATGAACATTTAATAAACGGTCAATGCTAAAACGAAGATTACCAATGCCCCTTTTAAAAAATGATTTTTCAATTTATAAATGTTCCGATGTTATAACATCCTAGACATGGGCGAGATGGCTGAACATGGACCATCTAACTAAGACAAAACACAAACAACTTAATGGGCCGAAATAAACATGACGCCTGCTTCATATCTGCAGCCGTCCAGGGATTCCCAATCCTCCGCAAATTGTATGTGTAGAAAATTCAAGTTGGGGGGGGGGGGGAAATCTCGTTCGAGTAGCTCTGTTTTCCTTCATATAATTGACATTTAAAATCTAATACCCTTAAGCTGACTTTTAGCCAAAGATCTACCGAACCGCTTAAATTTTCACATTCTGTGAGACCTCTATCGTTAAGTGACCAGTGTCTAATCCTTTGGTCTTGTCATGTTCTGAATCTCGTTGTAATGATATCGTTAACCATATGTAAATGAAATCGGTCCCCCCCCCCCCCCCCAACCAAAAAAAAAGTGTCCACTTTCATTTGCATTGTGCTTTCAACAATGACGTAATTGCTTACCTTTTTCGAAATACAATAATTAACAGTAGGGTCACACCGATTTAAGGGATGAAAATATTTTGTCGGCCTGATAGGCGCTTTTGCCGAATAGCCCGTAATCGGCTTTTTGACCGGGAGTTTGTGGCGTGGCGCCTGGGGCGGTCTTGATTAGGCCACCAATCATTCAAGCCAACCACAAAACATAATGAATGAACATCCTACAAAATCCACATTCGGTATATACAGGGGACCGAAAATGTATCCCCCCTCCACCGCCCCCATGGAAAAGTGTTGCCTGGAGCGGACCTCTCCCTCCCGCCCCCACCCCCCCCCACCCCCGAAAAATCTCCCTTCGTCCTGCCCCCATTGCATACTTCCAGCCATTGGTTGAATCCAACCACATTTGCAAGAGAAGGTCCGCTTTCCCAAATAGCGATCAAGAGCATTTTTTCCCCGGTCCAGACACTAGGTTCAATGTTTCGGCCACAGAGAGATGCGTGCTTCTATGACTTGAATCAGTTATTTTGATAAATAAAATGTTACCCTTACTAAACTAAATTATAACATCTCTATAACACTAACACATAACATTATTGTATTTATATTTATATACATACATATATATTTACACAGAGAGAGAGAGAGATAGATTTATATATATATATATATAATAATGTGACAAATTAGGTTATCACAACTAATAATTCTCCAGTTTGTTGGTACGGCCGTAAAGCTGTGTTTTGGCGTAAAGTACAATTTCCATAAGTTATCACTAACTGTGATTCTTAAACAAAGCGTCACTTGAGTGAATGGTTCGTAAAGTTACTTAAGCAAATGGGAAGATCTCCGCCGCCATTGGTCGGGTTATTTTTAGAAGTCAATAAATTTCCAAAAAAAACCTGATAACTCCAATAAGAATTTTAAGCTAAATGCATAATTATTAATCAGCAACCGATTTATTAGTATCTGCCAAACAAGGAAGACCAATTTATCTGAATCTGCCGAATAAGACATACCGATTTATTTGTATCGGCCAAATAAGACAGACCGATTTATTTGTATCGGCCGAATAAATGTCACATTAGGAAATGCTTCTCATACCCTTCCCAAAGCACGTCCCCCTAACCCAGAATATCGAGCCACGAAGCGGCACGTTAGAGATGCCCCTTCAGGGCGGCCCCCACCTGAGTCCGCTCGATCGGGATTTCTGCTGGAGGCCAACCCAATCCTAGGACACCCGATCGGTCCGACACTGCGCATACACACAGTGCACACGATCGACTTTCCTAGGAGTCAGCTGCATAACCATGTACGGGAACTCAGCGCTCGAGCCACGTCCAAACTCAGCCTGGTCAAAAAACTTGCCAGCACTACCTGGGGAGCCGATGCAAGACTCCTGAGAACTCTCTATCTCGGGAGTGTAAGAGGTGCCATTGACTACAGCCTCCCGGTTCAGGCCTTCGCAAGCCGTACGGCTCTAGAGAGCCTGGATCGGATACAAAATCTAGCTCTAAGATTTGTATGTGGGGCGTTACGTACCACACCCACAGTTGCTGTGGAAATTATTTCAGACATAGAACCACTACACATTAGGAGGGACAAGGCTATCCTAACGACCGTTGAGCGCTACCGTCGAATGGAAAAGACGGAACCCTGTTTTCAACTCCAAGACCGTTGGGTAAAGCGGACAAGGCTTAAGAGACCCTCCTTCATGGATGCGGTCTATGCACTCGAGGAAAAGCACCCTTTACCAGAAAACAGGGAGAAAATACGCCTGATCCAGGAGAGATCACCACTGGATAGCTGCGAACCACCTGATGTTCGTCTGACCCTGTCACACACAGCAGTTACAAAGTCGAGCTCCCAAAATGAGCAAAAGGGAGCCGCACTAGAGACAATTGAGGCCTTTGGAGACGACATGGTACAAGTCTTCACAGACGGCTCCTATCTCGCCAGCGAAAAGCGGGCGGGTTACGGTGCACTCATCCAGTATCCTAAGGGGATACCTCCAACTGAGGAGATTTCAGGCCCAAGTGGCACAAATAGCACTGCAATTGATGCAGAGATAGAGGCTATATTGATGGGCTTGAAAGAAGTGCGCCGCAGACTAGCCAGACGCAAACAACTTCCACCCATCGTAGTGTTCACCGATTCACAATGTGCTCTGGAAATTGTGAAGAGGAGCTCTACGAACACGAAAATGGTGAACGCAATTATGGAGCTCGTGCGAGACATACAGTCACACGGAGGCCAAGTGACCCTTCAATGGATCCCAGGACATGCGGGGATTCCACCACAAGACAGAGCCGACTGTCTTGCGAGGCAAGGCTCTTCCCAGCCTCAACCTAACCGGAAAATGACCCAACTGGGGGCCCAAGCCTGGATCAAGGACCTCTGCCACGAGGAGTGGTTAAAAGAATGGGAACAGGGGAACACGGCCCGTAAGCTTCATCGGAACATGCCCAAAAACAACCGCAAATGCGATGAGTGGTGGAGTCTTAAACGCCACCACCAGAGTCTCATCACCCAGATGAGAACAGAGAATTGCCCTACCCGCAGCTATTTGAACAGATTACACTCATTGCGGGACCCGAGCTGCCGCCACTGTGGTCAGGCACCGGAGACAATCGAGCACCTTCTAGCCGAGTGCTCAACGCTGGCGACTGGCGTGACTGGGGTCCTCCCAGCTAACCATGTCGAGAGTCTAATTTACGGGACTGCCCAACAGATGAGGCAGGCCGGTACCTTACTTGCCGGGGCCATAAAAGAGCAATAGCTCGGCCCTTTCCAATGAATGTAATATTTCAGGAGTCAGGATGGTATATTTACATCCTAATGTCTTCCCCCACCCATCCCGGGGAAGCATCGGACGCCCTCTAAGAGGGGATTTACAATGATTTCCCCCCCCCCCCCCCCGCAACTAGTTTGCGAAATAGCTGGGACAAAACTGTTGCATAGGAGCAGCTTTCTCAGGGCTGATTAAATAGAATTATCGGCCAGAGACTAGCACCTTAGTCTCTTGACTCATATCCCCAACGGCAACTTGTGATCATGATCCCTACCCTGTCTCAGCCTTTACCCCCAAACTGTGAAAACATCGCAGCCGGCAGCCCTGTAGGAACTGTTTATTCCGGCAAGTACCATGCATGCCTTTGTCTGCCCACGCGGGACACGCAATGGTGGTCCTGTTCCCCGGGTTAACGTTGAGGGGGTCCGGTGGCCATCGCTTCCAGATCGACAAGACACCTCAGACCGAATAAGACGGACCAATTTAGCAGTATCGGCCGATTGAGGTAGTTCGATTTGTCAGTATTCGAGTGTTGGCCAATGCACTAATCGGTACAGACGCTATGAACAGTGCAAGATATCTGTCTACATATTATTTCCGTTCCTCAAATGTCAATCATCTATTTATTTTAGTTTTCTCCTCCTCCCCCCCCCCCCCCCCAAAAAAAAAAAAACAAAAAAAAACGATGCCGCGAATTTTGGTTACGAGGCATAAGCAGGCAGACAACTTTTGAATTATTGACACGTTTCAGAGTTATCTTGGCCAAGAAAAGTAACTCTGTGTACAACAAAATGAAGCAAGTCTCCGGTTATCGGTGATCAGGAATCAAGTTAATTTGTCTGGTTAATTACAAAAACCACAGCGTCAAGATGTCATGTGATGTCATGTGATGTCATAACGCCTGAATGAGAGTTAAAGGATAATTTTTTTTTAAGGTCATGAAATCAGCTGCTGTTGAAAGTTCCCACTCGGTGTAGAGCTACAGCGTGATACCAAGTGTTTAGCATACATCTGACCGAGCGTAGCGCTACAATGTGGAAACCACTGGCAAGGCAAGGTTATAAAGGGACTAAAGCAACAATTTGAGACCAGCAGGTTAGGAGAGCTCTAACGTTTCGTTGAGCAAACAATTTTGGACCAACTAGTGGGGAAGATTCTGACTTGGTGATAGAGCAACGAGTTGAGACCTTCTTCATTTGAGGATGAATTTCATTGTCAGCGGGAATAATGCTATCACTATTGTGCGAGCAATCAATTACATTGATTTAGCCGTTTCGGGAATGTTCCCATGACAGGTAAACTCATAAATAACCGCCTCGTCCTAACACACAGCCCCCCCACCCTGACCCTAACCCCCACCACCCTGACCAATCACCCACCCACGCCACCCAGTCCCACCACTCCGTCCTATTACCCCCCCGCCCCCAACAACTACGCCCAAACACCCAGACACATCACCCGTCACTCCACCTTTGAATCCAACCACATTTGCAAGAGAAGGTCCGCTTTCCCAAATAGCGATCAAGAGCATTTTTTCCCCGGTCCAGACACTAGGTTCAATGTTTCGGCCACAGAGAGATGCGTGCTTCTATGACTTGAATCAGTTATTTTGATAAATAAAATGTTACCCTTACTAAACTAAATTATAACATCTCTATAACACTAACACATAACATTATTGTATTTATATTTATATACATACATATATATTTACACAGAGAGAGAGAGAGATAGATTTATATATATATATATATAATAATGTGACAAATTAGGTTATCACAACTAATAATTCTCCAGTTTGTTGGTACGGCCGTAAAGCTGTGTTTTGGCGTAAAGTACAATTTCCATAAGTTATCACTAACTGTGATTCTTAAACAAAGCGTCACTTGAGTGAATGGTTCGTAAAGTTACTTAAGCAAATGGGAAGATCTCCGCCGCCATTGGTCGGGTTATTTTTAGAAGTCAATAAATTTCCAAAAAAAACCTGATAACTCCAATAAGAATTTTAAGCTAAATGCATAATTATTAATCAGCAACCGATTTATTAGTATCTGCCAAACAAGGAAGACCAATTTATCTGAATCTGCCGAATAAGACATACCGATTTATTTGTATCGGCCAAATAAGACAGACCGATTTATTTGTATCGGCCGAATAAATGTCACATTAGGAAATGCTTCTCATACCCTTCCCAAAGCACGTCCCCCTAACCCAGAATATCGAGCCACGAAGCGGCACGTTAGAGATGCCCCTTCAGGGCGGCCCCCACCTGAGTCCGCTCGATCGGGATTTCTGCTGGAGGCCAACCCAATCCTAGGACACCCGATCGGTCCGACACTGCGCATACACACAGTGCACACGATCGACTTTCCTAGGAGTCAGCTGCATAACCATGTACGGGAACTCAGCGCTCGAGCCACGTCCAAACTCAGCCTGGTCAAAAAACTTGCCAGCACTACCTGGGGAGCCGATGCAAGACTCCTGAGAACTCTCTATCTCGGGAGTGTAAGAGGTGCCATTGACTACAGCCTCCCGGTTCAGGCCTTCGCAAGCCGTACGGCTCTAGAGAGCCTGGATCGGATACAAAATCTAGCTCTAAGATTTGTATGTGGGGCGTTACGTACCACACCCACAGTTGCTGTGGAAATTATTTCAGACATAGAACCACTACACATTAGGAGGGACAAGGCTATCCTAACGACCGTTGAGCGCTACCGTCGAATGGAAAAGACGGAACCCTGTTTTCAACTCCAAGACCGTTGGGTAAAGCGGACAAGGCTTAAGAGACCCTCCTTCATGGATGCGGTCTATGCACTCGAGGAAAAGCACCCTTTACCAGAAAACAGGGAGAAAATACGCCTGATCCAGGAGAGATCACCACTGGATAGCTGCGAACCACCTGATGTTCGTCTGACCCTGTCACACACAGCAGTTACAAAGTCGAGCTCCCAAAATGAGCAAAAGGGAGCCGCACTAGAGACAATTGAGGCCTTTGGAGACGACATGGTACAAGTCTTCACAGACGGCTCCTATCTCGCCAGCGAAAAGCGGGCGGGTTACGGTGCACTCATCCAGTATCCTAAGGGGATACCTCCAACTGAGGAGATTTCAGGCCCAAGTGGCACAAATAGCACTGCAATTGATGCAGAGATAGAGGCTATATTGATGGGCTTGAAAGAAGTGCGCCGCAGACTAGCCAGACGCAAACAACTTCCACCCATCGTAGTGTTCACCGATTCACAATGTGCTCTGGAAATTGTGAAGAGGAGCTCTACGAACACGAAAATGGTGAACGCAATTATGGAGCTCGTGCGAGACATACAGTCACACGGAGGCCAAGTGACCCTTCAATGGATCCCAGGACATGCGGGGATTCCACCACAAGACAGAGCCGACTGTCTTGCGAGGCAAGGCTCTTCCCAGCCTCAACCTAACCGGAAAATGACCCAACTGGGGGCCCAAGCCTGGATCAAGGACCTCTGCCACGAGGAGTGGTTAAAAGAATGGGAACAGGGGAACACGGCCCGTAAGCTTCATCGGAACATGCCCAAAAACAACCGCAAATGCGATGAGTGGTGGAGTCTTAAACGCCACCACCAGAGTCTCATCACCCAGATGAGAACAGAGAATTGCCCTACCCGCAGCTATTTGAACAGATTACACTCATTGCGGGACCCGAGCTGCCGCCACTGTGGTCAGGCACCGGAGACAATCGAGCACCTTCTAGCCGAGTGCTCAACGCTGGCGACTGGCGTGACTGGGGTCCTCCCAGCTAACCATGTCGAGAGTCTAATTTACGGGACTGCCCAACAGATGAGGCAGGCCGGTACCTTACTTGCCGGGGCCATAAAAGAGCAATAGCTCGGCCCTTTCCAATGAATGTAATATTTCAGGAGTCAGGATGGTATATTTACATCCTAATGTCTTCCCCCACCCATCCCGGGGAAGCATCGGACGCCCTCTAAGAGGGGATTTACAATGATTTCCCCCCCCCCCCCCGCAACTAGTTTGCGAAATAGCTGGGACAAAACTGTTGCATAGGAGCAGCTTTCTCAGGGCTGATTAAATAGAATTATCGGCCAGAGACTAGCACCTTAGTCTCTTGACTCATATCCCCAACGGCAACTTGTGATCATGATCCCTACCCTGTCTCAGCCTTTACCCCCAAACTGTGAAAACATCGCAGCCGGCAGCCCTGTAGGAACTGTTTATTCCGGCAAGTACCATGCATGCCTTTGTCTGCCCACGCGGGACACGCAATGGTGGTCCTGTTCCCCGGGTTAACGTTGAGGGGGTCCGGTGGCCATCGCTTCCAGATCGACAAGACACCTCAGACCGAATAAGACGGACCAATTTAGCAGTATCGGCCGATTGAGGTAGTTCGATTTGTCAGTATTCGAGTGTTGGCCAATGCACTAATCGGTACAGACGCTATGAACAGTGCAAGATATCTGTCTACATATTATTTCCGTTCCTCAAATGTCAATCATCTATTTATTTTAGTTTTCTCCTCCTCCCCCCCCCCCCCCCCAAAAAAAAAAAAACAAAAAAAAACGATGCCGCGAATTTTGGTTACGAGGCATAAGCAGGCAGACAACTTTTGAATTATTGACACGTTTCAGAGTTATCTTGGCCAAGAAAAGTAACTCTGTGTACAACAAAATGAAGCAAGTCTCCGGTTATCGGTGATCAGGAATCAAGTTAATTTGTCTGGTTAATTACAAAAACCACAGCGTCAAGATGTCATGTGATGTCATGTGATGTCATAACGCCTGAATGAGAGTTAAAGGATAATTTTTTTTTAAGGTCATGAAATCAGCTGCTGTTGAAAGTTCCCACTCGGTGTAGAGCTACAGCGTGATACCAAGTGTTTAGCATACATCTGACCGAGCGTAGCGCTACAATGTGGAAACCACTGGCAAGGCAAGGTTATAAAGGGACTAAAGCAACAATTTGAGACCAGCAGGTTAGGAGAGCTCTAACGTTTCGTTGAGCAAACAATTTTGGACCAACTAGTGGGGAAGATTCTGACTTGGTGATAGAGCAACGAGTTGAGACCTTCTTCATTTGAGGATGAATTTCATTGTCAGCGGGAATAATGCTATCACTATTGTGCGAGCAATCAATTACATTGATTTAGCCGTTTCGGGAATGTTCCCATGACAGGTAAACTCATAAATAACCGCCTCGTCCTAACACACAGCCCCCCCACCCTGACCCTAACCCCCACCACCCTGACCAATCACCCACCCACGCCACCCAGTCCCACCACTCCGTCCTATTACCCCCCCGCCCCCAACAACTACGCCCAAACACCCAGACACATCACCCGTCACTCCACCTTGTCCCATGACACCGCTCCACCACCCTACACCACAACGTATCCATCCACCTCCGCCTGCCCCACCCCTCCATCTTTCTACCCCGTCTCTCCCCACATTGTCCGATAGCTCCGTCACAAATAGAGCCATTTCTTTACCCCGTCTCTCCCCACATTATCCTATTGCTCCGTCACAACAAGAGCCATTTCTTTACCCCGTCTCTCCCCACATTGTCCGATTACTCCCTCGTAATAAGAGCCATTTCTTTACCCCGTCTCTCCCCACCAAATCCAATTACTCCCTCGCAATAAGAGCCATTTCTTTACCCCGTCTCTCCCCACCAAGTCCGATTACTCCCTCGCAATAAGAGCCATTTCTTTACCCCGTCTCTCCCCCACCAAGTCCGATTACTCCACCACAGCTAGAGCCATTTCGTTACAAGTCACCAAGCTATTATTCATAGACACACATTTTTTTTAAAGGTCGGTTTGGGAGGGTGGTTATTGTGGCATCTGATAGAGATATATGATGTCAACTGCACTGAAAACGCCACTGATGGAGGTTTATGATGTCAACTGCACTGGATACGCCACTGATAGTTGTATGGTGAAATCCAGTATGTTTATAGCTTTATAATTGCCCAGGGAAATAAATGTCTCTTACAATTAAACATCGACGACTGAGGGGGTTGCCGTCATTCACAGTGTCCAAGCGTTTAGAGCGACGATTCTCAAAATATCTATTTCCAAGGACGCCATGGGTGGTTGCATTGGATCATCCATATTTTGACTCTCCCCTCCCCTCGGCCAACAATCAACTAATTTAAAGTTTGACAAATTAGAAAAACAAGCACTGTAGTCATGAACCCCCATTTCAAGACGCCTAAATCAAGTCTAAAACGACAACCAGGGGAAAAAAATGTTTGAGCCCACATTTAAAATTGGCATACAAAATAATTAATGTGGATTTACATAATTGGGGGACCTAATAGGTTTTTTCTTTGAAACACTCGACCCTGATCTACATTTTGATACAGAATAGATGACCATTAGAGGAAAAAAAAGAAACACAAACGTTTGATCTACTTTGGACGTTAACCTATGTGAAACATAGGGGTTGGAGGTGGTGGGGCTGGGGTGGGGGTAGGGGTGGGTCTAGGGGCATTGGGGAAATTGGGGCTGGGGTGGTGGGGCTTGGTGGGGTGGGGTATACGAGTCGTGCACTTCAAGCAAGTTTTTTGTTCAGTTAAGTGTCACTAATAATAATTTGTTGTATTTTTAAGGCTGTTGTCATGGCAACAAAACAAGGTAGTATTTTCTATTGAGGAGGCGGAAACCCGTTTAGCAATATTTATATTCAGCGGGGGCATAAACGGATTATAAATAATCAGAATAGATTTATAAATAAATCAGAATAGATTTAGCTTCAGCTGAATGGAATAGCCAGAAAATTGAAGCCGGAAGAAAGCGTCATCTTAATCCAACATATGGGCCAACATATGGGCCAACATATGGGCCAACATATGAGCCAACATATGGGCCAACATATGGGCCAACATATGAGCCAACATATGGGCCAACATATGGGCCAGCAACACAAGACAATACTTCAGTTCAACTTTTAAAATATTTCCGACAATGTTCCTCTAAGACACGCCAGACATTGTTCATCTATAACAGGCCATACATTGTTCATCCATTGAAGGCTAGACATTTTTCATCTATAACAGTCCAGACTATGCTCAGCTGTAACAGGTCAGTCAATATTCATATATAACAGGCTACACAATGTTCATCTATATCAGGCCGGACATCGCTCACATATAAGACAGACTTTGTTCTTCTATGACAAGCTGTCCAAAGTTCGTGTCAGACAGGCCAGTAAATGTTTTATCTGCGACACTTCCACGATACAGTACTCGTTCCGTTATTTTAGAATACTCGTTCCGTTATTTTAGAATTCTCGTTCCGTTATTTTAGAATTCTCGTTCCGTTATTTTAGTCAAAAAAATTGAGCGAATCTTTGGCCAAACAGCCTACAAATATTGGCTAATTGGCTATTAGTGATATGTTCTTTTTTCCAGAACATTTTAAAACAACCGAGAAAAGTGAACTCGCTTTTTAGAAAAGCTTATTGCCTGGAAGATCTCTTTGAACTTTTTGACTACATCGTGCCGTAAAACGAGACACAGAGAATGAGAGCTGAGAAATAGAGAATGGCGGCTGAGAAACAAACATTACAGCTGATAAACAATGTATGACAGCTGAGAAACAGAGTGTGACCGCTGAGAAACAGAGCCTGACAGCTGAGAAACAGAGTGTGACCGCTGAGAAACAGAGCATGACAGATGAGAAACAGAGCACAGCTGAGAAACAGAGCATGACAGATGAGAAACAGATTATGACAGCTGAGAAACAGACTATGACAGCTCAAAAACAGAGCTTGACAGCTCAGAAACAGAGCATGACAGCTGAGCAACAGATTATGACAGCTGAGAAACAGAGTATGACAGCTGATAAACAGAGTATGACAGCTCAGAAACAGAGCATGAAAGCTGAGAAACAGAGTATGACATCTGAGGAACAGAGTATGACAGCTGAGAAACAGACCATGAAAGCTCAAAAACAGAGCGTGACAGATCAGAAACAGAGCATGAGAGCTGAGAAACACGAGCATAACTGAAATCTGTATATAATGTAAATAATACAGGACGCTATCTTCCTCATCTCTAGCTCAATCTCGTTATGTTCAGCAGCATCTTACCCTCTATAACACAATCGTCCCCTCATTCAAACAATCTTCCAATCTACTTTAAGATCTACCACACAATCTCCTCCCCTACGGCATAATTTTCCTACCTTTAGAAGTCAATCTACCAGTCTACCCCAGTTTCCCAATTTCTGCCGCAATCGTCCCGTCTACAACTTAAACGCAACCTCACCACATTACCACACAATCTCCCCATTCATCAACCAATGAAAACATTTACAACACAAGCGATCAATACATAATGGCTTCAGTTCAATTAATTGGTGAAACCTTGCTAAGGTTTGAGAGAAGGGGCACATGTTAAGCTATAACTGTAGTGTTCCTTTCATTCTATAACTCTTAGAAGGTATTATTTTCACACACCCTCTCCCCCCCCCCCCCCCGGGGGCCGGTTATTCCCCCTTCACCATTAGGAAAAGAAGCATTCTGACTGTGTTGTAAAAAAATTTTAAAAGACAGATTTTTAAAAATAAAATTCTCTTTTCCAGAGTCAATCAAAGTTGTCTTTTCTGATACTGACAAAACATTACACAAACTAATCATTGAACTGAAAAGGGATACGTCAAGCTAGATTTTAAACAAACAAACAAAATTTTGTTTGATCTGCAATCTAATCGGTAATAAATTCCCACTGCTTTGGGGGGAAGACGAATTTGTTTTTTTTAATTTTTGCTTTGATATCGCGATCCATACTTCTTAATATGTGGAGTCTGGTTTAATAGCTATCCATATCCAATTTAGTAGAGTTATCCATATCCAATAAAAAAACTGTTAACTGTATTGCGATAGTAAACATAGTGTTCTATGATCATCCCTAACAACCAGGGGTTTCTATGCCCCCCCCCGGGCCGAGTGGTGGAAGTCACCCCCCCCCCAAACCGGGTACCTTGGTCAATTGCGAATGTATTGGATTGGCGAGTTCTTTCAGACAATTTTTTTTCTGGGGTGGGGGTGGGGGACACAATTGATATGTTCTGTCGGTAGTGCAGTGGGGTAGAAAGAGATAGAGGGGGCGATTCTCATCTCGTTCCCCCCAATCCCGATTTCCATATTTTTGTTTTTATTAGGAGGCTAACTAAAGATTTTATCATGGAAAGGCGTGGCAAATATTTTGGCCCACCCATAGCGGCCCTCACCCTAGCTACGCCTTTGGGCAGTGCATCCATCAGCGACACATTTAGGCTTAATGGCGACCAGGAACCAGTTGTAACACCGTCCCCTCCCGCTTAACATAAATAAAATCATTCAATGTATAGCCTCCCTCGGGGAAGTGGCTTCAAACCTTGTTATTGCCTCTGTACCCCTTCATTAGACTTATATGGAAATATAGATCTTTAGATAAAAGGAAGTGGGTGGAAAACAGTTTTTTTTTTTTGCCGTATTCTATTAGTATAATTATTGCTTACCCCCAAGATGTCCCCCAGGGGTGCACTTAACAGAGACAGGGAAACGCTGTCAAATGGTTTGGTTCTGGTGCCAGCTAAGTATTTTTAATTTTTAAAAATTAAAAACGTCCCGAGACTGTTATCTTTTTGGGGGGAGGTAGGACAGAAATCCCGGGTGGGTGTCGACGGAAGAGGCGAGTGGTCTGTGAACAAGTTAATCCCTGCTTAGAAAGTTTTTGAAACATTATAAAAAGCAATTGGTGCATTTTGCAGTGTTCATTAATTCAGTGTCTCTTCCAGAAAATTCGATCCACGGATGAGACATTTGAGGAGTCTGAGGGAACAGGGGCAGGGTATCTTTTCAGTGCATTTTTCCAAAATGTGTAAGGTTTTACAATTACATCTTTCTTCAAATAGTTCTTCAAGTGAAGGATGTTTAGTTTGTGTTATGTTCCTAACTTTCTTGATTAGTCGGTTTATGCGGTGTTAAATATCAGACGTAGAATTCCCACACCTGCAGGTAATACTGAAATTACTAGGCTCCAATTGTTGCACTGTAGAATACGTTAACGACTTGTTTGTTTACGCCGAAATTGTACAGTGTTTTGAGGTAGATCAGTCTTTGGATAAATTTCTTATACAGCTTTTGGTCGTGCTCATGCCATGTTAGCTTATTATTAATAGTGACGTCTAAGTACTTATATGGCTCTACTTTCTCTACACTTTGATTTTTTTATGTTGATATCTGTAATCTGGTGTTTCCCACTCCTGACAACCATTTCCTTTGTTTTTGAGACATTCAGTTGGAGAAAATTTTCATCGCACCAATTGATAAAACTTGTAACTAACTTGCGGTATAAGCCTTCTCCTTCAGATATTAACCCAACGATGGTGGTATCATCAGCAAATTTTAAGATTGGAACGGTGAGCTCAAATAATTCTACACATTGTTAAGCAAATCAAATGTTTCAAATCCCAGCTCCCGTATAGTGTAGGCGTTCCTGCTAAAAAACTGTAACCAGATAGGCTAATGGTGGTGATATGGGGGTTAAAGTGGGTGTTTAGGCTAAGGTTGGTGATATGAGGGTTAACGTGGGTGTTTAGGCTAAGGTTGGTGATATGAGGGTTAACGTGGGTGTTTAGGCTAAGGTTGGTGATATGAGGGTTAACGTTGGTGTTTAGGCTAAGGCTGGTGATATGAGGGTTAACGTGGGTGTTTAGGCTAAGGGTGAGGATGTGAAGGTAACGATAGTGCATTACAGAGGCATAGAGGAAGAAGGAAACAAAAACACTTACTTGCATATACTCATCGTCCACTAGGTCATCTAAACTCCGCGCATGTGCACCGAGGGATAGGCAGCAGCAGATAAAACACACAACGTAGACGACGGCAAAGATCTGAGAAACGTTGGAAAAATAAAATATCAATAACAGATATTGGAGATATTGAAATGACTAAATATCGACATGACTAAACAAAGCAGTGCTAAACTAACCCTGGTCTAACTAACCCCGGCTTAACTAACAATGGCTATACTAACCATTGCTAAACACACCTAACTATACTAACAATGGTTAAACTAACCCTATCTAAATTAACCCTGGCTACACTAACCCTGTCTAAACTAACCCTTGCTAAAATAACCCTGGGTAAACAAACACAGTCTTAAGGAACCCTGGCTAAACTGACCTTGGCTAAAGAACCCTGAATAAACTAACCCTGAGTAAACAAAACAGGTCTAATCTAACACAGGCTAAATAACACTGGCTATACAAACTCTGCCCAAACTAAACCTGGCTAAGCTAACCCTGGCTAAACTAACCCTGGTTAAACTAACCCTGGCTATATTAACCCTGGCTAAATTAACCCTTGCTAACTGACCTTGGCTAATTGAACGCTGACTAAATTAACCCTCGCTAATCTAGCTCTGAATAAACAAACCAGGTCTAATCTAACCCTGGCTAAAATAGCCCGGGCGAAACAAAACCTGGCTAAACTAATCCTGGCTAAACTAATCCTGGCTAAACAACCACTGGCTTAAAGAACCATAAAAGAAACAAACCATGTCTAAAAGAACCTTTGCTAACCTGACTATGGTTAAACCAACCAAGGCCAAATTTACCATGTTCTAACTAACCCTGCCTAAACTAACCCGGGCTATATTAACCCTTGCTAAACATACCTTAGCTATACTAACCCGGGCTAAACTAACCCTGTCTAAATTAACCCTGCTACACTAACCATGGCTAAACTAACCCTTGCTAAACTAACCCTGACTAAACAAACACTGGCTTAAAGAACCAAGGATGAACACACCCTGGATAAAAGAACCCGGGCTAAACTGAACTTGGCTAAAAGAACCCTGGTTAAACCAACTCTGACTAAACAATCCAGGGCTAATCTAGCCCTGAGATTAGCCCTGTCTTAACTAACCCTGGCTAAACTAATCCTGGCTAAAATAACCCTGGCTAAAAAAACTTGTGTAAACTAACCCTTGCTTAACAAAGCCTGGCCAAATTAACCCTGGCTAGACTAACTCTGTCTCGAAGAATTCTGGCTAAACTGACCCCGGCTAAACCAACCCTGGCAAAACAAACCCATGCTAAAGAACCATGGCTAAACTAATCCTGCCTAAACTAATCCTGCCTAAACTGACCCTGGCTGGACAAACGTTGTCCATTGGATAAGTTGTTCATTGGATACGTTGTCCATTAGATACGTTATCAATTGGATACCTTGTCCATTAGATACCTTGTCCATTGGATACGTTATCCGTTACATACGTTGTCCATTAGATACGTTGTCCATTGGATACGTTGTCCATTAGATACGTTGCACGTTAGATATGTTGTCCATAGGATACGTTGTCCATTGGATATGTGGTCCGTTGGATACGTTGTCCATTGGATACTTTGTCCATTGGATACGTTGTCCGTTAGATGCGTTGTCCGCAACTTTTAATCTATATTTAACATTGATTTCGCCAAACTGTATGTAGATCTCAGTAAGAATGTTCTTAAAATTATAGACTTGTATGTTGTGTTATTATTATTATTATTATTATTATTGGTCAACTCTTCGTAGAGTCTAATTTTTAATGGCACGACCTAGTTTCGATGTGACCTCCATCTGATGTGACCCCCAAACGATGTAATGAAAAAGGCATCCTTACCTGTTGGCAACCGCTTTGTTTCATTTTGACAAGACAGTATTACATCCAACCTGGTGGAGGAGTAAGCACATTAGTTAATGAAGAGTTTAAGTGCAAAATCGTTTTTTTTTTTTTTTTAGATCAAATAAATCACACAAGTTAAACGAAGTTAATGGATGTCTGTAATAAATTGATACAACTGAAGGTCTCCTCCTTCCCCCCCCCCCCACCCCTCAACCGAGTTAACGTATAATTTTTGAACAGTATAATACATAAATGTTTCCGCGTAATTGTAATGACAACAAGCCTATCACACCACGTGACTGTCCAGACCATGTCCAGCTTTGTCTGGTATGTGTATTGTAAAGTATGTGAGTGTTGTTTTAAACTTAATAGTTTATATTAACTTCGCTGTCGTTCGTGTGTTTCTTTCTGTTTGGTGTTGTTCCTGTGTTTCTTTCTGTTTGGTGTTGTTCGTGTGTTTCTTTCTGTTTGGTGTTGTTCGTGTGTTTCTTTCTGTTTGGTGTTGTTCGTGTGTTTCTTTATGTTTGGTGTTGTTCGTGTGTTTCTTTCTGTTTGGTGTTGTTCGTGTGTTTCTTTCTGTTTGGTGTTGTTCCTGTGTTTCTTTCTGTTTGGTGTTGTTCGTGTGTTTCTTTATTTTTGGTGTTGTTCGTGTGTTTCTTTCTGTTTGGTGTTGTTCGTGTGTTTCTTTCTGTTTGGTGTTGTTCTTGTGTTTCTTTCTGTTTGGTGTTGTTCGTGTGTTTCTTTCTGTTTGGTGTCGTTCGTGTGTTTCTTTCTGTTTTGTGTTGTTCGTGTGTTTCTTTATGTTTGGTGTTGTTCGTGTGTTTCTTTCTGCTTGGTTTTGTTCGTGTGTTTCTTTCTGTTTGGTGTTGTTCGTGTGTTTTTTTCTGTTTGGTGTTGTTCGTGTGTTTCTTTCTGTTTGGTGTTGTTCGTGTGTTTCTTTCTGTTTGGTGTTGTTCGTGTGTTTCTTTTCCTTTGGTGTTGTTCGTGTGTTTCTTTCTGTTTGGTGTCGTTCGTGTGTTTCTTTCTGTTTGGTGTTGTTCGTGTGTTTCTTTCTGTTTGGTTGTGTGGCAAAAATCTTCTGACGTCTAACTCAGACACTTCCCGTCAACCCATCGAGCTGAAACTTGGCACGTGGACTCGTTGCTGACGACATGTTCTTTCAAATTTTCAACCCCTGATTCCCCGGAAAAGTTTTGCCGTTTTTCAAAGGGAGGATAAAGGAAATATGACGCCACTGATTTCACGAATTACATTACAATTTCAGATAACTGCGCTAAATGAGATTCTTAAAAATATCACAAGTATGGTTTGGTGCGGTAAATTTTCTCTGTTTTTGTTTAAATAGTTGGTGTAATAAATCTAATTCAGGGGCGTGAAAAAATGCCTTTGCTTTTTTTTTTGGGGGGGGGGGAATTGGGGGGCTTCCCACACACCAACCCTGCACTCCAAAAAGGCACTAATTGTAATTCTTTTTAATTCGTTCCTTGAATGCATGTTTTGTCAAATTTCAGCAGTACACACATTGCTCGATATTACATTTAAAAAGAATTTACACAGGAAACGTTAAAGGAGTTTTTTAGTTTTTTTAAGGGGGTATAAGATTACCTTCGGTAATATATATGTAGCGTATACAGGACTAAGGTCATTTTATCCGAACAATTGATAAACTGAATTCTAGCGTTAACGACAGATGTCTACAGTAGTTAACGTTGAAGGAACTCGTATATATCTTACGTTTCCTAGATTAATTGACTTTGGGGTCTGCACTTTGTACGACTTTGGTGAGATTGATATCATCTTTTGGTTTGACTGTTATCATCTTCGGTGTGATTTACACCATCTCTTGGTGTGACAGATCTCATTTGTGGTGAGATTGACATCATCTTTTGGTGTGACTGATGTCATCTTTGGTGAGATTGGCATCATCTTTTGGTGTGACTGATATCATCTTTGGTGAGACTCATTTCAATTGTGTTGAAATTCATATCAACATCGGTGAGATTTGTCGATTTTAAACTTTAATGAAATTTCCCAATGATCAAACAAATTTTTTTTTCAAAATCATATTTTCGTGTTTCCCAAGAAGTCATTATTACCCCCAACTTAAGGCTGGAATTGATCGTTTTGATATTTTCAAGGGGCTCTTGAGACATCTCGAAATTCATCATGTGTCTCCTATGTTCCAAAAGGACTTCTCGTTGGTAGTAGCGAGATCAACGTCAAAGCACCGATTTACGAAATTTTTAGTAAAGGTGGCATAAATTTCTCGCTTTCTGTCATCCTATAATGAGAAGCCATGAGGATATATTCGTGATGTTTGAATGCGCCATAAGGTGAAAGGTCATTTGCGCTGCTCTTGTGTGAAGATTTTTCAGGGCAGCTCTGAGAAAGGTGTTTCGGCGAGTGAGGTTTCTAAGTTCGTTTGAAGCTTCCGTGTTGAAATGTCATTGTCCCCTATGTTTACTTGAAGAAGAATAATATCCTCTCCTAACCGCCCGCATCAACGTGAATCGCGATAGGTAAATCAAATTTCTAGTGATCTAACGTTAGATTGAAAGATGACATTAAAAATTGGAAAGTTGATACAACACATCTTAAAAATCAATATATGTTTGGTCGGTAGTGCACATCACATGATAGGTCACCACACTGTGAGATGCGAGTGACCCGCAACAGGGCACTAAACCGTGACAGGGCAATCATCAGTGACAGGTCTTTATACCCTGACAGGGAACTACACCGTGACAGGATATGCACCGTAAAAGGGAATTACATAATAAAAGTACTCTAAGATGTGACACGGCATTGTATACAGCGACAAGACGCTTCCTCGAGACACAATACTACACCGCGCTAGTGCCATATACGATGACCGGACACTCAACCGTTCCGGGGCACATAAACATGACAGGGCACCGTGCCACTTCAGGGCATCTCACTGTTATAGGGCCCTATATCCTGAATGGACACCAACGTGACTGGACACATGACCCGTGACAGGTCATCTCACCGCAACAGGGCACTATGCCCTGACTGGACACCAACATCAATGTATGCTTGACTCGTGACAAGGCCCCGCTGCGCCGCGACAGGGCACGACACCATGTTAGGACACAAAATGGGAGCTAAACACGCTCAGGTTTACGAACCTCATAGGGGGCGTCTATTAACTAGGTGAAAAAATATGGGGGAAAAAAAGGGGGGGGGAATGTTTGACAATTGTTGACCAAAAGTCTGTGGGGGGGGGGGGTGTGGTAAGATTAAATGACGTCAACAATCTCAATCATGTTTTCTAGATTTAATATTTTAATCCTAAAAATTGACCGGTTGCTATTTTTAAAACGTTAAATGAGTGTAAATAGTCATTTATTATTATGCTTTTAACAATATAAGATTGATTTATGCGTGTCTGTCTGTGCACTGCCGATGTCTGGTCAGAGTGTTAGCCCACTTTGTTCTGTCTGTGCACTGCCGATGTCTGGTCAGAGTGTTCGCCCACTTTGTTCTGTCTGTGCACTGCCGATGTCTGGTCAGAGTGTTCGCCCACTTTGTTCTGTCTGTGCACTGCCGATGTCTGGTCAGAGTGTTCGCCCACTTTGTTCTGTCTGTGCACTGCCGATGTCTGGTCAGAGTGTTAGCCCACTTTGTTCTGTCTGTGCACTGCCGATGTCTGGTCAAAGTGTTCGCCCACTTTGTTCTGTCTGTGCACTGCCGATGTCTGGTCAAAGTGTTCGCCCACTTTGTTCTGTCTGTGCACTGCCGATGTCTGGTCAGAGTGTTAGCCCACTTTGTTCTGTCTGTGCACTGCCGATGTCTGGTCAGAGTGTTAGCCCACTTTGTTCTGTCTGTGCACTGCCGATGTCTGGTCAAATTGTTCGCCCACTTTGTTCTGTCTGTGCACTGCCGATGTCTGGTCAGAGTGTTAGCCCACTTTGTTCTGTCTGTGCACTGCCGATGTCTGGTCAGAGTGTTTGCCCACTTTGTTCTGTCTGTGCACTGCAGATGTCTGGTCAGAGTGTTCGCCCACATTGATAGTGCAAGAGAAGTCAAAAGTTGGTCTCTATTCACCTATTTTTCGTTAATGACTAGGGCAGTATGTCTGCGATCAAGTTGCAAGTATGGAACAAGGACAAGGTTCAAGTGTCATGTGAAGTCAAGATAAATCATATTGATAGAGTAGGAATACGATATTTGGATAAGTATGGGAAATTAAAGTGAGTAACAGTTATAACATCGCTGCTTGAACAGATTTGCAAAATCTGTAACATTTATTTTTCATCACAAGTCTTGTTGAAAAAAGCATGTTCAACAGCACCGACAATGCCCTCTTGGGCATAACATATAATCAGCTGTTCCTGAATAAATATTTTACATTGGAAAATGGCGTCAGCGGGCTGGCGAGCCTGAGCTCTTAATGCCCTCCCGACGCACCCCCACACAACCCAGACGCCGGGTCTCCCTGACGCTGGACCGTGCGGCGCCCCGCCGGGGACCTCCACGAACCTTGACCGCCCCCATCCGCAACCGCTCGATGAGATTTGCGGATGGAGGCTTTCCCCGCCAGGGGACGTCCGGTCGACCGAAAAAGCTGCGTTTAAAGCGTTCGCAGCCAACTCCCCAAGAGGTCGGAATGGTGCTTTAATGTCCCAATATCTGCCCCCACCCATTTCGGGAAAGTGACGGACGCCCTTTAAGAGGATTTGTATAGTGGGTTTCCACCTCGCAACTAGTTTGCGAAGTAGCTGGGACGAAAGGTTTGCCTAGGAGCTGTTTTCTAAGGGATGCGTATCTAGAATCATCGATAAGAGGTTTCATCATTCGCCTGTCGCCTCATATTTAAACTTCTCTATATCTAATATGCTCAACACCAAAAAAACCTATACCACGTCTTTGTGGATTTCAACAAGGCATTCGACAGGGTTTGGCATGCTGCTTTATGGGTGTTATGAAGGATGACGTATTTTTTAGCACGACTACCTCGCGTCCCACGTGCATGACCCCTCGTGAACTCTCGTGACCGCCTTTGAAGTGTGGCTAGAAAAACCTTATTTATTCTAGTCAGGAGAACTGTCGAAAATAATAGAATATTCTGGATAAAACGAGAAGGCAAAACAATGCATTAGACGGTTCTAGACATTAGTAGGAAATGCCTATAAAAAGGGCTGACCGATAAAGAGAAGAGAGATTTTCTTTTGATCACGAGATGCTATGTCATACTTTGTTGTGTGTAGAGATTTTTTATTTCCTCGTACAATTTTGTGCTCATTGTATTTTTATATACAGTACCGGTACCAGCAATTCTGTAAGTTTATAATTTCAATCATATTTCACTTGCTGTTATTATTTAATTGAAGTTCACAAATAAAAAAGTTATTAATTGTAATTGGCTCTGGCCTTGATTGTCGTTTTATTTGGTATTATTTTTAAATGTTGGTATCGTCCTTTATTATGGACCGTTTCTAGAACGAGCCATAGTCTAAAATTAAGAGATTAAATTCTCAATTCATAACGGTCCGTAATAATGGGCCACCATGAGACACTACAACATCAATACAAACTTAACCAGAATGATAAGCAGCCTCTATGATAAGGCCACCAGCGCAGTCTTCTTCAACAATAACATCGGAGAATGGTTCAAGACCACGGTTGGAGTACGACAAGGCTGCTTGCTCTCCCCCACCCTGTTCAACATCTTCTTAGAGAGAATAATGTCAGATGCACTGGAAATGCATGTAGGGACAGTCAGCATTGGTGGCAGAACAATCACCAACCTACGCTTTGCGGATGACATAGATGGACTGGCTGGAAGCGAAGAAGAGCTAGCCAACCTGGTAAAGCGTCTCGACAAAACTTCCTTGTCCTTTGGCATGCAAATCAATGCAGAAAAGACAAAAATGATGACAAATAGCACACTGGCATCACCACTGAAATTAAGGCTGGTGAGGACAGATTAGAGACAGTTGGCAGCTTCAAGTACCTCGGAGCAATAGATTCGGAAGAAGGCTCCACGCCCGAATTGATGGCCAGGATTGCGCAGACCCCAACAGCACTAAAGAGGCTCAAGAAAATATGGAACGACAAAAATATAGCCCCCAGCACTCAAATGAGGCTGATGCGCTCATTAATCCTCTCCATTTTCTTATATGTATTTGATTCCTGGACATTAACAGCAGAACATGAAAAGAAAACAAAGGCGATGAAGATGAGATGTTTCAGAGGCATACTTGGCATCTGCTATAGAGACCATATCACCAATGAACAAGTAAAAGAAAGGATTCGTCAAGCAATTGGGCAGTACGACGACCTCCTGGCGTCTGTAAAATAGCGCAAACTTGAATGGTATGGCCACGTGACTAGAAAACAAGGGCTCGCCAAAGAAATTTTGCAGGGCACAACTAGAGGAGGAAGAAGAAGAGGAAGACAGAGAAAAAGATGGGAAGATAACATCAAAGAATGGACGGTATTACAACTAGGCGATGTTATGCATAGGGCAAGAGACCGAGAGGAATGGAGAATAAAGTTGTTATGTCATCTGTGGCACCCCAACGGTCGAAAGACTACGAGACATCATGATGATGATGATATCTAAATTTGTCATTACAAAATTTAAGTGTACAAACATTTTAACTTGTTTATTAACAAGCTAAAGATGTTCTAAATTGTTTTTCCGAAACATTTTATGTGTCACTTAAATAGATCAGCACAAATAAAATGTATTTATATATTTATTTATATTATAATTTATTTATTTTTTTGGGTGGTGGTTATAAAATGTTGACAGAAACACTTGGTTCGGGGGGGGGGGGGGGGGGGGGTATTTGAATGTTTGACAGCTGTTGACAAGGGAAAGGGGGGAGTAAAAATTTCCTAAAAATTGTTGACGTAATTAATGGACGCCCCCAAACTTTACTTTTTGAAATAACGGAGAGCAGCGAGACAGCTACTCCACCCCCTTAAAGCCCTCAAATCTGGGCGTGTCTTCGTGTATCTAAGATTGAATTCAAGGCTTAATTTGATTCGCTAAAGTCAACCAACGCCATTTGTACAAGAGACCACGCGAATGACGTAGTTAACGTCTTGAGTCAGCCCGCAGCTCTACAGAGCAACCGTGACACAAATTGAGTGATGTGATCTATGGAACAAACTCGACACAAATTTAGTGATGTGATCTATGGAACAAACTCGACACAAATTTAGTGATGTCATCTATGTAACAACCGCGACACAAATTGAGTGATGTCATCTAAGGAACAAAGGTGACACAAATTGAGTGATGTCATCTATGTAACAACCGCGACACAAATAGGGTGATGTTATCTATGTAACAACCGCGACGCAAATAGAGTGATGTCATCTATGTAACAACCGCGACGCAAATAGGGTGATGTCATCTATGTAACAACCGCGACGCAAATAGGGTGATGTCATCTATGTAACAACCGTGACGCAAATAGGGTGTCGTTTGTAGGACCGGATATTCAAATGCAGAACATTTCACGCTTTTTTATTTATAAAACGAATACATCGCGCATTACTGGGAGACAACTCTGAAATAATCTTTTTCAAATGTCAACACTTAGCGCCCTTGACGTAACGTCACTAAAATGAAATCTCTTTCTTATATTTCCTTATTCAGAATCTTTCGGTTTTTTGTGTTGTTTTTTTTATATTTTGTTTACACTTTTACCATAAAATAAAATTTTAAAATGGTTGAATTGAAATCAAGTCGGTGAGAGAAAGAGTTCAGGATCATTCTTAGGTAAGAGAGAGTCAAATAGTTGTGAAAGCTTTTAATGGGTAATATAAAAGGGTTTTAGGGGGGGGGGGGGGGGGGGGAGGGAAGAAGAGAGTAAACTCAAGACAGAATAGAAAGGGAAAAAAAAGACCAAAAGTTGTATAGTTGGAGCGCTTATCTCAGTGCTTCCCAAACTGTCAGCTTGCGGTGATGTTGGATAATTTGGCTATTGCACCAGGAATCGGACCCAGATTTATTAATTATTCATTTATTTTTCATTTCGATCATAAATATGCCCTCAAATCTGTTTAATCCCCTGGTTTTAACGTTTATCCTATCATAAATGCTGGCCATTAAAATAATATTTTTTTAAAAATTCATGAGCTCTTGTTTTGTTCAATTACTCTCTGGGCTTTGTTTGAATGTCACCTGGAGATTGTAGGTGTGTCACCTGGAGATTGTAGGTGTGTCACCTGGAGATTGTAGGTGTGTCACCTGGAGATTGTAGGTGTGTCACCTGGAGATTGTAGGTGTGTCACCTGGAGATTGTAGGTGTGTCACCTGGAGATTGTAGGTGTGTCACCTGGAGATTGTAGGTGTGTCACCTGGAGATTGTAGGTGTGTCACCTGGAGATTGTAGGTGTGTCACCTGGAGATTGTAGGAGTGTCACCTGGAGATTGTAGGTGTGTCACCTGGAGATTGTAGGTGTGTCACCTGGAGATTGTAGGTGTGTCACCTGCAGATTGTAGGTGTGTCACTTGGAGATTGTAGGTGTTAAACCTGGAGATTGTAGATGTGTCACCTGCAGATTGTAGGTGTGTCACCTGCAGATTGTAGGTGTGTTACCTGCAGATTGTAGGTGTGTTACCTGGAGATTGTAGGTGTGTCGCGGGATAACAAGAGTTGGAAATGTGCTGGAATTTTAGATTTAAAATATAGTCCACTAATTGCATTCCGTATCCGATCACATGGTTTCAGACGCCTGGTCCAGTTCTTGGTACGTACCTTATCTGGCATATCCTGCTTTCCATGAAAAATATTGCCAACTTTTGCCAGTTTTCTAATAATTCTAAATTCAGCTCATAACATCAGCTTCTGGGGCTCCTCTAGGTTTATACAAGTAAGGGTAGTTTTATGATCAAGTCAACGTTTTTAAAAATGGTTTTATGATGAGACCTAAACTAGTCAACTTAATTTATTTCTTCCAGTATCTCGACTCATGTTGTGGTGACGGCACGTAAGGCTAGTGGACCAGTGCGTGCTAGAGAACCAGCGCCCGCTAATGGACCTGTGCAAGCTAGTGGACCAGTGTCAGCAATTAGACCAGTGCCGGCCAGTGAACCAGTGCCGGCTAGTTGATCAGTGCCGGCTAGTGAACCTGTGCCTTCTAGGGGACTAGTGCCGACTCATGGATTAATGCTGGTCCTGGACACCAATTTAGAATACAATGGTTTAGATTACTTTAGCAATCACAATTACAACCGGTACAAAACGAATGACCTTTATTTCATTTCGGAAAAAAGAGAATAAGAGGAATGTTTATGATATCAGTCTCTTTGACCTAACGTCCGAACCCGTCTCTGATCAACAGTGTTGTTTTTCACGTCTTCTAGCAGCTAGTGTCTTAATGATACGGAGACGTGTGAGTTTTACTCAACACAAATTTAGAATCATCGCACTAAACATTCTTTTCTAGAGCTATCCGTGCTCCGATAGCTCTTGCCCTTGTAAAAATGCCACTTCGATCATAAAGAAAGATCTTGAACGCTAATGACAACGCACTTATGAATAGAACGTAGCTAGCGCCATCTAGCATTAAGCATGGAGCTGAATTCACGTGGGGGGGTATACTGCTTGTGTAGCAGAACTCAAGAATGGCAATAGAAGCTGGGACGTAGGAAGGGGCGTAGGAAGGAAGGGGGGGTGGGATTTTCGGACGTAGGTTTTGGTGCGCCGATTTCTTCCTTTTTTTTAACCCGATGAAGACATGTTCGGTCATTTTTTTATTTGAAACATCGACATAAGGCTATAGTTTTCAAAGATAAAACCATTTCAGTTTGTCTGTTAGTGAATATGTGTCTTAATATACCATTTATCCCCTGTTTTCCTCTATTAGTTTATTTAAGACGATAACCAATTGAATATTACACTTCCGGCAACAGATTTAAAAATAAGCATCTGTTTCGTCTGTAACCAGAGCCGTTGCGGACTTTTGGTGGCCTTCTTGCTAATTTTCGTTTTTTTTTTTTAATCACTCCTTTTGGCCCCTTTAATAACCGAGACAGCCTGCAGCAGCAGGGGTTGCAGGATCCACGCGATGGCTCTGCTGTAAGGATCAGCGAAGATTGATTTGAGAGACACTTCGACTAGCAATCGCGTATTTCGCGTAGAAATATGTTTGTAAGACCTTAACCTGATATCAATATTAGTGTTAGACCTTATTGTGATAGCAATGTTATTGCTAGACCTCTTCGAGACATCACTATCACGAGACCTTATTCCGATAGCAGTATTAATGTTAGACCTAACTATGGTTGCAATATTAGTTCTGGTCCTCATCCACACATTAATATCAGCATGAGACCTTATCCCGATAGCAGTATTAATGCTAGGCCTCATCCTGAATCTGCTTCAACTAACTTGGCTGTCAAACAGAGATGTCTCGTCAGGCTTTCTTGGCATGTTACCGACCCCGGAAGCATAAGTGCCCCGTACAATGTAAAGAAATCATAATCTCTGGCATGCCTATTAGTGCAGTTGCTTCTTGGCGTCTGATTATTTTAAAATGTTGAAACCAATTACAATACGTTAAGAAATCTGAAGTTTTGTATAAAATGATTTAAAATACTATAAAAAAATATTTTGAAAAATTAATGCGATCATAACAAATAACAACTGTGAGATCCTTTTTAAAATATTTTTTTTAATTAATTTCCCTTTTGTTCGAGGCTGGCTGGCTGGCAAGATCTTTGGACGGCTAATTCACCCACTTTCCGTCAACATATCGAGCTGAAAGTTGGCACATAGACTCGTTGCGACGATTATATTATCTTTCAACTTTTCAGCCCCCACCCCCCAAAGCACAATCCCAAAAATCAAGTTTTTTTCTGTTTTTCAAGGGCAAGATGAAGGAAATATGTTGCCACTGATTACATTTAATAAATTTACCGATAACTGCGCTAAATGAAATTATCATATTTTTTTTAATATCGCAAGTGCGTTTCATTCGTAATATTTTCTTTTGTTTTTCTCAAATAATTGGTGAAATAAATCTGCGGTGTAAAAGCGGGGTGGGAGAGACAGAATATCAATATTTCTTCAGTGGAGTGGAAAAACATGTGCGATTGTGAGCCTGGGAGGAGGGGGGGTAGGGCTAATTGGGCTTGCTCGATATTACATTGTTTTTAAGGGTCGTTTATTTCTTTCTTAAACTGCCCGCAAAAAGTCACGATAATTAGTAAATTATTAACAACAAGTTTTTAAGAAACTGCACGGACAAATTTCTCATCTTGGTGTAGTTTATAGTGTAGTTTATCGTGTAGTTTATCGTGTCGTTTATCGTGTAGTTTACCGTGTAGTTTATCGCGTAGTTTATCGTGCAGTTTATCGTTCTTTACATTCAATAGGGATTCGTAATCTCGTTTGATTGAAACTGCTGTCAGTAAAAACACTTCTAAACGATGGGAAACATCGTTGCTGCGGCATTCATTATTGTTCTGTTTTGACGCTGATAAGACTGTCGACGATGCCCAATGTTTAGGTTCAGTAGATGAAAACGCTGATGAAAATGTGCTGACCGGGGCCGCTGGGGTTACATTTTGACAGTTAAAACCATTTTTTTAATGCCAAGAAGAAGATTCGTATTAAGGAGAACAAATCACTTGGTTCAAATGTCGTTTGAACACTGAAGCTCCTTCTCCGAGTTTTGTCCGGTTTCTTGGTGTCTTTTTTACGTTATTGTTTTTGCCAAAGCATTTGGCTTGTGTACAATTATAAAAAAAAATGTTTTAGCCTAAGATGTGTTTTATCGATGTTGTATTAAAGCACCAAATAAGTTTAGAAAGTATCCGGTACGTTTAGAAAGTATCCGGTACGTTTAGAAAGTATCCGGTACGTTTAGAAAGTACCATGTACGATTAGAAGGTACCCTGTACCTTGTATGTTTAATAAGTAGCAAGTTTAAGTTAAAGCAGTAACCAATAATTTTATAACGTAACCAATAAGCCTCCTTGATTGCTTAAAGAAATCTTGCAGGGCACAACGAGACGAGGGAGAAGAAGAGGAAGACAAAGAAAAAGATGGGATGATGACATCAAAGAGTGGACGGGATTAAAACTAGGCGATGCTGTGCGCAGTGCAGAAGACTGAGAGGAATGGAGAAGGATATTTTTCATGTTATCTGTAGCGCACCAACGGTCCAAGGACTAAGGGACATGATGATGATGATGATGATAATGATGATGATGATAATGATGATGATGATAATGATGATGATAATGATGATAATGATGATGATAGCCTAAAACCTAACATGTTTTACTTTCATTGTGTTATACCTGACAGGACCTATGTTTCTTGTTTTAAACACAACAAACCTCACTTCACCAAGAGCAACGATTCTCAACCTATTTGGTCACGATCCCTTTGGGTGTCGAACTCCCTTTCACGGGGGTCGCACGACCCTTTCACAGGGATCGCCGAAGACCATCGGATAACATATATATTCCACAGTTATGAAGTCGTAACGAAAATAATTGGGTGGTTGGTGGTCGCCACAACATGAGGAACTGTATTCAAGGGTCGCGGCATTAAACAGGTTGAAAACCACTGCCCAAGAGGTATTCGGACATCAATCACCACCCCTTTCCCTGACATATGAGAAAACATGTACGTCATCATCCCCCCGGGCTCTAAAATACTAAAATACATAAACCATAAATCATTCTTATAAATTTGTATATACAGTTGGCGCGCATTACAAACAATATATATATATATCCCATGTTGTTGTTTTACTTTGATGCTCCGTAAACTCACGATTGGAGTCGGCAACCACCTTTGACCCGGGCGAGCATAATCCTTTTGTCCATGCATCTGTCCAGCTCACAGCACGCCATAGGCGGATTATCTGGCTCTCGTCATACCGCTGACAGTCATAGCATGGCGACCCATGTGGGAAATCCCATCGGATGGGCCTTAGGCTACGTCATCTCAAGCCTGGGTCAGAGGTCCTTAAACCACTCCTTTGTCGTCGTTCTTAATTGAATATGTACGCGCGCCTTCAAAATTAGGTGACTGGGATAATATTGGACAACCTGTTTGATTGATGGAACACTGGACAACCTGTTTGATTGATGGAACACTGGACAACCTGTTTGGTTGATGCAGTATTTAAGGGTATGTTGTTGATATTGATTGGACGTTTGACAAATAGCGTGGCCTACGGTTGGTTGCTTGGACAAATAGCGTGGCCTACGGCTGCTTGTTGGACAAATAGCATGGCCTACTGTTGGTTGTTTGACAAATGGCGCGGCCTACGTTTGGTTTGTTTGACAAATAGCGCGGCCTACTGTTGGTTTTTTGACATTTAGCGTGGCGTATTCTCGATAAAAATAGAAAGTCCAAGAAACTCAAATTTGGGATTCTCAACCCGGCATCATGAGAGACCTGTTTCTTAAGGGAACACAAAATAGAATGAGTATATTGCGTCAGAATCTAAACGAAATATTGAGATTTTTTTTAAAATACGTTGAATGGAAGATATAAGCATAAACAATAAGATGTGAGCCCTAGTACAACCTACTATTTCGATTCCGTCCATTAAACGTTTGACTGACTTTCCCAAAGACATTTGACAGTCCGTTCTCATTATATTTAACAGATTTTCCTAAAATTATTTGACAGACCGTTCCCATGGTTTTTGACAGACTTTCCTCAAGACATTTGACAGACTTTCCTGAAGTCATTTGACAGACCTTCCAGTAGTCATTTGACAAACCTTCTTCAAGACATTTGACAGACCATCCTCAAGTCATTTGACAGACCATCCTCAAGTCATTTGACAGACCTTCCTCAAGTCATTTGACAGATCTTCCTCAAGACATTTGACAGTCCTTCCCGAAGACATTTGACAGATATTCCCCAAGACATCTGATTCACTTCACCAAGCCATTCGACGGACCTTTCTCGTGGCATTCGAGAGACCCTCCTCGAGATATTTAACACACCTAAAATAATCTTACTCTGTTTTCTTATGATTTTCTTTATGATTTTAGAATACGCCTCTAAAGGTTGTCGTTTCAACTTTTTTTTCTGGATCATATTTGTCGTGTTAACACTTAACACATTCATCTTCCCTTCAATAATGTCGCAGCATTTCTGTCATAAAATCTTTGTCAATTTATTGTAAAAAAAGTGTGTCCATGGGATATAATTTATATAACCGTATACGTCTCTATTTTATCATAGTGACATTGAAACATTTCGTCAACATGAAATGATGCTTGTTAACAGTGCAACTAGTTGTTAACAGTGCAACTAGTTGTTAACAGAAATAGTCTGGAAATGTTTCTGACTTTTTCTGTTGTCATTTGAAGGAATAAAAATAATGTTGGTTTTGATAAAGAATGTTTCCTACCCAACGACTGTGATATTTTATAGGTTCGACCCCCGGATTCCAGAGGTGGGCAATAATGGTATAGTTAAAAGTTATGGTTGGAACAGGATATAAACAATAATTACAGCTATTATTTTTTTTATCGTTGTAGCTGCATTCCCGACCGTTAAGTTGTGTTTTATATCACGTTTCCGACTAGGTCCAGCAAGTCACATTGGAAGCATATGACTACATTGCACTTAGGTCCAGCTAGTCACATTGAAAGTACATGACTACATTACACTCAGATCTAGCAAGTAAAATTAAAAGAACATGACTACATTACACTAAGATTTAGAAAGTCACATTAGAAGTGTATGGCTACATCATACTCAGATCTAACAAGTCACATTGAAAGTATGTAACTAAATTCAGATATTTCTGGGGAAAAAAAGGCCCAGGAGGGGGGGGGGGATTTAGTTATTTTTAAATAAAACTTGGCGTGTAATAAATGATCACGTTTTGTTAGAATTCTTCTTCTTGACTTAGCGGGAGAATAACATAGCAGAACAGGGTATGTTGAAGCTTGAATCAAAAAGACAGGACAATAAGATGTGAACGTTTCGTCTAAGACCCGTCGTCAGCAAACAGGATAAACTAAAATACGACAAGGATAACAACCGAATGATAAGAATAGGGTTTACGAGGAACGGACTTTTTGTTGTTGTCCCTGTTCGACCACGGCCCGACCACGTGTGAACCCAGCCACGTCAAATGTGTGACCCAGCCAACGGGTCCTGTTTCCTGGAAATTATTGAGATGAGCATAACCGTCTAATCCGTTCTTACAGACGATGCTTCAAAGCAACCCGTGAGTAGATCAAAGCAGCTGTAGCCCAAGTCATGAGATTGAAAGCTGTGCGAGATTAGTGGTGGCTGAATATGTTAATGTAATCTTTCTTAATAGTGCTGTGGTGATACGGCGGTAAGGGCGGTGTGGAGGGAAGGGAGTGACCCCCCCTCTGATCGGATCATCTGATCTGAAGAGTGTTTGATGAGGGACTCGGAAAGAAGTCAATGAATAAATTTAAGTTTCTGTATTCTGCCATGCGACATGCATATTCAAAAGGCCCATCTGACAAGAGTTATAGATACGACGCTGATTAGTTTATGGAGCAAATAACGGTCACTCGTTTAACCAGCCTTTGAAGCGCCCATCATGAATTTCCGTAGGTAGACCAAGAGTTAGGAGTACAAAAGTCACATATATTTAATAAGCTCTGGGGAGTGATCAGCGGCGTATCTTGTACATTTAATTACCGTGGTTGGATCATTTCATTTGAAATAAAACTGTAAAATTGTTTTTGCACAGTGAGAGATGTAAACTAATGACGCCCAATTCCAGGTTGTCTTCTGGGCTGAATCGGCAAACCATGGCTGCTATAATTTAAATATGATGCTGACCTTTTTATTTTCAATGAATAAACCATGGCTGCTATAATTTAAATATGATGCTGACTTTTTTATTTTCAATGAATAAAACGAAACTAGACTCCAGCCTTAAAATTGTAATGTAACATATTATGCGAAAATAACCAAGGCCTATACTACACGGCCTGCCAGTCCTATTTATTGTGGCTGGAAAGCTTTCTCGCACGTGGAACACATGATTTTGGGTCCTAGTGGGATTTTCGACGATTTTACTTTTTTCTTTCTGTGCGCTTTCTATGGGCGTGAGTGCTACGATTATTCTCTAAGGGTTTTGCTCTGACAGTGAGTCTACCACGCCAGCTTGTCAAGGGCGAGTGTCGCCCGCGAATCAAGGTAAATGTCCAGTGACTTTAGTGAAGCTTTCAGACAGCGTCTTGAAATGTTTTTCTCTGCCCCACCATCTGAGCGTTTCTCACTGGAGAGTTCACCGAACATTTTTCGTTTTGGAAGTCTGCTGTTTGTGTTTGTCATTCGTGTGACGGGCCCTGACCATCTGGCTTGTCTTTATTTTTGGTAGGCGCGCGTGTGCGTGCTGATACAATCGGACCGTTGTAGGACTTCTCTTTCAGGGACTCTTTAAGATGTCCGAACATCCGAAGCCAAAATGTTTACGAAGTCACCGTGACCAATTTTATGTGATGCTATACAGACTTTTACCATCAGTCATTCTATTCTGAATACGAAAGTTCCCGATTGTTATTTTTTTTTAGATACTGAGCATACATTAATGTCAAATACCTGGTATATATCATCCGGCACAAATGGAGTTAACATAAGGAAATGAACTGAGTGGCTTTGCTGGGGGTGGGGACGGCAAGGTCTGGCCTTGCTTGGAGGGTGGGGGACGGTAAGGTCTGGCCTTGCTTGGAGGGGGGGAACGGTAAGACCTGGCTTTGTTTGGAGGGTGGGGACGGTAAGACCTGGCCTTGCTTGGAGGGTGGGAACGGTAAGACCTGGCTTTGCTTGGAGGGTGGGAACGGTAAGACCTGGCTTTGCTTGGAGGGTGGGGACAATGATGGCTGGCTTTGTATGGAGACGGGAATGGGGTGTGCTTTGCATGGAGCTGTGGCAATGGGGCGTGGCTTTCATGGATGGTTGGCAATGGGGCGTGGCTTTCATGGATGGTTGGCAATGGGCGTGGCTTTCATGGATGGTTGGCAATGGGCGTGGCTTTCATGGATGGTTGGCAATGGGCGCGGCTTTCATGGATGGTTGGCAATGGGCGTTGCTTTCATGGATGGTTGGCAATGGGGCGTCGTGATTGCTCATAGTCGTAAATATTTTGGGCCAGTAATTTGTTTCACTGGTGCAGACCTAATTAACCTAACCCTCTTTCCCCTTTACTCCCTCTATCCGCTTTACCCCCCCTTATCCCCTTAACTCCCTCTATCCCCTTTACCCCCTCTATCCCCTTTACCCCATCTATCCCTTTTACCCCCCTCTGTCCACTTTACCCCCTCTGTCCCTTTTACCCCCTCTATCCCCTTTACCCCTCCATCCCCTTTACCCCCTCTATCCCATTTACCCTCTACCCCCATTACCCCCTCTATCCCCCTTACCCCCTCTATCCCCTTTACCCCCTATATCCCCTTTATCCCCAAATCCCTTTTACCCCCTCACTCACACAAACACACACGGACAAAGACTATAATACACGATTGTTCTGCATGATGTATAAACAAATACATAGCCCCACTAGATAGTTTACAGCATTGTCATTGCGTATTACAGACGGACTATTGATCGAAAAGTTGGACAGATGGTGAATAATTACTGCACGTAAAAATCTTCATATGTGAATTAATCTATCATCAGAGCTGATCCCAGGAGAGGTAAGCGATCCGCATCAGATTATAGTGACACCGGATGCAAAGACCCTCAAGTCGCATGACATTTCAGCGAGCGAATGAAAACGCCACAAGTCAGACCTCTGGAACCCATGCTTCTTGTAGGTCGCTCAAATATGCAGGAGATAATCTTGTCTTCCAAACTGTGTCAGGTGTCAAAGGTCAAATTCCTATTCGTATTAATTTGTGATTTCAGACTAGAAAACCTCTGCCTACAAAAGGACGTGATAGCCATTTCTCTTTAAAAAGCCATGTGACATACATTTCTCTGTACACGTTATGTGATGTCCCTATCTTTTTAAAAGCCATGTGACATACATTTCTCTATAATAGCTAAGTGATATCTATTTCTCTTTAACAGTCATGTAATGTCCATTTCTCTTTAACAGTCATGTAATGTCCATTTCTCTATAACTTTTATGTAATATCAATTTCCATTTAACAGTTATGTAATACCTATTTCTCTATAACAGTCATTGCAATGTCCATTTCTCTATAACAGTCATGTGAAGTTCCTACTTCTATCATCATCATCATCATCATCATTATCATCATCATGTCCCTTAGTACATTGGACGGCTGGGGTGCTACAGATAACATGAAAACTATCCTTCTCCATTTCTCTCGTTCTTCTGCACTACGCATAGCATCGCGTAGTTGTAATCCCGTGCACACTTTGATGTTATCTTCCCATCTTTTTCTCTGTCTCCCTCTTCTTCTTCCTCCTTCCTCCTCTAGTAGTTCCCTGCACGATTTCTTTGGCGAGCCCTTGTTTTCTATAACAGTCATAGAAAGTCCACCTGTTTTATAACAGTCATGTTGTTCAGAAAGAAATTTTTTTACTTGTACTGTAAATTAAACCGCAGCCTAAGCTGTGCACAATAACTGGGCCTTGGATTTATTTTAATAAAAATCTCAAGTTAGATTCAACCAGTTGAGTCCCCCTTTACATCGGGTAAATAAGTTAGATTCAACCAGTTGAGTCCCCCTTTACATCAGGTAAATAAGTTAGATTCAACCAGTTGAGTCCCCCTTTACATCGGGTAAATAAGTTAGATTCAACCAGTTGTGTCCCCCTTTACATCAGGTAAATAAGTTAGATTCAACCAGTTGAGTCCCTCTTTACATCAGGTAAATAAGTTAGATTCAACCAGTTGAGTCCCCCTTTACATCAGGTAAATAAGTTAGATTCAACCAGTTGAGTCCCCCTTTACATCGGGTAAATAAGTTAGATTCAACCAGTTGTGTCCCCCTTTACATCAGGTAAATAAGTTAGATTCAACCAGTTGAGTCCCTCTTTACATCAGGTAAATAAGTTAGATTCAACCAGTTGTGTCCCCCTTTATTGTATTAAGTACGGGAATTGCTTACCTTAAGAAACAGCTTTGTTTGCTTGTTTGGTTGTTTGTTTCTTGGCTTGTTTGTTTGTTTGTTGGTTTGTTTGCCTCTTTTCTCATCCGTCATTTTTAAACATAGTCACAACACAAAGTTTCACATACACACTACAGAGGTCAATGTTTTAAACACACACTACAAAGATCAATGTTTTAAATACGCACTACGGAGATCAAAGTTTCAAATACGCACTACGGAGATCAAAGTTTCAAATACACACAACAAAGGTCAATGTTCCGAATGAATGAATGGAAACTATTAAGATAATAAAGATCTTTCACTTCCAACTGTAGAATGTTGTTTGTTTGATTTTTTTTTTTGGGGGGGGGGGAGAGGGGGGGTGATAAAAACGAAGTTGTCTTTCCTTGGGGCCTGTTTGTCGAGCGTGATCCATCAGCCCAATGAAATTGCCGAAAGTAGCGCCCGACCATCTCCGCTGGACATTCAGCGTTCCATTGGCTGGCTAGGGTTTCCTTTAAACCGGATGTGAAACGTGATTGGCGAACGAGCTATGGAAATTTAGCATACAAAAATATCTGGTGCTCGGAGCGATCGCCACAGTGTGACAAAAATTTGTGTTATTTTATTGTCTCAACATTTCCTTGAATTCAATGGTAGATGTTTTAGGGCACCACCCGACTTCAGTTCTAGAGTGATTTAAATGACCACCCGATCACCAGGATTAGAGGGAATTCAGATGAATCCCAACTTGGGTCGTGAGGGATTTGAGACTATCCCCCCAACTCCAGATCTGTTACTACATAACTCTGAGTGAGACATCTTAAATCATGGAAAGTTAGTTAATGATAAGGGTGGAGGAAAAAAAACACCCTTGCATCTACCCAGACACCTTCTAAAAATGTTATTTTTTAATCTAAATTTATCGGATATATTTTTTTATTAAGTTTTTCATAACTCTGGCTTAGGGCCAAAAGAACTCCAGCGTATCGCAAAATTAATCTGGCGTATTGCAAAAGTACTCTGGCGTATTGCAAAAGTACTCTGGCGTATTGCAAAAGTACTCTGACTTATGCCGTAAGTCAAAATTACTCCAGCTTATTCTAAAATTATCCAACTAATGAGATCACGCCTCCGACCTACACTCTTATCCTAATAATAACCTACCTTCACTTTCTATGATTACGCCCCTGATCAACCCTCTAAGCCAGCGTTTCTCACCCTCTTTGGGGGTCGAACGACCCTTTCAGTGAGGTCGCCTAAGACCATCGGAAAACACATATACTCTACAGTTATGAAGCAGAAAAGACATCGGAAAACACATATACTCTACAGTTATGAAGCAGAAACGACATCGTAAAACACATGACATATACTCTACAGTTATGAAGCAGAAACGATAACAATTTTGTGGTTAAGGGTCGCCACAACATGAGGAACTGTGTTAAAGGGTCGCGGCATTAGGAAGGTTGAGAACCACTGCTCTAAGCCTTGTACCACACCACGTTCACTTGGAATGGGGGGCGATGGCAAGCGACAAGAGAACTATGAGAGATCTTTCTTTAAAGCGAGGCTAGTCCAGATTAACGGTGGCGTTGAAGAAATCACCAAGGAGATTGGGAAATCCCAGACGCTCCGACTTTTAAAAATAGCTGAAGAGAATGCTCTCGCGTGACTAAGTCTCTTTGGGTGAACGTGACGCGGGAAATCCTAATAATACGCCTGATACTTTTATGAGTGTGCGAGTTTCGACGTGACTTTGTGTGGTGTGTGTTCGTTTAGAGCAGTTGTTCTCAACCTGTGGGTCGCGACTCCTTTGGGGATCGCGTGACCCTTTCTCAGGGGTCGCCTAAGACCATCTGAAAACACATATACTCTACAGTTATGAAGTAGAAACAAAAATAATTTTATGGCTGGAGGGTCGCCACCACATGAGGGACTATATTAAAGGGTCGCGGCATTAATAAGGTTGAGAACCGCTGCTTTAGAGTATTGTGAACCTTCATCTCATAGTATTTGTTTAAAATTTCATGTCATGCAACTTTTTTTATTAAAATGTTAAAAAATCGTTATGTTAATCGAAACGAACATATTCTAACAGATGTTAACAAATCAACATAGTTTAACCAATGTTAATGAATCAACATATTTTAATCCATGCTAGGAAATCAACATGCTTTAACGTTTTCAACTAGTATTAAAAAATCATCATGTTAAGATAATTTTAAGTCCTTTAACATACAAACATAATGTAGAAGAGACAAAAATGGTAACACATATGGTAATAAATGTCAAATCGACAAATGTTGACTTGTTAATTTATCCAGTTAACTAAATTTTGACTTGTTAAATTATCCAGTTAACTAAATTTTGACTTGTTAATTTATCCAGTTAACTAAATTTTGAAAGGTCCAAAAAAAGTTTGAGAACCACTGGCATTTGTTGAAATCAAATCCCCACAAAATATTTGAGATCCACTGGCATTTGTTGAAATCAAGTCCAAAAACACGATGCTCAATGTTTGACAGAAATGTGTTTTCTATGTGTTGATTCCCTTGGTAGTTCAATTAGTTTTACATTAATCACCCGTCGTACGACGGTCTGCATTTTTAGCTTCTAGTTCTTGAACCCCGATTCTAATTCTCTCTCTCTCTCTCTCTCTCTTTCTGACTCTCTCTCTCTCTCTCTTTCTGACACACACACACTCTCTCTCTCTCTCTTTCTGACTCACTCTCTATCTCTCTTCCCCCCTCTTTCTCCCTCTCCCCCTCTCTCCCTTTCTCTAACTCTCTCTCTCCCTCTTTCTAACTTTCTCTCTCTCTTTAACTCTCTCTAACTGTCTCTCGAACTCTCTTTCTAACTCTCTCTTTCTAGATCTCCGTCTCTTACTCTCTATCTTTCTTCCTCTCTATCTCTAGCTCTCTCTCCCACTTTCTCTCCCTCTCACTAATTCTCTCTAACTCTCTCTCTATTTCTCTCTCTCTCACTCTCTACCTGTTACTATCTGCCTCCATAACCTTTTCTCTTTCTTTTTTCAATCCCGTTCTCACAATATCTCTATAATTGTTTGGTAACTCATTTTTATGTCGCCTCCCGAGGTTCATACCGCTGGCCCATAAGTCTATCCACCTATCCGTTCGTTCGTCTGTCGGTAGTATAGAATGTAGGAATGGAGCCGACTCCTAAACTTTTTAAGAGGGATGGTTATATAGAGACCTCCTTATCTACTTAAGGAGGGATTAAAACATAAAGAACTATAGGATGTAGGAGTTATGAGTTAGTTAAGTGTCGATAATCACTTAATTACTTTTTAATTTTATTTTGAATTATGGTCTTGTTGTTAGATGATGTTTTAAATTATTTTATAAATCTTGTTGTTTGTACGGCTAAATATTTCATAAATCTTTTTTAATAGTTTATTTTTTTAATAGTTTATTTTTTTAATAGTTTTTTTTTTTAATAGTTTATTTTTTTAATAGTTTATTTTTTTAATAGTTTATTTTTTTAATAGTTTATTTTTTTAATAGTTTATTTTTTTAATAGTTTATTTTTTTAATAGTTTATTTTTTTAATAGTTTACTTTTTTAATAGTTTACATTTTTAATAGTTTACTTTTTTAAAAGTTTACTTTTTTAATAGTTTACTTTTTTAATAGTTTACTTTTTTAATAGTTTACTTTTTTTAATAGTTTACTTTTTTAATAGTTTACTTTTTTAATAGTTTACTTTTTTAATAGTTTACTTTTTAATAGTTTACTTTTTTAATAGTTTACTTTTTTTAATAGTTTACTTTTTTAATAGTTTACTTTTTTAATAGTTTACTTTTTTAATAGCTTACTTTTTAATAGTTTACTTTTTTAATAGTTTACTTTTTTAATAGCTCGTCTTGTTTGAAGACGAAGTATCTAATACATCATTTTATTGTAAGGGCAATTATTTAATGAGATAATGTTCATATGGAAGGGCTCTAAATTGTTTTATATGACTTTTAAAATTAAATATTTTGAAATATCTTTTTAAAGTAAAATGTTTTAAAATAGTATTAGATCTAATTGAGTTTAAAATATTTAAATATCTTTAAAAAAATAAATTATTATGCTTATTGTGAGTAGTTCTCAAACTTGGGTTTAAAATATCTTAAAATTAAATATTCATCTCAAGCTTAAATTGGGTTAGGTGTACTCATAAGTTATTATGAACAACAAAGTTCTAGAAGAAGTTAAAGTTTCATAATGGTACCATTAGGGGCGACAACCCCTTGGTGATAAGCACAGGTTATCAGGTTTCAGAGATTTTGGAAATCGTCTGCTTCAGTTATCTCTAATGAACTGTTGTCATACTCTTTCCCCTGTCAACCTTTTGTGTGTTGTTTCTTGTCGTTAAGTTTCAGTTAATAGAGTGGTCTACTTTTTAAACGAGTAACCCAATATCTCAAGCTTAAGAATGTGTCAATAAACTTAAATAACTGCGCCTATTACAAGACAACTAAGAAAAAGGATAAAATACACCTACATGGGACGATTGATTCCTAACATACACAATAAGAACCACTCTTTATAGGTACAAACTATTCTATAACACAAAGAGTATTACCCTTAGAAAAAGTCAGTAAAACAACACACTTCTAGTGAGTATGACCTCATACCTACACAATAAAAACCCTGTGATAGCAGTACACACTACAAGAATACCCCTTTACCATCATACAATGAGAACCACTCAAAATAAAACTACAAAAAATGTGATTTATTACAAAAGAAGAAGAAAAAACAAAGACAAAAGACACCTTTGTGACCACTGACACCCAACCCAAGTGTGAGAACCTCTTATTAAACAAGACATGTAAATTTAAAATACACTTTAAAAAGTAGACCACTCTATTAGTGGAAACTTAACGACAAGAAACAACACACAAAAGGTTGACACGGACAAGAGTATGACAACAGTTCATTATGAACCAGACGATTTCCAAAATCTCTTAAACCTGATAACCTGTACTGATCACCAGGGGGTTGTCGCCCCTAATGGTACCATTATGAAACTTTAACTTCTTCTAGAACTTTGTTGTTCATAATAACTTATGAGTACACCAAACCAAAGTTTGAGAACTACTCACTTTTAAACAAGATTTTTAAAATAATTAAACACATCATCTAAAAGCAAGACCATGCATCACTATAAAATTAAAAAGTAATTAAGTGATTATCGACCCTTAATCAACTCCTACCTCCTATAGTTCTTTATACTTTTATCCCTCCTTAAGTAGTTAAGGAGGTCTCTATATAACCATCCCTCCTTAAGTAGTTAAGGAGGTCTCTATATAACCATCCCTCCTAAACAGTTTAGGAGTCGGCTCCATTCCTACATTCTCTACTATTTCTGTCCCTCAATCTGTCAGTTCGTCCATCGGTCCGTTCATCTGTCCATCCGTCTGTCCGTTCGTCTGTCCATCCGTCTGTCCGTCTGTCTGTCCGTCCGTCTTTCCGTCCGTCTGTCCGTCTGCCCGTCCGTCTGTCCGTCCGTCTGTCTGTCCGTCCGTCTGTCTGTCCATCCGTCCGTCCGTCCGTCTGTCTGTCTGTCCGTCCGTCCGTCTGTCTGTCCGTCCGTCTGTCTGTCCGTCTGTCTGTCCATCCGTCTGACCGTCCGTCTGTCTGTCCGTCCGTCTGTCTGTGTGTCCGTCCGTCCCTTTAACCAAACACGAAGTTTTATCGGTGTTGTATTCCCACCAGTAGCGAATAGCGAATCGGTAGTTTATTCATCAACACGTCTACCATTCACGTATATATTCTACGCTCTAGTCTCTGCTTCCCATTGAGAACTTTGACATTTGGACAGTGGCCGCAATTATTTTAACGTTTTACGGTAGCGGGGTGGTAAGGTTTCATCCTCTATATCATTCATAGACACCATGAAAAATGGTTTATAAATGTATATAGTTTATTCATATATATATATCTTTTAAAACTAGCCATGACATTTGTCGATGCAGAGTATGACATTTAGGGGCCACTTGGTGGTGTGTGCCTGCATTACATGTTGAATTTTGCTTTGCAAAAATAATTTACGCCGCTGTGGCCGCATGTTTGGAAGGCCGACGCAACGGCTCTGATCCATGACGTGTATCTATGAAATATATATTTAACACATATCCATGATCTCATACGACACACTTTTAAAAGACACATGTAAAAGGCTAAAAGATAAGACGGAAGCTGTATCATAAGGGTAGAATTTCTTGAAAACCTTTAATGTTTAGTGTGCGTAAATACCTTAATGTTTAGTGTGCATGAATACCTTAATGTTTAGTGTGCATGAATACCTTAATGTTTAGTGTGCGTGAATACCTTAATGTTTAGTGTGCGTGAATACCTTAATGTTTAGTGTGCGTGAATACCTTAATGTTTAGTGTGCGTGAATACCTTAATGTTTAGTGTGCGTGAATACCTTAATGTTTAGTGTGCGTCAAAACCTTTAATGTTTAGTGGCGTGAATACCTTAATGTTTAGTGTGCATGAATACCTTAATGTTTAGTGTGCGTGAATACCTTAATGTTTAGTGTGCGTGAATACCTTAATGTTTAGTGTGCGTGAATACCTTAATGTTTAGTGTGCGTGAATACATTAATGTTTAGTGTGCGTGAATACCTTAATGTTTAGTGTGCGTGAATACCTTAATGTTTAGTGTGCGTGAATACCTTAATGTTTAGTGTGCGTGAATACCTTAATGTTTAGTGTGCGTGAATACCTTAATGTTTAGTGTGCGTGAATACATTAATGTTTAGTGTGCGTGAATACCTTAATGTTTAGTGTGCGTGAATACCTTAATGTTTAGTAAGCGTCAAAACCTTTAATGTTTAGTGTGCGTCAAAACCTTTAATGTTTAGTGTGCGTCAATGACAGTATAGTTTCAACAGGTGTGCTTTTAAAGTCAAAGTCACAATATGGGTAAACAAAAGTTCGTTTTTTTTTTTAAAATACAATCCAAGATCCACCGGAATTAAAACACACGTACGACTAAACGTCAGCTTATTGTCTCGCGATGACGTAACGCTTTTAGTCGCCATCAATAAAATACGAGAGCTCCCAGTGTGACGTCAGCTTTTCTTGTGTATACAAACAGATGATAAAGCAATTACAAACTAAATGGAGACTGCCGGTACTGTCCCCTTGGCTGTCTTTTTTTTTTTAATAAAAAGATGTTTCCTCCATTTCTGATTGGGCAAACGACAAGTCATCGTTGATTGAAACAATGCTGTTTTAAATGTTAGATGAATTCCAAATGAACTATGAACAGATGAAGTCAGCATTAAGTTTATAATTAGAACTGATAATCTCCGTGGGTCAAGGCCGGGTTTCATTTACTCTGGTTTTATTTTTTTTTTAGTCTGAGATCAGGAGAACCAAATGAGGTCAACAGCAGACTGACAAAATGTGGTCCATATGGGACGTGTGGACAAACTATGGGATATCGTCTAGTGACCAAACAATATATGGTGCATAAGATATCTCTGGACCAACTATGATACGTGGTGTAGTGGCAGATAAAATACGTCACCATTAAGCTAACCAACTAACATCAAGGTTAAGCCAAACTACTAAAATAAGGTGTAAGTTAATCAAATTACATTACGTCCATACCAAAGTTTTTAACCTGCGACCACGTACGGATTCTGATAAGCTGTTCGGTTATATTGTTTTGGCAGCTTTGGCCAGACATGCTGGCCGCAGGCTGACCCAATGTCCGGTCACTCACATGTGGTTGGACCAGACTAGCAATGCCGATTAATGAGGCCCCCCATTAATCCAGTCTTTGATGCAGTTCGTGTTGCCGTAGATCTGATACGTCGGTCGAGGCTGAACAAGGGCCTTTTGATCACAAGAAACCACAGATCGATATCAGCGATCAGCCTTGCCGTCGGTATTGAGATTAATGAGCCGTTCTCCTTGGCCAGATACAAGATAGGGTGCGAACATATTTTGTGACAACTTAACTTCGGCAAAGTGCGTATATTTTCTTTAATTTTTTATAAAGTTTACGTTAGATGTCATGCATATACACCACATTTTAGATACCACCACATCCAGATACTACCACATCTAGATACAACCACACCTAGAGACAACTACATTTAGATACAACCGCATCTTGATACAACCACATCTAGATACAACCTTATCTACATACAACCACATCTAGATACAACCATATCTAGATACAACCACATCTAGAAATAGAGTCACATTGTGGCGATATGCAAAAAATACATCTAGACATTGCCACACCTAGACATCACCACATCTGGACATTACCATATCTAGACATCGCCACATCTAGACATCACCACATCTGGACATTACCATATCTAGACATCGCCACATCTGGACATTACCACATCTAGACATCGCCACATCTGGTCATTGCCATATCTAGACATCGCCACATCTGGACATTACCACATCTAGACAACGCCACATCTGGACATTACCACATCTAGACATCGCCACATCTGGACATCGCCACATCTAGCCGTTGCCGCGCTAAGCTTTACAGAGTATTTTTCGGGCCCCGAGCAAAACCAAATTTTTGGGCCCCAGAAATGTTAAAATAATTGTGTCAAGCGCTTTGTGAATTTGAAACAAATGATACTTTATTGAAAAACTACAAAAGCTCACTTCTTGCCCCCCCCCCCCTTTTTTTTTTTTAGGGGAATACTTCAAAGGTATTTAAGAACTACTCTTCCGCGACGAAAGAGACTCGACGCTCAGTAAGGCCAAATAACCGATTCTCTCTCGGCTCATAGAGTAAATCTTAAAAAAAATTTTGATCAGTTTAAGCTTGTTCAAAGACTTCTCTCCTTTTCTGGAACCGATGAAGAATACGCAAGGCCACGAACACATTTCCACAAATTAAACTGCTTAAATTATGTAATTCCGTTCTGCAAATTTGTTGAAGAAAGAATCTTGGCCCCCATATCGGCACGATGAATTTGACTCTTCCGACAGATCCGTTTCCGAAACGCCAATATTCACCGGAGAGGAGGGTGCAAGAACTTATTATTTCAGATACAGAAATGATTGCACAAAAAGCTGAACGCAGCTGCAATCTCCTGAACTGCGACGAACCAAGATGTAAGTCTAGCTATAAAAGAATAAATGTAAGGGGTTGAATTCACCTTTTTCAGGGGACGTATTTGGATCAGATTAAATGTCTATAAACTGGTCACCATGGAAACCTTTTTGTTTCCTTAACTTGGGGTATTCAGGACGGTTGTTTTTTGTTCAGCTGACCTTTGACCTCTTCCGGAAATTGTATGCTTTCACCCTGAAAAGACTTCAGTTAATATATCTATGAACTCAGATTTTGTTCATTCAAAGTCAATAGTAGCTCTCCAGGCTTGAACAATCTGGTTGAAGCGATCAATCCGGATTAGTACTTTGATCAAAACACTTACAGTGATCACACATATGACGTATATCTTATGTTTGGTATGCCTCGTTGAAACTGTACATGTCTTTGTGCTCAAGTACTTCAGTGCTTCAGTTATTCCAGGCACGTGATTGGGCAAAGGTTGAACACTATCACGTATTTCATTCCATCGAGTCTCAAGAAAGTCCATGGAGCGAAATACCACCAATCGTTTTCTTTATTACATCCCAGCGCAGTGGATATACTAAAATTACACCGTGCATAGTTCGAAAAATGTATCAGCATCCTAGAGACCGACCGAAAGTGATTTCCTGATTTCGGCCGAAACTGAAACTATGCCGAAAGCTAAAAATGACTTTCGGCCTAAACCGAAGCCGAACCAACACATTAATGAGACTTTCGGTAGAAACCAAAGCCGAAACCAAAAGCTTGACGAGACTTTCGTCCAAAACCGAAACTGAAGCTGAAACCGAATTATTTACATATTGTGAAATTTGTTCACGCATACATTCTGCATGTATCGAAAAATGATGGGGGAGAGTATCAATATTTAAATATTTCGATTTAAAAAATGAAATCATCGTTAATATTAATAAGTTAACACATAATGAATACTTTGGCTTTGACCATTTTAATTTATAAGTAATTTAAATAATTTTTAGAATTTTTTTAAAGTAGTATGGTAAGAGAACATTTGGAGCGGGGTGGGGGGGGGGAATTCATACAAAATAGACCCTTAATTAAGTTTCCTTTGCTTCTATAATATAATTACAACCTAGAACATATATCTATAATAATTATTGTGGCTCTAATAGAGCCAATTGTAAACTAAATATCAGTTATTAAGGCTATAGAAATATCACCAATCATACTAATGCTTTGTGTTTTCATAAATGCCTGGTAAGATATCGCTGTATTAATATTTAGCATATTACAGTGTTCGATCAAATCGTGGCTTATGAGCCGCGTGCGGCTCTTCAGCGACCTGAGTGCGGCCCGGCCAGTCGGCCACAAATATGTTTTGGCTCCTAAAAACACGGTTCTTGACAGGCTCTTGAAAAGAAATTTGGCTCTCATATTTTCGCTCTTTTTGTTTAATGAGTTTGCAGACCACTGGTCTAGTACCAACTAACATACTTAAGAAAATCAGCAGACCATCGAGCCGAGGCTCATAAGGTCTTCCCCAACATACCTCCACCGCCCCCAACTGGCATTCAACCACTCCCCCAGTGGTCTTTATTCCAGTCAGGCCGCGAAGCGGCATGCCGAGGGCTCCCCGCCCCTGAGATGGCCCCACCCACCCTTCCACTCGATTGACTATGCGAGTGAGGCCGCATCAGAGAAGGGACGTCTGGCCAGCCGGGGTGATGCTTACACAGCAACCGGGCCGGACTTCCTTGGGCTGGGGTGGATACAATTTACGTCTCTAAAGCCCCCCCTTCCCACCCCGGGGGGACTCGTAGGTGTTAATAGACGCCCTCTAATAGGGTTTACGTGGTTTTCTGCGGCATGACTAATTCACACCGCAGCTGGGAAATGACAAAAGGAGAGGTTGCCTAGGAGCAGTACCCTCAAGTCTGCATATTTGGAATCATCGGCTAGGGTCGCCACACGCCTTCGCCTCATATCCATGCGGCAACTGTAATCATATCCCGACCTGTTTCTACGTTATTTTTGACTGCACTTGGTAGGAAACCATGTAGCCGTGCTCTTTCTAACGCAGTTTCCGTGTGTTACCTTTGCCTTTCGGCGCGGGTCCCCTACACGGTGATCATGTCCCCCGGGTAACGTTTCAGGGGGTTCGTGGCAAACGCCTCTTTATCGACATGCCATTTATGGGACGGACATGCCGACTAGAGCCCCGGGGGGGGGGGTCTAGTACCAACACATTAGTCTTTCTGTGACGTTATTACTTCGTGTGACAACCAACCTCCTTCACACCCCCCCCCTCCCCCCCCCCCCAAAAAAAAAAAAAGTTGGTGAAAATTATTTTTAACCGGGTCTCTTAAAACTGTTGTCCTGACGGGTCTCGACGGAGACTAGCAAAAGACATCTCAGAATCGTAAATTGGTCGCCAAAATCATAAAAGTAAACAGCTTTGCACTAGGCCTACTAAATAATTATAGTAAAAAAAATTGATAAATGCACACGCACGTTATTTCGTCAATAACAATGTTTATGAGCGTGATAATTATGAATTCCAATGAACTGAATAAGCCTGGGCGTGCTTAATTTTTATTTTTATAAAACTAAAACAAATAAGAATGATGGAAATATTACCATTCCCTATGATTATTAAAATTTATTCACCCTTGCCTATGACAACATTGATGACCATGATAATGATAAATCAAAATGAATATGTCAAATGAATGAATTTAATAAACCTAGGGGTTCCAATTTTTATTTTGTTGAAAAAAATCAAATAAAAAAAAATATAAATATTACCATTCCATGCAGTGGCGTAGCTAGGGTTGCGGGTCGCACCGGGTGACACCATCACATGGGTGACACCAAATTGAAAAATTTCATTTTTTTACAGAGCACACACTGCTTAGTCTAACCGAATTTCAGAAAAGAATAATTGATCACAAGTAAATTTCCCACTCATGTAACCAATCCAAATGCGTGCTTTATTAAAAATTAAAGGTTTATGCGTCAGACATGAGGTGACCCTTTAATTCGGTCCGTAAAACACCTTTTAGACCATGATTCAACTGCAATGGAAGTATTTGGTAACTTTCGTAAGTGAAAGGAAGCGATATTTATATAAATTCTGAGAAATAAATCTTTACGTTGATACCGAATACTTTACGGTCGGGCGATTCTGTACATGAATAGAATCATTAACAATTTTTAAAAAAAAAACATTGTTTTAAATATTTAAAAATGACTTTTTACTCATTTATATGGTGAAGGACCGTCCATTATTTATGTCAACAATTTTTAGGAAATTTTTTGACCCCCCCCCTCACCTTTGTCAACACAGTCAAACTTTCAATGACCCCCCTCCTAGTTTTAATTGTCAACATTTTTCTCTCCCCCCCCCCCACAATGAATTTTAATATAAATAAATTTATAAATACATTTTACTTTGTACTGATCTATTTTAATGACTCAAATTATAGGAAAAAACATTTTATTACATCTTTAGCTTGATAATCAACATGTCATAAAGCTTTGATAATTAAATTTTGTAATGGCGAATCAATTTAAAGGTTGTTAAAGACTTAATATCGTTGTTCGTGGTATAAATATGATACTTGTCAGTAAAGCTGACAATTATAGTTTCTAGCTGCTATCATCTTTCCAAAGGAGTAGACAAGAGTTGCTCTATCGTAACAATGGGCATCATGGACATCATTTGGGTTGGGCAGAAGGGCATTCGCCCCCCCCCCTTTTTTTTCCCTAAATTTTCAGGTGTTATTTAAATTGCTATGTTACTGTGGCTCCTTCAGTAATAAACAACTTAACATGCCGACCAAGTTTGATTTTGCCCCCCTCCCCCCTTAAAAACCTGAAATGACGCCCCTGATGTGCATAGTCTATTGTAGCTGATTTACAATTTTCATCTTGCGAAACTGATAAACCAGACAAGTCAACATCATCCTCATCTAACAATTCAGCACTTAAAATAGAAGCATTGTCGGTGTGAGCAATAGTTGGCATAAGCTCTGTCTCTATCTCCTTGATTCTACACGCAGTGGTCGAATACTTTTTTGTTGAGGAGCGGGTGCTAATTTCTTATGCTCAAGAGGACATTGTCGGTGTGAGCAATAGTTGGCATAAGCTCTGTCTCTATCTCCTTGATTCTACACGCAGTGGTCGAATACTTTTTTGTTGAGGAGCGGGTGCTAATTTCTTATGCTCAAGAGGACATTGTCGGTGTGAGCAATAGTTGGCATAAGCTCTGTCTCTATCTCCTTGATTCTACACGCAGTGGTCGAATACTTTTTTGTTGAGGAGCGGGTGCTAATTTCTTATGCTCAAGAGGACATTGTCGGTGTGAGCAATAGTTGGCATAAGCTCTGTCTCTATCTCCTTGATTCTACACGCAGTGGTCGAATACTTTTTTGTTGAGGAGCGGGTGCTAATTTCTTATGCTCAAGAGGACATTGTCGGTGTGAGCAATAGTTGGCATAAGCTCTGTCTCTATCTCCTTGATTCTACACGCAGTGGTCGAATACTTTTTTGTTGAGGAGCAGGTGCTAATTTCTTATGCTCAAGAGGACATTGTCGGTGTGAGCAATAGTTGGCATAAGCTCTGTCTCTATCTCCTTGATTCTACACGCAGTGGTCGAATACTTTTTTGTTGAGGAGCAGGTGCTAATTTCTTATGCTCAAGAGGACATTGTCGGTGTGAGCAATAGTTGGCATAAGCTCTGTCTCTATCTCCTTGATTCTACACGCAGTGGTCGAATACTTTTTTGTTGAGGAGCAGGTGCTAATTTCTTATGCTCAAGAGGACATTGTCGGTGTGAGCAATACTTGGCATAAGCTCTGTCTCTATCTCCTTGATTCTACACGCAGTGGTCGAATACTTTTTTGTTGAGGAGCGGGTGCTAATTTCTTATGCTCAAGAGGGCGTTGTCGGTGCTGTTGAACATGCTTTTTCAACATGGCTTGTGATGCAAAATAGATGTTACGGATTATGCAAACCCGTTCAAGCAGCGATGTTATTATTGTTACTCACTTTACTTTCCCCTAATTCTCAAAATGTCGTATTCCTACTATATCAATATCGTTTATCTTTACAACATATGACACTTGAACTTTGTCCTTGTTCCATACCTGCAACACCATCGGAAAAATACCGCCCTAGTCATTTGCGACACACAGAATCTACAGGTGGATAGAGGCCAACTTTTGACTTCTCTTGCCCTAACAAAGTGTTCTAACATTCTGACCAGCCATCTGCGGTGCGCAGACAGACACACATTAAATAAATCGTACATTGTTAAACGTCTAAAAATTATAGGACAATTTACACCTTTAAAAATAATTAACTAATGTAATTTATGTAAAACCAGTCAATGTGTTGCCAGGACTAAAATTTTAATAGAGAAAAAAATTATTTTTAACGTCAACTAATCTAAACCTCCATCCCCCTTGACAACAATTTTTAACCATTTCCAACCCCCCCCCCTATTTTTTTTTTACATAATTAATGCACACCCCCTTAAGAAAATAATATTAACACAATTTTATAAAATATTTTAATAATTAATTAGACTCTAAATTTATTTATATTTAAAAAAAAAACAATATTTTACATTTAAAAATTAAATTTAAAAAAGCTTTTTGAGACCAAATATATTGAAATCAAGAAATATTTCCAAAAAAAAAATATTTTCGCCGATTCGTCGCTAGCACCGCCCCTGAACATATGAGCACGATTGTCCTACAGGACAAGGTCTCTTACGTGATGTCTGTGATTTCCCTTTAATCTGCTGCATTCACATTTGGGCTGATCTGAGGAAGTTAATCTTACACAACAGTATCTGCAGAGAAAGGCTTTAGTCTTAACAACGTGGTGACCAACCTAGGAGCCTTAAGATTGTTTCTTCTTCTTCTTCTTCTTCTTCTATATATTCAGGGCCCACGATCAATTTATTGATCATTATGGCTCCTATGAATGTAGATGGGATTTGCAATGTCTCTGTGCCTGGTGTTGATGGGGATATTTCACTGGTTACAAGAGTAACTGTTTCTGCACGAGAAGCGCTGTCGTTTGGTGGAAAGTGCTATTTAAAAGGCACTTTTTAAAATCGGACCAATGCGGATTTCGGTAAAGAGAAGTTTAAGGTTTTAAGGAGAGAATGGCAGGAGAACTATTTGTACGATCCACCATGGAACAGCCACGGCCTTCAGATCTGGCTCTACTATCAATTGACAGTGATACCGTGAAGGATATTGATGTTCATAAAGTGTCTGACATGTCTGCAGTTGTGAAGTCCAGGAAATGAAAATTTTGAATGAAGTAAATTTAATATGAAAAAAAAAATAACTTAACGTTGTTACAGTTCTTAAATACATTTATCTCATATTCATTTGTTTTTGTTGTTATTGTTAAACTGTGGACTCATTTTAACAAGAAGAAATCCATAGTGGAAATTGGGAGTAGGGTTTCTTTCAGGAATCTCCGATGGAGGGCAATCCCCCCCCCCCTGGGAAAGTCAATCGCCCCCCCCCCTGGAAGCAAAATGTGTACAAAAATATAAAGATTATTTTTTTTTATTAAAAGCGAATAAAATGTCTTTTGAAACAGTTTTAAAAAGATTAATATCTGGTGCCTTCAACTGATTACAATTAGTGGACCTATGAAATACTTTTCTGAAATAATTGGTGAACTAAATCTGTGGTGTAAAATAGAGTGGATCATTAGAATGTTATTAATATAAAAATTTAAAAAAAACACGAATTCATACAAAGGATTTATTAGAAAAACTTTGTCCTTGGGGTCAGTTGTTTAATCAGATAGGATGTCGTCCCAAAACTATATCATACTTATCCAGTAGTAAAACATTTCCTTTTTTTTTCTTTTTTATAAAAAAAATTATTCATGGTTAAGTTGTGAACATTTAATGTCAAAGCTCTCGCCATTTTCTGATCAAAGATGCTATCATTTCATCCGGCCATGGAAGTAGTCCCATCCGTAGGGAGTTCGCTCATGTTCACGTGCAGTTGGCCTGTGGTCACACGCAGTTGGCCTGTGGTCATGCGCAGTAGGCCTGTGGTCACGCGCAGTTGGCCTGTGGTCACGCGCAGTTGGCCTGTGGTCAAGCGCAGTTGGCCTGTGATCACGCGCAGTTGGTATGTGGTCACGTGCAGTTGGCCTGTGGACACGCGCAGTTGGCCTGTGGTCACGCGTAGTTGGCCTGTGGTCATGCGCAGCATTTGATATCCAAGTGCACCGTTCCAAGCCAGGCGCCGTTCTCAAAACTACTCTTAAGATAACTCCAACGCTTTATTTCACAGCGGACATCAACTTCACGACACCCGTCGCCTAATTGCATTCAGATGGCAATATGATTGCCTGCACTGCATGTCGTTGTCTGGAGCCACGTGCACCTCATGTAATGATTTGAAGCCACCGGCACTGCTTGCGATACTTGGAAGTTCTCACGAGAACGCGGTTCGGAGACGACGCGTTACAAATGGCCGAGAGTTTTATTTTTATTGATTTCATTTTGAAATAACGGCTTCGTCAATGTTTGCCTGTTGTCCATTTTACCTTTATGATATTTTCACACAGAGGCGGATTCTGAAAGTTATAACAGTGGGCCGCCGAATACAACAGCCGGTTGCCCTTTGTGTAAAAAAAACAACTAAAAACCGATAGGACGTATTTTCATTAGTTCGGATTTTGAAAAAAGGTCGATGATGTGAGATGTACGAACAACATGGATACTACCCCCCCCCCCCCCACCCCCATTTTTCCCTTTTTCCATTATTAAAATTCGCAAATATTAAACATGATTTTAAGCCGTCTGGAAAGTGTCTCATCAATATGGGCATCCGAAAATATCCGAAATCTTTATAACTTATATCCAATATCCACAATCATTACAGCTTAAATCCAAAAATCCACCAGCATTTGGGGACCATCCACTAATAGGGAATGCTTAAAACAAATGTCCGTTATAATTACGAGAGTAAATCCAATCAAACTTTTGTCGTGTCCTTGAAAAAAGGCCGATCAACGAGGATGAGACGGCATCCAGTTCCTCATTAAAGAAATAGTGCGTCCATCAAGCACCTTGTCGGTCAAGATTTCAATTCAGCTGACGGAACGTTGAGATTAAATCAAATTATTGCAGCTCTGTGTAGGGGCGGAGAAGATCATTGAAATCACCGGACGAGGCAGCGGCTGTTATTCTTTCTTGAAATAACTGCACGTTAACAATTAATTTTTACAGATGCATTTTAACAGTATCAGCTTTTAAGCCGAGGAACGATTTCAGAATTGTATAATTCGCCACAATTATTTCTTAGAATTCCCCCCCCCCCCCCCGGTTTTGGTAGACACGTCTGAGGTGTCTTGCCAATTTGGAAGCGTTGGCTACCGGACCCCATCAACGTTAACCCGGGGAACACGGCCACAATTGCGTGTCCCGCGTGGACAGACAAAGGCATGCATGGTACCTGCCGGAATTAAACAGTTCCTACTGGACTGCAAGCTGTGATGTTTTCACAGTTGGAGGAAAAGGCAGAGACGGGATAGGGATCATGATTACAAGTTGCGGTAAAAGGATATGAGGCGAGAGACTAAGGTGGAAGTATATGGCCGATGATTCTATTTACGCAGCCATGAGAAAGCTGCTTCTAGTCAACCGTTTCGTTCCAACTACTTCGCAAACTAGTTGCATGGTGGAAACCCACTGTAAAACAACCTCTTACCGAGGTCCGACGCTTACCCAGGATGAGTTGAAGGGGGGGGGGAGATATTAGTATGTTAATTTACCATCCCAACTCATAGGAAAGTCGATCGTGTACTGTCCACTTTGTGTATGCGCAGTGTCGGGCCGACGGGTGTACTTGGGTTGGGGAGGCCTCCAGCAGAAATCTCAATCGAGCGGACTCGGGTGGGGGCCGTCCTTGCAAATGGACATCTCCAACGTGCCACTTCGAGGCCCAATTTTCCAGCTTAGGGGGTGGGTGCATTGGGGAGGGCATAATAAGCAATTAGTTCGACGGCCCGCTGACTCCATTTCCATATGTGTCATTTCCTAATGTGTCATTTCCTAATGTGTCATTTCCTAATGTGTCATTTCCTAATGTGTCATTTCCTAATGTGTCATTTCCTAATGTGTCATTTCCTAATGTGTCATTTCCATATGTGTCATTTACTAATGTGTCATTTCCTAATGTGTCATTTCCTAATGTGTCATTTCATAATGTGTCATTTCCTAATGTGTCATTTCCTAATGTGTCATTTCCTAATGTGCCATTTCCATATGTGTCATTTCCTAATGTGTCATTTCCTAATGTGTCATTTCATAATGTGTCATTTCCATGTGTCATTTCCTATTGTGTCATTTCCTAATGTGTCATTTCCTAATGTGTCATTTCCTAATGTGTCATTTCCATATGTGTCATTTCCTAATGTGTCATTTCCTAATGTGTCATTTCCTAATGTGTCATTTCCTAATGTGTCATTTCCTAATGTGTCATTTCCTAATGTGACATTATTTAGAAGCCTATTTTACTGATGAACTGTACATGTTCTTAGGGGTTTCTTCGCAAATTGCGTCACGCAAAAAATGACATTTTTGGAACGCCCCACCCACCCCAACACCGCTCACCCCTGTCACAAAGTGTCACAAATTCCTTACCATCTCCCCCCCCCCTTTTTTTAGTGTCACGTCACATCTAAAAAAATTCAAAACATATATAAAATATTCATAACTAAACTAACAGTTTATTTTATTCTTTAACATTTTCCCATGATGGATTAAGATTTAGTTTCAGCAGTAAACTGTGTCTTAAAACACAAAACAACGAAGTCATCCCCGAGCCGAATGTAAAATAGCCCCCCAACAGATTTTGCGTCATTTTTCGATATGCGCAGAAGCTGTGAGCGACTGAGTATCACGGTACTTATAATAACTGACGCAATTTTGACCTCAAATAAATGTTTTAAAACTAAATTGAATAAAGATTTTTCAAAATTAGAACATTTTAGATTTTTTTTAAAAAGAAACATTTGGTGACCCTCCCACCCCACGTCACAAATTATCGACCTACCCCCCCCCCTTTCCCACCGAGGGTGGCGTAATTTGCGAACGACCCCTTACTTTTTCGACACGCTGAAACCAACACGTGTATCATAGAGTCACCAATTGTCACCAGCATGTGACACCGATTCTCGTTAGTGCGTGTCACAAAGAAATGACATTGAATTATGAGACGAGCATTTGAGACATATTTGTCATAACCCATCTTAAAGTCACACACATCCATAAAAAGTATGCGAAGTGGGGAAAAGGTGGGAAAAAGTCATAAAGGGAGATAGTACCCTGGGGTCAAGGGAAGTCCCAATAGTTCCGTTCGGTCAGAAATAGCCCGTCTCCCAGTCATTGGGTCTGTGGTCATCGTGCAGATGGACGAAGAGGTTGCGGTCATAAGATAGGCAAAAATAAAAACAGGGCCGCCATTAGTTAGCTAGTGTTAAGGTGGTCTTTCACTGCTGCAACATCAGCAACCTTTTTTTCTAGACCTGTGGTCAGCAAACTTATTAGTCAAAAGAGCCAAAAATCAGCAGCAGGACGATTTTACAAAAAAAATGAGAGCCAAATTTCTTTTCAAGAACAATGTATTTTCGGAATCAAAACCGATTTGTTCCGACTGGCAGAGCCGCAGTAAGATTGCTAAAGAGCCGCAAACCAAATGCAGTCAGCTACAAAATGATATCAGCTACCAAATGCAGACAGCTACCAAATGCAAACAGCTACCAAATGCAAACAGCTACCAAATGCAAACAGCTACCAAATGCAAACAGCTACCAAACGCAAACAGCTACCAAATGCAGACAGCTACCAAATGCAGACAGCTACCAAATGCAGACAGCTACCAAATGCAAACAGCTACCAAATGCAAACAGCTACCAAATGCAAACAGCTACCAAATGCAAACAGCTACCAAATGCAAACAGCTACCAAACGCAAACAGCTACCAAATGCAGACAGCTACCAAATGCAGACAGCTACCAAATGCAAACAGCTACCAAATGCAAACAGCTACCAAATGCAGACAGCTACCAAACGCAGACAGCTACCAAATGCAAACAGCTACCAAATGCAAACAGCTACCAAATGCAGACAGCTACCAAATGCAGACAGCTACCAAATGCAGACAGCTACCAAATGCAGACAGCTACCAAATGCAGACAGCTACCAAATGCAAACAGCTACCAAATGCAAACAGCTACCAAATGCAAACAGCTACCAAACGCAAACAGCTACCAAATGCAGACAGCTACCAAATGCAGACAGCTACCAAATGCAGACAGCTCCCCAAATGCAGACAGCTACCAAATGTAAACAGCTACCAAACGCAAACAGCTACCAAATGCAGACAGCTACCAAACGCAGACAGCTACCAAATGCAGACAGCTACCAAATGCAAACAGCTACCAAATGCAAACAGCTACCAAATGCAAACAGCTACCAAACGCAAACAGCTACCAAATGCAGACAGCTACCAAATGCAGACAGCTACCAAATGCAGACAGCTACCAAATGCAGACAGCTACCAAATGCAGACAGCTACCAAATGCAGACAGCTACCAAATGCAAACAGCTACCAAACGCAAACAGCTACCAAATGCAAACAGCTACCAAATGCAAACAGCTACCAAACGCAAACAGCTACCAAACGCAAACAGCTACCAAATACAAACAGCTACCAAATGCAAACAGCTACCAAACGCAAACAGCTACCAAATGCAAACAGCTACCAAACGCAAACAGCTACCAAACGCAAACAGCTACCAAACGCAAACAGCTACCAAATGCAAACAGCTACCAAACGCAAACAGCTACCAAACGCAGACAGCTACCAAATGCAAACAGCTACCAAATGCAAACAGCTACCAAACGCAAACAGCTACCAAATGCAGACAGCTACCAAACGCAGACAGCTACCAAATGCAAACAGCTACCAAACGCAAACAGCTACCAAATGCAGACAGCTACCAAATGCAAACAGCTACCAAATGCAAACAGCTACCAAATGCAAACAGCTACCAAATGCAAACAGCTACCAAACGCAGACAGCTACCAAATGCAGACAGCTACTAAATGCAGACAGCTACCAAATGCAGACAGCTACCAAATGCAGACAGCTACCAAATGCAGACAGCTACCAAATGCAGACAGCTACCAAATGCAGACAGCTACCAAATGCATTCAGCTACCAAATGCAAACAGCTACCAAATGCAGACAGCTACCAAATGCAGACAGCTACCAAATGCAAACAGCTACCAAATGCAAACAGCTACCAAACGCAAACAGCTACCAAATGCAGACAGCTACCAAATGCAGACAGCTACCAAATGCAGACAGCTACCAAATGCAGACAGCTACCAAAGCAGACAGCTACCAAATGCAGACAGCTACCAAATGCAGACAGCTACCAAATGCAGACAGCTACCAAATGCAGACAGCTACCAAATGCAGACAGCTACCAAATGCAGACAGCTACCAAATGCAGACAGCTACCAAATGCAGTCAGCTACCACATCGCGGCGCATATAAGACACATACCAATAAAGACGCAGGCCGCAGCCATGACAACTATAGCTGCCCTTATCCCAACCTTGACTTACCAGTATCAAATTCGGGCTCTGAATAAAACGTCGCGATAGGTTGGGGGTGGTGGATTTTGTAGATGAAGGGGTGAGTTGGTAGTCGGGGGCTTAGAAGGAGTAGTGAATGTAAAGACTTTTTTTGGGTTAAATAAGAAACGCTAAATTGTATGTTGCGTGGTCAAATAACAATAAATAAAATAAAATGGCAAAAAATGCAAACAAGAGTTCAGAATTGAAAGTATTATATAGATTGTATCAAACAAATGTTACATAATGATACCATCTCACAGTAGACGGTAGATTGTATCAAACAAGGGTTACATAATGATATTGATTGTAGCAAACAAGACGGCTGGAGACTTCCAATGAACCATTAACCTTCTCCCACCTCCTTATTTTACCTACTTATACCTTTAATTGACAGTCTCTGACTGATCCTTATGATTGTCTCTGACTGATCCCTATGATTGACAGTCTCTGTATGATCCCTATGATTGACAGTCTCCGACTGCTCCCTATGATTGACAGTCTCTGACTGAACCCTACGATTGACAGTCTCTGACTGATCCCTATGCTTGACAGTCTCTGAATGATCCCTATGATTGACAATCTCTGACTGATCCCTGTGACTGGAAGTTTGTTTCTGACTGATGACAATGATTGACAGTCTCTGACTGATCCCTGTGACTGACAGTTTCTGACTGATGCCAATGATCGACATTGTCTGACTTATGCCAGTGATTGACAGTGTCGGTCTGATCCGAATGACTGACAGTGTCAGGGAATTAAATAACAATATATTATCGTCGTAAATAACACATATAAAAATACAATGTACTTTTTAGTATCGATACCACTGGTCAGTTGGGACAAGTACTGGTCAGTTGGGACATGTACTGGTCAGTTGGGACAGGTACTGGTCAGTGGGGACAGGTACTGGTCATTAGTAACAGGTACTGGTCAGTTGGGACAGGTACTGGTCAGTAGGGACAGGTACTGGTCAGTTGGGTCAGGTATTGGTCAGTAGGGACAGGTGCTGGTCAGTTCGGTCAATTACCGTGTTCATTAATTCGACACCACCCACTATTAAAATTATCGTTATGTTTTATGAGTTCTTTTGTACATATTTTTTAAATGTTTATGTTGCGTGTAATAGAATGCGCCATACATTTGTAGCCAAGCACTACTTTAAAAAACGGCCACTACATAATGGGTGAATAATATTGTGAGATTAATTTTCGAAACACCAAAAGTTATAAAATAACAAATATTCCAACTAGACATCTCAGTTTTTTTCCAGTGTAAATTATAATTTCTTCAGTTAAGTCGATCGTGTAACTTCTATAGCACTTCAATTTTTAAAGTGTCCCTTTAAATATGAAAAAAAAATATATAAAAATTGGCGTCACACTTAAGAAACATTGATATGACTTACCAGTGACCGACTCCTGTGTCAAATGAAATGATTCCTTCTTTCTTTCACACAAATAGCCGCAGGGAGTCAATTTCTGGCTAACGAACTCGAATTGAGCCAAACTGTGGAGACTGCATGGAGTACTCAGTGGTCGGGTTTTATCAGACAATAGGTCAACAGTAAACAGATGTACATGCCTGGTCGCTCACGCCTACTGGATAAAGCCAAACATGGGATGCGTCCACGCCGTGCAGGCTTGAACGGATCGCTGCTACTTGGGAGGAGCGTTCGACGCGCGGGCCGGTGGGAGTTCGTGGAGGGACTCATAGGGGGATTTTGTTATGAGACTTCCTGGAGGGACTTTTGGTGTGACCTATTAGGACTTCGCGGTGGGACTATTTGGTGTGACCTCATAGGACTTCGTGGTAGAACTTTTTGATGTGACCTCATGGGACTTCGTAGTCGGACTTCGTGGTGGGACAGGAGGGTGACTCACCAAAACATTAGAACACACTCACCCTACCTCAGTGCCTCTGCTTAAGCTAATTTTACTAGGTGAAAAGACCTAACAACTTGCTTAGTTCTTTTTAGCGATTAGCGATCTCTCCGCGATACTGACTAATCTTTAAGCTATTAATAGAGATTTCATCATCCAATTCGGTCAACTTTTCTAAGACGTGGTTACCCGCACTGCTTGGGGGTACTGAAGGTAGTGTCATGGGGTGCATGGAGATCCATAGAATAAGGTTCATTTGAATTCTTTGGCGTGGGGGCTGCAGGAAATATGTTTTGTAATCATGAGGGGTGCCGACGCTGCCAATAAGTAAAAACAAAAACACCCAGATTATGTCAGGCTCTCTCAAATCTCCTTCTTCTCTCCGTTCTTTCTACTCTATAGCGTTTCTCTATCTCTCTCTTTCTATCTGTTTTCTCTCTCAATCATTTGTCTCTGCCTTATGTCCCAATAATATGTCTCAATTGTGTGTATCGGTCGTGTGTTTCAATCGTGTGTCTCGAGCGATTGTCTCAATTGTGTGTCGCATCATTGTGTCTCAATTATTTATCTAAATCTTGTTTCAATCTTGTGTCTCAATCCTGTGGCGTATTATAGGTCTCAGTCTTGTGTCTCAATCGTGTGTCTCAATCTTGTGTCACAATCTTGTTTTTTCAAACGATAATCCATTGAAGTTACTCTCGCTTTTAGGCCCACTCCTACCTAAATAAGAAGAATGACCTAACAATTTTGTGGTTCCAATGTCAGCTCAAATGTTACGAGAAGTCAACGTAAATTATTCGGGAAGCAAACTCATTTCAAATATTATTTGAAGTCAGCTAAAATGTTAGACTTCGAGTGCGCATTTGAATATTTAGAATTGTTTTAAAATGGCAAACTATCAGATGTCATAAAAAAAATATAACACTCCGGACCTGGCCCTCTGTTGACCAATGGACTGAAGTGATAGCACTCCGGACCTGGCCCTCTGTTGACCAATGGACTGAATGATAACCCTCCAGACCCTAGCCCTCTGTTGACCAATGGACTGAATGATAGAACATCGGAGTCTAGCTCTCAATCGACTAAAGTGCTCTCCAAAAAAAAATATAGATATATCACATTACCCGAAATTGAGCGGCAGGCTGCAGATTGCAGTTGCAAAAAGAAATCTGATTATTTTCACTCAAGCGTCATTCATGAGTTTTGCCTCCCTCGCTCACAAACGGTCATTTCTGGCCGCCGTGCGCCACCGCTGTCATGTTTGGTCCTATTACTGTCCACTTTAAAGGGTTAGTCGTGACCGTCGTGAGGACAGACATACGATGTCGAGGCTACTAACGCTAACCCGATTTAAAGATGTTACCTGAGCTGGACAATCACACTTGGGAATGTAGAATGTAATTGTATTTTTTTTTTTTAATGTCCATGGAGAATCAAATAAAGTTGAATGAATTGAAGTGTCGTCACTCTTCTTCAGTGCCACCAACTATTCATATTGACAGCTTACCTACAGTTTTGACTTCATTGCATTACGCTCTTGACAAACAAGGAGATTGCAGAGAAATCTTGATTGTTAATCTTGATGATATAATCCATAACAAATGTTGATGTTATTTATATCCTTGTTTTTTCTTCATATAAAAGTGATTTTTTTTAATGTTTGGTCTGAAATATGTGAGTAACTTCAATGTATAATCTGAAAAAACGTCTGAAACGTATGTATAATCTAAAAAATACGCCAAAAACTATAATCTAAAAAATACGCCAAAAACTATAATCTAAAAAATACGCCAAAAACTATAATCTAAAAAATACGCCAAAAACTATAATCTAAAAAATACGCCAAAAACTATAATCTAAAAAATACGCCAAAAACTATAATCTGAAAAATACGCCAAAAACTATAATCTAAAAAATACGCCAAAAACTATAATCTAAAAAATACGCCAAAAACTATAATCTAAAAAATACGCCAAAAACTATAATCTAAAAAATACGCCAAAAACTATAATCTAAAAAATACGCCAAAAACTATAATCTAAAAAATACGCCAAAAACTATAATCGAAAAAATACGCCAAAAACTATAATCTAAAAAATACGCCAAAAACTATAATCGAAAAAATACGCCAAAAACTATAATCAAAAAAATACGCCAAAAACTATAATCTAAAAAATACGCCAAAAACTATAATCGAAAAAATACGCCAAAAACTATAATCTGAAAAATACGCCAAAAACTATAATCTAAAAAATACGCCAAAAACTATAATCGAAAAAATACGCCAAAAACTATAATCTGAAAAATACGCCAAAAACTATAATCTAAAAAATACGCCAAAAACTATAATCTGAAAAATACGCCAAAAACTATAATCTGAAAAATACGCCAAAAACTATAATCTGAAAAATACGCCAAAAACTATAATCTGAAAAATACGCCAAAAACTATAATCTAAAAAATACGCCAAAAACTATAATCTGAAAAATACGCCAGAAACTATAATCTAAAAAAATACGCCAAAAACTATAATCTAAAAAATACCTCTGAAAATTTAATGCTTTATCTAAAATGTGTCTGAAACTTTGATGTATAGTCTGAAGTATATCTGAAACTCTGAAGTATGGTGTGAAATATGCCTGAAATGTTGGCTTGGTTTTTTTCCTAACTGTTGTGTTTCTGTTAGCAGTAAATTTATGTATTTTGTATTTTGTAACAGTCAAGCTACATGGCCAATTACTCTCCCATGACATTAGAGATAAGGGAGATCACTGGTGGTAGTATCAGACGGCAAAGCGCTGAGAATCTGAAATGACAAGTCGGTGAACCAAAAATTCTACAAATATTGCCATAAGCCAGTGGCGTAGCTAGGGTTGGTGTCACCCGGTGTGGTAAACTAATGGTGTCACTCCCCATTTCCCCCCCCCCCGGTCTTCCACGATGGATTTCTTCTTGTTCCACGATGGATTTCTTCGTGTTCCACGATGGATTTCTTCGTGTTCCACGATGGATTTCTTCGTGTTCCACGATGGATTTCTTCGTGTTCCACGATGGATTTCTTCGTGTTCCACGATGGATTTCTTCGTGTTCCACGATGGATTTCTTCGTGTTCCACGATGGATTTCTTCGTGTTCCACGATGGATTTCTGCTTGTTCCACGATGGATTTCTTCGTGTTCCACGATGGATTTCTTCGTGTTCCACGATGGATTTCTTCGTGTTCCACGATGGATTTCTTCGTGTTCCAGAAACAGTCAGACACCGCAGTCTTTCAAAACTGAGTTGAATCCCCCCCCCCCCCCCCCATCTTTTTCGCTCTCACCTGCTGGGGTGATGTTGCCTCCATTCTTGTTTCCAGCTTGCTCATAATTATATCCTCGATGCATATTGGCTCGTGTTGTCCATTGCTGCCAGGGATGAAAGCATTTGAATGGTTATGCTCGTATGTAGATTTTGTAGCGTTGCGTTTTTGTATTTCAATTGGTAAAATATAGATTGTTTTCATTTCTCTTGTTAACGTGATTGACATTATACTGCGCTTCGAGCCTCAAATTGGAACGAAGCGTGGTTTTTCAGATAAACTTTATTATTATTGTATATTGTCTTTAATGTGACAGCCTTGTCCCAAAGAATTAAAGCTCATTTACATTCAACTGAATGATAACATCGGATGAGACATTGCAGCTATTAGTCTTAAAACTGTATTTCTCAGATGCTACTTTTGATTCTCAAACTGATACTACCCATCCTTGCGTAGATAAGTCGACCAGTGGCGTAGCGAGCTTAACTCGCGCCCGGGGCACAATACCTTTTTAGCGCCCCCGAATACCTTTTTAGCGCCCCCCGCCTTTATTCGAAAACCATACAATATATAGTAAAATATACCATTTGGCGCCCCTTTGTGAGTAGCGCCCGGGGCATGATGCCCGCCTTGCTCCCCCCTCACTACGCCACTGAAGTCGACTTAAATGAATCTTGAAGTCAAAGTAAAATTTCCATTTTTTTTAAAACCTCGTATTTATTTAATATTTTTGGTTAGATTTACGAATATAAAGGAGTGAGAAGTTATTTCGTTATTAAAACTGACATTGACTCGGATGTGTCGTAATAAAGTAAAAAAATTAATTCTCATACATCTTTTGAGTCCTATCTTAATTTTTGTTAATATTTCTTTTTATTTACACTATTTTTATGCAAAGTGTACGATATCATTCTCAGTGGCGTAGATAGGGTTGGTTTCACCCTGTGCGATAAACTCATGGTGTAATCCATAACAATCGTGAAATCACACACAGCATGTAAAAGACCTTGTACTTTACCTCTTGCATCCATATTTTCAAGAGGATCACATAGAGCTTCCATCGCCGCCACACATTCATCAAACTTATCTTCACTGTTTTAACAGCAGCATGATGAGACGTGTGGTTGACTGTCTTTTCACCGACACTCCGGTGTGTTCAATTAAAACATCTCATTTATGAGTGGATGCAGCAAGGAATTGAGATATTTTCCAAAGTGTACCGAAAAATGTAATACATGAATCATTTTCCCCACAAGAGAGTTGACCACACCAGTGAAGCGAATGACCCACACATCCTTAAAAATCTCTAATTATTTCTTTTCAGAATGACCCGAACACTTCCATGGATTCCAGACATTGTGGCAGCATTATCGTAAGCTTGATCTCTGCACATCATTGGGTCTAGTCTATAATGTTTTAAATTTGTAACAATGACAGAACTGAGGTCATCAGCTTCCCCACCCCCTTGTTGAGACCCGCTGGTCCTCACTTGTGTGAGACCCGCTGGCTCACACAACCTACCGGTCACTTGTCAGTCGCTTGTCACGTGATCGACTCAATTAGGCCAGTACTGATGATAATAATGACTCATAGTCAGAAACAATGGAAGTTCCCGGTCAACCAGAAAAATGGTCAGCGTGTGACCAAGCTTGTGACCTAGGGTCAGCTGGTGAACCATTGGTTGACCAGGCGAAAAATTAGCATATAGTATATTAATCATATGTATGACCCAGAGGTCACCGTTAACTGGACTTAGGTCAGCGTTAGTTCGATCCGAGTATATATAGAGTTGTAAGTCAGTTAGTCGCTCTCTCTCGTCCCTGTAATTACGGTAGTGTAATTGACAGACAAGTCTGAGCCTGGCTTATGACTATTTGCTTTCTGGAGTGTGTCCAATCAAGTGTCGTAGGGTTGGTAACATTATTATTGTTGTTAGTTTCACATGTTTGTAATGTTAGCATTTTGTTAGAGGATATGTTAGGATTATAGTTAGTTATCAAGTCATTGTTAGAATACTACGTTATATGTATGATTAGTAATATTGTGATAAGACTGTAATTCTTAGTTGTAGCTTATGTTGTATCTATTATTCTCTTTACAGCCAGTTAGTAGTTAGTAGCCAGTTAGTTAGTACAGTTGAAGTAGTTAGTTTAGTAAGTTAATACAGTTAGTACGTTAGCTCAGTTCAGTCAGTTGAATGAGATTAGGCTCAGGGCTATAGAAGCATATGCCATAGCAGAGCTCAGTAGACTAGAACTCAGTACTGTATAAGACGTCAGCGGTTAACAGTTTAACCCTGACGCAGTAATTGCACTAGGAAGATAATAACGAGCGAGTAACGCACTAGAGAGATAAGGTGAGCAGACGACCCAAACAGAAGTGTTGTAGAGGTAGCAGAGCGTGGCGAGCAGTTCCTCCCCACCCCCTGCACAGCTGAGTGACCAGTGGCTTTGTTGTGTGCTGTAAGACTCTGGCAGTGTGTATAGCAGACGAGGGAACAGGCAAGCCGAGACGAACGTTCCACCGAACGTCCAGCATCATAACCTTGTATTAGTAAAGCATTATATTTGTATCGATATTAAGTATTACTATTTGTATGTTTCTATATGTATTTAGTATTTTAAATAATTAAAATAATTATTTGTGGCTGAACCACTGGTGTTTTTAAGTAATAGTAAAGTTATTGTTGTAACTGTTGATTGTAGTAATCATTCCCTAGACTTAGTCATAGTAATAGTAATCAACGTATCGCTAGGGACCTTTATCTATATATATACCCCCTGTTCTGAAAGTACCAATTTCGACATTCTGGGGACCAGATATATATATAGATAAGAAATAGAATTTTCGACACCCCTTTAAACCGAAAAATCAAGGAACGCGTCTCTCATTTCAACTGTCCAATTGTGGATTTTCACATATCCGATCCTTTCAGACATCTGCAGTATGTGATACATCACGTGTACTGTCGAACATAATTTTAAAATATATCGCAGTCTTTGTATCCATGATAAGAGTATCCTTCATATTATTTGAGCGGACATTAATAAACTCATTACGGGTTTATGGTGAAAGTTCAGAGGCAGATGCTTTGTACTCTAGATGTACTCCCCTTTAATCTCGTTGGGTGCTCTTTTATCATCGGCTCATATTTAGATAGCATCTCAACCATTTCAAGAAAGTTTCCTCTATCCAATGAAGATTCATCTTTGTTAGGGCCACGAAATACCAGATTTTGCTTAAAAAGAAACAGTGTGATATCACTAAATATATTTTCGTTTCGCTGTCTATCGCAGCAATACTTTTGGCGTCGATTCTTTTCGGTGGCCAAAGTCCTGCTGCCAATGTTTTCTATTTTTCAAGGCCACATAGGTGCTCTTCCGATGCCTCATGATTTGGTAATTTTTGGCTCAGTTTCCACCACCTATCAAAGCCAGTAACAAATTTGGATGTTGTTTCTGTAACATTAACAGCAAACAATGTGAAGCAAAAACTGTACAATTTCTGACTGACGAGTGAATAAACCATCCACGACCGCAGTAATTTCTCGCCATCTGGCTTCATTCTGTTGAACCATTGCTTTGTAAGCTGGCTAGCACACCTCTTTAACATTTTGCATCTTGCCTTGTCACTCGCTGAATGGTCCGTCCTTGTTCTGAAACGAGGTACTCCTTATTTTAATAATTTTAGACCGAAAATGATTTAGAACTGGTACATACCAGATAGAAGCATCCGAATAAACAATCCAGTTTTTCTAATATACCATCACAATTAGAATATCTTATTTAAAAATAAACATTATCAGCAGACATTTCCGTTTCCAAACCATCCACGTCTTTTTCATGTATTTTCACGTCAATCTCTAGCACTATTTGCTGTTCTATAGAATGCATGCTGCTGGTATCGGAGCAATCAGTATCAATGGTAGGCAGAGGAACGTCTTTTGATGAACGCTAGTCATCATTTGGTTTCTGAACATATCGAGGCATTGGCTCCTGATAGCGATTTTAGCGAGCCACATCTGTTTCTTTGTTGCTTTTCGCTGCTGTCAGCCACTAGGCCGTTTAGATTTGTGCGTGCCTTGTGGCATGATAGAATAATCTTAAACACTAAAAATGCTTTAATTGCGTCGTGCTCACGACAACAACAAAATAATTTCTTACGACCGTTCAAAACAACAAACTATCCAAACAATCCAAACTATCCAAACTATCCAAACAATCCAAACAATCCAAACAATCCAAACTATCCAAAATACAATGCACAAAGCTGGCACGTAAAACCAAGCAGTCCAAACGTGAAAATAGTGCTCAAATGTTTGGGGGCGGTGCTAGTGACGAATCGAATTTAAATAAATTATTAAAAGATATAAGAAAATTTTGTAAAATATTATTTTATTTACCCTATAAATGTGTAAAAGGTAATTTTTTTTTAATGTTTTTAATTTTTACTATTTTCGTACTAAGAATTGCCTAATGACATCGTATTTATTATTACTATTATTATTGTTAGTTTTCTATAGCGTGATACCCCAGCCTAGGGCTGGGCTCACCACGCTGTACATACAATTTAACATACATAATCATGAACTTAAAAATTTAACATACATTAGTCATGTGGTATTTTCTGAAGCATTAACTTTGAACTTTTAATAAAACATGCATTTGGATTGGTTACATGTGTGAAAAATATACGTGTAAACAGTTATCCATTTTATGAACTTCGGTTTGACCGCGCAGTATGTGCCCCGTAAATATGCAATTTTTGTAATTTGGTGTCACCACTAAAATGGTGTCCACGGGTGCAGTCCACACCCCCTTTACCCCTTAGCTACGCCACTGCCATAAACATAAAGCATAAATTGAAAACTTTGAGAAAAAACAGATTGGATCACGTTACTTAGCGTAATAGAGCCACCAATTTTAGTTGACCAAATAAGGTCCCAAATTTTAGTTGACTTAATAGAGCCACCAGTTTTAGTTGACCTAATAAGGTCCCAAATTTTAGTTGACTTAATAGAGCCACCAGTTTTAGTTGACCTAATAAGGTCCAAAATTTCAATTGACGTAATAGAGCCACCACTTTTAGTTGACCTAATAAGGTCCCAAATTTTAGTTGACTTAATAGAGCCACCAGTTTTAGTTGACCTAATAAGGTCCAAAATTTTAATTGACGTAATAGAGCCTCCAATTTTAGTTGACCTAATAAGGTCCCAAATTTTAGTTAATAGACTTAATAGAGCCACACATTTTACTAGTTTGGTCTAACATAGGACTAGTTAGTCTAAGATAGGGATGGTTGGTCTAACATAGGGCTAATTCGTCTAAAATAGGGCTAATTGGTCTAACACTGGGCTTTTGGTCAAAAGGACGTTGAACCAAAAACATAAAATTCCCCAGCTCTTTAATCAGTAGCTACCAGTTTGAGAACTTTGACCCTTTACAGCCGGTGTCTTATTTAATTACCCAGAAACTAGAACACGCAACGTCTTTAAGAGATCACAAAATACAACTGACCGATGGTCTAGACCGATTTTTCTGTCTCATATTCTTTTTTTCATCTATGTTAACCAAATCGTGTTCTGTCGGCAACAAAATGGTAGTCTTTCAGAATGTTGCATCATGGTAGCCTTTCAGAAAGTTTCATCATGGTAGCCTTTCAGAATGTTGCATCATGGTAGCCTTTCAGAACGTTGCCCTCTGCTCTGATATCATGGTAGTTTCATATGTCCAGAGATGACCTATTCTCTGAATTTTAAGTAGCAATTTAAGTCCAGAGCACTGCAGTTTCGGCGTCAAGACAAGAAGAGTCTACTGGCAGTTTCGGCGTCAAGACAAGAAGAGTCTACTGGCAGTTTCGGCGTCAAGACAAGTGGAGTCTACTGGCTGTTTCGACGTCAAGACAAGTAGAGTCTACTGGCAGTTTCGGCGTCAGGACATGTAGAATCTACTTAGATTATACTGACACGGTCCGCGTCAGGACAGCGCTAGAGAAGATATAACGACTCAAAATCCCCCTCTCAGTTATCACTCGTGAACTTTGAGTTTAAAAAATTTGAACTGAATTTGAGTCGCCAAAACGCTTAGCAATAGCTGGACTGGTCACTGGTGAATTGTAAGTGGTGAGTTGTGATTGGTGACTGGTGACGTGAGAATGGTGACCTATGAGTTGTGAGTGGTGACCAATGAGTGGCTTATGTGCCTAGTGAGTTGTGCGTGGTGACTGGTGACGTGTGAGTGTTAACGTGGGAGTGGTAAGTGCTAGTTTGGGCGACGCATTGCTGGCACTAAAGACTGAAACATTGCCTGGTTTCTACAAATGTTTCCCAGTTGCCTTGAGCAAGTTTTATTTTTTTTAAATATCAATGGTAGTATACATTTCATAATACATTTTTTCATGCCTTTTTGGTGGATATTTTTTTTATATGTAGCAGATTCAGAAAGAAAAGCATCAATAAACCGTGCTATCTATCAGTGGCGTAGCGAGCTTAACTCGCGCCCGGGGCACAATATCTTTTTAGCGCCCCCAATACCTTTTAAGCGCCCCCCTTATTCGAAACCAGAAATATTCTAGTAAAATATACCATTTGGCGCCCCTTTGTGAGTAGCGCCCGGGACATGATGCCCCCCTTGCCCCCCCCCTCACTACGCCACTGCTATCTATTGTTTTTTTTTACGAACAATAGTTTGTTTAACTGAAATATTTGTGCAGAGCTGATGTTGAATTCCTTCTATTCTCGTCACCTCTTTCATCGTCTCGTCGCCTGCTGATACGTCATCCCCACCAGTGTTTCTTTGATCTGCTCGTCTTACTTTGTTCCGTTTCTGTTTTTCAATTTTGATTTTGTAGTGAGCTTTCCCGAGTATGAGTTTTCGAAAATGGAAAAAAAAAAGGGGGGGGGGGACGTGTGGTGGTTTACTTAAAAGGATATTTTTAATGAGTTATTTAAAAAGCAAAGAGAAGGTCATGACAATTTCTTGTATATGAATAATTAAGGTCAGCGCATGGCATCTTCTTTACGTGGTTTCAAGTTCCCCTTCAGAGATGACGGTGCAACAAGACGTCATCCTGGCTGCGATAACGCGACCACTGCTACGAAATGTGAAACTATTTCAATACTCTCAAACTCATTTTTCAATACGGGTATTCGAATGCAAGGTAGTCGCGTCTCAAATCGAAACCCAAACAATGTGGTCGGAGAGTGTCAGGTTTGTAGTTAAAAGTTAGGATTCTATAATTTGTTATGAATGGTATTCATTGTTAGTTTGTTTGCAATTTTTTTTCTTTTCTTAAATATTTATCTTTTATGATAATTTTTTTTTAATAAAAAATTTATAAAAACATCGATGCGCAGCAAAGTGTTTCCAACCTTATATCTGTAACAATATATCTGTAACAATATATCTGTAACCTTGTCTATGTAAACTTGTATCTGTAACAATATATCTGTAACCTTGTCTATGTAAACTTGTATCTGTAACAATATATCTGTAACCTTGTCTATGTAAACTTGTATCTGTAACAATATATCTGTAACCTTATCTATGTAAACTTGTATCTGTAACAATATATCTGTAACAATATATCTGTAACAATATATCTGTAACAATATATCTGTAACTTTGTCTATGTAAACTTGTATCTGTAACAATATATCTGTAACCTTGTCTATGTAAACTTGTATCTGTAACAATATATCTGTAACCTTGTCTATGTAAACTTGTATCTGTAACAATATATCTGTAACCTTATCTATGTAAACTTGTATCTGTAACAATATATCTGTAACCTTATCTATGTAAACTTGTATCTGTAAAAATATATCTGTAACCTTATCTATGTAAACTTGTATCTGTAACAATATATCTGTAACCTTATCTATGTAAACTTGTATCTGTAACATTGTCTATGTAACCTTGTATCTGTAACCTTGTCTATGTAACCTTGTATCTGTAACCTTGTCTATGTAACCTTGTCTATGTAACCATGTATCTGTAACCTTGTAACTGTAACCTTGTCTATGTAACCTTGTCTATGTAACCTTGTCTATGTAACTTTGTCTATGTAACCTTGTCTATGTAACCTTGTCTATGTAACCTTGTATATGTAACCTTGTATCTGTAACCTTGTATATGTAACCTTGTATCTGTAACCTTGTATCTGTAACCTTGTATATGTAACCTTGTCTATGTAACCTTGTCGATGTAACCTTGTCTATGTAACCTTGTATCTGTAACCTTGTCTATGTAACCTTGTCTATGTAACCTTGTCTCTGTAACCTTGTCTCTGTAACCATGTATCTGTAACCTTGTCTCTGTAACCTTGTAACTGCAACCTTGTCTATGTAACATTGTAACTGCAACCTTGTCTATGTAACCATGTCTATGTAACATTGTAACTGTAACCTTGTAACTGCAACCTTGTATCTGTAACCTTGTAACTGTAATCTTGTAACTTTAACCTTGTATCTGTAATCTTGTATCTGTAACCTTGTAACTGCAACCTTGTCAATGTAACCTTGTATCTGTAACCTTGTCTCTGTAACCTTGTAACTGTAACCTTGTAACTGTACCCTTGTCTATGTAACCTTGTATCTGTAACCTTGTAACTGTAACCTTGTCTATGTAACCTTGTATCTGTAACCTTGTAACTGTAACCTTGTATCTGTAACCTTGTAACTGCAACCTTGTCTGTGTAACCATGTCTATGTAACCTTGTATCTGTAACCTTGTAACTGTAACCTTGTATCTGTAACCTTGTAACTGCAACCTTGTCTATGTAACCATGTCTATGTAACCTTGTAACTGTAACCTTGTATCTGTAACCTTGTAACAGTAACCTTGTATCTGTAACCTTGTAACTGTAACCTTGTATCTGTAACCTTGTAACTGCAACCTTGTCTATGTAACATGTCTATGTAACCTTGTAACTGGAACCTTGTATCTGTAACCTTGTCTATGTAACCATGTCTATGTAACCTTGTATCTGTAACCTTGTAACTGTAACCTTGTATCTGTAACCTTGTAACTGCAACCTTGTCTATGTAACCATGTCTATGTAACCTTGTAACTGTAACCTTGTAACTGCAACCTTGTCTATGTAACCATGTCTATGTAACCTTGTATCTGTAACCTTGTATCTGTAACCTTGTATATGTAACCTTGTAACTGCAACCTTGTCTATGTAAACTTGTCTATGTAACATTGTCTATGTAACCTTGTCTATGTAACCTTGTCTATGTAACCTTGTCTATGTAACCTTGGATCTGTAACCTTGTCTATGTAACCTTGGATCTGTATCCTGCTTCTTCGCGTGGCACTGTCGTGAGAGTAGCTAAATCAAAATAATTTGACTGATTTAGTAAACCGGATACTCTCACAAGGGATCGCTCCTGTACGCATTGTGCGAGTTTGGTGGGCTTTAGCCGACGCTGCAGCGCTCGGACGCTATTTGGCTTACCTCGCCTCGACCGAAAGACTCCATAGACAAGTGGGCCTATGACAATCAATTACTAGGTCTCGGGGAGTTGAATATTCTGTCCTTTCACTCTTCCTTACGGCCCATGACTCAACTGGGAGTCAAAACGTTGCTCAAAGACAACTTTCGTTGCATGTGGCTCAAAGACAACATTCGTTGCATGTGGCTCAACGGCTGGGCTGTAATCGATACGGTACGAAAGAGTATACCGCAACTTGCCACGACCGAGGAAGCGCGACCACTGGTGGCACCTGGCCCGTGGTGCACAGAGCCTCACATCACTGATACAAAAGGAGCACTGCCCGACACGTAGTGCCCACATGGACTCGACTCACGTGCGCATCCTAACTGCCGCTTGTGTAGCCTGGCTCCGCTGAAACAGTAGAGCACGTCATCACGGAGTGCCCCCCCCCATACAGAAAAGGGGGGGGGGGTTCGAAAGGTCAAGCCCGGAATCCTATGTCAATCGTCTTTGTTTATGATAACGACCTCCTGACGGTATCACTTTCTGTGAACTGCACTCTCTTGTCTTAAGATAGTGTTCTTGTCTGTATGTGCACTCTCTTGTCTTGAGATAGTGTTCCTGTTTGTATCTGCACTCTCTTGTCTTGAGATAGTGTTCCTGTTTGTATCTGCACTCTCTTGTCTTAAGATAGTGCTCGTGTCTGTATCTGCACTCTCTTGTCTTAAGATGGTGTTCTTGTCTGTATCTGCACTCTCTTGTCTTAAGATAGTGTTCGTGTCTGTATCTGCACTCTCTTGTCTTAAGATAGTGTTCGTGTCTGTATCTGCACTCTCTTGTCTTAAGCTGGTGTTCTTGTCTGTATCTGCACTCTCTTGTCTTAAGATAGTGTTCGTGTCTGTATCTGCACTCTCTTGTCTTAAGATGGTGTTCTTGTCTGTATCTGCACTCTCTTGTCTTAAGATGGTGTTCTTGTCTGTATCTGCACTCTCTTGTCTTAAGATAGTGTTCGTGTCTGTATCTGCACTCTCTTGTCTTAAGATGGTGTTCTTGTCTGTATCTGCACTCTCTTGTCTTAAGATGGTGTTCCTGTCTGTATCTGCACTCTCTTGTCTTAAGATAGTGTTCGTGTCTGTATCTGCACTCTCTTGTCTTAAGATGGTGTTCTTGTCTGTATCTGCACTCTCTTGTCTTAAGATGGTGTTCCTGTCTGTATCTGCACTCTCTTGTCTTCTCGTGGCAAATCCGTTTTCCTTAGCTTGACTGTTGTTGTTTTAAATAGTAATCATACTAAAACTGCTTTACTACATAATCACAAGCGCCATACCTCCATCATAGCTCCACCTTACCTCCACAATACCTTAATCATACTTCCATCACACCTCCACCATACCTCCATCACACCTTGGATAGCTTGCATAGGTTGTGTAGCTTGAGTAACTTGAGTAGGTTGGGTAGGTTAAGTAGGTTGGGTGGCTTGAGTAGGTTGGGTAGGTTAAGTAGGTTGGGTGGCTTGAGTAGGTTGGGTAGGTTAAGTAGGTTGGGTGGCTTGAGTAGGTTGAGTAGGTTAAGTAGGTTGGGTGGCTTGAGTAGGTTGGGTAGGTTAAGTAGGTTGGGTGGCTTGAGTAGGTTGGGTAGGTTAAGTAGGTTGGGTGGCTTGAGTAGGTTGGGTAGGTTAAGTAGATTGGGTGGCTTGAGTAGGTTGGGTAGGTTAAGTAGATTGGGTGGCTTGAGTAGGTTGGGTAGGTTAAGTAGATTGGGTGGCTTGAGTAGGTTGGGTAGGTTAAGTAGATTGGGTGGCTTGAGTAGGTTGGGTAGGTTTAGTAGATTGGGTGGCTTGAGTAGGTTGGGTATCAAAGTTTCTACTTCACACAATAAACGTATACTAGAGCAGCGCACCCCAAAGGCCGGTCCGTGCACTGGCACCAGTGAGAACACCACGGCCTGGATTGGATAGAAAGCCATAACGGGCTGTATTCGCTGATGGGACTCAATCCCACGCATCTCTGGACTACCATAAAACAACGTAACTACCCGCTCCGTTGCCTCAACTAAACCACCAACGACAAAAGACTTCCTCACCATCATGTGCACTTCGCAATAATGACATCCCACACCCCTGGGCTGCCCAATGCAAATAGGCCCCCGGGGCGGTATTGCTCTAGGTATCACTAACTGGACTGCCATTGCAGCCTATTCTCGTCCTGATCCTTTGACGAGCCCTCGACCGGGTGCAAACAGATCCTGACAGGACGGCTCGCGTTAAAATAGACGGTCAAATTGACAGAAATGCAAGGGACTCATCAACCGTCCATTCAATGCTTCGAATTACCAAACTAAAACGCCCGACTAAAATAAATAGATACTTTAAACACAAGAGACAAAAAAAATGTCTCTGAGGGACGCTACTCTGCCAGCCGTGTTCTCCTCAGACTCGAACTTAATCGAAACCGAATTTGCACAACTCTTGTGGGGTTAGCCTTTGAATCCCTCCCCCTGCTGATGAGCGACGTATTCACTGTTTGCTCAGACTTAAACGCATCCACGGGAGAGATGAACCGCTAAATAATGACGGCATTCCGAAGCAGATCAGATTCTGTTGTCAAAGATCCAAGGCGTAACCATGATTTTTTAAGTGTGTGTTTTTTTAAACGTATGATTATTTCTAGGTTAATATTATTATGATATATTTAGTTTTTAGATAGATATATTTTCGATGATATTCGAATGAGTCATTATGTTTCTTTTTAAAGATTTTTTAAAAAATTTTAACAGAAAGATATTTTGTAAACGGTTGCCGGCAAGAGAAGTAACTCTTATCAACTTATGGGAGTGGGTTGTCGGGAATTGCCCTGCTGGTCAAGACATGAGACCAGCTCAACATGGGATCAAGTACAGATTCTGAAACTAACATGGTTTTGGGGGGGGGGGGGGGGGTTTAACCTGATTAACGATATCTGCAAGCAAACTTAAGCATGTTCTGGCTATAAAAAAAAAACAGATGTGACTTTGAAATTGTTTTTTTGTTACTATCGATTTTACACAGCGATAACATGTGATGCACTGTATATACGCAGGTTAAACTTGCACCCTTACAAAAGCGACAGAAATCATACTCAACACATGGGATAGAAAAGTTCTCCGGAAAATTTGCGCACCAAAAAAAGGATCGTCACTGCACAATTTCGTTACAAATAATACTAGAGGCGAAGTGGTTCAAATAGTGACTGATGTTTTATGATCCACATTCACAATAAGAAACACATTCACAATAAGAAACACATTTCACAATAAGAAACACATTCACAATAAGAAACACATTCACAATAAGAAACACATTCACAATAAGAAACACATTTCACAATAAGAAACACATTCACAATAAGAAACACATTCACAATAAGAAACACATTTCACAATAAGAAACACATTCACAATAAGAAACACATTTCACAAAATGCGAAAACACTTGGAAATTATATCACATGAACTTTATTTGCTATCTTCTGGATTACAAAATCTTCTTTACTTGATGTAGGTATCAACAAAATATAAATCTTCTTTACTTGTTATAGGTATCAACACAATATAAATCTTCTTTACTTGATATAGGTGTCAACACAATATAAATTTTCTTTACTTGATGTAGGTATCAACACAATATAAATCTTCGCGAGAACACCAACGGTCGTTGCTCAGTCCTCCCAAAACAAACCTCCATTATTCAACTCCTCTTCTGATTGGACAGTTTCCCCTCAAGTCCCAACACTCTCTATATCATTAAGAAGAGGAAAACGGCTTAGACTTAGATGGGTGGCTAAGTCAAACCTAGACTTAGATGGCTGGCTAAGTCAAACCTAGACTTAGATGGGTGGCTAAGTCAAACCTAGACTTAGATGGGTGGCTAAGTCAAACCTAGACTTAGATGGGTGGCTAAGTCAAACCTAGACTTAGATGGGTGGCTAAGTCAAACCTAGACTTAGATGGGTGGCTAAGTCAAACCTAGACTTAGATGGGTGGCTAAGTCAAACCTAGACTTAGATGGGTGGCTAAGTCAAACCTAGACTTAGATGGGTGGCTAAGTCAAACCTAGACTTAGATGGGTGGCTAAGTCAAACCTAGACTTAGATGGGTGGCTAAGTCAAACCTAGACTTAGATGGGTGGCTAAGTCAAACCTAGACTTAGATGGGTGGATGATGTGGACAAAGAAAAGCATCAGCTACCTCGGTGTGTAAGGAAGTGGTGAGGCATTTGTTAAATAATATTTATCGCAGATTTTACAAAAATAAGGCAACCTTGTATTTTATTCCAAGCATATGTCATGATTTTCTCTCTCCACTCTCTCTCTCTCTCTCTCTCTCTATCTCTGTCTGTCTTTCTATCTCTGTCTGTCTTTCTCTCTCTTTCCTTCTCTCAATCTGCTTCCCCGTCTCTATATGTGTGGCTCTCTCTCCGTTTCTCTCTTTCTCTCTCTCTGTCTTTTTCTGTCTCTCTCTCTTTTACTCTCTCTCTCTCTTTTTCTCTCTGTCTTTTTCTGTCTCTCTTTTACTATTATATATATCTCTCTCACTATCTATCTTTCTCTGCTCCTCCCCCACATACACAAAAACCAACCAATACACAGCAATAATAACACAAGTCTTCACTCTCTCCACCAGTCGTAGTCGGCAGATCGGCGATACACCAGCCGGCATATTTATTATTTTTAAATGGTCTTTATTTATAAATTGTATCTAAACTGCATTATTGTATTTTTTTAAAAAGATTTTGAGTGATTTTTTTCTTTTTTTACTTTGGGATTCAAAAAAACAATAATTAATTGCTTTTAAAGTAGATATTGAAAAGTCGATTTTCGTTTTGTAGAAATGAACCACGGGCAAATTTCTTTTTTTTTTTTTTTATGTTTGTCACAACCTTTCCAATGGCACCTTCCTCCATTTTTTCCCCCACCCTCTGAAGTATTAAAATTCATTATTGTCAACATGTTTTGAAGCTATATATTTTTAAAATAATTCCCTGTCGTTATGTTGAAGATTGCCGGGGATGTGTTTGTAAATGCCGCTCTGGTTTCTTTTATGTCAGGTGATCACAGGTGAGAATGAATACATCTGGTTGGGGAAAATGTTTCCGTCGGTGATTAGTTGTAGCTGTGGGAGCTGGCTCTGGAAATATCATCCATGTTTGGATTGGTTTTGCCTTCTGTGTTTTTTTAAATGGAAAAAATGATGTTTCTAGCAAAAATGTTTAATTTCAAGTCCTTTTTTTTTTTAAAGCCATCGATCGAGGTCAGCTGAATTTTAAAAATAAATTCACTTGCTATTTTACATTTCTTGGTAAGGGGCGGGTCTCGGTATGTTGGGGCACAACAATAAGCAACGACTCTCGTGCAGTGACGCACTACTTTTAGAAAATCGACTCGGATGGTGGGGGGGCGGGGGGGGCGTGACATTTAGAGCCACGGTACTTGAAGGTGGCATTGAGAACTTTATAAGCTGGTGGAGATCCGATTAACATGTATCCCTTTTCCTGGAAACGCCACTGGTTAATAAAAAATGGAAATGCTTTGTATTTTCAAATTTAAAAGTAAAAGACGATCATTATAGCTGGAGTGATTTGATTTTCTCACTATTTAAACTTCTCAGGTTTTATTTTTTAGTCTGGTCTGAAATTATAAGGGAGACAATCACAAAATTCTCCGCTGTTTAAAGTAGCTATTGCTTCCCTTATTTTCCTTCAGGTTCTCATTTTATTTTTAGTGTATTCTTCCATTGTTTCTTTAATTCAAAAGGTACACCCTCTCTTTAACCCTATACACCCTCTCTTTAACCCTATACACCCTCTCTTTAACCCTATACACATTCGCGGCAAACCTATACACACTCTCGGAATACATATACACACTCTCTGGCAAACCTGTACACACACCCTGCAAATCTATACACACATTTGACAAACCAATAAACACACCCTCTGGCAAACCTATACACACTCTCTTGCAACCCTATACACACTCTCTGGCAAACCTATACACACTCTCTGGCAACCCTATACACACTCTCTGGCAAACCTATACACACTCTCTCTGTCAAACCTATACACACTCTCTGGCAAACCTATGCACACTCTTTGGCAAACCTATACACACTCTCTGGCAACATATACACACTCTCTGGCAAACATATACAACACTCTTTGGCAAACCTATACACTCTCTCTGGCAGCCCTATACACTCTCTCTGGCAACCCTATACACACTCTCTGGCAAACATATACACACTATCGGGCAAACCTATACACACTCTTTGGCAAACCTATACACACTCTCTGTCAACCTATACACACTCTCTGGCAAACCTATACACACTCTTTGGCAAACCTATACACTCTCTCTGGCAATCCTATACACTCTCTCTGGCAACCCTATACACTCTCTCCGGCAAACCTATACACTCTCTCTGGCAACCCTATACACTCTCTCTGACAACCCTATACACACTCTCGGGCAAACCTATACACACTCTCTGGCAAACCTATACACACTCTCTGGCAACCTATACACACTCTCTGGCAAACATATACAACACTCTTTGGCAAACCTATACACTCTCTCTGGCAGCCCTATACACTCTCTCTGGCAACCCTATACACACTCTCTGGCAAACATATACACACTATCGGGCAAACCCATACACACTCTTTGGCAAACCTATAGTGTTGGTAGCATGCTGGCAACCCTGGGATGGTCACCACTGGAGGAACGACGACGACGACTATCCAGGCTCTCCATGGTGTTTAAGATAAATAATGGGTTGGTCCACTGCTCAAGTATTAAACAGAAACTCGACCCACTCTCCAATAGACAGCGACGGGGCCATGACAGGTAGTTCCGGCTCATACCAGCGAGAAGCCGGTATACGAACTGCTCCTTCCTGCCAAAGACAATCAGAGACTGGAACAAGCTTCCAAAAGGAACAGTTGAGGCGACAACTCTTGACACATTTGCATATATTGTCTCAGGCCTTCCAACCCCCGCTGAGTGGCGTCACATTGTAACAGAAGGATGACAGCAATATATATATATATATATATATATATATATATATATATATATATATATATATTACAAGGAGTTGTGTTTTTCATGGAGTGTTCTGTGGAAAGGTGTGGGTTTCGTCGTTGTAAGGTAGGGGATGTCCAAGAGATATGGTTGACACAACATTTATTTATATCAGAAAAATCAATAGTTAATCATTGTAAAGCTCAGCTGTCGTGTCGTATGTCTTGGCTTCTAATATGAAAAAAACCTCACCAGTTGGGTGCAATCAAGCTAAAAATAAACACTAAAGAATATTTATGGCGGAAGAATATTTACGATCTCTTTGCTGTGAGTAATAGAAAAGCCGGAGTAATACCTATTCAGGATGCTATGAGGTCTTTTTGCCCAGTGTTTACCTCCCGCCCAAGGAAATCCCCATCCTTTGTACAGCAAGTTCATTCCCCCACCACATGTAACCCCTAGATAGCCACGACCTCCTTCGAATTCAAACACGGTAGGCTACATGTAACCACTGCGACTACTTTTAATAATGACCCAAGGGGTCAAAACCTCTACAAGACGACCAGCTTGCCCCTTAGAGTGCATCAAAATATTCGTGTACATCAAAGTAAAGTTACCAAGACAAAACATCTTTGTATCTGTATCTCTACATTGAAAAAGTTATGGTGTCCCCCACTCAGCTCCAACCGCTCGACTTCAGAAATTTAGCTTCACTTTCTCAGCTCCAACCACTTAGCTTAGTCTCAAGTCAACTCTATCCATTCAGCTCGAGAAACTAAGCTCCACCCACTCAGCTTCACCCACTCAACTCAAGAAACTAAGTTCCACACACTCAGCTCCATTTACCCAAGTCGAGGAAGTAAGCTCCCCCCTGCCACCCCCTTCTGCATCACCCACTCAGCATCACCCACTCAGCTTCACCCACTCAAACAGCTCCACCCACTCAGCTTCTTCCACACAGCTTACTCCCCACACAGATCCACCAAATCAACGCGAGAAACTAAACTCCATCCTCTCAGCTCCACCCACTTAGGTCGTTTTACTCAACTCCAGAAACTAATCTTCACCCACTCAGCTCCGCCCATTCCGATCCACTCAGTCAACTCAAGAAAGTAATCTTCACCCAGTCAGCTCCGCCCATTCCGATCCACTCAGTCAACTCCAGAAAGTAATCTTCACCCAGTCAGCTCCGCCCCTCCTCCACACACACAGACAAACACATTTGTGTGTGCTGTTAAGACACGATACAGCAGTTGCTGTTCTCTGATCAATGAAAGGGATACTAGCATCAACGTTAACACATTTTATAAGAATATTTGTTGTCTGTCCTCTTAGAGGGCTACTCCAGTAGTATTAGGCTACTCCAGTACTATTATATTACTGCAGTGTTTGTCGGTTACTCAAGAGTCATTAGATTACTCCTGGAATATTAGGTTAATAGATTAATATTAGGTTACCCCAGTAACATTAGGTTACTCCAGTAGTATTAGATTACTCCAGTAACATTAGGTCACTTTATTGGTATTAGGTAACTCCAATATTAGTAGGTTACTCCAGTAACATTGTGTTTATCCGGTAGTAGTATGTTACTCCAGTAGTATTAGGTTACTCCAGTAACATTAGGTTACTCCAGTGCTATTAGTCTGCAGATCAACAAAGACATAAATGTTAAAGATAATATTTAGGACACCAGACAAGCATATAGCCTCCACCCCTCACCTTTTTGACTTCTTTCATACTTGTTGAATCTCTATCAACAGGGTTTGTCATTTCTCAGACCGGAAAACGTCACATCGCATTACGTAATGTTACTATTTTTAGACAATGTTTTGTAAAAGAAAGCTTCCACCACTGTATTTCCGCATATGAATAGCATTAACAATTTGTTTGTAAAATATTCCATAAAACAAAGTTGTAAACACGCTTTCGTCTAGGACGAGGCAAACCACGTTGGCTCACAACGGCCCTGGTACTGGAACGTTAAACAACATAGGAGGCCATGGGCACAGCAATGCACAAGGGCCCCTTAGCAACACAACATACCTGCTAAAGGGGGGGGGGGCACTCGTCCCATGCTCAAACAGAGTGGCCCGGGGGGGGGGCGCAGTTCCTGATTCCCACCAACTCACCAAGAAGAAAAAAAACGTAATAAAAATAAACATTCAATAAATTTAAACTTCGATGAACTCAATTTATTGATACAAAAATAAAATCATTCAAAATCAATAATAGTTTAAAAACATTGTCAGAAATGAACTATAAATAAACACAGAGGATGATAAATTATCATTATCGACGGATAGAAAGCATAAATTATTTAATATAAATCAACATAAGCGTTTGCGGCATTTTTTTGTAGATTATTGTTTTATTATTGGTTTAAAGTCAATGGTCTTAAGGGTGTCACTTTCCATGCACATAAGTGAAAGCCAGCTCAATTTTTTTTTTGTCCCATCGCACTGCGAAGCTGATTCTTACCATGTCTCGATTCGTATGTGGGGAAAGTAAAACTTGTTGACGAGAGCTATTTCCTTTTAAAAGTTTTAAAATTGTCCAACTTTGATCCGCATTTATAACAGTAATTTTGAAAGGTGCTAATTATAATTTATATAGGTGGTTAAAATTGGGAAATTGAGAATTTCAAATCCAATGAATTGTGTCAAAATCGTTCAATATTCATCGAAAATATGTCAAGCATGAAACCTCTATAAGAGTGAGTCTCCTAGAAACGTGGGGCCCCCTCCAGGCGCGGTGTCCTTGGCCAGTGCCCACTGGGCCCATGCCTCAAGACGGCACTGTCCGGTACCCAACAGCTGTTGAGAAACTGGCCAAGCGGAATACCAGGATGTTATCATAAATATCTCAATGAGATTGGCCAGACTGCACGCCCGGATGTTTTATTAATAGAATTCCGCCATTAAATCCCAAACCCTAATTGCACAGGCATTTGCGCATTTTCTACAACTGGTTCGGGGGACGCAATAGAAAAAAAAAAAATTAAACAAATTAGCATAATTTATGGGCATTAATTAGGAGCAGCTTTCACTTTACCCGCTGTACGAAATTCTTACATTTCTTCCAATCATCTTCCAATCAGCTGGGGACAAACCTTTTCCATGTAACTTCCGTGTACATTGTGGTTAATAACAGTGCACATATATTTGGGAATACACAGGATTGGTCAGTTTTATATGAGACAGAATTTCGGTAATTTACAATAAACTTTTTTTTTAAACACTAATTATCAGTATTGAAAGCGAATCGTGAGATTCTATTGCCAAGTTATTTTTATTTTTAAAAAAGATAAAACACGTGTCTTTCTTGAGTGTCGCACTTTCAAATAACATGTGAACAGTTATAAATTCTAGTTTAAAAAATACTTGTGATGCAATTATATAAAAATATATATGTATCACTGAGAGAACTTTAGACTACACGAAATTTTGTGTTTCTTTAGTTTGAGAGCCCTTTCCCTCAACAGAAATCAACCCTTGTACTAAACCAGCGCTTTCATTGGCTATCTAAAACCGGAAATTGTTGCCTTAACATCGTCACCAACTGTCCGCATGAATAAATGGTGATGATGATCTCCGTAATAGCCCGGCCAAAGAGAAGCGTCGGCCAGTTCCCCGGGTCTTACCATCTTGATTGAGACATGATGGCGGGCGTACAAACAATCAATCAAATACAAGGGAAATAAATCTGAGGGGACGTTGATTTTTTTAAAAGAAAGAGTACGTTCCCCCTCCCCAGGAGAGTCCAGGATATAAAGTTGGACAAGTCAGGGTCTGATTTGTTGCCTTCCTGCTCCCTATTTGGCCTAAGCTTACTTCAACATCAAAACGTGGTCGCCATTCATCAAGATTTGTGCTCATTTCACGTGGCTTTGTCTCCCCTTGGCTCCCCACAGAAGAGGTGAATGTTCGGTTCATTAGCAGCCGACTTCATGAACTATCAGAAGGGTCAAAGTCTGTAGAAGTTCTATTCTTTCTTTAAACTTTACTTTTTTTCCCCCGGAAATCATACGAATATTGATTTTTAACTTTCGCTGGTTGCTGTCTCGTTGGCAGCTCGACTGTCACAGAGTCAGACTTGTGGAGCAGGCGAGTTTTCAAAGTGCTCGCTATGGGTCAGACTTGTGTAGCAGGCAAGATTTTACGGTGCCCCGCTCTATGGGTCACTCTTGTGGAGCAGGCAAGTTTTTACTGTGCACCGCTCAACCAGCGCGCTGTAACGAGTCGAATGACGCCATCAACCGGAACTCAAGAGGATATTAATGGTACATCTGACCTTTTCGAGAAGCCAATTATTTAAAACACTGTGTCCATGAGATGACTGGGATGGGTGACATGCTCTTGCGCTTGCGTTGGTTTTTATAAAAATCGCTTGCAAACTTCAGTTGCTAACCAAAACTAAGACCTTGTTCTTTATAAGATGAATTATAAGAACAAGGTATGCTGAAATTGAATTAATCGACAGGACAAAAGATTTGGACGTTACGGCTTAGAGCCTTCATTGGCAAGCAAGACAAAAAGAAGTATGACAAGTAACATAGATACGTAAAAAAAACTTTAGAGATTTTCTTTTGTTGCCGGAAGTAGTATTATAAAAGAAGCAACTCAACTCCCGTGGCCTAACTCCGGTACACTATCTTCCGTACCTTAACTCCCGTGGCCCAACTCCAGTACACTATTTTCTCAACTCCCGTTCAATATCCTCTGGACGCTAACTCCCGCCATCTAATTCCCGCCTCTAACTCCCGTCCCCTAACTCTCGCCCCCTAACTCTACAGAGTGAAAAGTCAACGAGTTAAAATAATTTTCAATGATTCAAAGACGGATTTTAAATAATGAATATACACTCGATTATCGAGCCTTACATTTGACTCCAATCATCCTTCCTTGAAAGAAAGGAGGAGAAAAAAAAAGGGGGGGGGAGAGAGAGAGAGAGAGAGAGAATGAAATGTACAGCTACTTTTCCCCATCGCCCCCCTCCCCCAGCCCCCCCCCCATCCCCCATCCCCCTCCCCCAGTCCCCGTCCCCCCAGTCCCCCGTCCCCCCAGTTCCCCCGTCCCCCCAGTCCCCCCGTCCCCATCGCCCCCCCAGTCCTCCCGTCCCCATCGCAGCCCCGGTCCCCCCAGTCCCCCGTCCCCCCCCAGCCCCCCATCCCCCCAGTCCCTCGTCCCCCCAGTCCCCCGTCCCCCCAAGTCCCCCGTCCCACCGTCCCCCAGTCCCCCGTCCCCATCGCCCCCCGTCTCCCCCCAGTCCCCCCGTCCCCCCAGTCCCCGACACCCGTCAGATTTCAGGTCTCGTTATTTCGACATTCCGGCTCTTTGGGGCGCTAGAATCTTTTTAGTTTTGTAAAAAGTTGGGTTTTTTTAATTCTCCAATTAGCCCCCTTTTTTTTTACCTTCTTTTTTTATCTCCCTTTTTTACCTCCCCTTCGGCTTCTGCTCTTCAGTTTTTCAACGTTTTTTTGTTTTTTTTTCCGTTTTTCTCGCCATCTCTAAATGTTTTTGATTGGTCCCTGTTACCAAAAGCAGTCTCCCGACGTGACAGCGATGGACTAGGCTCTGTTAAATGATGAATGACCGCAAACACAGAGAAACGCTGATGACTTAGACCAGAGGGGTTTGGGGTCACTTGGGTCGGTTTACTGGGTTGGAGTTATTGGGGTCGGTTTAACGCGGCCCGTCCTCCGCATCAAGCACACTCATACGCACCCTCACCAATACACAATCACGCATAGACCCAATCACGCTTAGACATAATCACGCAAGGACGCAATCACACATAGACCATCGCACAGACGCAATCACAAATAGACCATCGCATTGACGCAACCACACATATGTCAACGCACGGACGCACCAACTCACAGACCATCGCATGGATGCACCCACACACAGACCATCGTATGGACACAACTACACACAGACCATCGCATTGACGCAACGACACACGTGCAGAATCATGCATAGAAATGATCGCGCATAGACTGATACGCGTACAGAACAAATTTAGAAAGGTTTATAATCCGAGCAGTTAAAAGGTCCTTTGGAATCGATGCCATTGTTCGAATGCTGCACCATTTGTAATTATTGACGAGCTTGCAAAACAATAACTTAAGGTATCTGCCTCAGCTCTGGTATCTAAGTGTGATCACTTACCTGTGCAATTTTGTTTTACTATTTCCATTTGGAAATCTTTCTGATCGCTATACACCTTTAAAAGTCATATTTCTATCCGTTATAACTTTCATCACTTACCTTGGTTTGATCCTTTAGGATCTTGTATAGAGTATCAGTTGTTCAGGCGTTGTGACATTTTTATGCATGCTCGGGGCGATTTGAGTGACGAAGGCATCACAGCCTTGTCTTCCCATCACCCATTGAAACATAAAATCTAAAAAGCGTTTCTGTCTAAATTGATTTTCAGTAACTGGTAGAAAAATAGAGAGACTGAAGAGCAATTATAATATTTAGTCTCTAGAGTAGTCATTAATGCTGATTTAATAGATAGTCTTTAGAACTAAATACAGGAAAAGACTTTGAATAGATACCTTTGAAATAGCGCTGTCCCTTTACATGCTCTATCTCACCTTAGGCACGGATGGATTTCTTAACAAAAACTGCCTTGAAGTAGAGTGAAGCCCGTCAAACGGGAAATGCAAAAGGGTTTGTGTTGGACAAAATTGTGATTTTTTTCGCCCTGCGAGTAGCACATGTCATGCCGCGCTAGCGCTAAATAACGTGATGCCAACAGGGTGTGGAGCAGACGTTTCGCTTCCCCAATCAGCCTGCTACCGAGCTGTGTTTCTGTTATCATAACGAGCCAGTGTGGTGTCAGAAGTTTGGCAACGATACTGAGGGTTGTAAATGAACTGTCTGAGGGCTGTGAATGAACCATCCGACGGCTGTGAATGAACTGTCCGAGGGCTCTGAATGAACCATCCGAGGGCTCTGAATGACCCGTCCAATGGCTGTGAATGAACTGTCCGACGGCTGTGATTGAACCGTCCGAGGGCTGTGAATGAACCGTCCGACGGCTGTGATTGAACCGTCCGAGGGCTGTGAATGAACCGTCCGAGGGCTGTGATTGAACCGTCCGAGGGCTGTGAATGAGCCGTCTAAGGGATGTGAATGAACTGTATGAGGGCTGCGAATGAATCGACTAATGGATGTGAATGAACCGTCATTATCTTGTGATAATTTTTACCAACGCTTAGTGAAGCAAGAAAATAACAGCAGGGAAAATACACATGCAAATATGTTTCCTTTTCAGTTCTCATAAGATATCCGTAAAAAAAAATGTAGGCTCCATGTAGAGGCCAAATAAATGCACGAAGAATGTTTCAGCACAATAATATTTCGCTTGGCTTTGTAATTATTCTGTAGTTATTTTGCATACATACATACATTCATACATAAATACATACGTATGTCTTCTTCTTTCAAACAGTAGTGCACGATTGTCAATTTTGGTGAGCCTGTGAATAGCACCATCCCTGCAAATAGAAACACGTTCGGTTCTAATAGATAGTCTTCAGAGCCAATAGATAATCTGTAGATCTAGTAGATAGTATGTAGATCTAGTAGATTGTCTGTTGAACTAATAGATAGTATGTAGATCTATTAGATAGTCTGTAGAGCTAATATGTAGTATGTAGGGCTAATAGAAAATATGTTAATCTATTAGATAGTCTGTAGAGCTAATATGTAGTATGTAGGGCTAATAGATAGTATGTAGGGCTAATTGATAGTAAGTAGGGCTAATAGATAGTATGTAGGGCTAATAGATAGTATGTAGGGCTAATAGCTAGTATGTAGGGCTAATAGATAGTATGTAGGGCTAATTACATCAATAGTTACCAATGTTTGATATAAAATAAGACTAGCCATCTTTTCAGATGTTGTGTGAGTCTTCTCCGTTTAATCAACTTTTGGATTGCCATGTCCCGCTTGTGCAATCTTTTACTGAAATCCGAAGTCTTTAAATAGTTCTGAAATTGAAAGTCAACTTCGCGTAATCACACCGACAGCCGACTAACTGGACTCTAATTGATAACGATTACATCTTGCCATCCGAAGAGACCGACATTTGAAAACATTTATGATTTGGAATGAATCCCAATACCACATTCCTACGTACGTGGGTCTAAAATATTTAAGTGTTTGAAATGTTTACAGCAAACCGAATGCATAATAAAACACAGGTCCACTTGTGCCACAACTGGGAATCTCAACAAAGTTTATACTCGAGAGCTACCAATAAATTATTGAAAGCCTCTAATTGGTGGAAAACGTCAATGGACCAAGTGGTCTCCCCTTGGAGTCTCCCTGGCAACAGTATACTCTCAAACCGTCTGACACAAAAGGGGAAAAATCCTAATAGCCGACGATCATAAACATGCATTTCTTACTTCCCGTATCTGAGAGTTCTACAATTGACTATATGTCTGAGGGAAGCTACCAACATATTTTCATGAAACATTCAGAATGTCTAACAGATTTATATCAAGCTTTTGGAATGTCTTACGGATTTATATCAATCATTCAGAATGTCTAACATATTTATATCAAACATTCAGAACGTCTAACAGATTAATATCAAACATTCAGAATGTCGAACATATTTATATCAAACATTCAGATAGCCTAACAGATTTATATCAAACATTCAGCATGTCTAACAGATGTATATCAAACATTCAAAGTCATCTTGTTAACAATGCGGTCATGTTTTATGTAGTCTAAGTGTTAGAAAAGAAAACGGTACTTTAGATTTAACATCATTTTAATTGCCAAATACAACTAACTTTGAGGTTATTTTTTACAACGATTGTGAATGAAGTAGTTCTAGAATTGGAGACTGAGTAAGACTTTTGAGAACAAAATATTGATATTTTAATTGATGAAAAATGTCATTTTCTTGACATGACTTGTGTAGGATGTCAGAAAACTACTCGTTGATAGTGTTCATTGACATTGGATCATGATTTGGTGCGGGCGGGGGGGGGGGGGGGGGGGGGCATCCATATGAAAAATTCATGGGCACATGATTGGGATAATCCACATTTAGAAGTCATGGACTTATCATTGGGGCCATCCTAAATTAAGAATAGGCTCATGATTGGGGCCATCCACATTAAGAAGTCATGGGCTCATGATTGGGGCCATCCACATTAAGAAGTCATGGTCTCATGATTGGGGCCATCCGGATGAAGAAGTCATGGTCTCATGATTGGGGCCATTCACATGAAGAAGTCATGGTCTCATGATTTGGGCCATCCACATTAAGAAGTCATGGTCTCATGATTGGGGCCATCCACATTAAGAAGTCATGGTCCCATGATTGGGGCCATCCACATTAAGAAGTCATGGTCTCATGATTGGGGCCATCCACATTAAGAAGTCATGGGCTCATGATTGGGGCCATCCACATTAAGAAGTCATGGTCTTATGATTGGGGCCATCCACATGAAGAAGTCATGTGCTCATGATTGGGGCCATCCACATTAAGAAGTCATGGGCTCATGATTGGGGCCATCCACATTAAGAAGTCATTGTCTCATGATTGGGGCCATCCACATTAAGAAGTCATGGTCTCATGATTGGGGCCATCCACATTAAGAAGTCATGGGCTCATGATCGGGGCCATCCACATTAAGAAGTCATTGTCTCATGATTGGGCCCATCCACATTAAGAAGTCATGGTCTCATAATTGGGGCCATCCACATTAAGAATTCATGGGCTCATGATTGGGGCCATCCACATTAAGAAGTCATGGGCTCATGATTGGGGCCATCCACATTAAGAAGTCATGGGCTCATGATTGGGGCCATCCACATTAAGAAGTCATGGGCTCATGATCGGGGCCATCCACATTAAGAAGTCATTGTCTCATGATTGGGCCCATCCACATTAAGAAGTCATGGTCTCATGATTGGGGCCATCCACATTAAGAATTCATGGGCTCATGATTGGGGCCATCCACATTAAGAAGTCATGGGCTCATGATTGGGGCCATCCACATTAAGAAGTCATGGGCTCATGATTGGGGCCGTGCGCATTAAAAAAAGTCCTTTACTCTTGATTGGGGCCGCGCGCATTGAGAATTCCAAGGCTTGTTCGTGGCCATTTCATCGTTTGACCTCCGTATATTCACGGATGTCCAAATCACAAAAGAGAATATTTCACGGCCAAGGTTTCAGACGCGAATCTTTCAATGTTTTTTTTTTAAATATTCTTAACTTGTAAATTCACCGTGTTCCAGTTTTTATTGGCCCGCTGTCCATGTGTTTCAATAATTATAACATTACTGACCATCGTTGTCTATTGACCTTTATTTGTCAGGCTTAAACCTTGATCCCGTCTCGTTAACAACTTCAAATAACGAAAAATTTCAAAAAGAAAGAATGGATTCCAAGAACCTAAAATGGCCCCAATAACCAAATATTGGTCCAAGAACAGAGAATGGGTCACAATAACCAAATATTGTTCCAAGAACAGAGAATGGGTCACAATAACCAAATATTGTTCCAAGAGCAGAGAATTGGCCCCAATAACCAAAGATTGGTCCCAGAACAGAGAATGCGCCCCAGTAACCAAATATTGGTCCAAGAACGGAGAATGGGCATCCGATTACGCTACCGTGGAGTATCGATTCTACACGTTTCTAGCAACCTCGAGCTTTAAGTCTATCGGAGCTATTTTAAGAAGTCTCTGAACTTTTAAAATTTATAATCGACTACTTCATTAGAGATTTTAACTTAAACAAGAAGACGTGATTATAATTTAAAACCGTTTTTTTTTTTAACCTTGTCCTTTTACTTTGAGAACTGCGGTGATTTTGATGTTTGTTTTTTGTTTTGTTTTGTTTTTGATTTAGTTTTTTTTGTGGGGTTGGGCGGGGTTGATCTTAGATGATAACGTAAGAGAATTTGTCTCCTAAGTGATTCCTTAAGTCTTCTATTCTGAGGCGTATTTTGAAAGTGCGCTTATAATTCGCTTACCTGCAAAAACAAGTGTTTCTTAAAACAAAATCATTGGAAATCCGGTTTTTTTTGTTGTTGTTGTTGTTTGATAAAGTGTACAACATACATTACCTTATTTTACTCCCTGGCCAATGGCAGCCGCAGCCGCCCCCGAGTTGCCGCCACTCTCTGTGCACGGTCGCGCGCGCGATGTTTCAGAACGAGACGTATAAATCCCCCCCTTCCTGGTAGTGACGAAGATCTAACTTTTCCGACAGCCTGTCTCACTCCGCGCTCTGTCACTACTTTTTTTTGTTTTCGGTCAGCGCTTGTTCCAGATCTTTGAATCCGGTCAGAATTTATTGAAGTGAAACGACGAGCGAGCAGTCGAAGGAAAAGGGATTTTTAGTCCAAAAAGTTTCCATCTTAGTACAGAGCGGTGATCAAAAAACAGTCTACAACTTTTAAAAGCCAAAGAAGGTGAGTGTTTTTTTTGGTGTAACGTTATTCTTTTTTTTTTTTTTTTTTGTTAGCTATAACTTATTTTCATAAATGTGATTTTATCATTTAACTATGAATTTCCGTTAACTTTTTTTTTTTTTTTTTAAAACAACTCATTTGAGTGTTGTCCCTTCTTGTTGCTATTTGAATTTGGATTTGAACGTTTTCCTTCCGTAGAAATTAAAACAACAGATAAAAGTGCATAATCAACACATTTAACATTGATGCCCCATTATGATTTTTACCTTCATGGCGCATTTGACGATGTTTAAGTTTTTGTTAGGTATCTGAAGTTAACATCTTATTTTCCGTTTTGCCAAAGATGATCTCAAAAATTTGTATTTTTAAGTTTGGTACACTTTGTTATTACATTTTTTTTTTTTTTACATTTTTCCCGCAGAGTTCTGACGAAAGTAATATTTATAAATTATAAGATTCAGTTTCAATAACTTAAGCTTATCTCTTTGAAATAGATGAAAGGGAAATAATTTATGAAGGTTAAGGGGCGAAACTGGAGCTCTAATATTGTTTATGTGTCTATCTGAAAGGTTGGTGTAGCCTTCCGTGTAAACTGAAGGTTCGGAGCAGTGCTGCCACTATACCAACGGTTCTCAACGGCCTTTACGCAGGGGTCACCCACGCCAATCGGAAAACACATAATTCATGAAGTAGCAACGAATATAATTGTATAGTTAGGGGTCAGCAACAGCAAAATACAGAAACTGTATTAAAATGTCGCGGCATTCGGAAGGTTGAGAAGCACTGCCCTAGACGATCTTGAACTTTGACCTTACCATGAAGTGAAGTTTTTATGGTATATAAAGTTAAAGTATCCGACGACATTTATTTAGGTTTTGAATTATTTTTTTTTAAAGACTAGATGGTGCGTAATGTAGCGGTTTGAAACGAACTGTCACGGCCGTTAGCACAATGTCGCGTCTTGGTGCGCAAAGTCGATTCTTAAATAAGCATCGCTGGATAATTTAACGTCAAATTAACTAATTAAAAGCTTTATTAGAGTCCGACCCTTCGTTATAATTGTAAAAGGATTCTGACGTCATCTTCATTGATAATCTTGGCCCTTTCATGTTCAAAGATTACGTTTATATGATTATTTAATGCCTGTAAGAAACTTCAAACGGGATGGGAATGAAATGGTGAGCAGCAATGGACCAAGAAGTTCACGGCACCTGCTCCAAAGAAAAGTTCATTGCGCTGCAGCAGATCGTTGGAAACTTTGCAGACTTTGAGACAGTTACTTCAGACAACCGGAACAGTTACTTCATATAACCGGAGAGTTACTTCAGACAACCGGACAGTTACTTCATATAACCGAACAGTTACTTCCGGCAATCTGACAGTTACTTCAGATAACCGTTTTTTTTCTGTTTTTACATAATGCATCAAATAAAGGTTCAGAAATATATCATAACTTACAGGTGTTTAAATAAAATAGTAAAAGAGAATTCAACTAAATTCTTTCAAAACATTACATTCACATTACTTAAGTCCCATTTTTTTGTCAAAATCAATCTATACTGTGACCTTTTCCTTCTCCGGATTAGCCAAGTGTACTGCACAAATCTGAACAATTTTAAAATGTACCGAAGTCCCGTGGTTAGCCAAGGCAAAATATGGGAATGCTTCCACTTTAAAGGCGAAGAGAAAATTTGAACTTGGTGATCTCAGAAAATGTATTTTGTGACTCAAGTACTTTTTAGCATTAATGTCTTCAAGTTAGTAGTGGCGTTTCGAAAGTCTCTTTGCCTCGCCTGGCGCAAAGCAAAATGTCGCGATTTTTTTATTTCAAAATAAAACATTGTATTCATGGTTTGTGTGCTTTACTTAAAATGTCTTTGTGTTTTTGGATATAAAAATATATTGATTCGTTTGCTTTAGATTAAAATGTCTTGATAATTTTCTTCTAGGAAAAAAACATTTCCGAATTTCATTTTTTCCATTTTATTTTATTTTGTTAACACGATGTAAACGGGGACCTCATGATGGTATAAAGGTAGGGTGCCCACTTCATTCTATAATATGGGGGGCGCGAATACTGATATAAAAAAAGATTGCCCTCAATTTGCTATAAAGTGGGGGTTCCTGCAATATACCTTAACATGGGGATGCCCGCATGTGGAAAAGGGTGAGTCTGTCCTTATCAGAGGCGTAGCTAGGGTGTTTGGCGCCCGGGGACAAGATTCATTTTAAAGTGCCTCCATTTCTTTTTCAAATCTCAAACACATTTTTTTATCAATAAAATAATATCAAAGCACATTTTGGCGCCCCTAACTAGTCTAGCACCCGGGGACATCTGTCCCCACTGCCCCCTTAGGTACGCCTCTGGTCCGCATGATATTATAAGGTAGGAATGCCCGAATTGTGCTCTATGGTGAGGGTGCTAGAATGATGCTCTATGGTGAGGGTGCTAGAATGATGCTCTTTGGTGAGGGTGCTAGAATGATGCTCTATGGTGAGGGTGTTGGCATAATGCTTTAAAAAAATTGTGGGTGGGGAGATTCCTGCATCATGCAGAAAGTGAAGTTCCTCAAATTATACAAACTGTGGGGGTTGCTTACATCATGCAAAAAAGTGGGGGGCACGTATTTTCTTTAGACCGTCTTGCTGTGCACACGGGTGCGTTAATATGGGGCGTTACAAACCGAAATTAGCCGCCTTGGCTAGTCCACTGCGCCATAAGTTATTATATTAAAATTTTTGCAAACACTTAACCCCAAAATCTTAACTTATTTTTTTTTAAACAATTGCCTAGAAACCGCTGATTGCAAACTGTTGCTTCAACATATTACATTATAAAAATACCTTGCACATCACCGGTGACACACTATCGCTAATACCCTTTTCGTAGCACATTTACATTCAAAATTAGCACACCCGTTTGCACATGTATATTTTTATTAAACAAGTGTATAACAAATAAGAGGGCCGACATTGGCTGAATATTTTGGATTATGTTCTTTTGAGTACACATATACACTTGCATGCTATTCGTTTATATACATTTATTTACACATCATAAATCTTACAACCACCATTTATTTACACATCCGTGATCAGAACATTAGCGTACAAACATCCAACACGAAAGTGATCCAGCTTCCATCACATCTGTCGCACTCGAGATGGTGTCCAACATGATCCATGATCCATATTTCGACATCCATTACCTGGACGATGGCTATGAGATACTTCTTTTTTTTTTTAAATTCTACCACGTAGGCAATCATAATACAAAGCTTTCACCTCCTCATTTCCGAGAAAACCATTCTTCCAGGAAACCCACTTATCAAGGTCTGCTGCTGATGTTCACCAAAGTAACGGCCAGACAGAAATTTTGAGCACTTTCCTGAGGTCAGGCGGCGCCTCGTTCTGTTTGTTAAAGATTATAAATAATGATATCTCAATGGGAAATTCTAAATGTAAGGAATATAGGTCCCCCCCCCCTTTTTCATCCCCCCTTGTCTTCCCCTCTCCCTTCCCCCCCCCCCCCCCCCCCAAGAAAAGTGATTTAGGCTGTGTGGATTTTCTGGGTATTTTAAAAGATTTTTTAAAAACTTTTTTTTAAGTAATTGAAGTACTCACTGACGTACCCTGACCTTCCACGTGGGTTTATTGCAATATAACCACAGACGTATCCTGACCTTTCCCAAAGGGTGTTCGTCTAGATACAAGGGTTCGTATCTTTCAATGTGATATGAACCCGTTCGAACTGCTGATTGGTGCAAAATTAAACTTTGTCTAGTTTTAAGACATCGTCTTTCAAAAGGTAACCAGTTTTCTTGAATAGCCAAAGTAAATTCTTGTCCAAATAGTAAACCTAGTTCATGGAACCCACTAATTATTTTCTATTCCAAATAGACGCCTACTTCATTTAAACACTGAAATATCCTTTTCAAATGGGTTGTTAACGATTTTTGTTCACAGAATTACACTACATTTTGTCAAATCATGCTACAAATAAAAACTAGCAAAGTTTCATCAACTTATCCCATTACCGAGAAGTAGCATTCCGTTGTAACAGTGCACATGATATGCCCGAGGTATAATTCCGTTGTGACAGTGCACATGTTATGCCCGAGGCATCATTTCGTTGTGACAGTGCACATGTTATGCCCGAGGCATCATTTCGTTGTGACAGTGCACATGTTATGCCCGAGGTATCATTCCGTTGTGAAAGTGCACATGTTATGCCCGAATTATCATTACTGCACACTGATGAACTATTACAAGCTGATTTACAATCACCGTTTAACCAAACACATCTATCGACATTCACCGTTCAAACAATCACATCTATCGACATTCACCGTTCAACCAATAACATATATCCCTTTGAAATTTCATTCAAAAACACAACTCGTGAACGAAACGAATTTTCAAAACATAAACGAAAAACGTGAACACACAAAAAAATGATAACATTTCCGAAACAATTCATAAAGTTAAGATCATCAAACGTTACCCATCAGTTACCCATCAGTTACCCATCAGTTCTCATCCCACAGACTCCGCAAATACGTAGACGAAATCCCTTTCTAATTCCAGTGACGATCTTCGCAGAGTGACTGCTTCAATCCTCTTATGTACCGCTAAAGTCCGCTTCTTTTCATGACAACAAATGTACGTGATCAGATCTAGCTTCTACTTCCTCGAATCAGTTATTGTGCTGTTTCTCCGTTGGTAAAAGATGGCGACTGTAGCCTTTGTTGTAATGAAAATTAAAACAACAATCACATTTATGTTAACATGACAAAAATGCTTGTAGTAATAAAGTAAGTAAGAATTATTAAGTTAAAAGAAAAAATGCTTGTAGTACTAAAGCAAGTAAGAATGATTAAGTTAAAAGAAAAAATGCTTGCGGTGACTTTTCTAGCTAAGAGCTTTCTAGCTATTTCTAAAAAGTCCCTTAATGAGTCAGATGTCCCTAGTTATATCTAAGGTGTCCCTTACTGGTTCAGATGCCACTAGCTGGCTCTGATGCTCATGGCTGTTTCTGATATCCATGGTTGTTTCTGGTGCCCATAGCTGGTTCTAATGCTCTGAAGCAGGTTCTGATGTCCCGAAGAGATAGTTCTTCGGGATCTAATTCATCAATTTATATAAAAACAGTATCTAGCGATAAACCTCGATCACTTAACGCGTATTTGCATTTCCCGATTCCACCTGTCTGTCAGCCGCCAGCCCCAAGCCTGCATCACGGTCTGGGGAATCACTTTCATAGTCATCCATTTAGGAAATAAATTTGGAGTATTTTAATCTTTTAACGATGAATACTTCACTAATACTCGTGATAGACTAAAAGTGATATTTTATTAAAGTCAGTTCATTGATTCAACGTTAAGGTGACCATTCTTACTGTCATTATCGGAACATTGCTGGTTTTTAGACTTATGTCCTGATTTGTCATGAGCTGAAACTAGCACAGTCTTAGACTACAAATTTTTATTGATTTTTTAAATTGAACAAATTTCGTTTCTTAATTTTCAAATAGAGCGACTCACTGATAGAAGAGCTCTCCGTGTAAGCACAAATAATTGTCTTTATTTTGGACACCTTTGGTGCAAACCGGTTTTGAATGTCATGGTTTGGAATGTCATGTTTTTAAATGTAAAAATGTTTTGGCAATTAATATTATAATGACCCGGTTTTAAGTGATAAAATTTCATTTTTTTTTTTAAAAATAAATATTTAACGTTCTGCTTCTAAAATTGAATATCTTAGTTTTAAAAGTTAAAATGTCTTCGTTTTTTAATCTTATTATGTCCTGCTTTTATATGTTACAATTTTCTTCTTTTAAATATTAAAATGAGCTTTTTTATATTAAATGTTATGCTTAAAATGTTAAACTGTCTAAGCATCAAATGTTAAACTGTCTAAGCATCAAATGTTAAAGTGTCTAAGCATCAAATGTTAAACTGTCTAAGCATCAAATGTTAAAATGTCTAAGCATCAAATGTTAAACTGTCTCATCATCAAATGTTAAACTGTCTAAGCATCAAATGTTAAACTGTCTAAGCATCAAATGTTAAACTGTCTGAGCATCAAATGTTAAACTGTCTAAGCATCAAATGTTAAACTGTCTAAGCATCAAATGTTAAACTGTCTAAGCATCAAATGTTAAACTGTCTAAGCATCAAATGTTAAACTGTCTAAGCATTAAATGTTAAACTGTCTAAGCATCAAATGTTAAACTGTCTGAGCATCAAATGTTAAACTGTCTAAGCATCAAATGTTAAACTGTCTAAGCATCAAGTGTTAAACTGTCTAAGCATCAAATGTTAAACTGTCTAAGCATCAAATGTTAAACTGTCTAAGCATCAAATGTTAAACTGTCTGAGCATCAAATGTTATACTGCCTGAGCATCAAATGTTAAACTGTCTGAGCATCAAATGTTAAACTGTCTGAGCATCAAATGTTAAACTGTCTAAGCATCAAATGTTAAACTGTCTGAGCATCAAATGTTAAACTGTCTGAGCATCAAGTGTTAAACTGTCTAAGGATCAAGTGTTAAACTGTCTGAGCATCAAATGTTAAACTGTCTAATCATCAAATGTTAAACTGTCTAAGCATCAAATGTTAAACTGTCTAAACATCAAATGTTAAACTGTCTAAGCATCAAATGTTAAACTGTCTAAGCATCAAATGTTAAACTGTCTAAGCATCAAATGTTAAACTGTCTAAGCATCAAATGTTAAACTGTCTGAGCATCAAGTGTTAAACTGTCTAAGCATCAAATGTTAAACTGTCTGAGCATCAAATGTTAAACTGTCTAAGCATTAAATGTTAAAATGTCTAAGCATCAAATTTTAAACTGTCTAAGCATCAAATGTTAAACTGTCTAAGTATCAAATGTTAAACTGTCTAAGCATCAAATGTTAAACTGTCTAAGTATCAAATGTTAAAATGTCTAAGCATCAAATGTTAAACTGTCTAAGCATCAAATGTTAAACTGTCTAAGCATCAAGTGTTAAACTGTCTAAGCATCAAATGTTAAACTGTCTAAGCATCAAATGTTAAACTGTCTAAGCATTAAATGTTAAACTGTCTAAGCATCAAATGTTAAAATGTCATGGTTAGGGTTTTGACCACCTTGCTCTTGTATAATTCGTGATTGGCTTTCAGTCGCAACTCTTACATTTTTCAAACAATAACTCAGTATTTAACGTTCAAAAAATTAAATATTTTTTTTTCTTTCTTTATAATTTTTATTTCTTAATCTTTAAATGTTTGCTGATTTATTTTTTAACACTCCCCCCCCCCCCCCTCTTCCCCCCAGCGCCAATCAGCCCACTTTCCTAACTTACTCAAAGATGAACTGCGCCATGACACTTTTGACAGCACTCCTCGCGACAGTCTTGCTGATGACGTCATCAGTATGGGGGTCCCCTGCGGAGCTGGCTCAGCGAGACGTGAAGCGATCCATCCAACATCAAGTGAGTTGTACTATGACGTATGTTCAAATTTTACTTCTGGTTGTGGGGGCGGGAGGGGGGAGATGTAGTGGTGTGAGTGTGGCATTGGTGCTGTCAGACAGCAGTGTGGTGCCAAATGGTGGTTTTCTGTCTAGCTCTTGAGTGGTTTGTTTGTCTATTTCAATGTTGGGTTGCCTATCAATCTCAAGAGTAGTTTGCTTAAGGTTTATCCTGTACAAGAGCCTTTAGGATCCAGAGTTTAGAACAGAGCTTCTTAACCTTTCCGCAGCCCCGCCCACATCTAGATTTCCATACATTTCCCACACTTCATGTCCAATTCAAGACATATTACCAGCACCAAGAGCAAAAATTGCAAAATAAAATTACAAATAAGCCGTATTTTCTTGGTTTTCCCACTCCCCCAAATATTGCCTCTAGTAACCCAGGAATTTCGTGCACCCTTTTTTAAAACCCTGGGTATATCGAATTTCTGCAGACCCACTCCTCCATCTCCCATTAGATCCACCCCACATCTCCCATTAGACAAACCACACATCTCCCATTAGACCCACCCCACATCTCCCATTACACCCACCCAATATCTCCCAGTAGACCCACCCCACAACTCCCATTAGACCGACCCCACATATCCCATTAGACCCACCCAACATCTCACATCAGACCCACCAAACATCTTCCATAAGACCCACCGCACATATCCCATTAGACCCACCCCACACATCCAATTAGACCCAACCCAACATTTCTAATTAGATCCACCCCACATCTCCCATTGGACCCACCCCACATCTCCCATTAAAACCACCCAACATCTCCCCTAGACCCGCTATCACTTCTCTTAAACCTACCCATTTCATCTCACACATATCCCTCTATCTCGCCTCACACCCTCAATCTCCCTGAGACCAACCCCTCTATCTCCCTCAGACCAACCCCTCCATCTCCCTCAGACCAACCCATCCATCTCCCCTCAGACCCACCCCCTCAATCTCCCCTCAGACCCGCCCCTCAATCTCCCCTCAGACCCACCCCTCAATCTCCCCTCAGAACCCCCCTCAGTCTCCCCTCAGACCCACCCCTCAATCTCCCCTCAGACCCACCCCTCAGACCCGCCCCTCCACATCCGATGCACTTTGCGTATCAAAGCTAATATGTCGCACCGTTATAAGGATCTCGGAAGGGATGTGACAAGCTGATCGCTGAGGAACACATCTTCGAGCTCCATGAGCCCCCACTTAGACACGCCGCTGATTCATGGCCCCTCGTTATTGTTCTGGTGAGGGAGCTCCGGGCATTAAGTGGCGCGAAGACGCGCGTGCTGGTTGTCACACGTGGTCATTATCCTAACATTATTCCTCCCATAAATTTCACCTCTCTATTTGCCCAAATGAAAATTAGAAAGTTGCGAAGACTTGGATTTATTTAATTTTATAACAAAATGTTGTTGTTTTTTTTGTTGTTGTTGTTTTTTTGTGTTTTTGTTTAGAAGCTTAGATTGACAGTAGGGGGCTTCCATGCACAGCCAATTAAGTTGTTGAGTTTCTAAATAAGTATTATGAATGTCGACATTTACAGGGATATGGTCAGATGCAACCTAGGCTCTAAATCAACAAGCATTTGACCAACATACATTAGACAAAAATGCATTAAACGACATGCATTATTAGACCAACAGGCATTAGACCAACATGCTTAAGACAACAGGCATACGACCAATATGCATTAGACAACATGCATTAGACCGCGACGCATTAGACCAGCATGCACAAGACAATAGGCATAAGACCAATATGCATTAGACCAACAGGCATTAGACCAATATGCAGTAGACCAATAGGCATTCGACCAAAACGCATTAGGCCAACAGGCCATTTTTGCCGACGCAAAATATCATTTTAAAACATAAGTCTCATTAGTTATTTTAAATTAGCGAAGTCGAAGAGGATCTAAAATGTCGTAATGCACAGGAGTGCGGTCAAACGACACCGAGTACTGTTACAACAACGCACAAGCTTCTAGTTGACCCCATTGTGCGGTGTGCATGTGGAGGCTTTGACAAGTAGCGAGTATTCTATAGTTGACGGCACAGAATAGGGCGGTGAGGGACTCTCCACCCATCCATCCCTGTGGCGCTGCAAACGTTTAGGATTTTGGCCTGCCTCGCCACTCGGACACCAACTGGTAATTTTTCTTTTCCATGCTCTGATTATCAGCTGCTGTAGATCTTTTTTCCACACCATTCATCCATCTAAGCATAGGTCTGCCTTTGAGCCGTTTTCCTACGGGATTTTGGTGATGCTCCATATTAAATCCTCTGTCATTTGGCATTCTCTCTAAGTGTCCTGCCCAGCGTAGCTTACGTATTTTTATTTCTGCTACCACCATGAGATCTTGATATAGAATGTACGTCAATGGTTAGTTCGTATTCTCCATTCATTTTCTTCCTTTGTTGGTTCGTATTCTCCATCCATTTTCATCCTCTGTTGGCTCGTAATCTCCATCCAAATTCATCCTTTGTTGGTTCGTATTCTCCATCCATTTTCATCCTTTGTTGGCCCGTAATCTCCATCCATTTTCATCCTTTGTTGGCTCGTAATCTCCATCCATATTCATCCCTTGTTGGTTCGTATTCTCCATCCATATTCATCCTTTGTTGGTTCGTATTCTCCATCCATATTCATCCTTTGTTGGTTCGTATTCTCCATCCATATTCATCCTTTGTTGGTTCGTATTCTCCATCCATATTCATCCTTTGTTGGTTCGTATTCTCCATCCATATTCATCCTTTGTTGGTTCGTATTCTCCATCCATATTCATCCTTTGTTGGTTCGTATTCTCCATCCATATTCATCCTTTGTTGGTTCGTATTCTCCATCCATATTCATCCTTTGTTGGTTCGTATTATCCATCCATATTCATCCTTTGTTGGTTCGTATTCTCCATCCATATTCATCCTTTGTTGGTTCGTATTATCCATCCATATTCATCCTTTGTTGGTTCGTATTCTCCATCCATATTCATCCTTTGTTGGTTCGTATTCTCCATCCATATTCATCCTTTGTTGGTTCGTATTCTCCATCCATATTCATCCTTTGTTGGTTCGTATATTTTATGGAACACTTTTCTCTCACGTGTGTTTATTAGGTTTTCTGCTGTTTTTGTTAGGGTCCAAGATTCACTTGCGTGTGTTACTGAAACGTCTGATTACAATTTCATATATAGATTTATTTGTTTTTATGTTAATTTCGAGTATTTTGTGACAACTGAAGTAAAACCTGTTTCCGGCCGGTATTCTTCCTTTTATTTATTTCAGCAATTCCATTTTCGTTCATTTATTAAGGATCTCGGGTATTTTGATTTCATTTAAATTTTTCAAAAGTGTGGTTTGTAATTGTAAAAGTGTATGACCGTAACAAGTCCAAATTGAACTTTATTTGACCACATTGGGTATTGAGTGTGTGTGGGGGGAGGCTTGACCACGCCCTTCTCACTTAATGCTTAAATCATCCATGGATATTGTGTCTCAAAAAGTCTACTGACCTATCGACAAGCTGTGACTTTTCAAAACACCTTGCCACTTCCGCCCACCTTCACCCAAAGATTGAGAAATATCAATTCATTTATTCTGCTTTGGCAAAGAAAAAAAATAGCTTCTCTGTGTTATTTAAATACATTCACTTTAAATACATTCACATCTCCAGCACAACTGCAAATACACTTTTTTCCATTTGGGCATGCGCAGTTTATTCTAAAAATATTCTTTCGTTTCTTTTTTTTTTTTTTAAACCCCATTTATCTGATTCCAAATTTAAACTTTCCTTAGAACAAACAATAAACGCTCATCGCCTTTTAATCTCTGAGCCCAAATGCTTTAAACCACAAACTGCCTTAAAGCACACGAAGTGATTATTTGATTGTCTCAACATTTCGTCGCATTATAGAAGATAATTTCCCTTTCTTTCCTGTCGTCCACTTTCGTCAAAACCTTGCAGGGGCAGCCGAAACAAAACACCATTTGAGTTTATTGGATCAGATTGATCTACTTCAGACACGCGAGCCCCTCTGCGATTGTTCGGTCGGTGTCCGTTGATTGGCTTGTTCTGCCTCAATCTGGAGGCATTGCTCATTATATTGATTCTATCCGTGATTGGTTGATTTGGTGTCTTAAAAGCCCTCGTCAGATCCACATGAATCTTTCGCTCACTCGTACAATTAATTAGCACAATAGATATATCGCGTGAGGGAGATGGGTCCGACCGTTCAAAGATGAAGAGATAATGAAAAATCGACAATAAATAGACATTGGCGGCGCCATTTTTACCGAGAGCATGCTAGTAGGGCTGAATTCAAGCTAGGATGTCAATAGGTTCTATAATTGTAAAAATATTTTGAAGCTTAAATCAAGCTAAGATTATACGTTTAGACCAGGGGTGGGAAAACTACCACCCGGCAACTAATATTATGCAGCCCTCGAAGGCATTTAGAAATTTAAAAAATTACTTCGCTTTTCAGTTATTTTGTTGAATTTTAGAGGAGTTCATGTACCGTTATGATTGCTTTAACATTTTTTGAACAATTTTCTTTCTAATTTTCTATTTTTTAAACATTCCTTGACTTTTGTCATGTAATTCTCAAATGCGAATTTACCGATTTTAATATAGAGAAATGTTTATCGACATGTACAAATTGGACATACTATACATGTGGCTCCCCAAATAGCTTTATATTTGTCAAGGTGGCCCTCCGCAAAAAAAGTTTGCCCACCCCTGGTTTAGACGATTTGAGACATGTTGATGTGGCTGGACAGGTTATCTGTTGCCCCTTGCCAGTCTGCGATCATATAATCAGAGAAAACTTTTTTTTAAAAACCAATTCAAAAGACGCTATGTTATTGAAGTTCAAAAACTTGTTGTTTTTTTCAAAAGGCCAACTTCAACTCTTCAGTGAAAGATGGCGTTAGGGTAGGCTTAGGGTTAGTAGGGTTGGGGTTATAGTTAGGGTTAGGGTAGGCTTAGGGTTAGTAGGGTTGCGCTTAGGATTAGGGTAGGCTTAGGGTTAGTGGGGTTGCGGTTATTGTTAGGGTTAGGGTAGGCTTAGGGTTAGTAGGGTTGGGTTAGGGTAGGCTTAGTGTTAGTAGGGTTGGGTTAGGGTTAAGGTTAGGGTTATGATAGGCTTATGGTTAGTAGGGTTGTGGTTAGAGCTAGCGTTAGGGTAGGCTTGGGGTTAGTAAGGTAAGGGTTGGAGTGAGCTGCATTACCCACAGGATTTCCCCCCTCCCCATTTTTTTAGTGACTCTATTGCCAGATGTCAATGTCATATTGGTAGCCCTGTCAGATGACAATGTCAGATGGGTGTTGTTAATCTGCAGGCATTTGTCTTTCGCCACACCGTTCAATCGAGCTCATTCTGACACATTTTTTTTTAAAACACCCCAAAAGATATATAAATCCGGCAAGGGGCGTGCAACTCGGCGAATTTCCAATCACGCTAGTTGTCTGCTTGTAATTTCCTCCCTTGTCACACCATCGTCATGTGCACTCTTGTTGCAGGGCGTCAGCCAGTGTACAACACTGACATATGGCCACACGCCCCATTCATTTGTGTGTGTGTGTGTGTGTGTGTGTGTGTGTGTGTGTGTCCGCCAACACTTACTTCAAAAAATATGTAGACGCTATCTGTGATAATGTGGTCAAATCAATGTTTTATTTACACACACATTGTCGAAAACAATATTATTACAGCACAAATTGGGTGGGGTTATGGGTGGAGGTATGGGTGGAGGTATGGGTGGGTTGTGGGTGGGGCGTGGGTGGGGTGGGGTGTTTGCTTTAACCTGTTACAAACGGTCCAACAAAAATAGAACAGTGTCGTGAAAGTTCAGAGGTTAAAACTGAATGGCGTGAGATGCGATATTACGTCTCAGTTGACCCCCTGGCCTCGATGGTGCTGCCCCTTAAACATTCTCAACAAACTGAATGGCATGAGATGTGATATTACGTCTCAGTTGATCCCCTGGCCTCGATGGTGCTGCCCCTTAAACATTCTCAACAAACTGAATGGCATGAGATGTCATATTACGTCTCAGTTGACCCCCTGGCCTCGATGGTGCTGCCCCTTAAACATTCTCAACAAACTGAATGGCATGAGATGCGATATTACGTCTCAGTTGACCCCCTGGCCTCGATGGTGCTGCCCCTTAAACATTCTCAACAAACTGAATGGCATGAGATGCGATATTACGTCTCAGTTGACCCCCTGGCCTCGATGGTGCTGCCCCTTAAACATTCTCAACAAACTGAATGGCATGAGATGTGATATTACGTCTCAGTTGATCCCCTGGCCTCGGTGGTGCTGCCCCTTAAACATTCTCAACAAACTGAATGGCATGAGATGCGATATTACGTCTCAGTTGATCCCCTGGCCTCGATGGTGCTGCCCCTTAAACATTCTCAACAAACTGAATGGCGTGAGATGCGATATTACGTCTCAGTTGATCCCATGGCCTCGATGGTGCTGCCCCTTAAACATTCTCAACAAACTGAATGGCATGAGATGCGATATTACATCTCAGTTGACCCCCTGGCCTCGATGGTGCTGCCCCTTAAACATTCTCAACAAACTGAATGGCATGAGATGCGATATTACGTCTCAGTTGACACCCTGGCCTCGATGGTGCTGCCCCTTAAACATTCTCAACAAACTGAATGGCATGAGATGCGATATTACGTCTCAGTTGACCCCCTGGCGTCGATGGTGCTGCCCCTTAAACATTCTCAACAAACTGAATGGCATGAGATGTCATATTACGTCTCAGTTGATCCCCTGGCCTCGATGGTGCTGCCCCTTAAACATTCTCAACAAACTGAATGGCATGAGATGCGATATTACGTCTCAGTTGATCCCCTGGCCTCGATGGTGCTGCCCCTTAAACATTCTCAACAAACTGAATGGCATGAGATGTCATATTACGTCTCAGTTGATCCCCTGGCCTCGATGGTGCTGCCCCTTAAACATTCTCAACAAACTGAATGTCATGAGATGCGATATTACGTCTCAGTTGATCCCCTGGCCTCGATGGTGCTGCCCCTTAAACATTCTCAACAAACTGAATGGCATGAGATGTGATATTACGTCTCAGTTGATCCCCTGGCCTCGGTGGTGCTGCCCCTTAAACATTCTCAACAAACTGAATGGCATGAGATGCGATATTACGTCTCAGTTGATCCCCTGGCCTCGATGGTGCTGCCCCTTAAACATTCTCAACAAACTGAATGGCATGAGATGTCATATTACGTCTCAGTTGATCCCCTGGCCTCGATGGTGCTGCCCCTTAAACATTCTCAACAAACTGAATGGCATGAGATGTGATATTACGTCTCAGTTGATCCCCTGGCCTCGATGGTGCTGCCCCTTAAACATTCTCAACAAACTGAATGGCATGAGATGCGATATTACGTCTCAGTTGATCCCCTGGCCTCGATGGTGCTGCCCCTTAAACATTCTCAACAAACTGAATGGCATGAGATGTGATATTACGTCTCAGTTGATCCCCTGGCCTCGATGGTGCTGCCCCTTAAACATTCTCAACAAACTGAATGGCATGAGATGTCATATTACGTCTCAGTTGATCCCCTGGCCTCGATGGTGCTGCCCCTTAAACATTCTCAACAAACTGAATGGCATGAGATGCGATATTACGTCTCAGTTGATCCCCTGGCCTCGATGGTGCTGCCCCTTAAACATTCTCAACAAACTGAATGGCATGAGATGCGATATTACGTCTCAGTTGATCCCCTGGCCCCGATGGTGCTGCCCCTTAAACATTCTCAACAAACTGAATGGCATGAGATGCGATATTACGTCTCAGTTGACCCCCTGACCTCGATGGTGCTGCCCCTTAAACATTCTCAACAAACTGAATGGCATGAGATGCGATATTACGTCTCAGTTGACACCCTGGCCTCGATGGTGCTGCCCCTTAAACATTCTCAACAAACTGAATGGCATGAGATGCGATATTACGTCTCAGTTGATCCCCTGGCCTCGATGGTGCTGCCCCTTAAACATTCTCAACAAACTGAATGGCATGAGATGCGATATTACGTCTCAGTTGATCCCCTGGCCTCGATGGTGCTGCCCCTTAAACATTCTCAACAAACTGAATGGCATGAGATGTGATATTACGTCTCAGTTGATCCCCTGGCCTCGATGGTGCTGCCCCTTAAACATTCTCAACAAACTGAATGGCATGAGGTGTCATATTACGTCTCAGTTGATCCCCTGGCCTCGATGGTGCTGCCCCTTAAACATTCTCAACAAACTGAATGGCATGAGATGCGATATTACGTCTCAGTTGATCCCCTGGCCTCGATGGTGCTGCCCCTTAAACATTCTCAACAAACTGAATGGCATGAGATGCGATATTACGTCTCAGTTGATCCCCTGGCCTCGATGGTGCTGCCCCTTAAACATTCTCAACAAACTGAATGTTCTTGGTCTCGGAATGATGAGAAAGTCGATTATGGTAAAAAAAAAAATACCCCCCCCCCCACACACACACACACACACAAACACACACACACACAAAATTAATGCAATGGCTTTTTGGATTATTAAGATTAATCGTTGTTAGGAATCACTTTCTACACACCGCTGCGCCATTTTTAATTACGCTCTGTTATAACGGAAGTATTTTCTTCATACGACGCTGCCTTTATTTTCTTTGCTTACGATTCTATAGCTCCCAACATCTTTGGGAAATCGAGGACCGAAGCCAAAGCATTTGCTACGGATGAATGAAAGGACTTTTTACATTAAGCGTTTTTAACTGACATCAGGTCTGCAGCATGCGAACAGCTAAAACCTCTAGCATCTGAATTGGCCTTGTTTGATCACGGCCAATACTCGGTGTCTTAATCGTAATCAACAGTCGGTGTGTTAATCTTAACCAGTAGTCGGTGTCTTAATCTTAATCAATAGTCGGTGTCTGAATCTTAACCAATAGTCGGCGTTTTAATCTTAACCAAATCTCGGTGTCTTAGTCTTTACCAAAAATTGACGTCTATTTTTTAACCAAGAATCCCTGCCGTTATTCGCAACCAAGAATCACTGTCTTTAATCACAACCATTAATCACTGTGGTTAATCACAACCAAGAATTACTGTGGTTATTCACAACCAAGAATCACTGTCGTTAATCACTAATAATAGCTACGCCACTAGGCAGTGTATCTATCGATACCAAAAATCGGCGATCATTTTCATTTTTGAAGCAAGGTCAAAATTGAGGGCGCCGATGAATCTTGATCGTTGCAGGAGTCTGGTCAGCCCCAGAAAATATTTGATTATTTCAAAATTAAGAGTTGTATTTATTAGTATACTTGAATTCATGTCACATGCTTATAATCAACCCCATTCCCTACCCTTGATGAGCGCGAAGGAAAGAGGTGCAGAAATTTAGGGTGCTACAGACAATCGGGCAAACTTAAAATGCCGGGGTGAATTATTTCGGCGCATCCTTGAATTCGTTGTTTCTTTCAGACAATTTTGAGGCTCCATTTCAAAATTTCTTTTGGGGAGTGCCAAAATTAGCCATAATAATGATCAAAGACATCTTAAATTCCGCACCAGTGGGGCGTAAACTAAATTCTTTCTAGTTATTCTCGCCCCTTCAATCTTTCTAGTCCTCAGAATATGTTGATCAATTCGAAATACAAGAATGAATTTCATCACATATATGAGTTTAGTTTTGCAACACTCTACATTTAATTGGAGGGCAACGGAAGATATCCCAGTTAAAAAATGTAGGTGTTACTTAACGATCGTGTGCTCCCAGCAACCGCTAAGATGCAGAGTGCCTCGGATATTTAGAGGGTTTAAAGATGTGATGAGGATATTTCTATTAATTAACATCTTTCAATGCAGTTTAAGTGGGGGGGGGGGGCGGGGCAAAACGGAGAAGGGCTTGACCTGCTTGTTAGCATATTTTATATTATTATATTAAATATATTATACTACTAAAAAAAAAAACATGGCTTGTAATTTTTATTTGCATTATTTTTGGAGAAAGCTAGTAAATTATTAAATACATTTTCGGTACAAAATAAAATATTTTTTTAAAGGGTCTCTTCACTAAAAAGCACTCCAAACATTATTTTATATGCTGAATGCAAATGGACAAAAATCCAAACAACTTATTTATAATCATTCGACTACCTTTTCAAAATATTTACAAATTTTACCATAGTCAAAAATAGAAATAAAAAACTGTCAATTATAAAGGTTTATAAATTAAATGGGTTTTGAAAACTGGTCATTTTTTAAAATAGTATATAAACGACATAACTATTATAAGAAGACGTGAGTTGTTTACAAAAGACATTATATATTTATTAATCTGTGATTTCATCGAAGTTAAATCGTATTCAAATAAAGTATATATTTCCCAATATTCATTTGGTTGAAATATTTATTTGTAATTTCCAAATAGTATAACTTTTTTTCAGATAAATTACGATATGCCTCTTAGAAATACTTTAAAACACTTTTTTTAAATCTTTAAACTTGAAAAGTTGCAAAAAATAAATGAATAAAAATACCGCTATATGCGAACTACGAGAAGTAAGACATCGATTTATAATCTGGAGCGGCCAGTACGATATTTATAATCGAATATTATACGCCTTTAACAAGAATAGCCTTAAATAATATATACAGATCATCAAATATATCTAGCGTAGCGATATTTCATATATTCCACTAATTGCAAACGGCGCCAGATTTTAATATTATTAAAACTTTTTTTTTTTAAAAAGATAATTGAGTCGTTTTTTAATTTAAAAAATATTTCATCTTTTTATTGTTGTACACATTTTTGCTCCGGGGGGGAGGCGCTTGACTTTCCCCGGCAGGTGTGGGCCCCGTTGTGTGTGTGTGTGTGTGTTTGCCAAAGGCCTTTTAGGTAGATAGGCAATAAGGAGATTTTTTGGTGGGCAGTAATGGATGTAAGAGTGGAAAGATGCAGTATTTGACGAATGGAAGGGCCACCAACTACATGTAAGTTAATTGTGTAACAACTCCAGCCCCCTGTACGGCTCAGTTAACCTATTCTAGCTGAAAGGCTATTAACAGAAATCTTAATTCCCAACCCACGTTTAAATTAGCTCATCATTTTTTTTTTAACGAAAGGACAACTCAATTACTTGCAAATTTTCTTTCAGGAAATTATAATTATAATCATCACGCTTATGTTTCCATTAAATGCTTCTTCGTGCACTATAAGCTTCCAATACAGCCTCGTTTTAAATTGGTCTGGATGTGAGACACGCGCGCTCTCTACGATTCAAACAGCGTCCAATGGCTTTCAACAAACATTCTTCAAAGGCCAAGACTGAATTAAGTCCACGACAAATCTATTGACATGTTCTGATGTGCTTTAACTTTTCTTCTCCCCCCCCCCCACCCCCTTCCTTAAATCCACCCCTTTTCTTTTCCCCGCCATTTTTTTTTTCCTCAACGTATTTATTTTCTCATCGGTAGCTGAATTGGGACTAAAACACCCGACTAATGAACTAATGGGATTTTAAAATGCATCCAAGGCGACGCTCAGTTTTTTTTACTGGGTGGTGCAGCTCACTGCTTAAATGCCGGTTTGTTTACCGCGCGGGGTGTTCAAACGAATTAAAAGGGGCGCGTGCTTTTACAGGGGCAATCATTTATCTTTAGTGTTATATTACAAGGCTGTGTTCGTCTTTTGTCTTTGTTGTGTTGTTAAACAGATTGAAACACGTGACTGGCACAAAGTTGAATAAACAATTTATTATCACCGTTCAAATATTCACGTTTTAGTTTTATTATTATTTTTTTTTTTTTGAAATTGTAAAAATGTTTCCATTTAAAAATTGATTTGCTATTGAAAAAAATTCGATGAAAGTTGAAAAGGTTTCAGATTTAAAATCTTCGCATGTCATTTATTTGTTCACGGGCGATTCACCGGCTTTCTTAAACCATTGTTAAACTGTTGTTAAACTATTGTTAAGTCGTTGTTAGACTGTAGTTAAGTCGTTTTGTTAAACAGTTGTTAAACTGTTGTTAAACCGTTGTTAAACTGTTGTTAAACTGTTGTTAAAATGTTGTTAAAATGTTGTTAAACTGTGGTTAAGTCGTTGTTAGACTGTTGTTAAACCGTTGTTAAACTGTTGTTAAACTTTGTTAAACCTTGTTAAACTGTTGTTAAACTGTTGTTAAACTGTTGTTAAACTGTTGTTAAACTGTTGTTAAACCGTTGTTAAACTGTTGTTAAACTATTGTTAAACTGTTGTTAAACCGTTGTTAAATCTTTGTTAAACTGTGTTTAAACTGTTGTTAAACCGTTCTTAAACTGTTGTTAAACCGTTGTTAAACTGTTGTAAAACTGTTGTTAAACCGTTCTTAAACTGTTGTTAAACTGTTGTTAAACTGTTGTTAAACTGTTGTTAAACCGTTGTTAAACCGTTGTTAAACCAAAACCAAAATTATTAAAATAAAGATTAAACTTAGGCCGAAAAAAAAAGGGGGGGGGGGGGGGTTCAAACAATTTATTTTCGCATGGTTTCTTTGGCTCAAACTTTTATTAGAAAATTAACCTTACGGCCTCCTGTGGGTAAACAATAATATTTTTTAAAAAAAAGGGAAAGAAATGAATCGAAGTGGAAATTAATTTGTTTAATTTGTTTCGTATCATTTTTGCCATCATTTCCGTATTTCATTTGTGTTTCAATATCCCGCCCCTGGCTCCCTAAAGACGAGGCTGGCTGCTGCCCTGACCCTGTGACGCTAGTAGCCAAATCATGCAATGCTTTTGTTGCTGCTGTGACACTAGTAGCCAAATCATGCAATGCTTTTGTTGCTGCCCTGACCCTGTGACACTAGTAGCCAAATCAAGCAATGCTTTTGTTGCTGCCCTGACCCTGTGACACTAGTAGCCAAATCAAGCAATGCTTTTGTTGCTGCCCTGACCCTGTGACACTAGTAGCCAAATCAAGCAATGCTTTTGTTGCTGCCCTGACCCTGTGACACTAGTAGCCAAATCAAGCAACGCTTCTGTTAAATACAGCTAATAGATATGTTTGCTTCATTTCAAAATTATGATTGATTTGATCTGTATGACTTTTTTTTCTTCTGCCTGGCAAGAACGTTAAAAGAAATAAGAAGAGATTGCCAACGGCAAACATTTTTTAACCTTTATTTCTTTTGCCTTTTATTTTATTGTAGTGAAATGTCACTGTCAACGATGTTAAAAAAAAAAGGGGGGGGGGGGGGTATTAAAGGTCATCTTCCTACCCACTTGAAAAAAAAAAAATTCTCCAACAATGCCCACGGGAAATCTGGTGGTGCCTAGGTTCGTGGAACCCTGTCAGTATGACAGAAAACCGTTGACTCCCTGAGGTCACGGACACTTTTCTTTCTTTAGTGTTTAACTTCAAACTAAATTCCTCCTGCAGGCAAACCTCTGTCATGACCGATCGCTTATCTATATAGTTAAGTCACGTGATGTATCCCAGTCTTAGGACTTTGAAATAACGACCGTTTACTTAAATGGTATTGCGACCTTATCTCCCTTTGTTTTTTTTTTTTTTGTTTTTTTTTTTTGTTTTTTTAAACGATCCAAATATGTCGTTTGGAGTTAACTCTGTGCAGTCTTATTTTTTATAACTTTAGACTTTTTTTTTTTTAAATCTTTACTTTTATCATTTAAACATCAACTTCAAGCCAAAGATTAAACAACCTTTAAAAACTAAGTTTTTCGTATAAACTAGCGAGAACCCGGCATGCGTTGCACGCCACTCAATGAAAAAAGTGTTTGTGTTTTAATTAAGTTTCAAAGTAATTTTTAAATAGAAAATATTTTTTTTTCCGTCTGCTGTGTACACAAATAAATTAGGCGTTTTTTAGACGCATGAGCAGGCAACATATAGCAGTCCAAAATGTTCATCACTTTGGATTGATGATATAGAAGCACATACGGGATATACTATATAGTTTACCGAATTAAGATAAATTTTTGCAATTATTCAAGGATGATCTGTCTGTCTGTCTCTCTGTCTGTCTCTCTGTCATTCTGTATCTGTATGTCTCTCTATATGTCTGTCTCTCTGTCTGTCTCTCCGCCTGTCTCTCTGTCTCTGCCTGTCTCTATGTCTCTCTGTCTGTCTCTCTTTCTCTCTGTCTGTTTTTCTGCCGTTCTATATGTCTCTCTGTCAGTCTCTGTCTATCTCTCTGTCTCTCTGTCTCTCTGTCATTATGTCTGTCTCTCTGTCTGTCTCTTTGTCTGTCTATATGTCTGTCTCTCTGTCTGTCTCTCTGTCTCTCTTTCTGTCTGTCTCTCTGTCTGTATCTCTGTCTCTCTGTTTGTCTCTCTGACTGTCTCTCTTTCTGTCTCTCTGTCTGTCTGACTGCCTGTCTGTTTGTCTGTCTGTCTGTTTATCTATCTATCAACCTATCTGTTTATCATCTACCTATCTACCTATTTACCATCTACATGCCTGCATGCCTACCTACCTACCTACCTGCCGACCTACCTATCTACCTAACTATCTACCTGTCCAGCTATTATCTACAGACCTGTTTACCCTCAAAATCTTAAAATCGTACAATATCATCACAAAATCATTCAATACATTATCTTAATAGTAAAAATTAAAAATACAGTATACATAATGTATACACCTCAAAATCGTACATTGTACGCCAAAATCGTAAGAGTAAACAGGTCTGTATCTATCTACCCATCTATCTATATATCTATCTCCCTACCTACCTACCTACATATCTATCTACCTACTTACCTACCTACCAACCTACCTACCTATCTTTCTACCTACCTATCTATCCATCCATCCTTTCATCCATCCATCCGTCTATCTATCTTTTATCTACATCTCTATCTATCTATCATCTATCTGTGTATTTGTATGTCTGTCCGTCTGTCTTTCTGTCTATCTCTCTATCTAATAAAATCTCTATTTTTTAAATTAAATTTCCATTGTGTAAAGTGATTGGGTTTTGATATCCATGGGTATAATCAGGGCCGGCCTTAGGCCACTGCAACCTATACGGCCGCAATGGGCCCCGCACTTTCATAGGCCGCCCCGAATTTATTTTCTAATACAAAATCTTAATTTTCACTTATCCTTATTCCTACCCAGACTGGGCCCCGCGCAGTCCGTTTCGCATAGGGCCTCGCAATTGTTAGGGTCGGCCCTGGGTATAATTATGTAAATATATTTATGTTTTGTTAAAGTCATTGATTTTCTTAACTGGTTAACATATGTTCATATGTAAATGAGAATATGGCTTCTTTTTTTTTTACAACTGAAATGTCATTGGATTGAAAGATATTGTCATCCAAGTAAAAATGCATGAACTCAATTTCCTATCACCGATATAAATGTATCGAAGAAGGTTAATTAGTGATCAAATTGATTCCGAGGCTTATCTTGTGCTGCATTGGGCAAAATGAATGTATAGTGTATAGTGGGCTACACAGAGTTTTAAAAAAATCAATAAATCATCCACTTATAAGAAGGGGAATGTACATTATCAGTTATGTTACGCTCTTTTATTAAATCAGAGAACTTTTAGCATTTGCTAAATAGGCAATTCGCACTATGACGTCATTTGCGTGATTATTTAGAACTAATTAATTTTACTTTTATTTCGCTTTATTGACAACGCGATAAAGAACGCACTAACAACAACTGAAGTTTAGGTTTTCCCCGATATATGTGATTACTGTGTATTTCTTTGATCATATTTTTTTTATTTAATTTTTTTTTCATAACTTTTAAACGCATATAAAATGCTTAAGATTGTTCCTTAGTCGTTTCTTTATATGTATTTGTAATTTATAATAATAATACTTATACTTTTGCTAAAATAAAAGCGGAAATATAATATTTTTTGCGCATGTAAAATTTATTCGATTTCCATAAAATAATAGAAAATAACTATGATTGTTTTTAAGAGTCCGAACGTATCAAAATATTTTCGGGTTTTAAGCGTTATGTCCCTATAGCTCATTCTTATATAATATACTTTATAAAAATGATGTATCGAGCAATGGGGGGGGGGGGGGGGGTGTAGGTTCAGAGTTCACCGAGGTTTCATCCAGGTGCTTCACATGATGTCGGCCGAGGTCTGGTCAGCCCAAATATGTGTGTTAGGTATTTGGGGAAAGAACAACTTACACATTTCATACTTCATATTTTCATATTTCTTACTTCATACTCTAATATTTCTTACTCCATACTTACTTATTTCTTACTTCATACTTTAATATTTCTTTATTCATACTTTAATATCCCTTACGTCATACCCTAATATTTCATACTTCATACTTACGGCACTATCTAACAAAGAAGTTGCGATACTATGTAAAAGAGACAATACGATAATATCTAATACAGACAATACGATACTTTCTAAAACAGACAATACGATACTTTCTAAAACAGACAATACGATACTTTCTAAAACAGACAATACGATAGTATCTAATACAGACAATACAATATTTTCTTATACAGACAATACGATATTATCTAACACAGACATGACATTTGATACCAATCCTGCTCTGATATTAACACTATCTTTCTTGTCGATCCGTATATTTAGTTTGCTGGAATCCTCTAAATGATTTCATTGCGTGCACACCAACACAGCGTGTCGCATTTCATTATTTTTTTGTATGCACATAGGGAATATCCATAGCGATTTAATGCGCAATGCGTGCTCGTGTATTCAAGAGCCCACCAGTGGAGCGAGAGGTTATAAGAGCCATCCAGTGGAGCGAGAGGTTTTAAGAGCCATCCAGTGGAGCGAGGGGTTTTAAGAGTCATCCACTGGAGCGAGGGGTTTTAAGAGCCATCCAGTGGAGCGAGAGGTTTTAAGAGCCATCCAGTGGACCGAGGGGTTTTAAGAGCCATCCAGTGGACCGAGAGGTTTTAAGAGCCATCCACTGGAGCGAGAGGTTTTAAGAGCCATCCAGTGGACCGAGAGGTTTTAAGAGCCATCCCATGGAGCGAGAGGTTTTAAGAGCCATCCACTGGAGCGAGAGGTTTTAAGAGCCATCCAGTGAACCGAGAGGTTTTAAGAGCCATCCAGTGGACCGAGAGGTTTCTCGGGGGTCTAACAGTCTAACACAGTGTTTCCCAACCTTTTTTTGTGCCATGCCCCACCTCAGCCTTTCTAAAAACTCTTATGGCGCCGCCCCCCCCCCCCCCCATGTATCATATACATAATTTGTAATATTCAAAACTTAGGGTTGTTCACAAAGACATTTAAATGATTTTTTCGACACCTTTAATGAACGCTCATTTTAAATTGGGACTTCGACAATTCTCTGGTTCCCTGATTCTGATTCCAGAATCCATGAACTGGCACGTGTGCAACGGTTTTTCAGATGCGATGCTGGTATTTTAACAACTTAACTTTTATAATACAAGTAGAAGGCTAGTTTTAAAAATCTAGACAGCTCATTTTTCGAATTCCCCCCCCTAAACAATCAAATTGCCCCTCCCCTGTGGGGCGTGGGCCCCACGTTGGGAAACAGGCACACGTCTTGTCGAGTCAGAGATAACAGCGCGGATAGTCTCATATTTTTATACATGTGTTTTTAATTAAATAGCATTTAAGATTTATATAACTCATATAATTAATATTATTCGTGATTATAATTTACTTATTTTTTGGTGTTTGTTGTGGGTTGTTTTGTTGTTGTTGTTTTTTTTTGGGGGGGGGCGTTTGGGGGGTGGAGAGGTTGCTTCAGATTTTTAAATCCCCTTGTTACGGGCCTACTTTCGTTGTCTAGGGTCTAGTTATTTCTTACGTCTATGATTCCAATGATATCCTGTTACGCCCTAGTGATCTGACACCAATCACACAATTCAGTCCACGAATATCAGAAGTTTCATAATTCGATACTTTATTCCTCATAAACAAATGTAGTACTCGCACGAGTCACTAATCCTTTTGTAACACATAATTAAATCCTCATTACACAGGTATGAAATAAACTCGCACTACACACAGGTGTTCATCAAGATCTCCACCCAACTCAACTTGTCTCACGCCTTATATCCACTCACTTGTTTATTGGTATTTCCCTGTCAGCCAATGACCATTTAGCCACAATAATACAATTCATGACATAACTCATGGACCAAAAAGTGTTCACACTAACAGCAGTGATTCTCATACAAACTCTCACCATGCATGAACAATTTTTCATATCAAAACTTCACGCTACTAAATCTTGTTCACAACGCCCACCCCCCCCCCCCCCCCACCCCCCAAAAAAAAAAAAAATCGGTAATGCGTCATAGAGCATTAATTACACTCCACTCCATTTCTGTCACCGACCTTCTTAACGCTTGACTCCCGTGAACATCGTGATGTATGCACCCGTCGCCTGTTCTTAAATGGACTTTGTCCAAGATGTGATAAGTCGACGTAGGTCATGATACAAGTCTAAGCCGAACGGTGAGACCACCATCCCTAAAACTGTGACTTCCGTTCCTCGTCTTGGCGTGGGCGGACTTCCATTTTCAAAAAAGGAAACTTCAATTGGCGTCAGTGGCCGAGCGGCACGCGAGGGCATGTCCAACTCACACGTTCTGTATCACCTCTGACGTCTGCACAAATGACACACAGCACACACAAAAAACCTCACAGACAGTGGAATTAGAAGCTATTCATTAGAGTGACGCTTGACTTATAGCGTGATCCTTGACTTATAACGTGACACTTGATTTATAAAGTGACACTTGACCCATAACATGACACTTGACTTCTACCGTAATACTTGACTTATAAAGTGACACTTGATTTATAAAGTGGCACGTGACCCATAACGTGACACTTGACTTATAACGTGACACTGGACTTATAACGTGATACTTGACTTATAACGTGGCGCATGACTTATAACGTGACACTTGACTTATAACGTGACACTTGACTTATAACGTGACACATGACTTCTGAAAATCCAAGAGATTTTCATTTTTTTTTTTTAAATGTTCATCGGTAAAGTTGCTTCTTTGGAGTCGATTATGTTAAATACAACAGCTATGTTATCTATACAAGCACTGCTCAACAATCTGCGCTCTCGGTTCTGTCCCTTTGATCTCTATCAAGTTTTTAATAAGGTCACACCTTCCCCATTAGTTTCCTCTCGTTTCTAACATCACAAATACTAAACAGTTTTTTGGTGATAGTTTGTCTTTTACTTTGTGTTGTAAGTAAGTTATTAAGTTTCTCAAGACTCTAAGAACTGTGCTATGGGTTCAGCAAAGTTACTTGATTGACTTCTTTCGTCTTAGCTCTGCCCCCCAACCCCCTCCCCCAACCCCCTCCCCAACCCCCTCCCCAACCCCCTCCCCAACCCTCTCCCCCCTCCCCCTCCCCAAACCCCCTCCCCATTCCCCCAACCCACTCCCCCAACCCCCTCCCCAACCCCCTCCCCCAACCCCCTCCCCAACCCCCTCCCCCAACCCCATCCCCAACCCCCTCCCCCAACCCCCTCCCCCAACCCCCTCCCCAACCCCCTCCCCCAACCCCCTCCCCCAACCCCCTCCCCCAACCCCCTCCCCCAACCCCATCCCCCAACCCCCTCCCCCAACCCCCTCCCCCAACCCCCTCCCCCCAAAGGCGAAAGTCATTTTGACGCTTGTTTCTGAAACAGGGGAAAAGGGGGTGGGGGTGGTGTGGGGGGTCAAAGTTTATGGAGCTCGTGTGGTGGGCTATACTCCATATACAACAATATCTGCTATACTCAATATGCCACAATATCTGCTATATTCAATATACAATAATGTCTGCTATACTCAATGTACAACAATATCTGACGTACTCAATGTACAACAATATCTGCTATTTTCCATATACAGCCTTTTCTGATATACTCAACATAAAGCAATATCTGCTATACTCACTATTCAGCAATAACTGCTATGCTCAATATCTGCTTTTACTTTATCAGTAAAATACCTATTTTCTGGTTGGAAGTGGCTGAAAGTCTGTCGAGATTGTTTGTTTCCTCTTGACATTGTCAGTGACAGCGATTAATTAATGTGATGCGGGCGCCTACTTACTACTGACGGCCTCACAGTAACAATAAAAAGATGAAATGTAATGAATTTGTTGGCCTCTCAATCAGCATCTCTCAATCAGCAGCTTTCAATCAGCAGCTCTCAATCATCAGCTCTCAATCATCAGCTCTCAATCATCAGTTCTCAGTCATCAGCTCTCAATCACCAGCTCTCAATCATCAGCTCTAAGTTATCAGCTCTCAGTCATCAGCTCTCAGTCATCATATCTTAATCATCAGCTTTCAGTCATCAGTACTCAGTCATCAGCTCCCAATCATCAGCTCCCAATCATCAGCTCCAAATCATCAGCTCCCAATCATCAGCTCATAATCAGCAGCCCCATCAGTGAGTAGCACATACAAAATGTATGATGCGCGTGGATTATTTTAAGACTCACCTTAAAAGCACGGTTTTAATCCTTAGCGTTGAGACCGGGTTTGTCCCACGCCAGTTCCCACCAGGGGTCACACCCCCACGCCCCCATGTCAAGGCATACAGCTGAGGGGTAAAAAGGTTGGGGGGGGGGATAAAATCCATCATCATTTTGGAGGGAATTTTTTAAGTCCATATCCCAAGAGGTTGTTAAGAGGCGACCGAAAATCAGGAAAGTGGGAGTGAAGGAGGGATAGCGTTGTAGAAACCGAGGACGGGGCGAGGCGCGGGGAGGCTGACGAGTCCTGAGTCTTTTGTTTAGTCACGAGCGAGATCTGTTGTTCGGTCCGTCGTCTTGTAAGTAAACAACGGATAATCGGGTTTTTGTCTGAGGCTTAATCTGTCCCATTGGTTTGCTTGTTTGTTTTTTTTTTTTTTTTTTTTTTTTTTTTTTTATTTTTAACAAAACCAGACTAAAAAAAAAACTTCGAATAGAGATATGTTTGGGGTAGGGGATCACGTGACTTTATGAAAACATGACCGATGATTACGTTTAAAAGTCAGATTTTGGAAAATGTCTTTTTTTTTTTTTTTACGATGGTTAGATCTGAAAGTCTGACTCCCGATCAAACAATATTAATCCAAAGAAACTATTTAACTTAAAATTCAAGTTCAAAGCTAAGAATGTTTTTGTTTTTTTAATATTACAGAAGAGAATTAGGTTTTTTTAATGTGATCTATTTCACGTATAAAAACGTAGCTTTTTGAACTCATTGAAACACGTATTGTTTAACTTGCAACCATCGTTCTGATTTGTGTACGAAATATTGTCATTTGATGACCTTGGCCAATCTTCCTTGACCTTCACATGACATCTTTTTTTTTTTTTTATTTCCTTCCTCCGTGTCTAGGAAGTTGTTTTCCCCTAAATTGACATGCTATCGCACCCTTTTCCCTGTCGTGCTGTCTTCCTTATGTCAGTGGTGTGACATCGTGAGGGCATCGCATGGGCCAAAGTTCGTAGATATCATTCTCGTCCCGCGTTATGGATGGATATGTGTTATCGGTTTTGTACCTTTCGTTTAATGTAATGTACACCAGCAGTGGCGTAGGAAGGGTGCGATGGAAGGGGGTTCCACCCTGAGGCGTCACTATTTTCTCCATATTGATGGGCAATATCTTTTTTCGTGGGGTGAACGTGCCGCAAAAAAAGGGCTAGCACCGGGCAGGACGAACCCGAGCTACGCCTCTGGGCGCTAGGTAAATTTTGGTGTGAGGGTGCTGCCCTTTTTATTCTATACCCCCCCTTTCCCCCCCCCCCCCCCCCGAACATAACTTTCTTGATTTCTCTGTTTTCAAAAAACTTAACCGCAGCAAGAATTTACTGACGCGGACACCGTTTGTTGATTTTATTTTCAGTACAAAGACTCGGCTTAATGTACCCAGGTAAAAATAAGAAATTTTCTCCTTTTTGTATTTTAAACCGCCTGTAATCACCGTCTCTGAACATTTGGCCACATATTGGTTTCGAGGCTTTGTATCCTCCTCAGCCCCCCTCTGTTTGATCTCGACAGCCCTCCACTAATAGCCCCCCACTCGTTTCTCTAACTCGCCGAGACGAACGCCGCCCTTACGCGGGTCTCGTGCGAGAGTAATTCCCCTTTCATTTGCTGCTGCTCCTCACGTTATTTTAAGAGCATCAAAATCGGGTTTCTCACGGTGAGCAAACGCAGAGGTTGACTTTCCGTAAAAGGTTCAATCTCTGCTGACGTTGTTGTAAAATCACATTTAGACAGGGCGAAATGAGCCCCCCCCCCCACCACCCCCCACCCCCGCTGTTGAGAAGTTTTCAATCGGCCTATTTTGTTTACAAGCGTTTAGTGGAAGTGGTTCGGGCGTGGTGGCATGGCACACTCTGATTGGTTGCTTTCGTGTCGTAATGTTTTGTCTGACCAATCATTGAGACAGGGATAGTTACAAGGAAATGGTAAAATGTGTATCGATACGTTCGCCAAGATGACTCCTCTTTTACAAACCTCTTGATAAATGAAGTGAGTAATTGGGTTGGAGCTCTCATACAATGACTTGGTACAATGAAGAGAGATATTGGCTTGGGGCTTTCATATGATGACTTGGTACAATGAAGAGAGATATTGGCTTGGGGCTTTCATATGATGACTTGGTACAATGAAGAGATATATTGGCTTGGGGCTTTCATATGATGACTTGGTACAATGAAGAGAGATATTGGCTTGGGGCTTTCACATGATGACTTGGTACAATGAAGAGAGATATTGGCTTGGGGCTTTCATATGATGACTTGGTACAATAAAGAGAGGTATTGTAGTAGTGGGGATTTCACATGATGACTTGGTACAATGAAGAGAGATATTGGCTTGGGGCTTTCATATGATGACTTGGTACAATAAAGAGAGGTATTGTAGTAGTGGGGATTTCACATGATGACTTGGTACAATAAAGAGAGATATTGGCTTGGGGCTTTCATATGATGACTTGGTACAATAAAGAGAGGTATTGTAGTAGTGGGGATTTCACATGATGACTTGGTACAATGAAGAGAGATATTGGCTTGGGGCTTTCATATGATGACTTGGTACAATAAAGAGAGGTATTGTAGTAGTGGGGCTTTCATATGATGACTTGGTACAATAAAGAGAGGTATTGTAGTAGTGGGGCTTTCATATGATGACTTGGTACAATAAAGAGAGGTATTGTAGTAGTGGGGCTTTCATATGATGACTTGGTACAATGAAGAGAGATATTGTAATAGTGGGGCTTTCACAAAATGACCTGGTAAGCCTTCGGGGCAATTCCTTTCAATTTGAATACCTTGTGGAACATGATAAAATGTCCTCTTATTAACCCAGACAGCCTTTCTGTCACACAACTGGTCAGCAATTTACATTGCAATGAGCAAGAATATTGTCAGGAACGTTTGGTATGAACGATTGACATAAAAACGAAATGTACGAAAAGACATCTGCAATAGACACGTACAATAGACATCTGCCATTGACAGTTGAGGCGACTGCACTTGACACATTAGCGTCTATTGCCTCCTGTCTTCCAGCCCCCAGTTCATAACACCATTGCTGAGTAGCCCTTGCAACCAGTGAAGTATCCCCTTCAAAACCATGCACAGTAACATCGCGAACCCTTCTGAAATATAGGAGCCGAAATGATCATTCATTGATCGTGGGCCCTCAAAATATAGAAGAAGAGAAGAAGACACGTGCATTAGACAGTGTCAAAAGACACGTTTCATTGACAGTGACACTAACCAGCTTGACATAGTATGATAGACGGTAAAAAAATAAAGTTCTAAGCAAATTCCACAGCAATACCATGTTTGACATAATCCCGTGTTTCGAGACGTCTGTTTTCTATCGTCCGCAGCCGATGTCCCCACACATGGAGATTGCTGACCGACTCCTCAAGAGGGCCATGGACATGACCTACGAGACCCTGGAGGACCTAGGCGCCAGCAGGGAGGACCTTGAGCGAGTTCAGCAAAAGAGGAGCTACATTCAGACGTGCTACTTCCAGGCCATTTCCTGTTACTAGTCTGCGCATGCGCGACCCTAAGCTTGTTTTTTCGCCAAAACGAAAGTTTCTTCATTGTTTCTCATTTTTTGTTAAGATCTATCTTTTTTTAGTTTCTGGGTTGAGTTTATCTTGAGCTACCCCCACACCCCCCGGGGGGGGGGGGTTTGAGTTGATCACGTGATATTTGCCCTCCTTAGGGAAGCAACGGCATCATAGTAACCCGAATTCTACTAGCTCATTGGAAGCTTAGGGCAGAGAGAGAGGATAGAGGAGGGGGGGGGGGGGAGAACATTAGCTGAAGTTATAAACTTTCTCAAATTTTCTTCTAAATGTAGGTTGCATTCATAATTTCCCTTATAAACCATGTCCCCCCCGGCCACCCCCACCACCACCCAACCCCCTACCTTTGTCATACGATAAACTATCTGAAAGCGCTGGATCAAAATTAAAACATTATTATTATTATCGGGAATTTTCAAATTCAGATTTCTAACCCGTGTTTTTTTTTTCTTGTTCTGCTGTGAAAATCCTAATCGTGTTTCTATTCCCACTTTCCTCCCCTCCCTTTCCTCTCACTTTGCGCCCCTCTCTTTCCTCCCACTTTAACCCCCTCTCTTTCCTCACAGCGACTCCGCTGCCTAAAATAGTTCTACTTTTGTTTCTTTAAATTGTTTCGTTTGGAGGGTTTCAGACAAAAGTAACCTAAAAATTATTTTAATAAAAACATAAACTAACAGACGTGTGTTTTTATATCTGTTTACTTGTTGTTGTTTTTGTTGGAAGCATTTTGACTCATATACATCTGCTTCATCCGATACATCACCATGTGTGCATGGCTTTATAGTTTTTAGATCGGTATGGTTTTTAGATCAGTATAGCTTTTTAGATCAGTATAGTTTTAGATCACTATTGTTTTTATATCAGGATAGTTTTTAGATCAGTATAGTTTTTAGATCAATATAGTTTTTAGATCAGTATAGTTTTTAGATCAGTATAGTTTTTAGATCAGTATTGTTTTTAGATCAGTATAGTTTTTAGATCAGTCTAGTCGGGGGAGGTTGGCTCTGGTATGTGAATATCATATTTTTTAAAACTTTCTTTACATTTGAACATTGATCTGAAGAACGCCACTCTCGTAGCTTACACAGCTCTTAACCTCGTGGAGCAATGATAATGTAAGAAATCCTCGCAGATCTAACACATGTTATTCCTTGTGATGGTGTGATGATGTGTTGGTATGATGATGTGATGATGTGATGATGTGTTGGTGTCATGATGTGCTGACGTGACGATGTGTTGGTGGGATGAAGTGATGACGTGATGGTATGATGGTGTGATGATGTGATGATGTGTTGATGTGATGATGTGTTGGTATAATGATATGATGATGTGCTGGTATGATGATGTGATGATTTAATGATGTGATGATGTGTTGATGTGATAATGTGTTTATATGATGATGTGATGATATGATGATGTGATGATGTGTTTATATGATGATGTGATGGTATGATGATGTGATGGTGTGATGATGTGATAATGTGATGGTATGATGATGTGATGTTGTGATGATGTGTTGGTATGATGATGTGGTGATGTGTTGGTATGATGGTATGATGATGTGATGATGTGTTGGTATGATGTGTACCAAGGTTTGAAAAAACCTAAGATAACGTCAGCCAAGGGTTGCTCTGAAAAGATGGCGTGTGCCAAGTGGGTGTGTCGAAATGTTACGTGTCCAAATTTGACGTGTCCCTATGGTTCGTGTTCTTATGGGCCGTGGTCCTATGATCCGTGGTCCTATGGTCCGTGTTCCTATGGGCTGTGATCCTATGGGCCGTGGTCCTATGGGCCGTGTTCCTATGGTCCGTGGTCCTATGGGCCGTGTTCCTATGGGCCGTGGTCCTATGGTCCGTGTTCCTATGGGCCGTGGTCCTATGGTCCGTGTTCCTATGGTCCGTGTTCCTATGGTCCGTGGTCCTATGGTCCGTGTTCCTATGGGCCGTGGTCCTATGGTCCGTGGTCCTATGGTCCGTGGTCCTATGGTCCGTGGTCCTATGGGCCGTGTTCCTATGGTCCGTGGTCCTATGGGCCGTGGTCCTATGGTCCGTGTTCCTATGGTCCGTGTTCCTATGGTCCGTGGTCCTATGGTCCGTGTTCCTATGGGCCGTGGTCCTATGGTCCGTGCGCCAATGTGGTGGCTGGGCGTTAGTTTCATTATTGTGTTTGGTATGCTACATCCAATAAATCATGATATCGAAGACATTACTTAATTTTCTCAAAACATTTCACCTATGCGAGCTGAGTTTCAAGCGAAGATGAATGTTCACCCCACACTAGTGACTGCAAGATAGCAATTTAGTTCAGAGGGTTCCCAAACTGGAAATGCGGCTTCCTCGCCGGCTCTATTTCGCGGGAAACTTGCTATAATTTTAACATAGGCTTCCTCGGTAAAACATGGATGCAGAATAAATAACAACAAGACTGGAAACTATTTGGGAACCGCTGATTTAGTTCACTGACCTGATTTTTATATTTCAGTTAGTCCATACCAAACATTGTTTAGAGAGCATTCTTTGAATGTATTTATTCGTTTCATCAATATTCGTCTCATCAATATTCGTCTCATCAATATTCGTTTCATCAATATTCGTCTCATCAATATTCGTCTCATCAATATTCGTCTCATCAATATTCGTTTCATCAATATTCGTCTCATCAATATTCGTCTCATCAATATTCGTCTCATCAATATTCGTCTCATCAATATTCGTCTCATCAATATTCGTCTCATCAATATTCGTCTCATCAATATTCGTCTCATCAATATTCGTCTCATCAATATTCGTCTCATCAATATTCGTCTCATCAATATTCGTCTCATCAATATTCGTCTCATCAATATTCGTCTCATCAATATTCGTCTCATCAATATTCGTCTCATCAATATTCGTCTCATCAATATTCGTCTCATCAATATTCGTTTCATCAATATTCGTCTCATCAATATTCGTCTCATCAATATTCGTCTCATCAATATTCGTCTCATCAATATTCGTTTCATCAATATTCGTCTCATCAATATTCGTTTCATCAATATTCGTTTTGACAGCGAGGTAACTAAACTATTCGGAACTGGTAGTCCGTAAAAAACTTGAAATCAGTTCAAAGGGTTTTAAGGCCCGATACAAACAAAGCAAAGCGATTGCAATAAACGCCCATGCAAAAAAAAAAAAAATATTTATTTAGCACTTCAAACACTAGCTGACGTCACCACTTGAACACGGACATTTCAATTGTACTGGACACGATTCACCGTGTCTTTTTTAAACAACCGAATTCTTCTGATGTGCAAAATTAATTTCGTTTGAATTCAAGCAACGTTTGGTGAGTCTTTACAAAGGGGAAGCTGTGTATTGTGTTCGCTCGTTTTCACTTTTGGTTGCAGAGGCGTCACACAGACAACACATTCGTGTGCCGTGACAACTTCGGAGCCGTGCTAATACTTTCTGACTCCATTCCTTCAAACCGTCTCCACCTTCTCTCTCCCCCTTTCCTTCCCACTCTCACTCTCTCTTTAAATCAGCCAACTCTCTCTCTCCTTTCTCTCTCACTCCCTCTTTATCTCGACTACCTCGCTCTGCCCCATTCTCTTCCACTCTCTCTTTATCTCAGCCCATTCTCTATCCTTTCTCTCACACTCTCACACACTTTATTTCCACCCCTTGTCTCACTCTCTCTCTCTTTCTCTCTCTCTCTCTCTCTCTGGCATACACATTCACACACCAAACATGTACTACATTCACCACTAACTTTACTTTCGTTCAAACAACTACAAAACAAATCAATTTTTATTCACATTAACTTTTTATTTCAGCAGCAACAACACAACAAAATTAACTGAAACAAAGTTGGATAGGGCAATACTTTATATTTATATTTAATCTTTGTTATAAAACTGTTATAAGGCAATAGTTTATATTTATATAATTTAACCTCTGTACCAACATGTTATAAGGCAATGCTTGCACTTTACATTGCAGACTCAAGTAATGCCTTCATTCAACACGCAACAAAGAGCAGTGATGAAAAGATTTAGTCTTTATTTTATTGACAGCGCGCCTAATATCCATTTTTTAAAAATGCTTATTTAAGCGATGCTTGACGTTTATTGGTGTCTATTTCACGTGATAGCTCTACCATAGCAACCATGAAATTAACGCATTGAGACACCCCCCACCCCCACACCACCCAGTAATGGAAAGCGGGGGTTTGAGTATAGTAAGTCACATCACAGAACAAAGCTTTCTTTTCCTAACTTGAACAAGAGATAAGAAAAAATTATTGCACATCTTCTGCTCAAAAAAAGCTATTTACGTAGCATCATTTAGTCAAATGAATTAATTTATGTTGTGGAACTTTTAAAAAAATAACTCGTGTTATGATCGTTGTACGTTGTGACAGCTGGGTGACAAGTTCAAGGTTCCTTCCAATGCTCCGTCCGAAATCCCAATTAATTTTGTCACGCGACACCTTGTTATATTTAAATATTTCTCTAACTTTCCAATATTAGAACATTTTCAACAGGACAGAAATACGTATTCGAAGCTTGTAAAGGTATTTATTTTTTTATGTATTTATTTATTTATATGTCGTCTATTCATGGGTCCTATATTGCATAAAAGTGAGATGAAGCCATCGTGACTTAACATTGCTTCAATATAAGTATAGCTGAAATCAATTTGAGGAAAATCCACTCGGACTCAGGATAAATCAAAAATAATAATGTATAAATAACATCTATGTATTTCATGGGCTGACCTAATTAGTCTCATCAGCCTCCCTCCGTGCGGGTTGGGCGGCAGAAACTCCGTCACTTCCGGTGTTGGCGGAAGTCTCAAAAACTCCGAAGACGTGGGCGGGCCCGTTGGGTGTGGAGTCGCCGACGCTCGTGCTGCTGGCGGCGGGAGCGGAGCTGGCGCCGTCGTTGTTCGTGGGTGCTGCCGACGTGGCGTTCCTTGGGGCGTCCTCCTCGACGTCGTTCTCGCCGTCGCAGTAGAGGTGGAACAATGGGAGTCCGCAGGTCAGATCCTTGCAGCCGGCCTCGGACAGGAGCAATGCGTTCATCAGGGCCTCAATGATGGCCGTCTCGTCGTCGATGCGGTCGCAGACACGCTCCGGTAGGGTCACGTTGATTGTTTCTGAAAAAGGTGGAGAGATATCACGTGACCAGGTGTAATTTAAAAAAAGTGTAAATATCAAAACAAAAAATGACATAAAGTATGACATTAATTATGACATTAATTATGACATTAAGTATGACATTAAGTATGACATTAATTATGACATTAAGTATGACATTAAGTATGACATTAAGTATGACATTAAGTATGACATTAATTATGACATTAAGTATGACATTAAGTATGACATTAAGTATGACATTAAGTATGACATTAATTATGACATTAAGTATGACATTAAGTATGACATTAATTATGACATTAATTATGACATTAGGTATGACATTAATTATGACATTAAGTATGACATTAAGTATGACATTAAGTATGACATTAAGTATGACATTAATTGTGAAATTAAGTATGACATTAATTATGACATTAAGTATGACATTAATTATGACATTAATTATGACATTAGGTATGACATTAATTATGACATTAAGTATGACATTAATTATGACATTAAGTATGACATTAAGTATGACATTAAGTATGACATTAAGTATGACATTAAGTATGACATTAAGTATGACATTAAGTATGACATTAAGTATGACATTGTACGAAAGGAATTAATTAACTTTATTTCAAAATACTTAAACGCCTATTTATAAATCTGAAGTAACATACATTTATCCTGCTGTTATGTTTTGGCTTTTTTCGGTAGCGCGATCTTCTTTCTGTCCGCAGATTTTTTGTTTACAACAGCATTTTTGCACTGTATACTACTTTTCTCCACCAGCTATTAAGATGTTTTGCTCTAGGACGACCCGGCCCATCTGATCATAGCATGTTGCTTTTGTTTTTGGTTAGGTTTCGTTTTGATGAATGTGTTATCCCATTTGTATGTGTGTGTTTGTGTGTGTGTGTGTGTTATGTGTGTGTGTATGAGGGGTCGGGTGGCATGTGTATGCATCCTAGACATACTTTTCGGATTATTGAACCCCGGACCCTTGGAATATCTTATCTTATTTATGCTTATTCAATTATAGCATGTGGCATCTCTTCGTTTCTTGTTTCTTCGTGTCATTTTTGTTCTTCTCATCTTTTGCTCTAAGTCTATCTTCCCCGTGTACTAGCGCATTAGCCTAGATCAGCGGTTCTCAACATGGGAGTCGAACTACCCTTACACAGGGGTCGCCTAAGACCATCGGAAAACACAATATTTATGAAGTAGCAACAAAAATAATTTTATGGTTGGGAGTCACCACTGTATTAAACGGTCGTGGCGTTAGGAAGGTGTAGAATGTTAGAACCATTCGCCTAGATGTTCCGGCCACTGCGCGCTAGATGGGTCATGTTGCCATTCGTAGATTTGCAGCGGTTATTGGGCGAATCCCACCTACGATAAAAAAAATTAAACTCTATGTAAAGGATATCTTCCTAGAAACATCTTCGCTCCCGATCTTGGCAACCTAGTGGTAGGAGGTAGCACTCGGCTCCTCCCTAGGGTGACAGCACATGCATGCGGGTCGGCAAAGGGTGAGCAAAGCTAAATTGTATTGACTCCATTTGAGACGTTCCGCTTAGAGTCCTTCTCGGAACAGTTTCATTTGGAGGGGGGTGGGGGTGTGGGCGGTCCGCCCGGGCGGCACTTTTTTCTCTAGATTGAAGGGCGGCATTTTGGGCAACCTGCAAGTTTATGTCGTGAAAAGATGGCGTCAAAAAGCTTTGCCCACCCTGGCGGCACCTACCCTAGTTACGCCACTGTCTCTTAGTCACGACATTTAACCCCAAAAACAACTTTAATCACAGGCAGCCGAGATCTTCAATAAGAGACTTCATGTTTTTTTTAAAAATAAAAGCATTTATGATCACGTGATATTTACCGATTGCGGCACCGTGTGTTGGGATACCCATGGTCTGAAGAGCTTGACGCTTGGATCTACCGGACTGTGGGGCGTGGAGTGTAGTTACGCCACTGTCTCTTAGTCACGACATTTAACCCCAAAAACAACTTTAATCACAGGCAGCCGAAATCTTCAATAAGAGACTTCATGTTTTTTTTTAAAATAAAAGCATTTATGATCACGTGATATTTACCGATTGCGGCACCGGGTGTTGGGATACCCATGGTCTGAAGAGCTTGACGCTTGGATCTACCGGACTGTGGGGCGTGGAGTGTGTGCAGCATGGCGGCTACTCTTGTCCTGGGGCTGTCGTCCAGTTCGGGGTCGGGTACGACGTAGCCGGGGTTCGAGGTCTCCCTCAAGATGGCGGAGGCCTCGACTGTTAAACCCACTGCTCGATTCTGTTCATCGCACGCAACGGTTGACCTAGGGAGGATATGGAAGAGAGGGGGAAAAAATGTGTGTTTTTTTTTAACACTTTCAATCATTGGATTGTATTTTTGTTGCAGCTTCGGGAGCTAATGATGTCGGCCTGAGAAAAGAGCAAAGTATAAACCCCCACAACCGCCCCCTACCGGGTTAGGGAAGAGCAGTAACTCACATCCTTAAGTTCAGATTACCGCTGAGACTACCAATGGGTTATCTCTATTGACCATTGGTTTTAAAAGTCGTTTTCTTCTAATGAGTGCGTTGTTTCTCCCTTGACAATTTAGAATTGGGGTGTGGGGGTGGATCTGGGGCTTTAGGTTTAAAAAGTTTCTTGTCTTTGGACACGGACAAAGGTGGATTAAATGTTCAAATTGTTTATTTAGTTTTGATGGATCTAGGAATTGATCAATGGTGTGCTGGCAAAACCTCTAGGAATTGATCAATCGTATGCTGGGAAGACTTCTAGAACTCTCGTTGCGAATATAATTTGATTTTATTTATTACATAACTTCACTGTTTATTTTTAGGAGCTTTTAATTTTGTTTAAATAAAATTATACTTTACTTATACCACTAGTTATTGTTAGATATGACAATAACTGTATAATGAGGTGACAGTTCGTACATTTTTTAGCAGTACATTACTGGAAAAAAAGGGAAGGGGTACATTTACTGTGGTTCGTCGTGAGTTGTAACCAGTACAGTTAGAGACTATAAAACAATTAAAATATGATTAATGTAATAAAATAAAGCTTACATCTCATACTCAGGCATAAATGAATGAAGCCACTAAAAGAAATATATAAGTCATCAAATTTAGCATCGATATTTTTGAATAATTTTTTTTAAGAACGCCTAACGAACAGTAGAGTTATTTCCTGCAACCACACGCCATTGTTTATTTTCGGGCACCCATGGCGCCAAAGATTTTTAATGTTCTTCTTTTAAATATGAATATCTATGTTCAACTTACTTTGTGAACATGTCAATACTTACTTTTATTTTTTTTAACTTCTCAAGAAATAGAAGGGGCTTTGAGATCATTACATCCACTGATGCCACGCTGTAGGCTGGAATTTTTATTATTTTTATTTTCCAAATCAATTTTTTTTAAAGTACTTTAAGGCTTGTTCGTTCTTATTCGATTGTACTCTTGTTCGTTCTTATTCGATTGTACTCTTGTTCGTTCTTATTCGATTGTACTCTTGTTCGTTCTTATTCGATTGTACTCTTGTTCGTTCTTATTCGATTGTACTCTTGTTCGTTCTTATTCGATTGTACTCTTGTTCGTTCTTATTCGATTGTACTCTTGTTCGTTCTTATTCGATTGTACTCTTGTTCGTTCTTATTCGATTGTACTCTTGTTCGTTCTTATTCGATTGTACTCTTGTTCGTTCTTATTCGATTGTACTCTTGTTCGTTCTTATTCGATTGTACTCTTGTTCGTTCTTATTCGATTGTACTCTTGTTCGTTCTTATTCGATTGTACTCTTGTTCGTTCTTATTCGATTGTACTCTTGTTCGTTCTTATTCGATTGTACTCTTGTTCGTTCTTATTCGATTGTACTCTTGTTCGTTCTTATCGGGCAGCGTGAGTAACCAGGTAGTACTTACTTGTTGACGCATGCGTTCTCCATGATGCTGAAAACCTCTTCCTCCTCACACGTGACAACTGTCAGATTGAAGTTGTCGCAGATGAAGTAACTCCTGCAGGTTTCATCTTGCCAGTTGGCCATGATGCCCTCTGACCTTTGGCACGACAGAGCTTTCTCCTAAAGACATGAGATTATTCTCTATATAGGTTTTACATTGGTGGTTTATCTCGTGTGTCTGACACCTGGCACGACACAACTCAAAGTGCTGTCCTGCAGGACTTTAAAAGGAAAAGGCGATCCTGGTGAATGGAACAAAGTATAGGAACGACGAACCCTCAGGTTCCTGCAGGAATCGATCCCTACCCCCTTACCCCCCCCCCCCCGGTCTTTAAGATTGTTATCGGTTTGTTACGCATATATAAAGAATTGTGAAATCGTCACTTTGGTGGCCTGACACAAATATATGTGACGTGTAACAAGACCTACTATCACATAACCCAAAAAATAAGCCTTGCACACATGACTACACACCCCTACTCACCTCATCTGGTGGACTTGTTGACGTGGGAACGGACTGACCCGTAATGGCCGCAACAAAAATGGCTAATAAAAAAAAGAAGAAAAAAAGAGGAAGATGTTACTTCTCCATGAAGAAAAATTGATTCACATGAAGGAGCCACCCAAACTACAACATTCTTACATATTTAGTTTCGGTTAAGCATGGTTTACTGTGGCAAGATTTCGCTGCTGCCTTGCCATTGGTCGTGATTCCTGGAGAAAAACGTTTCTGTTTTGATTTCTCTCCCCCCCCCCCCCCCCACTACCACTACCTTTCTTTTTTGGTGTTGTCAGTGAAATGTGTTCCATTAATACTCATTCATTCATCTGGTTTAGCATTAAAGAACTCATTCATCTGGTTTAGCATTGAAGACCTCATTCATCTGGTTTAGCATTGAAGAACTCATTCATCTGGTTTAGCATTGAAGAACTCATTCATCTGGTTTAGCATTAAAGAACTCATTCATCTGGTTTAGCATTGAAGACCTCATTCATCTGGTTTAGCATTGAAGAACTCATTCATCTGGTTTAGCATTGAAGAACTCATTCATCTGGTTTAGCATTAAAGAACTCATTCATCTTGTTTAGCATTGAAGAACGTGATGCATTGAGGTCTCGTTCCGCGAACGAGTTTCGTGGTTTAAAAAAAAAATCCAGTTATAAACCTCGAATTCGCAAAGTATTCTACAAATGCACCTAAAAAAAGATGTCTTAGTAGTATTTAATTTAAACACAGAATTAGTGGAACATTGCAAGTGGAAAAAGTGAAATCCATGGTATGGATTATGACATGTTTTTCGTATGGAATAAGGCATGAGTATCGTATGGATTATGACATGATTATCGTATGGACTAAGACATGATTGTCTTACGAACTATTGCATGCATTTTTTGTCGTATTGACTAAGGCATGATTATCGTATGGACTATGGCATGATTGTCGTATGCACTAAGATATGATTGTCGTATGGACTAAGACATGATTATCGTATGGACTATGACATATGATTGTCTTACGGACGATTGCATGTTTGTCATATGGACTAAGGCATGATTATCGTATGGACTATGACATGATTGTCGTATGGACTAAGACATGATTGTCGTATGGACTATGACATGATTGTCTTATGGACGATTGCATGCTTATCGTATGGAGTAAACCTTACTGCACAGTATTTAGATTGTTTGTACGAACCACTGTTAAATAGGAAATAATTTGAAAATATGTGAATTACTAAAAAGGAATCGCTCAAAGAAGGAAAGAAAGAAGAAAGCAAGTTCTTATGTGTTGAACCACCCAGGAGGCGTCTACACAAGTGGTGGTAGACAGGCGCCCTTGGCTCCACTCAAACCATGAAAATGTTTGGAAAAAGACTCACCGAATGCGAATACTTGAGCAAGAGACTCCATTTTTGATGACCGTGGTTGAGTATCTCGTTGACTGGTGACGTTTGAACAGAGTGACATTCTCAACCATATTTACCTCCCTTTATATAGTTCTGCATCTTGCACTGACAACGGTCTTTGGCTTGTAAGTTTTCATGTCACCATTGTTGCTTGTCACTATTGTCATTTTTTTAAACTTTTGTTCTTTGTTTCTTTAGAAAACGAAAGCCGTATTGAAAACGACATAGGGGGCACCCACGTCAGGACCGAGCAATGTCTTTTGTTTTATCGTCGATGTAGGAGGCACGTTTTCATTTGTTGTTAGACGAGAAGACGAAATTTTAATGAAAACCACGTAGTCCGATTGTGATAGAAAAAAATGGCAATGGAAAATTTAAGGTGTAGGTCCCAGCCCACTCCCTCCACGGCTCATTCTCTTACTCGTTACCCTTTTCTTTATAAATCGTGTGTAGATTTGACTTGTTTTTAATTAACCTTACATACAACTGTGTCTAATCGTCTGCTCCACTGTTAGGACATGTATCCATTAAGTTTGAGGGAGTATAGTAGAGCAGATATGTTATATCATTGATTTGTGTGATAGCTCAATCATCGGTCAGTGTGATAGTTCAATCATTGGTCGGTGTGCTTGTTCAATCATTCGTATGTGTGGTTGTTCAATCATTGGTCTGTGTACCTGTTCAATCATTGGTCTTTGTGATTTTTCAATCATTGGTCTGTGTGATTGTTTCATCATTTAAATTTTTTGGTACAATTTGTGTAAATTTTCTATATCATTAGTTATGAGTTTATTTAAAAGTGTATGAAAGGAGAAATGAAGACGGGCTTATGACAAGTGACAGTGGTTAGGGTTAGACAATGGCGTATGACAAGTTACATTGCTTAGGGTTAGACAAGGGCGTGGGATAAGTAACATTGGTTAGGGTTAGACAAGGGCGAATGACAAGTGACATTATTTAGGGTTAGACCAGGGCGTATGCTAAGTGACACTATTTAAGGTTAGATAAGGACGTGTGACAGGTGACATTATTTAAGGTTAGATAAGGACGTGTGAAAAGTGACATTATTTAAGGTTAGATAAGGACGTGTGACAAGTGACATTATTTAAGGTTAGATAAGGGCGTGTGACAAGTGACATTGCTCAGTAGAAAATCCAAACAACACTACGTGCTAATGATAACTAGCCCGCAATGTGTTGTCTCTGTTAACTCAGCAATGTGTTGTCTCTGTTAACTCAGCAATGTGTTGTCTCTGTTAACTCAGCAATGTGTTGTCTCTGTTAACTCAGCAATGTGTTGTCTCTGTTAACTCAGCAATGTGTTGTCTCTGTTAACTCAGCAATGTGTTGTCTCTGTTAACTTCATTTACCTCGAATTGATTTTACTGCATTTTCTTAAACACTTAAAACTAATTTTTTCGTACAAATCCTTTATATTTGTAAACAATTTTGCTTGCATTTAATGTAATTGTATGTGATGTATATTCTTTTAAGAAGTGGTTTTGTAAAATGGGCAAATTTCAGGCAAAAACGCATTTCATATTTCTTTCATTTTCACCTTTTAAAACACATTTATTTTTACTGCAATACTTATTTGTTGGGGGAGGTAAGCCGTAAAAAACTTTTAATAGGGTTTCAACTGTATTACCTTTCTTGAATCTTCGGCACCAACAAGTATTTTTTTTTTAAACAAGGAAAACGTATTTTTGGTGGTTCGGGTTGGGGTGGGGTGGGGCTGAAAATAAGAAAAATGTGTTGTCATCGGCAAAGAGTCTATGTACCAAGTTTCAGCTGGATATGATGACGGGAAGTGGGTCATAAAGAAACAAAGAAACACACGAACAAAAGCGAAGTTTTAAGATAGAGGGTATAAAACAAAAAAAGAAACGTTATCCAGAAAATCAACCAGGTACCGTTCCTATTTGGTCATCTCTTGACCACTTTAAGCACAAATATACAAACTGACAAAAATAAAAACTGTTTTGGAACATAAAAGTAAAAATTATAAAAGTGTGTGTATGCCTCTGTGTGTGTGTGTTCGTCTGACACCTAAACAAGGACCACTTTCATCAACATGTGTGTGTATGTATGTGTATATATGTATGATAAATATATAATAATAATAATATATAGGTGTGTGTGTATATATATGTGTGTGTGTGCGTGCGTGTGCGTGTGTGTGCGTATGTGTGTGTGTGTGTGCGTGTGTGTGTATGTGTGTTCGTCTGACAACTAAACATTGACCACTTTTATCATCCGGAGGGGCATGCTGGAGAAGAGTACGTCTGTGCGTAAACAGATGGCCGATGAGACCATTCCAGCAACTCAATGTCTTTTGCAGTAAGTGCAAGGGTTTTTCTGGATTGACTACTGAGTTTGCAACAGCTTTTTTGTTGGCTTCGTGTTGCATTAATATATATGGCTTATCAAGGGTTAATGACTCCCTTATAAGTGACTCCCTTAAGCGCCAGTCTCAGGGGGGAAAAAAGGGGGGGGGGGCAAAATCGTGAATTATCCTTATATGTACATATTATATCATATATAATGCCTATGCCATATAATATTTATTGAAGACACATGTTAAGTGGGGCACAGCTTTTCCTCGGCACGGTCCGTGTTTTGCCCACAGAAGACGTACAGATAAGAAAGAGAAAAATTTTATGACGAGCTTAAGCAAGGCATGCAATCTAATGGAGGCAGATGAAACGCTTCAAATACATTCGGAAAGTCACACTGAAAGCCTTCTGTATCAACCCGGATGCAAGAAGACAAAATTTAAAGGATCTGCCTTTTGGCACTTGGTACATTTAGGCCATTTGCATAAAAAAATTGTGGTGAAGGGGGCTTTCCGACCATTGATGAGCGCATTGAGTGCTGGTGCCTCTCCTGGTCCATGTATTCTTGGGCATTTTCCCATGAAGCCTTCCATTATTGTGAGGTAATTTGGATCTGCTCAGGGTTTTTCAGGGCCTGTTCTCATTTATGCTGAGACGGCACTTGTGCAAACTTTGGAGAAATTCGCAACACTGCGTTACACAAAGGATTCTGATCAAGGTATTTTTTTTTAATAAATTGTTACCGGGAATTTCGCAAATTGATTGTCAGTGTTAGTCTTGAAATATATATATTTAGTTCTGGATGGACTTTATATGGGTTTTAATTTGATTCTTTCGTTGAAAGAAATGACGAGTTTGGGGGTGGGGGTAGTAAACAGCACATCCTGCATAACATTTCTATTTTCTAAAGATTCTTAATGAAAATAACTAATTGCTTACTCTGTAATACATTTATATATATATATATATAAAAAGTTGTGACAGAGAACAAACAGCTTGTAATCAATGCGTGCCTGTATAGGGAGCAAATGAAGTGAGTGGAGTAGTGGAGTGACGTGATCACGTTTTTTGGGGGGGTTTTTGCCTTTAGAATTAGCCTAGCATCTGAATTGTGAACCTTTTGTAGTTTTTCTATGAAGTGTTTTGGTGAACTTGACAGAAGAGGGTTGCAATAGTCAAGACGAGAGAGAACAAGAGCATAGACTAGTGTATTTGTTGCGCTAACTGTGAGGTATTGGCGGATGGAGCTGGTCTGACGAATAGCGGTGTATGCAGAACGACAAATATGACAGATATGATTATCGAGAGACATGTTGTTAGAAAGAATATATAGGTTTATGTTTGAAATTAACTTAAATTGACTTGTCTGTAGAAATGCATAATAACTTAAGGGTGAAGCGGGGAAAAAGGGAGAAATTTAAGCATTTGTAGTTTCTTCTTTGGCCTTACACATTATTGGCAGAAGAAATTAAACATTAATGAGAATAACATTTAAAAAAACTAAAGATAAAACTGGCTATGAATGGAAGTTTACAAAAAAGACAATACTTCCGAATTCAAATATGACATTATTATTATTAAAATTATTTTTTGAGTTGACATACTTGATGAAAAATAATATTTTTTTTAGTTTCCGCAGTGAATGTGACTGACCAAGTAAAGGATCGCCACTGGTGTAACAAACTCTTTCTACGCCACTGCTTTGGACAAGAGTGACTCCACTAATATTGTCTATTTCCCTGGTGAAGTGAGGCTTCAAGGTGCCTTCTGCAAACATTAACCATAGCCTTTAAAATACAATTTCGTTTCGAATTCATTTAATTTTAAATGTTTATTTCGGTAGGTAGCCTCTCTATTTAAAAATCCATAATGTAAACCAACTTTTTAAATATTTTCTTACATTGATAGAATGATAACAACTAGACTATATATTTATTATAATTTAGCTTTTGCCAATTAAAATTATATAAGGTGAGTTTACTTTTTGCTTTAATCCCACAGCGTTTAAATATCAAGCTCCTGCATTGTGTGTAGTATTTTTGTCATCTCGACAAATGGCGAGACCAGAAACGAAGGTATCCCAAATAAAACAACTGCTAATCTCAAATCTTGTATTTCTAGTTAAATAAATAGATGCCTAGTAACTTAGGGTAATAATAATTTTATTAACTTAACAACGACTTGTCGAGAACTAATAAATTAAATTGTTTGTTCTCTAACTCGACTCTACCTAGAAATGTAATTACTTGACTCGAGTTTGACTCAGACCACACGACCACACTCAAACTCAAGTCAAGTCTTGACTTAACTTAGGGCCTCTAGGCAGCCCTAGCCTATGCTAAGTATGCTATAAATCATAATGAATGTCTAATTACTTATTAATAATTAATTAAGTCTTAATATCTAATAACTATACATTATTATATTTACGAAGTGGATGAGTACACCGCGGCGGTGTACCTAGCGAAACTATGGACGTAGGCCTGCGTACACCGTGGCGGTGTATCTAGCAAAATCATGGACCTATGCCTGCGTACACCGTGGTAAAAATGTACCATTGACCTGGTTTTAAGATATGACAGTTAAATGTGAACTTGTTTGGTCTTGTGGTAGAGTTGACGCTAAGGGATCTTTTATTATGTGATATACTAGATGGGGATCCAATCTTACTTTTTTTTTTATCTTCTTCATTTTAATTAAAAGAATATTTTATATTTAATTTATGTTCATTTGTAACAGTAGTTTTATGAGAATTTTAAAAATATTTCGTAGCAATTGAATATGTTGAATTAGAAAATAATAAGAAATGAGAAAAAAAATAGAATGTATGATATATAGTATATAGTTCATCCATTTACGCACTATGGAAGGAGAACGTTTTTGAATATGGATATTTTGCATACTGCTGCGTATAGTGGTTGTCGGAGGGGAGATGCGTATTTTTCCTTTTGTATGATGATAAATTGAATGTTTTTTTCAAAATATGTTCCTGGATAGTTGGATATTTTTGGATCTGAAAGTTTCTTGGACAATCGTTTTACAGTGTGTAATTTATTGACAGGACATTTTAGGACATCGGAGCGCCGTGAGCATGTTAACATATAGCATGGAAATGAGCGCTATATCAAAGTACTCAAATCAATCAATCAAAGAACGTACATTCGTAAATTTAGTAATTATCTTGAATTTCTGACACTCAAATACATCTATTAAAGCCAATTTTAACCTAAAAATCTGTGCAATCAATAATATATGTGTGGGGGGGGGGGTACGCCACAGGTTAGGATATGAAAGTGTGGAACTTACCCAAGTATCTTCCTCTCAACCCCCAAAATTAAAAAAAAAATTATATTAACCGATTTTTTTTTTTTAATTTCAGTTTTACAGGAACGTTGTTCCCTTGCGTACATACAGGACTCAAGTCCTGCGCACAATAAAAATATCAGTTCTACTTTTGTTTAATCTTGCAGGTATTAGATAACTTTTAAATAAATAGTTTTCAAGAGTTTAACATTAATTTTACAAGTATCGCATAGAGTTACAGACTGGCAAAGACCAAGGTTTTGCTGCTTTACCGCCGCGGTGTACACAGGCCAAAGATCATGGCTTTGCTAGGTACACCGCCGCGGTGTACGTAGTGCCGGCCTTATATTTATATATGCCTACTTCTACTTTTCTAATGGCAATGGAAAGGATCCTTCAGTAAGTTAAGTATAGTTTTAATATTGGCACTAGGGCCTAGGCAAACCTAATATAAATAAGATATTCTTAATGATTTACAGTTCAAGCACATAAACTGTAAAAAAGGATAGTTAGGCCTACTTAGTCTAACACCTGCCCTAAGACATCGGAAAGTAGGCCAACAAGTAGCTGTGTAGGCCTAGTGTGTTCACTGTTAGCACTAGCTAGCAGACCACAGCTCTGAACTTTATCTGCTCTCTTCCATTGACAAAATATAAATGGTAAGCCTAAACCACAGTTATACATCATACACTTATTTATGAGACTGATTTCGACTTGTTTACGACACAGACGACAGTGGCATCAAATCAATTAGCCTAACACAGTTAGTCAGGTGGACATTGCACACTGGGCAACCCTATTGCCAAAGGTCACATGTTGCAAATCATCAAATGGACCTCAAAAGTGTGATTAATTTGGTTTTACACAAAAATCAAAATATAACAAAATTAAAAGTTAATATTGTATGAGATCAGGATGCATTTTATGGACTGATTTTAAGTAAAAAGATTTCCCCCCCCCCCCCCCCCCCCGAGCGACACAATGTCAAATATTATTAAACAGCAGATTTCTTCAGCTCTTCATATAAATAATAATTTTATTTAGCAATAGTGTTTGATTTTAAATTTCATGATTTGTATTGTATAGTGTGGAGAATATTACTTTTCATTCACCACAACTCTAGCTTTTTTTTCTTTTTAATTGCCCATCCATCATTTTGTGAGTTTACATTACAAAAGGCCTGATAGGCAGCTTGACTAATTATGGGAAAAGTAGCTGTGATAGCAGCTGTCAAATCAACATTAGGAAGGACAATAAATGGATCTGAAACAAAAATTAATTTTCTTGTCAGTCCTACAAGACCTTTTTATGAGCTTGAACATTAGTCTGACTGGATCAAGCTGTTCTTTTGTCACGTAATTACGGACTATATGACAATAGAAGAAAAATAACTGACTTGATTCCAAATCACTATCAAATCGTGCAAGATTTTACAGAAAGAAATGTCTTTTCTTTTTAACCTCTTTCACAGTCTTGTTTTTACCTTGTAATCAATTATTATAAGCTCATTGTGGCATTATTTTATTTTACGAATTGATTATACGCAATTGAATGTTATACGCAGACTGCAAGTCACGTGAGGTCTATATTCGGCTGGTCACGGGACAATTATGACAGTTACTTCCTTTCGCTTGGCATCCATTTTTAGCCATTAATATTAACATTGTCAATCCAGAAAGATGCTATGTTTACAACCTACAATGACTTTTATGTAGCGCTAAAGAAACATGAAGAAGAATGTGGCATGCTGTATGTTACATACAGCTTAAAAAAAAGTAAGAATAAGTTTAATTTTATGTTATTTTTAAATATATTTTAAATATAATTCTATAAACTTTTTTTCATAGTGGTAAAATCACTACTGTACTGTGATTCTACTGTCAGTAATACTATTATAATTGAATTTTAACAAACCATACTCTTCAATGAATTAAATATGTTACTTTTAGACTTTAAAAATTGAATCTATGTAGAAATATATGTGCTGCATACCCCGGTTTGCACTAAAAAGATAAATAATTAAATATATATTGTTTCAAATCATTGTAGCTCCATGGGGTAATCCAAAATTGTCTGGGTCTGGATATTGACTTCATATTTATTTTCTTTCAGTTGAGAAAAGAGTCACAATTTTTATGGATACGCTAAAGTATGACAATGCTAAGTTTGTTTGCAAACAAGGGCATCATACTAAATAAGGTACAAGCAAAGGCATCCTTCCAAGCCTTAAGTAAGTCTTTTTTTCCCTTGGTCTCTCAGAATACTTCACCTGTCAATGGTCAATAGAGTTGAAATAAGCTCAGCAATGTAATGTTTCATTTGAAATGTAAGGTAAATGTGCATTTAACGGCATGGATTTTGCCAAGAGTTTTCTCGCCAGCTAATGCGAAGAGATATCACCATGTCATTTGCTTGTTTTGTCCCTGGTTACGATAGGGTAAAAACCCTGGTTCCGATAGGGTCAAAACCCAGGTTAGGGATAAGTTTAGGGTTCAGGTTAGGTTTATGGATATATTTAGGGTTCCGATTAGGTTTAGGGATAAATTTAGGACATAACTTCACGGATCGCGGCAAGAAAGATGGCGGTCATGGTAAAAAAACGCGGTGATATCTCTTCACATTTACCTTCTTGCCTATTCCTGTTTTTCACTGAGCGTTAGAATGAGAAAATCATGCTAAACCCAAGATGAGTACAGGAAAAAAGACACATTCACGGTCATAGGTGCTGTTTTTAGTGGTTGAAAACAAAATACCAGTATGCCACTGATTTATAATTATAAAGTCAATATTGCAATTTAAAAGGATGTTTCACATAATTTTAAGAGGGGGGGCGGACACCCTCTCCCCTATTATAAGACAACAATTAAACAATGAGAACAAAATATTTTGAGAAACTGAACTATGGTCAATAGTTAACCTCGGAAACCTCCATGACCTAAATACAGTCCAAGATATCGCCGGCCCTGCACTAAATGCATTTTAGCCCTGATGTAATAATTAAAAAGACAATCAGTGTTGATCAGGCTTCCCCATTTTGTTTTTGTGCTTCAGAACATTTAAGACTGCATGCCCTGCATTTATCAGGGTAAATTTAGTGGAAGATGGCCAAGAGCTTTGTGCTCAGTGCCGATTGTTTGTCAGGTGGAAGATGGGACTGTATATAAGTTAAAGCTGACCACCTGCAACCTGGTGCATGAAAACCAGCCCACTGGACTAGAGGTGTTAATATTGTTTTTTAATCCATTTATTTTGCCATAAGTTATATAGTATTTTATTTTACTTATATAAACTACTAATAACCATGTGTTAGGCCCCAGTATTTTTATCTAGCATAGAAACGCATGCCTTGGTTCTTCAACATTGTCACGTGATTAGAAAAGTAATTATTGTAATTTTTATTTTAATATATGATTAGGAATGTAAAAGTTAGAGAAAATATGTCACTTTTTTTCCAGATAATGAAGTTACAAAATTTTTACCTAAAGCAATTTTTAAAAAGAAACATTAAAGGATTATATTTTTTTTCTCTCCAGTTTTAAGATTATATCCACAAAATAGGATGCCAAAAATGTCAGAGCACCTGGTGGATGTGCTAAACATTAAATCTTCCAAAGAGGTACAAGAAATGGTTGCTAAAAAGGAGGGGAAAATGTCGATGGCCCAAGACATAAGAAATTTGAGGAACAAATTCTGTCACTATGAAAGAGGAGAAGAGGCCGAAAATGTGGATAAAGTTGTGGGAAAGGTGCAGGCTGAGGGGGGGGGGTGTCATCAAGTATGGAACAAGTGAGAGTGGAGAGTTTACATTTCTGGCATTCATAACAACAGACATGCTTAATTCCCTCAATCACTTTCAAGAAATTCTCATTATGGATGCCACAGAAATTCTCATAAATGGATGCCACAGAAATTCTCATTATGGATGTCACAGAAATTCTCATTATGGATGCCACAGAAATTCTCATTATGGATGTCACAGAAATTCTCATTATGGATGTCACAGAAATTCTCATTATGGATGTCACAGAAATTCTCATTATGGATGTCACAGAAATTCTCATTATGGATGCCACAGAAATTCTCATTATGGATGCCACAGAAATTCTCATTATGGATGTCACAGAAATTCTCATTATGGATGTCACAGAAATTCTTATTATGGATGTCACAGAAATTCTCATTATGGATGTCACAGAAATTCTCATTATGGATGTCACATAAATTCTCATAATGGATGTCACATAAATTCTCATTATGGATGTCACAGAAATTCTCATTATGGATGTCACATAAATTCTCATAATGGATGTCACATAAATTCTCATTATGGATGTCACAGAAATTCTCATTATGGATGCCACAGAAATTCTCATTATGGATGCCACAGAAATTCTCATTATGGATGTCACAGAAATTCTCATTATGGATGTCACAGAAATTCTCATAATAGATGTCACATAAATTCTCATTATGGATGTCACAGAAATTCTCATTATGGATGCCACAGAAATTCTCATTATGGATGCCACAGAAATTCTCATTATGGATGTCACAGAAATTCTCATTATGGATGTCACAGAAATTCTCATAATGGATGTCACATAAATTCTCATTATGGATGTCACAGAAATTCTCATTATGGATGCCACAGAAATTCTCATTATGGATGCCACAGAAATTCTCATTATGGATGTCACAGAAATTCTCATTATGGATGTCACATAAATTCTCATAATGGATGTCACATAAATTCTCATTATGGATGTCACAGAAATTCTCATTATGGATGCCACAGAAATTCTCATTATGGATGCCACAGAAATTCTCATTATGGATGTCACAGAAATTCTCATTATGGATGTCACATAAATTCTCATAATGGATGTCACATAAATTCTCATTATGGATGTCACAGAAATTCTCATTATGGATGCCACAGAAATTCTCATTATGGATGCCACAGAAATTCTCATTATGGATGTCACAGAAATTCTCATTATGGATGTCACATAAATTCTCATAATGGATGTCACATAAATTCTCATTATGGATGTCACAGAAATTCTCATTATGGATGCCACAGAAATTCTCATTATGGATGCCACAGAAATTCTCATTATGGATGTCACAGAAATTCTCATTATGGATGTCACATAAATTCTCATAATGGATGTCACATAAATTCTCATTATGGATGTCACAGAAATTCTCATTATGGATGCCACTTACAAAGTAAACAAACAAAACTACCCCCTCCTCAACATCCAAGCTGTGGACAGTAATGGCCAAAGCAGACCAGTGTTTCATGCTTTTCTTGCGTCAGAAGTTGTCACTATCCTTACTTCTTTCTTGTCTTTTGTTTTTTTGCAAGTTCTTTCGCATCTCATCTCACCAAAATCATATTTGCTGACAAGGACATGGCAGAAATCTTTGCTTTCAAATCATCGCTTCCATCTGTTAGCATTCGACTTTGTGCTTTCCACACAACCGCTGCTGTCAAATCATTGCTTCCATCTGTTATTATTCGACTGCTGTAAAAAGGCTCTACAGCAAAAAAAAAACTGTCCTCTTCTCAAATATCTTGTCTACTTGATCTGTTCATAGAACAGAGATCCTGCACGAACATGTCTCAATACAATGCCCTCAAAGACAATATTTCTGAGCGCTCATCTCCTGACGTTCTCTCCTACTTTATTTCTAACTGGTGGAACTGTCCCCGACTTTGGGCTTCTTCTTTCCTGGAATCTCCAACATTTCACACAACAACCACAAATCATGCGGAAACCTTCCATCAGAAAATTAAGAGAGTCCTGTCTGCTAAAACTCCACTTAGCATCTGCATCAGCGAGCTACTCAGTCTGACAAAATACACAATGCAATCCAGAGATGCATCTGCTTCCATACACTCTATGCCATTAAAATACAATACAAAGCATAACTCTGACACTATCAATGTAATACAGAAGAACCTCACTCCTTTTGCAGCCAAACTTGTTACAGAACAGTTTCTTCTCTCTCAACATACTCACTATGTCTCTCAGTGTTCTCTGACTTGCCCTGATACATACATTCTGTCCTCTCAGTATGACTGCACTATCTACTCCTGTTCGTGTGATTTCTTTATGAAATTCTGTTTGCCTTGTCGACACATCTTTGCTCTAAGGTCTGAACTTCGTCTTCCTCTCTATCACTGTGGTAATGAACGCTTCAAAAGCACTGCTGTCAGTTCTCCTCTTAGCTCCAATGACCACCACAACATAATGAAGTATTGCCCGCAAGAAAAGCCAGCACTCCTGAATCTCGTTATCACATTATGAAAGGAATCACAAAGGCTATTGAATCTTTCTTTCCTCTATTGGGAGAACAGGCTTTCCAATCTGCGGTATCTCACCATGAAAAAGTTTTCACTCTAAAGCTGACCGCCCTGTAGCGGTTATTAATCTTTCAGAAGGAGAAATAATTCTTTCAACTCAGCCGTTGTATTCTGAAACTGAAAACCTTAATGCAGGTGTCACTGCATCTTCTGATAGCCTTGGTATTGTTGTCCTGCCACCTTTATCTTCACCACCACCCTCTGTGTCTTCTGATAGCCTTGGTGTTGTTGTCCTGCCACCTTTATCTTCACCACCCCCTCTGTGTCTTCTGATAGCCTTGGTGTTGTTGTCCTGCCACCTTTATCTTCACCACCACCCTCTGTGTCTTCTGATAGCCTTGGTGTTGTTGTCCTGCCACCTTTATTTTCACCACCACCCTCAGTGTCATCTGATAACCTTGGTGTTGTTGTCCTGCCACCTTTATCTTCACCACCCCCTCTGTGTCTTCTGATTGCTTGGTTCCTTCTTCTTCCTCTGCTGGATCATCCTGTGGATTTTCCAATGTTAAACTGTCCCTGGTAAAGACAAAAGGCAGACTTAGACAGGTACAGTCATTCACCAGACGGTACAGAAAAAGAAAAGCATGTCCCCTGGATTTTGATGCTAGATCATATGAGGTGAAGAAGCAGATGCTTCTCTCTGGTTGTCTATTGGATTCTACTGTTCTCCCACCTTTCTCTGCTTTACAACTGAAGTCAACGGAAAACATTTTTTTTCCTCTATGTGCCAATGACAATATTTCTTTATCTTCTATTCAGCCTTTATTTACAGAGGACGCATGGGAAATACTTCAGGCCAGAATGGCCGAAAAGATGGGAAAAGATTTGTCTTATTGCAATTTGTGTTTCATTGTGGATGATAGCCAGTATAAGATGATAGAGTGCGAGGGTTGCCTCGGATGGTTTCGTTACCATTGTCTTGGCCTGAGGACAACCTCAAAGCCAAAGAAATGGAATTGTGAGCATTGCTGGATGATAGCCAGTATAAGATGATAGAGTGCGAGGGTTGCCTCGGATGGTTTCGTTACCATTGTCTTGGCCTGAGGACAACCTCAAAGCCAAAGAAATGGAATTGTGAGGATTGCTGGATGATAGCCAGTATAATATGATAGAGTGCGAGGGTTGCCTCGGATGGTTTCGTTACCATTGTCTTGGCCTGAGGACAACCTCAAAGCCAAAGAAATGGAATTGTGAGGATTGCTGGATGATAGCCAGTATAAGATGATAGAGTGCGAGGGTTGCCTCGGATGGTTTCGTTACCATTGTCTTGGCCTGAGGACAACCTCAAAGCCAAAGAAATGGAATTGTGAGGATTGCTGGTTGATAGCCAATATAAGATGATAGAGTGCGAGGGTTGCCTCGGATGGTTTCGTTACCATTGTCTTGGCCTGAGGACAACCTCAAAGCCAAAGAAATGGAATTGTGAGGATTGCTGGATGATAGCCAGTATAATATGATAGAGTGCGAGGGTTGCCTCGGATGGTTTCGTTACCATTGTCTTGGCCTGAGGACAACCTCAAAGCCAAAGAAATGGAATTGTGAGGATTGCTGGATGATAGCCAGTATAAGATGATAGAGTGCGAGGGTTGCCTCGGATGGTTTCGTTACCATTGTCTTGGCCTGAGGACAACCTCAAAGCCAAAGAAATGGAATTGTGAGGATTGCTGGTTGATAGCCAATATAAGATGATAGAGTGCGAGGGTTGCCTCGGATGGTTTCATTACCATTGTCTTGGCCTGAGGACAACCTCAAAGCCAAAGAAATGGTATTGTGACGATTGCTGGATGATAGCCAGTATAAGATGATAGAGTGCGAGGGTTGCCTCGGATGGTTTCGTTACCATAGTCTTGGCCTGAGGACAACCTCAAAGCCAAAGAAATCGTATTGTGACGATTGCTGGATGTAAATTGCCTTTGTTTTAAGTATTTTGTCATACTTGAATGCAGGCCTGCACAGCTCATTTTTCAGTAAAAAGTTTGTCGCATTCAGGAGATATATGGGAAGTGGCTGTTCTCAAGTTGTCTTCCAAATGATCACCACTCAAACATCACTGTTGCTTGCATTTATTAATGTTCATTATTGAAAATGTCTATTCACATGTGTGAGTGGTTCCAAAATACCCTAAATTAAAAATTTAAAAAAAAAAAATATTTATCTCATTTTCTGTATATATACCTATCGTAGTATTATAAATCAATAAGCTAGGAAATATTGATATTAATTTATAATAAGCTGGGAAATATTGATATTAATTTATAATATGCTAGGAAATATTCATATTAATTTATAATAAGCTAGGAAATATTGATATTAATTTATAATATGCTAGGAAATATTGATATTAATTTATAATATTTTGATTTTTCACCAAATACTTCGCGGTTGCAAAGTTTTGCAGGCCTGCTTTAATGTGTTTTATGTTGTTTATTGACTCTTTAGTAGTCTTGCTTAATAAATTCTCTCTGTGTTATTTCACTCATTTATATTAAGGTTTCTGGACCTTACTGGAACATTGTCACCAGTGATAAATGTAATTATACTCATTTCTATGTGAAATCTATGTACGATTGTTGTAAGACATGGAGTGATGATCCTAGTAGTATTAATCATGAAATTTCTATGTCTGGTTTTTGGTGCTGAATTTTCTATTAAGTCTAATGCCGTTGAATTTATTAAACTTTAATTTAAAGCTAGTGATGATTTCACTTTGTCATTATGTTGCATGTCAATGTTTCTTGAAGAATTAAGTCAGTGTATGTTCTGCTGGTTAAAATTAATAACTTTCATATGATGTATATGTTAATTTTTCTGCAATTATGTCACTTTTTTTTTTTATTGTTAATATGTTTTACCCATTAATGCTAAGTTGATGTCTATTTTTCATAGTGTTAGGCATTGACTGCTTCTTATTGTCCTTATATATGGGTCATTTCAATTTGGACCACCTACTTACATGTGTGTACTTTTTATAATGTAAATAAACATAACTATTAACTTATTAAATTTGTTTTGCAGTTTTTGGCAAATACTATTTTAATTTTAGACTCAGGATGAGTCCAATTAGTGCTGGTGATATTTAAAGAGGTGATAAGAGGGAGGAGACTAAAATCCGGTTAGGTAAAAAGAAACAAAGTAAGGACACAACCAGAAGAAAAGGACACAACAATGATGTTGGCAAGAAGCCTTCTTCAGCAAACAAACAGTAAAAACAATATAAAATAAAAATTAACACTTCACTCTGCAATGTAGTATCAGAGAGCATAGCAACAGTAATGTTTAAGCTGTTGCCAGGGCTCACACTCACACATTTGGTTAAAGTTAGGGAAAACTGACCAAGGGAATTATGTTAATTTAATTATCTAAATTTTGCAATATTCACTGCAGAAACTTGTTGGTTTATTGACTTGTTTTAATAAATACGCCTTTTACAGCTAAGAATACCAAAAAAAAATGCACAAGTAAATATTCTGTTTGGACTATCTATATATACTTATGCCCTAATTCCGAATGGTTTTCACAACGTAACACAGATCTTGATTTCTTTGGTACCAAAAAAAAAATATGTGAGTTCTCAGATGTTAACTATACAAATACTATAATCCGATTTTTTTAAAATTTAGTCAACAACACAAAGTGGTACAACATATATTATGACAATTATAAGACTAAGAGTAACATTACATTGGAATGTGTTCCATGAATTAGTCAGTAAAACCAACAACATAACAACATTTAAAAACCTAATCAGAATGTAGAACTAGACATAAATCATGGAAATGCCTTTAAGGCATAGTCTTAGGCTAATAAAATAGTCTTAGGCTAATAAAATAGTCTTAGGCTAATAAAATAGTCTTAGGCTAATATTACTAATAAAATAGTCTTAGGCTAATAAAATAGTCTTAGGCTAATAAAATAGTCTTAGGCTAATACAATAAAGATGCAAGGAATAATACTAATAATAGCACTAACGCTGTTATTCAATATTAATTAAAATTAGTTACATTAAAATTTACGTTAAACTCATTGAAAGTTATAGTTCAAAACAGCTAATTATGCATAATACTTTTAATTGCCAAACTAGCGGTGGTAAACCTTATACGGCTAAACTCCCAGCCGTCTGCGTGTAACGGCTGGGAATAACTCTCAGGGTTATGCGCAGTCTACTGCATATAACGCTTCCCTTTATTTTAGCCAGTGATTCCCACAAAAAAAAACATGAAGAACTAAATTAGCATGCTCTGCCCATGACACATCTAAGAAAATGTTAAACAGACAATGCTGCACTAAAGAATAATATTATCATTTTTTTAAATTTATAAATTTCATGTCTGTTAAATTAACTGCTCTGTTGAATTAACTGCTCTGTTGAATTAACTGCTCTGTTGAATTAACTGCTCTGTTGAATTAACTGCTCTGTTGAATTAACTGCTCTGTTGAATTAACTGCTCTGTTTTGAACACATAACTGACTGATGAATGATGTATGTTGTTCGTCCGTCAGATCGACTAGGACCATCCAGTCATCCGGTTAGGGGGGGGTGGGTTACGGTGGGTTCGTAGGTGGCTTGCCAAGCCTATACGTGCTCGGAATAGTCTGTGGCACCGCGGGCAGGGGATAGTTGGTGCAGTCGTGTCTTTAATAATGTTCTTTCGGGCTTGCCTGCGTGTCTCAGTGGTGGCCATCCTACTGGCTACGTAAGATTTAGCCCCTATCTTGACCACTGATCTCCACCCGACTCTGTCCTGGGCGGTCTGCTCCCATTTAGTAGTGTTGATGCTGAAGGCCTTTAGTGCCACTTTCAGTGAGTCTTTGTAACGTTTTTTTGAATGATGTAAGTAGCGTATTTATGACATCAGTTTCGTTTGAACTGACAAGACCAAGTCCACATTTTAAAGTTTGATATCAGGTTGTACCTGGTTCATCATGCATCATCATAGACCAGCAGCACTCACAAGCAATGAGAAACTGGCAATGATAATTTGGTGAAACTTTGTAACTTATTAAGGTTAGGTAAACTATAAATTAACTTATTATTGAAGATTGTTTCCTTATAGTATTGTTTGTCATTCTTTAATTAATCGTGGAAACATTTCTGACTGGTACCGTGAGCAAATTTTATTACAGATCCCCCCCCCCCCCATCTCGTTGTTTCAGCTGATACCTTGACAAACTAACGAGAAACGGAAATCCCAACCACAGGAGAACTCTGCTAACAACATGAGAAAGATGTTGCCTGGTGTGGGCGTTTTCGGCAACACTCCTGCCATGAGGTCTGTATTTCCTTGGCTCAAGCATTATTGTTGTTGGGTTTTTTTTTACAGCTTTTCCAGTTATGTGAGTCAAGAATAACTGGGATGAGAATAAATGGGATGAGAATGATGCATATACAATTCCTTTTTCTGATATTACTTAGAGATATCCCTAAAAGCAAGATTTATTAAATTTTGTTTAAATATATTTGGAAAAACTATTTTTGTTCAATCTGAACTGAAATTCCTAAGTAGGTTAAGTGCATTTTTGTTGTGTGTGTTCAATCTAATTATAGAATTTTAAAGCACTCTCTTGTTGCCGTACCTTGTTTGGTAATTAAAGCAACTTCTGCTACAATTTGACTTATTATAGGTGCTACATTCCTATGTTGAAATCCTGCGGTCTTGAGGTAGTTGCACTGTGGGCAAGGACTCCCGAAGAGGCCAAAGAGCTTTCTGAGGACTTGGGGATCGACATGTACACAACAGATGTGGACAAGGTCACTTTTTTTTTTTTTATTATTTTCTTTTAGTTACATTTCACATGAGCAGCAAAATGTATCTGTTTACTTGAGAGCAAGATCAGGAGAGGTCACATTCACTTCTTGACTTAACCTTTCATACCAGCCCACTGAAAAAAGTCACATGTAGTGCCAAGTAAGCAGCCAGTTGGCAGTGTATATTAGAAGTGGGCAACCATCCCCACTCCTTGTAATGTATGAGGGACTGCGTTCAAGCCGTTCAAGCCGTGTGAAGGAAAAAGTGGGAGAGGATATGTTAAAGCTTGAAATGAAAATACAGGGCAGTCTAAAGAACGTGTCGGCCAGATGCCTTCTTCAACAGACAAGACAAGAAACAACAAAGGAGAGTCTATATTGATGTTTAAAGTGTATACACTTGCCACTTTTCACTACCTTCCCTAAACTGAGGGACAGTAAGTTGACTGAAATTGTCCTTGACATTGCAGCATTCCCCAACCTTTTCTATACTCCGCACCCCTGTACTACAAATTATTTGACTAGTATCGAACCTCCAACAATTTGTTTTACCAAGTCTCACACACCGAACAAAAGTAAAAATACATTTAAAATTTGAATATAATAGACTTTTAATGTATACATTGAAATGCAAAGAACTTAAAAACTAAGGTAATAAGTTTCTGCCTCCTTACATGAAGGAAAATTTTTATGAAGAAAAGAATTAAAAATATATAAACATTTACATTATGACTTAAAAGCCAATGTCTCCTCTGTTCTTATAATCTCTTTTCTGCTACCCCCTGTGATGCCTCCTCGCACTTCCTGGAAATAGACCTAATGACAGCCACTGATTCCCTAAACAATTTATTTTCACAGAACAGCCATTGGTTTTGCTATTTGTTAGCAACAGTAAACAAATTGGGAATAATCTCCCTTCTTAGGTGTATGCATTTCCCAGTATAGTGATTCTTCCTCCTTCCCTTTGTTAGTTGGACAAGATTCTCTCATTCTTGTTTCATCTTTGCGTCATATGCAGGGGGGCACAACTAACAAACTAAATTACCATTTTTTTTTTATTTTCAGGTGTTACTACACAAAGATGTGGACCTTGTTATCATCAGCTGCTCGCCACACCTCCAGGCGCACATTGCTGCAAAAGCACTGGGAATAGGAAAACATGTCCTTTGTAGTCCTCCCTCCGGCCCACGTAGCCGAGACACCCTCCCCATGGTGCATGCCTCTAGATACTACCCGAAGCTTATGTCCTTGATGTGCAATGGACTTCGTTTTCTGCCATCCGTTGTCAAAATGAGAGCCTACATAAAGGATGGCTTCATAGGAGATATAACCATATGTGAAGTGAAAGTGCACTACGGGCAGAGACTGCGCAGCACCTTTGACTGGATGTGTGACGAGATGATGGGCGGTGGCCTGTTGAACATGTACGGAGGGATGATAGTAGACATTTTGAGCCATGTGACCGGTCAGCGGGCTGTCAGGGTCCAGGGCATGTTAAAGACCTACACCAAACAGACGGATTTTGTCAAGGGTATACGTGAAATAACCAGCGATGATTTCTGCTCTTTTCAAATGGAGATGGACCATGGTGCTTGTGCCACAATAACCCTCAATGGCCATGTGCCTGGACAGTTCCTTCAGGAAATTTTAATAGTTGGAACCAAAGGACGTCTAGTGCTTAAAGGTGCCGACTTGTACGGGCAAAAACATGACAGAGTTAAAGAAGAACTGTTGAACTTTGACCCCGTTAACTACAAGGATATAGACTCCCTTGGAATACATGAAAAGGTAAGAAATGAAATTCCGGTACCTTACATGAAAGGTGTGATAAAGATGATAGAGTCTGTGCGAGATGCATTCCAGCAGGTGGAGGAGAGACAGGGCTGGAGTCCTGATCCCCTGAATGCTGCAGCAACATTTGAGGACTGCTTCTATGTTCAGACTGTTCTTGACTCTGTCAGATCCGCTAGTAAGACTCGACAGTCAATGAAAGTTGTCATGACTGACACTGAGCCCGAGCCAAACCCTTTTTTGTCAACAGCCATGAGGAGGAGCACTTTTTCTCTACACTAAGTGACAGGTAGTGGAAGGTCTGTGGTTGACACCAGTGGCAGAGAAAGGAAGGTCTAAGCTTGACTCCAGGTGCACGCAGAGAAAGGAAGGTCTGAGCTGGACTAAATTGTTAGCAGTGGCGTAGGAAAAGGGGCGCATGTTTTCCTTATATTGTTGGACGCCATTTCGGCCAGCTGATCAGCTACTTTAATGGGGAGGGAGGATGAAAGGCTTGGCCCTTCCCCCCTCCCCCAGGAGGCACCAACCCTAGCTACGTCACTTGTAAGCTGTGACCACATCAACATATCTATTTTGTAACTTACTGTCTGACCAACTTTTGGGGTGGTTTTTTTGTTCACCAAATGCTGTGAAATGGCTTGTTAACCCTGAAATATGTCTGCTCTCATTATAATACCTCTGCTCTCAATGTAATATGACTGCTCTCACTGTATTTGTGGTGTTGTAAATGGCTTATGCTGTAATGGCAACTGCCATAATAATATCAGCAGAAATGCATAACATACTGTCACATTTGAAGAGCTCATTTTCAAAACGCGGTATCCACCATTTTTAAAAAAATGAAAAAACCTAACCATTTTGTAGAGCAAACCAGGTTTGTTTAGGACATGGTAAATTCTATATACTAAACACATTACATTCCTATTTTATTCGTGTCTAAAAATGATTTAATCCTCTAAACGCTTTATTAATTTTTTGTAAAAAGTTGAATAATCTCAAAACCCCCAAAGTGGATATACAGCATTTTGAAAATCAGCTCTTCATTTATTTCTCAGTGGAAAGAGATAACTTTTTTTGTGTCCTCCATCTGTTAATCATTACCTTGAACTATTGCAGTCACTGTTTGTTTCACTATCTTGAACTATTTCAACAATAACTGCTCATTTTCATTAAAAATAAAAGATGCAATTTTTTTAAAGAAACCAGATCTAATTATGTTTTCTAGCTTTCTTTGGTTTATTTTGCAAACATATTTTTTTTTGAGAAAGCTGCATAAATAATACTAAAATACAATAGATCATGCTTTTTCTAAACATCCACTTTCAGTTTAAACACTTCAGTGAACTTTTGAAGACGTTTCATGTACACCTCATTTGAATTTTAAAAATATTTCATATGAACTAGATTGCCAGTTATTAAACTTTAACAGCCTGACTCTCTATCTCTCATAGGATGCTCCATTTCTAATTTAAGAATAGCTTGGATTGATGATTCTCCACTGGGGTGAGGTGTTAAAGAGTTATTATTTTGTAACTCTTGTGTCATGAAATTTAGCTTTCTCTCTGAAGCAATTGTTAACAAATGTAACTTCACTTGACCGGTTAAAATAGGTAAAATTTAATCAGTAGGGAAAAAAAAATGTTCCGCTGGTAAACTAAGAAGTTGAAAGTTTCTCTCAAATTGAGATTTTTGAAGTCATGGTATTTCTGCTTTTGACAATTTGTATTTAACTTTTTGTTTATTCCATGTTTTTAGCTTCAGTAATTGCTTATAAATTATAATTCCTTGACCGTTGCTGTGAAAGTTGTTGAGAAAAACAAAGTAAAAACTCTGGCTTTGAGTACTGGTACTCAAGATTGTAATAATGGTAATGATACTCAAGATTGTAATAATGGTACCGGTACTCAAGATTGTAATAATGGTAACGGTACTCAAGATTGTAATAATGGTAACGGTACTCAAGATTGTAATACTGGTAAAGGTACTCAAGATTGTAATAATGGTAATGGTTCTCAAGATTGTAATAATGGTACCGGTTCTCAAGATTGTAATAATGGTACAGGTACTTAAGATTGTAATAATGGTACCGGGACTCAAGATTGTAATAATGGTAACGGTACTCAAGATTGTAATAATGGTACCAGTATCATAAGGTTTTACTATTTTAAGAAGACAATTCACCCATTATCGTTTATGTTTTTGATCATAATGTTGCTTATAAATCTTTTTACCCCCACCCCACATGCGCACATGCATATAGAATATATAAATGTTAACCAATGTTTAAATTATCCTATTATTCTCCACTCTTTTTAATATTTTTTTAATATACAGGTATGTATATATATATATATATATTTAAAATTATTTTTTTCTTAAAATAAATGCAGGTATATTATATGTTTTTTTTTTAATCTGTTCAAAAAGAAGAATCACATACTGAGCTTACTTTTGGGAAATGGTATTTTTCACAAATGGCAAATTATATATATTTTTTTTATTTAATGCATTGTGATTCCTCTATAAGTAATACAGTATTGGATAACTGAAACCTTACTACCGGTAGTACAATCAGGGGATCTGAAACTTATTGTTACAAAAAACAATTGACTTGCAATGCTAAATAATGGCAGGTTTCTGTATTCTGCAACCCATGACTGAAGAAATCCCCTCTTGTGTGGTCTGAAAACCATGCACTATATCATTAAATGATATTAAAAGTTGTGCATCTTTAACCGATCTCTAAAACTTCAAGATCTGTATCTTCAAATGTAATAAGTTATAAAATATATATTTTTTGGCAGTGTTGCCATTAATTAAAATTGTATTTGTGTATGTGATATGACTTGTAAATGTTAACCAAGAGGATGGATAGAAAAAAAGTTAATTATCAGTTTTATTTGGTCTTATTTCTTTAACATTTCAGTACAAGTGTTTACCAATATCTATCAGTATCAGTAGTATCATTGATAAAATGCAATGTAACATATTATTGTGCACCTCATTTTCTCTGACATTTTTTTTTGTTGCTTCCTTTAATTCTATTTGACATGAGTGTTGCTTCATCCTTTTTAAATTTTAGGTAATTTCTTTTAACCAACTTTCACATGTCCTGAAAAGATGAAATTTTGCGGGAGACTTAATCTGGGGTAGTTTCAATTATAAAAATGTTACACCCAATATTTTTCATATGGTAATTGTCATTGTGTCTGTTTTTTTTTTAAAATGTATAAGTATTAAAATATAGTTCACTGTGACTTGTCAGATCCTATGGGCTGTGTCAAGTTGAACTAGTCAGAGCTTGTGAACTTACAACAGGAAGAAATTTGCTCATAAAATTAGATTATTTTATTTTAATAGTTTTATTAATATTACTTGTAAAAAAAAGTAAAGTCCAAAATATTACAATGCTGTACGGAGAATTCAAAAAGGACACATTTTACATTTTCTGAAGACATTCTCCAAGCATTTGTTGGAACAGTCCTAAATCAATTGTCACCATTTTTTAAATTGTAATCACAGCAAATTTCTATTTGCTTTATTTCCTGCAATTTTCAATGCTTCATCTGCAGCCTAATAATAACTTGATTTGATTTATATAAAATAATCACCTTGCTTAACTAAGGATATCATACTCGATATTCAACACTAAAACTGAAATTTAATTTATTTTGATGGGTTGTGATATTTTTAACCACCTGGATTTTTTTTTAATGCTAATACTAATACAGGTACTAATATTCCAAATAAGCTTCCATTCTTTTATTTTCTAGAGTCACATTCTATTTTTGAAAATTAGCTGTGTAGTTATTTTCATGATGTTATTTTTGTACCAAATAACTTATCAACATTAGAACTTTTATCATTACTGGGACTGAAGTTCATTGATTTAATTAATTTAATATAACAATCAGCATATTCTTAAATCCCAATGTACTTTTGACACAAGAGACACATTGCTTTGACTTTCTGTTGATGTTTGGAGTGAGGAATGATTTATTGTTATGCCATGGACTGAGGAAAATATTTTGGATGAGATTCTTTGTCTCCCCCTGGTGGTGTTTTTATAAATTTTAAATATGTTTTTGTTAAATAATAGTTACTGCAAACCCCAATATGATATACCCTCTACAAATGAAGTTACATGATTAATTCGTTTTATGTTAAACCACATTTTTAATTGAAGTATTACTATTACTATTGCAATATTCACTAATCTCTTTTGTTGGTGCTCCAAAGGATATAGTGTGACAATCATGGATACCGTCTAACTCTCGATGGGGTGACATGGCTGCATGCAAGTTTGAGTAATAAAGGTTTTGGAATTGTTTAAAAGTATCACATGTAAATGTTTAGGACCTAGAAAACTGTTTAACATAAATGTTGTTGCTTGCAGCTTTGGCCCGATTTGTTTAGTAATCAAATGACTGACTTGTTATTGATATTGTGTGTTCATTATAAATGGTGACTTCACTCACCACTTGCATTCCTATAACATAAATCTGCAGATTGTATTATGTCTATGAATGTTTATTTTATAAAGCAGAGAAACCTGTTATAAATTAGTGTTGATTTATTTAAAGCTATTATTATTATTGTTAAAAATTCCAGATTTATTAATTAATATATTCAATATATTTGAAGAAGTGAATAAATTGTATATGTATATTTATTTTGGTTGCAGTTATGAACATAGTTTTATTTTAAGGCTATTAAAATGTCCTGCGCTGTTCTGCTTCAAAATAATATTCATATTTACATTATGCCATTTCAGAGAGAAGCATCAGTTTAGTATTTTTTGTATACCTAACCAGCTTCAGTGGTTTCATAAATTATAAAGTAAGAGAGTATATCTATCCTGATTTTTTTTTTTTTTTTAATCTTATCCATTTTGTGTTTAAATTTTTTGTACAATGATCAAATCACTTAAGGCAGCCTCTGCGAACTCTGTGAACACAAATTTTCCATGACAATCTTGGGTGCATTAAATAAATTCTTTTTAACAAAAAAAAAGTCAGTAATGTATGGGCAAAGAAACACAAGGTGCACTTTTGTCTCAAACTGATAGAATTTCAAGATTAATTGCAGTTGAGAATCAAGTTGTTTTTAAAGTAGTTGAGATTAATTGTGAAAAAAATTGGAATTTCCATGATATGGTAATTTGGGGATATTTTTTTAATCAATTCTAGGGTTTGGGTTGGATAAGTACTTGATTTACTACAAGGGGCTATCTATACTGAATATATTTATAATTTATAGCAAAAATTGTACATCTTGTCATACCGGTATTTATATTTTCTGTTCTCAAAAATTACTAATAGAACATTAATTTAAAAAATGGTATCCTTGAAATAAACATACCACACATCTTATTTAAGTATATCAAACATTTCAATTTCAAATACCATTTGATTGTATTTGAGTGATACTGCAAATGCAAAATTTGTGATAATGTTGCACAGATTATAATAGTATTTTAATCAGTTATTAGATAACTCGGCTAACCTAGTCCTATTCTTGCAAATGGTATGGCAGTCATCTATTGTTCTGGGTTTTTATGTGAATTTACCAACACCAGCAATTTAAAAATGAAAATTATGTTCAGATGTCTATTTAAATTTTAAAATTTTCTGTTCAATTACATAATTACATTATCCCCTAAATGTTTCCTTATCAAATTTTAAAATTTGTTTGTTGTCATTAAAATACAAAGCATTAGTTTGCGATTTTATGTAGTTCTTTCACAAGTATTTTGTTGTTTTTTATCAGATCTATCTAGATACTCGTACTGATGAAGAGTTGTATGATATTGCTGTTTTATATAGTATATAAAAATATCATTCAAAATTAAATGACAGTTTTTATCTTCAGTTTGTAAAAAATACCTGTTAGTGCTAAGCAAGGAATGCAAATTGCTTTGGTACATAAATGATACTTTAATCATAGATGACAGTTTTTATCTTTCATCATTCTTTAAGATACCTGTTGTTGCCCACCAGGGCACTTCAAAATTTTCAAGCTAAAACTAAAAGCTAATAGTTAAGTTAACTTATGTAGGAGTATTTTAACTTCAACAACACATAGTGACATAGTAGATTGATACAACACATTTGAAAGATTACATCCACAGTATGTTAAGTTAAGAACACATTTAAAAGACTAAATTCACTGCATGTTAAGTTTATTCAACTGCCTATATAGCTTACACAGTGCTACATGTGCAACTCTGAAAACAGCAATGAATCCATATTAAAGTTAAAACCTTTTTTATTCCTGCACCCACATACAATTTAAACACACACAAAAAGCTACTAAGAAAAAAAAAAATTTAATACCGGTATCAAAATTTGTTATCAGAAAAATAAATCTTTCCATGTTTAGGATGATATTTGATTTCTAACCCAAAACTATTTATTAGTTCAAAATAAAAACTTAAGCATCATGAAAGACAACAGCTTTTTAAAACAATTGCACGAGTGAGAGCGACAGCTTCCTTGTTTAAAGTTACCCCATACAAAAATAATTAACTTATTGTTTGAAAAATGGTTCCATGACGGATTAACCATATAATTCTGAAACTGTATTTTCTTGACAGTATTAAAACATAAATGAAAAAGTGTTGCTGCAATTTGAGTCAATTACATAACAAAATGGTATATTTCTCTATTTTCAGATATATTGTAAAGAAGAATTAAGAGTTAACATCATCAGATAAGAATAAATAAATATGAACAATGCCTCAGATGCATTTTGTTTAGTACACATGGCAGTTGGTAACTAATGTTTTCTGAAATTGGTATCAGTCATAATTTTTCAATGTTGGCTTAGTTCAATGAAACTATTGACCATTGATATAAGGATATAAAGGGAAAATACAAAGTATGTAATTTAAAATCAGGCAGCATCCAACAGTACTAATGTTAGTCTACATAAAAGAAGCAAAACAATATTTTATTTATTTTACTGCTACAACTACTGTTAGATCTTAACTTTTAACCAAGTGAACAGCTATATTTGATTGATGTTAGACACTATCATAGAAAAGGTTTGAAAAGGTTAGCTTTAAAAAAGTTGTTAAAGGAATTTAGAAATCTTAAAATGAAACTGGAATTCTTTATGCTCGCTGAATAGAAAAAGACTCCAATGGTTGCACCAAAATATATACAGTCATGTTTTTTTTTTAAAATGCACATTTAATGTTGTACAAGGTTCATATTTAACATATTGTCTCTTAATCAGAATGTGCCACATATGGTAGTGAAGGTAAAGGAAAGCCTGCAACATCCATAGGCTTTATGCACCATAAACACTTTCATCACTGTAAGCAATATATAAGAAAAAATCCTCCTCATGATGCTCCTGTAAAAACAAAATACATTCAACATTATTGGAACTACCAACTTGACTGAATTTTGTAAAACATGATATTGTTGGTTTTAAAATAGCATCTGGATTTATTTTTTTCCACTACCTGGATATGCCGTTGCAAATTATCTAAAATGTTTGAACTAAAATAATTCAGTTTGCCTCACACTGGTCGTTACCTGGTACAAAGCACCCATGGTTGCACTTGTAGGAGGAATTACATTATTGACAAAGAAGAAAAGAGCATCTTCTGGTCTCAGGTGGATTCTTTTTCGGATGAGAAAGTAAAACTGACCAACTGTCAAATCTGATGGTACTAAGTACTTCTTTTTATCCAGATCGCCAACTCTTGCTTTAGGTGCCTTTTCCACAATTACCTAAACAACATTTGAAATTAATTTGTTAGCTAAATTTTGTAACTTTTTAGGTGTAGGCCAACAGAATAAAACTTTTAACCCTTTTTGATAGTAAACTACCAATAGACACTTCCTAAACTTTTTATCAAAAAGTAAACTAAGAGACAAGAAAAAAGGCTATTCCATTAGCATTAAATTTTTTTGCGTTAAGATGGGAGATTACCACCATGCCCCCAAGGGACTATCAATAAATGATATCAACCTGCACATAAGTCCTAATAAAAGTTAAGTGTATAATTTTTTTTTTTAAGTACATACTTAAATTATGCAAATCAGGATAATTCATTTGGATAAATTAAATGCTGAGATTTCTTAAAGACTTTATTAGTTCATTCAATTTCCTACAATAATATTACACTTAGTTTCATATAATATATTTAAAGTTAAGTATTAAGTAAAATATCCTAGACTAATAGCTTTATTTTTTGAAATTTTTTTTGTAATCTTGTGATTGTCAAAAGCTGTCTGTAACTTTAATTGAAGAAGTTCTTGGCACTGAAGCTGAAACGAGGGTCTGCATCTAAATTAAAATGGGTTAAACATTGATTGCCTAAATGTAATTATCTACCTAAACAGTTGGCTAGACTGGTTAAATTCACATTGCGATTGTTAATAATGTGTTGGACTTGGCAATTTGCCTTTAAAAAAAATAGCTAGATCTACATTATTACTTATGACATGAATACTGTACACATATTATATTAAATCATATATTATAAGTCCGTTTGTTTAATTTGTTTCCTTCGACATATTACTCACTGGAACTCTGTCTGGGTACTTTTTGCGAATTTTTTCTCCTTCAGCACGTCTTTTCTCAAAAGGATGCTCCTCTTTGTATTGCCACTTCATTTTGAGGTCTAATATTGTATATTAAATGGTTACGAATACTAAATGTTTGCGTCTGGAAAGTCAGTTTGTCAACAACAAAGATGGCGAGTTAAGGTATTAATGCGCATATAAAAGTAGTTATCACGTTGGTTACTAATACAATTTAAATTATTAAAATACCAAGTAGATTTACTTATTAAATATGATAAATTAATATTTTGCTTTAAATTTGTTATACAAATCGAAATTAATATACACCAGGACCTTTCCTAGGAACTAGAATCTCTATAAAGCAGTTTCAGCGAAACCGTTCAGTGCGGATCTTCACACTCATTACGACGGGTAATAAGGTTGAATCAATCCAAAATATTACGCTGCTACTAAGAATAGAGAACACGTGACTGGTGACACTAAATTTAGAATTACAAAATCATGGTGAAAGGCAATGCGCAATTTATGTAGAAAATGAACAAGGTGGTGGGAATCAATGTGAATTATTAATTACTATACATTGCAGTTGCGCATGCAAAATACGGGAAGAGACGCATTAATACTCATTTAATTTACTGATTAATACAGATGGCGCTCAACCCAATATGCCATTTTCCCACCATCTATCAGGCCCTTTCTATTTTCCACTCCTTTGTGGTCAAATCATCAGTGAGATAATATTCCAGATGGCGCTGGAATTTTTGGGAAAATAATTCGTATGGAAAACCCCAGTTATCTTTTCAACGGGACACAATAATCGAGACTCTTGGCCTCTCCTGATTTTCATTAGTTACGTACCTGCGGGCGGACAAGATCTACTTTGGAATTATTCATCATCATGATCATGTCCCTTAGTCCTTGGACCGTTGACATGAAAACTATCCTCCATTCCTCTCGGTCTTCTGCACTACGCATAGCATCGACTAGTTTTAATCCCGTCCACTCTTTGATGTTATCTTCATATCTTTTTCTCTGTCGTCCTCTTCTTCTCCATCCTCTAGATGTGCCCTGTATGATTTCTTTGGCGAGCCCGTGTTTTCTTATCACGTGGCCACTCAAGTTTGCGCTATTTTACAGACACCAGGAGGTCATCGTACAGCCCAATTGCTTGACGAATCCTTTCTTTCACTTGTTCATATGTGATATGGTCTCTAGCAGATGCCAAGAATGCCTCTGAAACATCTCATCTCCATCGCCTTTATTTTCCTTTCAAGTTCTGCTGTTAATGTCCAGGACTACAGGCATATAAGAAAATGGAAAGGATTAATGGGCGAATCAGCCAGATTTTGGTGCTGAGGGCAATATTTTTGTCGTTATATATTTTCTTGAGCCTCTTTAGTGTTGTTGTGGTCTGCGCAATCCTGGCCATCAATTCGGGCTTGGAGCCTTATTAGATTAATAATTAAACAAAAGAAAATGTTTTTTTTTCTTGTTTTAAATTATTGAGATGACATGACAAGATTTTTAAAAATTAATGGGCCTTTCAGTTTCAGATTACTGTGAGTACCGGTATCTATTTTTTTGTATTGTATTTTAATCAAATCCATTTTTTTTAAAAAAAGATATTAAAAAGTTTTAGATTATTTTTTTTCTGTTCACACGATCAAATTTTGCATAAAATTTCTTTTTGAACTCATTATTTTGTTTTACTATACTATATAGTATAGTGCGTTAAAAAAAAATTGACAAAAATTTGCTTGAGTGAACGGAAAAAAATTCGACCAAACTTGTGTTCCACCAAACTTCCGTCTATCAATTTTCCGCCTGCGAAATTTCGTTCAATCAAACAGACAGACAGATCCATATTATTGAAAAGAGTGGTTTTATTAAAAAAATTCCTGACAAAAATTTTAAGTCCATATGATCTATAAACAAATTTTACTATCATATGCCAGCAACATTTGGCTTACATTATAATAAGCTCCAAACTATAGCTAAGGGGTATATCAACATCACAAAGACTGTGTGGCAAACCAGCAAAAAAGCATATATGGAATGTCAACAGTAGGCAATGGCAGTGGCCCAACCAATATCTATGTACCTCAACCTGTCCCGCCACCACACACACAAAGCTAAAAATAAAAATGTAATTAAATTAATGAAAACAATGTCAATCACCCTATTATTCATTAACTTTTAATTCAACTACTTTATATGAAGTGGGGTAGAAAGCCCCATATTTTTAATGCAACTTGTTTTGGCCCAAATATCCCCCAGCACAGCTAACCCTAACCCCACAGATATTATCACTAATAATAGTGATAAGTTGTTTCAACATGCTCTACTGCAGCAGGTGATGGAGTTAAATTTATTTAAATCTTTCATAACTAGATCTAATTAAGATACATGTAGTAGATAATTTTTAGAAAATATATTGATTGTGTTGTTTTTTTAACTTCTTTTACACAAAATTTAATTAATGCTATACTAGCAACATGTTAAACTTTTGAACACATTTAAAATTAAATCTTGTTTATTAAAAATAAACACAGACTTACCCTTAAGAAATATAATTCTCAATATACTCAAAACATGTTACTTACTGTGACTTAAACACAGGATAAAAACGTTTATTTGTCCTTAACAAAATGTCATAATTTACTAGCAAATAAGCTATGCCATTAAATAAACATTAACAAAATTTTTATTAGATTAGAATATTGGCTTTCAATGTATTCATCTTTACGACCCACTAACAATAATTAAGAAAACTCACTGAAACAGAATTCAAATTTGTTTTTTTCAAAATAAAGGCATTTTCAATGAGGAGCATTGTCCAATGAAATTATCATTTTATTTGTTTAAATGGATATTGTTAGTTCCATCTAATTAAGGTAAAATGGCCACATTAATTTTTTGTTATTTAGGTTATCAAAAGATGGATGAGATGATAAAAAATGTTTACTTGCATAAAAGTAAAAGCAGCTTTAACTTTTCCTTACTTAAATTTTCCTTACATCAAACTTCATGGAGGAGACTCTACACATAGCATCCATACAAAAATTAATTTTTAATTATTATTATTATTAGTGGTCTTATATAGCGCGGTACCCAAGGCTAGGGCTGGGCTCACTGCGCTGTACATAAAAATATTAGCAAGACATAATCGTGATATTAAAATAAAATACATTAATGTAATAAAGAACAGTTGTATAACAACAAAACAAATGTATATTCACCCCACCCATCCCAGAACTTTTACATGTCAAGCCATGGACAGCACCCAACAGATCGTTTTTCGGTCAGAGGGGGGAAACAGTCAGGGTAGTAGAGTTTAAAGAGATGTGTTTTGAGTGCAGTTGTGAAGGCCTGTGTGGTTGGTATATTGTGGATGTTTAGTGGCAGAGAATTCCATTGTTTGGGAGCGCAGAAAGAGAAAGATCATTCACCATATGTTTTAGTGCGTGTCTTGGGAACTGACAGAATATGTGTGTCTGCAGAAGAGCGAACTTGTCGAAGGGGTGAATAGACAGAAAGAAGTTTGGTTAGATAGGAAGGGCAGGAATCTGAGAAAAAGTTGTGACAGAGAACAGACACCTTGTAATCAATGCGTGCCTGTATAGGGAGCCAATGAAGTGAGTGCAGTAGTGAAGTGAGTGCAGTAGTGGAGTGACGTGATCATATTTTTTTGCCTTTAGAACTAGCCTAGCAGCCGAGTTTTGAACCTATTGTAGTTTTTCTATAAGGTGGTTTTGGTGACCTTATATTATATAGTGTTTTGGTGAACCTGACAGAAGAGAGTTGCAATAGTCAAGACGAGAGAGAACAAGAGCACAGACTAGTGATGGGACGATTAATCGGAATCGTATCGGAATAATCGAAATATCGGGATTTTTCCAAAGCATCGGGAATCGTATCGGAGCTGAATAATTCAGACCCGATTCCGATACCAAAATGATTCTTAACTGAATGAAGTTTTTCTCATTAAAATTAAAATGGAATTATTTATATTATTTTGAACTCAACTACATCTTTGTATTATAAAAATGGAATTATTGATAGATGTGTTTATATAAAACCTTTCCAATACATTGTTATCTAGCATATTGTAAAGCTTCAATAGCAAGTTAATAAACTTTTCTAATCAATTCTCAACTTTTAATACTTTTATATTAATTAAATATGTTAATACCTGGGCACAGTAATACATGTATGTAATAATGGCCAGGAATCGGAATCGTATCGGGAATCATATCGGGAATCGGGATAATTGGGTAGAATCGGAATCGTATCGGAATCATTAAAAATTTTGGTATCGTCCCATCACTAGCACAGACTAGTGTTTTTGTTGCGCTAACTGTGAGGTAGTGGCGGATGGAGCTGATCTGATGGATAGTGGTGTATGCAGAACGACAAATGTGAGAGACATGTTGTTAGAATTAGAAAGAATATAACCAAGATTCCTAGCAGAGGATGTAAATTGTATGTCGGAGTTACCTACTTGAAATGAGGTGGGGAGAGTTGAGGTAGAGGATGATTTGTGATTGTGAATGAGGAGTGCTTCCGTTTTGTTGTCATTAAGTTTAAACTTGCTGAGTGTCATCCATGACTTGACATCACCTGTGGCACTCCGTACACCAAATCAGCACAGCTAGAGAGACAGCCATCAACAGAGACCACATGCGTTCTATCGGAGAGGAAGGACCTAAACCACGCCAAATCTGAACCAGAAATTCCAACGTAATTTTCAAGGGTTTTGTAAAGGGTTTCATGGTCAACAGTGTCAAAGGCTGCACTAAGATCTAAGAGGATCAGGATGGAGACATTACCGCAGTCCATTTACACTGTCCAAAATTTTACATGAAGGTTATCATCTGGGAATCACAGTCTGGCTTCTAATATCATAATATATAAGGAGCTACCGGTATACATTTATAATGCTATGTCACTATTTGTTTATCCCACTTCAAAATATTTTAAAAAATAAAAGTTCTTACTTGTGTAAACAAAATATTATAATTTCACTTTTTTTAAAAAGTCATTTAAAAGACAATTTTTATAACATCACATGAAATGAAAAAATAAAGTGGAAACAAATTTACTTCTAGAGATTAGTCTCTAAGACTGCAAAGTATAATTAAGCAATGATATTTTGCAGTTTCCATGCCATATGTGAACAGGCCCAATACATTTAAAATATTCATCAAAGATTTTAATCAAGTCATCTCGTCGCCACCAAGTGCATAACTGCCTATTCCAGCCGCATGGAAGTATGTAAAATAATGCCTCATATTCAAATGACAGCAGTGTAAAAAAGTCTTGATCACCGAGGTGACCTTGAAACTGGTACTTATTCACAAGTGACAACAAGACATTTGCGGAAAAAAATGAATCATACCTAGAGAAATTTCTCAGCTTGTCTAAATCTAAGAGGACCACGCCACTATTGAATCCTGTTAAACCGTCAGGTGGAGGATCACCTACTCTGGTGCTTGGATTATTTTTCCTAAACTCCCAAAGCAAATTTCGGTACACTGGCTGATTATCCCTTGCCAGACCTATAGCCTGCTCTGACTGAAAATGATCAAATAAAGAATATAATTCTGAGATGTCAGTGGTGATGTACAGGTCAGCATCCAGGAGTATCATCTTTGACACAGATTTAGGCATGATTTCATGTAAAACAATGGAAATATAAAATAAAGGATCGCTGAACTTGGTATTCTTGGCACCACTAAGTAACTGATGAATAGTCTTTATTTTAAGAGAAACGCTGTTCTCCATGCTTGTTTTCTCATAATGGATTATCTAGGAATAAAAAAGGGAACATATGACAATATGTATGATATGTTTTGAATTACACTAATGCAATTATTTACTTATTCATTAACTACTCCGTTTAATTAAACATTAATTTTCATTCAAGAGAAGCAGCTAAATAGGCCTACAAATTCTTTAAATATTCCAGACAAATGCCACTTTTATTTAAGCTAATTTAAATAATAATGGCAAATTATATTTGCACAGCACAAGTCAGATTTGGTCAAATTTGTGTGTGTTTTTTTTAAATTATTATGTAAGGAAAACAATTTAGTTGGCTTTCCCGATTCAGTTACATCTAAAAACAATTAACTGCTTTTTTATGCACATTATTATTAATCATTATGTAATTCTAAACAAAGTTTTCAATACTTTTTCAATATTTTTAGATATATTTTAAATCTAATACTAATAAATATATGACCAATTCATTCTGACTGATATATTTTTTATCTAAATATATGACTAACAATGCATAAATGATATCTTATTAATATATGACTTATACATTTTACTTACCTGAAGCGGATAGATATTACCCGAATCAGTGCTAGCATTTTGTAACAAATGTTTTGCTATTTTAAAACTGTTTGAATCCCCAGCAATGTAAAATTGAATGGGTTTTGAGGATGAAGCAAGCAATGATGACACACACAATAAGAAACTACTTTGTAGTTGTGTGTTCTTGTCAGCATTATCAAAAAGAAACATTATATTAATGTCACCATTGTCACTGTCATGTGTTTTGATTTTCTGTCTCAAGTGATTGTTGGTGAAGAAATTGCCTAAATTTTGATTATTGTGTTCGAAGAGTTTCTCCCGAGACTGGGATGGCTCCAAGTTGGAGTCAAACAAATTTTGCAAATTCGGCAAAGCCAAAAAATGTTGATGATCATGACCGTCATGTTTATGGTGTTGATGTCCCCGAAGATTCATAGTTAATGAAAGCAAGTCATACAAAAGCATGTATCTAAATATTATCAACAAAGAAAAAAATGATAAAAGTAAAGTTAAGAGCATGAGTTGAAACCAATTACAATTACAGTATCTCTTCCTCATTTTGAAAATAACCATCCTTAATAACATTTTGTTTTGTTTCTTTATATAAAGTATTTTTGCAATCCACCCTTAGATAATATAAAAGTAAAACTTCTAAGGAAACAATTCTGAAAATAACATGTTATTCATTAAAATTTAATTATATAATATATCTAACCAAAGAAATCAAATATTTTCCTTTATTATTTCAGTTGAAGTCTTATTGGTTCCCATAATTAAAAACATGTTTTGTTGTTTTTTTAAATCAATTGGTGTTGACATTTTAAATTCTTACAATTATTAAAATCTAAATAAATAAGCTCACAGTTGTCACAGTGTCGTATTTTATTACGCACCCTTTATAATAGTACAATGGTATTTAAATTAAGCAAATATTAAACTAATTTATGCAAACTCTCTCTGTCTCTCTCTGTCTCTCTCTCTCTCTCTGACTCTTGTCCTTGTCTAATTATTACCCAATTAACTTAGTAATAAAGTAATTACTCAGATATCTGAATTACAGATTTTTAGTAATACATACAGTACAACTGTCAGTACAGTGAACTAAGCTGGATTGATGAAAATGAATACTTTTTATGTTTATTTAATTATTTAGTATTTTTAATTTTGGCCTGAATATTAATAAATTATTAATATTCTGGCCAAAATTTAAAAAAATACTTAATATATATATATATATATATATATAAAATTATTCTTGCCCTTGCTATTTTTAAATATTAGTTTAAAAAATCCAGTAGCTAGTGGCTAGTAGGCTAAATTTTATCTGCAGCCTTAGCTCAGTGATATTTATATTGTTTCGTATCTCGGGCTCGGTTAGTTTCTTTTACGTGCGTTCATAATTTTAGGCGAGTTACCTCTACTTTGTTTGCACCTGTTAAACGTTTTTAATTATTAAAACTCATAATAACTAATGCGGATTTAAAAACATTACTATGTCTTCTGCCCCAATAGCAGAACGAAATCAAGGTAAGTTCTAGTATAATACAATTAAATGCTTAAAATTTAATAAGCAAAGGTAGGCTTTACGAGTTTTCGTGACCTGGATACCCTGTTATCGACACTCGAATTAATTTCTTATTAAACGATTATAAAGTAACTAGACTGACTCACTAGATTAACTAGACTGACTCACTAGAGTAACTAGACTGACTCACTAAAGTAACTAGACTGACTCACTAGACTAGAGTAACGCTAGATAGTTCTAATAATATGTAGGCTAACTAATTTAGTATTAGTAAGTTAACTAGTAGTTTTAGTAGTAGTACTATCATTGGACTGGAAACAAGTGAAGTAGACAGTAAATAATTAGTACTTTGTGACCAAGGCGATTGTGGGCATGGAGCCTCTGGTCAGGGTAGTCCTAGTAAGTTACAGTGACCAGATGTTCCAGTTTATCTTGGGCAGTCCCTAATTTTGCATCAGCCCCCCCTGGCCTCCCCGTAAGGTCAGAAAATGTCCCAGCCTGTGACTGTGGCATTTTGAACTTTTCAAATGACAAATGAACTACGTACTCTTCCCTAGACAGGGCAAATGCTCCCACTGAAAGAGTCTTTTGTCTACCGTTATTTAAGTTATTAGCAATATGTAAACACTAGATAAATTGCATTGAAACATATGCAATTTCTGTCAATTTATGCAATCTGCACCACTTTGAGTTTCTGTGTAGAAATCTCTCCCTTTTTTTATTCTTGGATTGTTACTAGAGTTAACTTTTGCTTAATACGATGATGGCATGTATTAAATAATAATTCATTTTGTGGTTAAGTAAAATATTTAAATTTTGAAAAATGGGTTTATCGCATAGTATGAATTGTATTAATTTTCGGACAACTTTTGGATTTTATTTTTGGTGGAACCTAAAATAAAATGTGTAAAAGTGTATTCTATGAATCTGTTAGTTGGGTTTTCATTATTTTAAAATTATTTTGTATTGTTTTTATTCATTTTACACTTTTCTTACCACACACAGTGTGTATCTGTTGCACACATGTTTTAGTTGAAGGAAGTGAGCATGTACCGGCTGAAATAACGCCAGGAAAGGGAGCCACTGGACGTCTTTGACACTTCTCGCAACATATCTAGAGGGATACAATAATTTTGCCATGTTCACCGTAAAATTAATGTACTGGCTGAAATTTTTTCAATAAATTTTAATGTTTTGTTCCAATTTTCGTTTCACTCTGTATTTAGCTAACAGCCCATTCTCTCTCTTTCCCCGTCTCATTTTAACAATGGTGTGGTTACACTACTTTTTTTTTAACAGGGAATTAAGTGGTGCATTGCGTAAATTTACAGCAAACTCATTGATTCATGTGACAAGTGTTAAGATATGTTATTTAAAAATCCTGATGTTCTGGGAGCTATCTACTCATCTCAGAAATATTAGTGTGGCATGATTATTAATAAATAATTACAATTCACTCACTTGTTGATCCATCATATTTCTGACATTTGTCAGTTGTGTCGTTTTTTTTTATAAAAATTTTACAGCATCAATTGTTACTACCGGTAGTTAGTTACTCACTGGCAAGCCGTTTTTCCTTTTAATGAATTTTGAAAAAGTGACATGTTCTATCTCAGATTCAGAAAGAATTATAAAATTACTCACTATACACTTCTGGTACTTTTCTACTTAATTGTTCACAAATATTTCACCCGCAATTCCTGATTAACACAAAGTAAGGTTTTGATACGTTCATAAAATGCATTATATTACATGATGTGCATTAATGAATTTGTTCTTTGCTCTTCAGTCAATTTTCAGGAACCGTTTTTGGTCTCTGGGAGGGCTTTTCAAAGAGAATTGGATTCTGAACAATACTGTGTTTTCCAATTTTTTATTAAGAATCTTTTTTTGAAAAATATTTTAAGTTAAGCTTTAAAAAGAGGGCGAGGTCACCTCCTTATCCTAATAGGGATAAGCAATCTTATCATACTATGGTTTACACGACTGAGCATAACTAATGGCAGACATGTCCTAACTCAATGACAAATGGCACACATATAACTCAATATATAATGCTGAGGAAAGTATAATATGAAAGATTTTAAACTTCTTCAAAAAAATGTTTGGGAAAGATGCAGTATATTTATATATACCTAATTAAGAATTTCTAAAATTAGGGTGGATTGAAAAAAACAAAAAATTGCAATGGAAATGTAGGCCAAGATGTCCACTACTGTGAATATGTGTGGAAAGATACCATAATGTTATGAGAAAAAGGCCCTTCATTAATGAAAAAGCACCAAAGTCCAGAAATTAAAACGCTGATTCTTCCATGCTGACACCCGTTTCCGAAAACATTTTGAAGTAGTCTCCCTTGCTTCAACCAAAAAACCTAGTCAGGCGACAGCCGAAAGGACAGGCCAAGGCAATTTAGCCTAGATTAAAGAATCCAGTTAAGACTAGTTAAAAGAGTATAAAAGGTGAGGGCAGTGAATAGCAATTTGATCATTCGGGTCAATTACAAAAAAGGCAGTTGGTTTAATAGGCAATTTTTTTTGTAGGCTGAGCCAATTTGTTTAAATAGACTGCAATCCATCCATCCCTGTGTTGCTACAGACCATGTAGGTTTTTGGCCCCCTCAACACTTCCTTTCACTCAGCTGCTGTAGACCTTTTTCTGCACTGTCCATCCATCTTAGCCTAGGTCTACCTTTGAGCCCTTTTTCATCTGGGGTTTTGATGGTGAACCCTCTTCACTCCTGTGTAATTTGGCAGTCTTTCTAAGTGTACTGCCCAGCGTTGCCTGCCCCTACTAGTGTGGGATCTTGATATAACCTATACAATTCCTGGTTGGTTCATATTCATCTTTTCTGACTACTGAAGTATGCCCTGTTTCCGGCCGATATCACCGGTCAACATTGAAATTGTTACTAACTTAAAAAAGGCATAATCTGTAGTATATTGGTGTGCTGAACACAAATATAACCAAGATATCAAGTTATTGGCTCTTTTTTTTTTAAATTGCAAAAACAGCCTAAATAAACCAAGAATAGCCTCCTGCAAAATATTCTCTTAATTCATCTGATGACAGGGTGAGCCCATCTCTCCTACTCCTGTTCCATCAACATGCAATGATCCAGATTTTCACTGTGGTGTATCATCAACCCCACACAGACTAACACAGGAAGAACTAAATGACCTGTTTCTTGATTTGGATTTATCCAAGAACATGGCAGAATTGCTTGGATCAAGACTCCAACATTGGAATCTTCTAGAAGAAGATGTCACTATTACTTTATATCAAAAGTGCCTCCAGCAGATGGAGCCTTTCTTCAGAAAGTAAAGTAATCTGGTGTTCTGTCCTGATATTAATGGCCTCACAAATGCCTTAGAAATCACCCATGACCCTCAAAAATGGAGACTGTAGATTCTTTGAAACCGAGTCTAAAGGCTGTGCTTTTGCACAATGGAAACCGCCTCCCATCTATTCCATTAGTACATGCTGTCCACATGACAGAGACATATGATAAATTAAAGTAGCTACTGAGTTCCTTTGAGTATAATGAGTACAGCTGGCACCTCTGTGGGGATTTGAAAGTAGTTGCCCTTTAAATGGGATTGCCACAGGAATATACAAAATATATTTGTTGTTTCTTATGCGAGTGGGATAGCTGATCAAGGGGATTGCACTCCTTGCGGAAGGAATGGACATGCAGACAAAATGTAGCAGATGGAGAGAATAATATCCAGCACTCTTCAAAGATGACTAGTTCAACAAATGACTTGATTTTTGTACAGGCATCAACCTAAGCTTATTACGTTTGGCATGCATTTTGTGATGTAAAAATAAAATGATTGCAGATTACAAAAAAAACTATAGCCAATTTTGCAATTTGACTGTAATATTCATGTTGAGCACCTACAAATTGATAAGAAATTACTAATTTTATTTCAGTAACATGAACTTAAGTAAAAATTTGTTGACTAGTGTATTCTTTCTTTTATTTCTGTTAGTAATTAAAACCTAAACACCAACCTGGGTTTTTTAACCAGAATGTTTTTCGCTACCCTGTATTTTTGACTTTGTGGAACTCACTTATCAGCTCCATATCACAAATTCCTTTTATCTAATTTGAGTGTCAGGCTTTACAGTTAAAATATTTGGAGGTTCAATCATTTATTGGTGACAGAGTTTTAATCATTAGTATTGAAAATGAAAAGCAAATATGGATTACAACTATGGGTATTAAATGATAATCGGATTTCCAATAATCAGTTTTGAAAGTAACACCTCATGCTAGAGAGAAAAAAAAAATAAGGTGTCTATTGTCAGTGAGATATTTTTTACCTTACATCAGCGGTTCTCAACCTGTGGGTTGCGACCCCTTTGGGGTGGTCGAACAACCCTTTCACATGGGTCGTCTAAGACCATCTGAAAACACATATACCCTACAGTTATGAAGTAGCAACTAAAATAATTTTGTCGTTGGGGGGTCGCCACAACATGAGAAAATATATTAAAGGGGATCGGCATTAGGAAGGTTGAGAACCACTGCCTTACATCCATTTCAAGTACATCATGAGATCTTCCTAACTACTAACTATATCTGCTTTTCCATGGAAAATATATTGTAAAATTATTTCTTTTTAAATAACAATTTTTTATGTGAAATTAATTTTTCTTTGTTTCTTAAGATGTGTATTTCTTTCTCGTTAGATGCCACAGTTTATGTTGGTGGCCTTGATGAAAAGGTTCAGGAGAACATTCTGTGGGAGCTGTTTCTGCAAGCTGGACCTGTTGGTAAGGATCTTGTGGCACTGCCAAAACACATCTTTAAATCAATCCTGACAATTTTGTTTCTCATACAGCTTTGTGAGCATGCTTTTGAAACGGTGCTGTGCCGATTAATCAGCAGGTAATTTACCCATAGGTCATCTTGTGGATTTGTCAGTATCTCCCCTTTTTTGAACGGTGACAGGTTAACATTTTTTTTTGGGGTCATTTTGCAGTGATCTAAATTTTTTAAATGACATACATCAAATGTGGTTTATCATTTTCACCCGCCTTTACCTATTGTGTGTGATTGATGCACTGTCACATTTGCAGGTCAATACAAAATAGAAACTGCGGTAATATCAACCTAAATCTTCAATCAAATGCTCTCAAATGTCATGGATTAATTTATTCAAAGTAATGAACACATTTATAGTGATGGTCTTATCTGAAACTCCTCCAAATCTAAAAAGCAACACTGTTATATCAGTAGATGATTATGACAGCTCACGGCCAGTGAATCAACCAATTGTTAACTTCAGGTATTATGATTAAAAGGTTATTTTCTAAGTGCCGTATTTTTTTATAGTGATTTTAAATTTCACTCTGATCTTCACAGTACAAGGGCGTGGAGATTAATATATAAGTATACTATTTCTTTAGGTGGGTGTGGTAGGCCTACATTTTGAAAAGATTTTATGTACGTGAGTGACGTAGCTTTCGTCATAGTAATATCTCGGAACCCGAAAACAACACAGACTTAAACATTGGTATAGAGATGAAAACAATACAGACGAACATTGGTATAGAGATCAAAACAAAAAAGACTTGAACATTGGTATATAGTTAATTTAAAATAAAATTGTTAACTTTGAATTTTATAATTTTCTGTTTTTACATCTAAGTGGGAATTATTAATTTTTTTTAAAATGTTAATAGATTGCATGGTAAAACTGGAGTGGGCTTTATAATGTTTACTTAGTGTAGAGGCGTGGAAAAGTATGGGCAGCAAAACAAGGGTGTTAATATCTGGGCTGCTTTTATTAATGTTTATTAAAAACCTAATGAAATATTTGTGTGTATGGGGGGTGTTGATGCAATTTTTAGATTTTGTCCCAGACAGCCAAAATTACGCTCAATGTGGCTGGGTGTATTTTATAAGTACAGCTATATCAAGTGCTTAATATCTTACCTGAAAATGTCTAGTTTAGGCAGAGGTAAATGATGACCTGAAAATGTCTAGTTCAGGCAGAGGTAAATGTTGACCTGAAAATGTCTATTTTAGGCAGAGGTAAATGTTGACCTGAAAATGTCTACTTTAGGCAGAGGTAAATGTTACCTGAAAGTCGTTAGAGTTTTGAAAGTGAGAATTTTGAAAAGAATCTCAGATTAATTAAAGGCCAAAAGAGGATAAAGTAGTGGATAAAATTAGAATTTGAATAGATTTCATCATTGGCAGAATAAACAATTTAAGAGCTCTTTTGTGAAGAATGAGCATGTCCATCCCAGTAGCAAGTCATGTAAAAATGTTCATGTTGAATAACACAGAATTTTCTCTCTCTCCTCAGTTAATGTTCACATGCCTAAAGACAGAGTGACACAGTCACATCAAGGTTATGGATTTATTGAGTTTATGAGTGAAGAAGATGCTGACTACGCCATCAAGATAATGAATATGATAAAACTGTATGGCAAACCCATCAGGGTCAACAAGGTGGTGATTCCTTTATTTTATCAAAGAAATATCAAATTATTTTTTTTTTTCTTATTTCCGGTTATTTGTTTTAACATACTCAATGTTGGCTTAAATTTATTTCATTTCTATGCAGAAATGTAAAAATGCTCATATTCTGTGGCTCATTTGAAGAGTCATAATTTATTATTCTTTGTGCATTTCTTTATTGCAAAATGAACATTCTAAAATATTGATAATTTTGTTTTTATTTTTTTTGACAAAATCAGGCATCAGCTCACACTAAGAGGCAAGATATTGGGGCTAATATTTTCATCGGAAATTTAGATCCTGAGGTAGATGAGAAATTGTTGTATGATACTTTCAGCGCATTTGGCGTCATCTTGCAGACACCTAAGGTAGATATTGATTTACTAAAACTAGCATTTTAATAATGTAATTGCCATCCCTATTGCTCCTGCTGTACATTTTTTCCCCTTCAGTTTATTGTCAAGGTATTAGAAACATAAGGTGTCAAACTCGTCAGAGCTCTCAGTTGCATGAGGAAGTATGTACTCAGAGACAAGTGGGAATGCAAATCTGATTGGTCGGTGGTTGTGCACGGGTGAACAAATTTGTGTGAATGAGAGGAGATGGTGTATGCATGATGAGTATAATGAGAAAGCATATTGAGACTGAAGAGACATATTCAACCAGGGGACCTTTTGATAGGGTCAGTTTGCCTGGGCATCCTGTTTTGTTTATTGCAGTTGGCTATCAAGAGCAGTACCAGAGCTATTGACAGTGATGGTTATAGAGTGTTAGTACAAGTTGAGTAAGCATTACACAGTGGCCCTGTGGCAAGATTACTTCTTTAAATGTCATGTCTTAAATGCCAGCAGAGTAGTCTTCATTAATGTACGTAGTAGTGTTAAAGATTTTGTACTGTACAAAGGTTATAAATAAATATATGCCAGTCCTGTATAAATGATGAAAGCAGGGCACTATTGAGTGCACAATATTATCCTTACATCTTCTCATCACAAAAGTAGCATGTTCACCTTATGTAACATGGTTTTTGCAATTGTTAAAAATTGAGTGTCATTTGTTCAGACCACTAGTGTCCACTTGTCAAACCAAGATTACATTTAGGTAGGATGAAGCTCTTAAAGGGTTTTTTGTGTGGCTAACTGGCATTGGATTTGATGTGATGATTCACCAAAACATTTGTTAAGTTAATATAGGATTATAATCTAAATGCTGTCAACTAAAAAACAAAAAAAAACTTTTTCAGATTATGAGAGACAGAGAATCTGGCAACTCCAAAGGTTACGCATTCATAAATTTTGCAAGCTTTGAAGCTTCAGACGCTGCCATTGAGGCTATGAATGATCAGTATTTGTGCAACAGGGCCATAACAATATCATATGCCTTCAAAAAAGATGCCAAAGGAGAAAGGTGTGGATCAGCTGCAGGTAAATGGGGTCTATGCAAATAATAATTGGCCAAGGCTGATTTAATATTTTTTTTTATTTTTTCTTATCGGTTTGCTTATATTGATAAAAAAAAATTAGCTAACTTTATTATTTGTGTGTAAAATGTGTTCTATCTTAAACGTGTTCTATCTTAAACTTTTAATTTTTTTGAGTGAAAACCTTCCTGATGTTTTTCAGAAGAGATACCCTAGAGCAGCGGTTCTCAACATGTGAGTCACGACCCCTTTGAGGGGTTGAACGACCCTTGCACAATGGTCGCCTCAGACCATAGGAAAACGCATATTTATGAAGTAGCAATGTAAATACTTTTATGGTTAGGGGTCACCACAACAATCGGAACTGCATTAAAGGGTTGTGGCATTAGGAAGGTTGAGAAGCACTGCTGTAGAGCTTTTTGAAATAATTTTTTGGTTCCCATTTAAGTGCATACTACTTCAAATTTCAAGAAATTCTTCTTAAAAAGTATGGTTGGGTTTTTAAAATTGAATACCGGTATATCCATTTCCACAGAACGTTTACTTGCTGCCCAGAATCCATTGTCTCTCACTGGCAGACCACATCAGCTCTTTGCAGATGCCCCACCACCCCCATCTCAGCCTCCTCTTTCACAGGGTGGTCCAGGAACACTTGTCCCACCACCTCCTCCACCAATGGGACTGACACCTGGAATGCCCCCAGGCTTGCCTCCGGGAATGGGTATGTGTCATTCAAATTCTTAGCTTATTTTACAATAGGTAAAAAAAAAATAGGTTTCACTCTTTGTAGTTTAAATATAAGAAACTGATGACATTTTAAAAAATTAGTACGTTCCCAATTATGAGATATCCTTTATTAAGTAAAATTACATAATCCAAATTATATTTCTTAAATTAATAAATAAATGGTTACTCTGCTATTCCAACTTTATCTAATGATCCTAAGATAAGCAATGTTGATTTAATTATTTTTTTTAAAAATGATCTTGATGGGCTTTGAATTAGAGATGTTTGCAATAGCAGTAATTTTTAAAGGTAGCAATAAACTCTGCTTGAATATTTTCTCATCAGGTTCAATGTCACATATGGCCCCCCCACCTCCAGCGCCATCACCTATGCCACCCCCTGGTCCGCCTGGAATGCAACAAAATTATTCAATGCCTATGTCAGGAATGCCTCCACCTCCCATGCCACCAGGTACTCCATTTTTATTTTTAAAGTGTAAAGTTAATATAAAGTGCATATGATCAGAAAGTGTATCTTGAATGAATTATAACTTATTATTACATAGAAATTATAAGATAGCTCCTCAAATACTTTGTATTAAATGTGCTAACTAAAAAGATGACGGTTTATTGCCTTAAACTTAAACTTTGGAGAATATATAACTTGAAGAAATGTCTTATGAGCTTATAAGGCTATTTACTAATTTGTAATTATTTTAATGACAACAATTTGCTTCTTGTCAAATTAAAAAAAAAAATGCTTTCCATTTTTCAATAAGAGATTGTATGATGCATGAAATTCAAATACATATATATCTTTTTTTTTTGTAGGTCAAAATTTTCAAGGCAACCAAATGCCTCCCCGCCCTCCCCCACCCCCTATGTCCAATTCTGGTATGGATTACAGTGGAGGCCAAATGATGAACAATACAAACAACATGATGAGTAAGTTATTTTTATGTGAAATTAACTTTTCTTTGTTTGTTGTTTTGTTCCATGTTTCAAGCTTGCCTATATCTTGTTCTTCAAAGTCCCTTCTCACTGCTTGAAAACAGTGTCAATCACATTATCCGATATACATTGTTGGCTCGTTGCATTGTTACAAACGGCTTCTAATGTGAACTGGATTAAATGATAAAAATATAGTAATTATATTAATTCACTCTAGTAATGATTCTTTAGTTATGTGTTCATGTTTAACTGTATGCTGGTGCTGGCTTGTTATTTCCACATTCATGTACACTGCTATCACAGTGCCATCACTACTGTGAAATGAAAGTGGAACAGGATATGTTAACCCTTTACAGTCCGATGCGCCCGAAATGCGCCGATTTTTTCCTTAAGCTTACAGTCCGTTGCGGCCAAACCCGCCCGCTTCGCCCCGCTGCGAGGTTGTTTAGTTTTGTTCTTAGCACAGCGGAAATCCATTGCGCATTACTATTTATAGTTCTACCGGAAGAAAGCCTCGTTGTCGGCATTTATTTTGATACTAGTTTGACCGCTGTGTCTTTAGGGGCTGATTTTCTACGATTTTTTTAAAAGTTGCGATTTTTTCGCTGTAAAAAATGGCTATCGAAGCCTTGGATACAATTTTGAAAGAACTTAGGACTAATGAAGCTTCACTATTTCATAAATCTAGTGTCCCTGAAACTGTTTTTTGGTGCAACTTTTGCTTTAATCATTTCTTTGTATTTAGGTATTTTTTATTTTATTTTCTTGCTTATAGTTTATTTTCTGTAAATTAATTAGATAAAGAACCTTCATTTAGAATGGAGTTATGACCCTTTGCTTGGTCGCTAGGATTAGAAAAGGCTGAATAGACTTGGACTGTAAAGGGTTAAGGATTGAAAATAAAAGACAAGGCAGTTTGTCTTGTCTTTTAAGTTCAGCTCTAAAAGTACCTTGCTTCACTATTTACTTTACATGGCTTAAACGCAGTCCCTCATATGTTATCCTTCACTTTTGTTGGTGAAAGCGCTTGCAAGTTACATTAAATTTTTTTACAAGTTAGAATGTTCTTGCCAAATTTGTAACAGAAATTTGTACCACTCAATTCACTGGTGGATTGGTTATTTTTTGAGATGGAAATGTGCACACAATGAAACAGGGGAAGCCAATGGTATAACAAAATATGCCTTTGTTCCACTAAAACTTGCTTGATTTGATGTAAACCAACTTTTTTTTAAATTCCCAGTCATTGTGTTAGCATTTTATGGAATGGTACTTGGCAAAGATTTTCATATTTACCACATGCTGATATTGAACAAAGGGAATAATTGGATTGTTTATTTTCTGACTTAAATTTAAATTCAGTAATAAATGGCACGACTAATTATAAAATGTGTAGTGCATTCAAATAATACAGATGGGTGGGTTGCCAAGAGTCTATATCAAATTTGATTATGAGTGAGTATGGTGTGTACTACTAGGATATAAATACCGATAAGAGAGCCCATATTGATGAGAAAAATGTTTTTTAAGTTTTTCACTGCCTCAAATACAAATAATACGATACTAAAAATTATTTTTAGAAGAAAAGTTGGTTGTTTTCATGATTTTTGTTAATGTAAAATAAAATTGAGTTGGCAACACAAGTTTAGTGGGACGTATTGAATATTACAACACATTTACCATTGTTTTTTTTTTAGATCACCAGATGCAAGGGATGGGCCCTCAGGGACAGATGGGAGGTATGAATTATGGACCGCCTGGACCACCACCTGGCATGAGGCCCCCACCTCCTGGATGGCGGGGACCAATGCCCCCTAGAGGCCCTCCTATGGGTTTTGGTAAGTTTTATTTTAGTCACATGACCTTAATAAAATTCTTATGTATCTTTTATAGTATGAGCTATTTGTAACTTGTGTAGGCCTATGAGAATAATCATCATTCTAGACAAGGGTTACTTAACCTGTGGCCCTTTTAGTTGAATTTTCTTTGTACTGTTAAGATACACGTTTAAAAACTTTACTCTAAGCATGACTCTCTCTCATCTGATTGGCAAAGGGTTCCATGGATTAAAAAATGTTGAGAAACTTATCCCATCTGCATTCATTTACAAAATGGCCGAAACTGAATAGCAAAACTGAAGTTAGATGGGGGGGGGGGGGGGGGGGATTTGTTATATTATGTGTCTATCTCATTACTATTTCTTGTTCTTATTTTCAGGCCCACCTGGCAATATGAGAGGCCCAATGAGGGGTCCCATGAACAACATGCACATGAACGGCCCCAGAGGACCCATGCCTCCTAGGGGAATGAGAGGGCCACCACCTGGAATGAGACCACCTCCACCTAGGTTTGGGGCAGGTGGTGAGATGGGCAACACTGGTAATATTGAGTATTAAGCCCAGAAGATCCAGTTCTTTAAGGATTCCATGAATTGCTGAGAAAAAAAAATCAATTTTATTGGCTCACAGGTTAAAAAGTTGTAAGAAAAATAACCTGTTTGAAATTTCCTTGTGTTGCTTAGTTACACTCTTAAACTTAAATGAGTTAAAATGATTTAGTGGAAAGTACATCCAGCTAATATTTTAGGTGTTCAAACATTCATGACTTTTATTCAAATGTCATGAAGTTTTTTTGTGTGCTTAAAATTATGTTTGGGCACAAAATTTGAAACATGTAAATAAATATGTTTTTATGTATCAATAATAATTTGGTTGTAGTCAATTCTATTCTTAAGTGTTTTGTATTTTTTTTATCTGAGTAAAAACTATAATTGAGCATGCTTGAAACACACCATTTTAAATCAAGAAATGGAAACCATTAATAATATAATTTGAACTTTAATTAATAATCTTGGTTCCAATTAATTCACTTTCCACTTGACATAATTTGACAAAGGAAACATCAACTAGAGAAAAAAGAATTAACTTACATGCATTTCAATATTTTTTATAGGTACCGTAACAAACATTCTATTTTGTCAGTACATGAGTTATTTCATATGTACAAAATCAGATTAACAATTATATATCACGTTTAAAAAAAAAAAAGGACATATTGGAAAATTAGACCAATATACTAGAGGTAGCTCATCTAATATAAACAAAGGAATGCTTGTTCAGCAAGTTGTGTACAAGCAGTACAGGTATTCAGAAAGCAAGTTTGAGACATGATTCCAGATGGTTTCACCTCCTTAGGTTCTTTACCAAAATATCATGCCCCCCTCCACCCCCAGCTTGTGTATTAGGGGGGAGGGGCATTATTTTATGATGTTCTATACAACTATGCAAAATCATTGAAGACTGAATAGTAATTTTTTAAAAGTGATAAGCAAAATACAGCTTAAGAGATATTGGGGAGCTCTGCATGGCCAAGATTTGTGATAGAAATCCTGTGTTATAAATTCTTACAGATAAACTTCAAAATTGCAAATACATTTAAAAAATAATAAAATAAAGGCTTGGGTAAAAATAAATAAAACATGCATCTAGTAATAGCAAAGTTATTGGTAGTTACTGATGTCACATGTAATATTTTGCTGTGAACATAGGGCAGGGCTGTGCAGAGGAAGATCGGCACCTTCAATAAAAGGAAAAAAGTGTCACTCTGCAGTCCAGTAAAAATACAATTTTATTTATATTTTGCTAGTTTGGGGGGGGGGGGGGGGTGGGTGGGTGTCAAAGTACGCAGGCATAAATAAGCATGTGGTTGGGGGCGGTCCTGAAAATTTGACTTTTTTTGCATACATACTATATGAATATGGATAGCCCGCAAAGGAAGTTGTCTTGAAATAATTATAATTTTCAAGTTTTAAGGTTAAATATCAAGCACAATGATGTATAGCCATGATATGTTGGTTTACATTTACACATATAGAAACCATCCCAAGCTACGTCTATCATTATTCAAAGTATCAAGTATACCATTGGACATGGAATTGTAAAAAAAATTAAACTTAAGAATGAAACAAACAAACCACCGTGAACTATGAATTAGAAAAACTTACTTAGCCATTCACTAACAAATTTGGAATTATTTACTAGAAGTAGAGCTCATGAAGAAGAAATTGCTCACTTCAATTTGTCATCAGTTAAGAAAATGTCAACAGATGATTGCATCAATTCTATTTGGAAGTGATCATTTTGTAACTGTTATGACTAGCTTTAAGAGATCACGATCTTTAGTCCTTCTGTTTGCCACACACATCAGAGGTTTGGCTCAATGCTATGTGGTACATTTCCTAAGTGACAGTCTGTCATTCGAGGCACACTTGAAAAAATGAACATATTTTGGTATGAAAACTGAGTTATCATATTTTATAGTGCTAAAAGTAAAAGTTGTATTAAAAGTCGCTGGTGCAGTCTGGCAAATCAGTTAAATCTACAGTGCCATTAGAGGGCCAGGTGATTTCATCAACATGACAACTGGGTTGAATTTCTGCCATATTGACCATCACATGCTCTGGGTCTGTGGTGGCAGTGTTGGCACCAGTGATTGATTCCATCTCATTTTTATTGAGAGACGGGGACATGGATAAGAACTGAGCCAAGGAATCAGGATCCAGCATGGCTGTAGTTCCATCATCAAGGCTTATCATGATTTGGTTAGATAGCAGCGAGCTTGGTCGCTGAATACTTCGAGGTTGTCGATTTCCACCTCCATTGGTCATAACTTTGCTGGTGCTCGATGGATACACTTGACCAATTGGAACTATGTTTGAGGATGCAGGGAGAGTGAGAATATTTCTTGGAGTAGGCTGCTGAATTTGGAGAGGCTGAGACAGAGAATTGGGAGAATGTTGTATTAACACTGTTTGAACATTGCTTGTTGGGGCTGATCTACCAATGGTAATAACTTGGGATCTTGGAGTGCATCCAGTAGTTTTTGGGGTAAATGGGGGTTGTTGGCGAATAACTGGGGTGGCAACTCGCTGCATCTGACGAGGATTAAGAAGATTGGACTTTTCTGTGACTATTGTTGGGAGGCCTGAATTTTTCCCTACCTGAGAAACAACATTCTCTGTTAATGGTCGAGTCAATGATGCCCCAGCGCTAATTATATTTCCTAGTTTGAGAACTTTGGTACCTGTCGGAACTATACCTCCGTGGACAATGTTTGGCAACTCTGGACTTGGTAAACCAAATCTTGTAGAAGGGGTATAAAGTTTTGAACCTTTGGCAGGAACTGGCAACACTAAAGATGCTGTGGTCTGCTTTGTCATTTGTGGAGTAGCAAGAACAGTAGAAACATTTCCTGGTGTTAGAATGGGACCACACATTTGGACATTAGATGCAACAGCAGCTTGAGAAATAACTGATGGGCTGATAAAATGAACCTTTTCACCATCTGCTGCATCTTTCACCACCTGCACTTGTTTGATAAACCCTCCTTTCATTTGCTCCCCTTGACTTGTAAGAGCACGAGAAATGAGAATAGACGGACTTGGTTTGTTACAAATGTTCATCACACCACCTTGCCTTTGAACAGCATGACATGCAGAGGACTTTGGCATGTTCACTACAGCCATTGGTGCTGATGGTGATTCAGGCGTCATGGCCACTGGAGCACTTAGTCTCTGCTTCTCCACTGATGCAAGCAAGGCATCACTGTCTTCATATGTGCACATGTCCTCATCCGAAACCACATGCATTAGACGTCCATCTGTGCATTTAAGTATCATCTGGTTACCAGGCTTAGGATCAACCATCAAATCTTTGGCCTTATCTGCTGGGCTTTCTGTACATTTATAAACTATGTGATTTCCTGTCGTGCTCATCTTGAGACCTGGAACCTGAATGACTTGATTGGGCTTCTGAATCACCTGGTTGGGTTTCTGAATGACAAAATTTGTGCCCTGGGTTTTTTCCATTGACTGTAGTGTCTGTTCTGGATTTTGGCTTTGAGGCCCCTGGCCAACAAGCTGCACTGGGGATTTCCCAAGAATTTGTATGGGTTCCTTGTGGATTCCAAATGTCGATACCTTTTTTGTTTGCTGTATGGAAGATATGTCCGGAGACAGCTTTATTGATGAGGATGACATTCTAGTAGCAGAGCTTTTAAAATCCCCAGGAGGAGTGTCATAGGTTAGAAGGTTCATTCCATTTGGCGACAGTGTGACTACTCGAACAGAAACAGGTTGCTGTTTATGGACTGGGTTTAAAACTTCAGAACAGGAAGATTTAGAGGAAGATTTGGCAGGAGCTGGCTGAGTTGGAGTTTTTTCAATGGTTTTTGAGGAATCTGTTTTTGTCAATTCTTTAGGAGAAATTGCTGTGCTGGTCCTCAAAGTGGAGTAGTTTTTTGATTTCCTCAAAGATTTAGATTGGTTCTGGACAGCTGGACTGCGAGGTGAGGATGCATATTTTTTTGACTGAGAAGTACTTGTATGCTCTAACGATTTTCTTTTTAAGGTATTGAAAGTTGAAATGGATGATGACTTTGATGATGGACTCTGCAGGGTACTTTTTTCCTTTAAAGACACAGTACTACTTGACTGGATCTCTTTTACTGTTGAGGACTTGCAGTTTCCCTTGGTCAGATGCTTGAAAAGCTCTGTGGAATGTTTGTTGGGGGACAAGTCACATGCTACAAGACGTGCATCACCCAGTTTAGCTGATTTCTCCAGTTTCTTGGAAGCAGACACTTTTTTTAGCTCTGCTCTTTTGGCTTGGTTTGCTCTCTTGGTCTTGTTGATATTTTCGGATTCAAGTTTTGCTGCTTCTTTCAGCTGTTTCATTTTCTCAATCATCATTGATGTGTCAATAGGCTGATTATTTTTTATGCCAGTCGGTTTCTTTGTCTTTGAAGACGCCTTTGCTTTCTGCTTACTTTCCCAGGTTTCACAAACAATTTCTTTTTTGCTGACCCTCGAAGTGGTTTTACTTCTTGATGGTCTACTCAATGACTTTTTTTCATCTCCATTCTCTTTTCCAGTCACTCTTTGATTCGTCGAGTTTCTCGGCTTCTTTTTCTTTAAATAAACAGTGTCACTAGGATCATACTTAAGGGGCCTACCTCTCTTGCGGGCAGGTAACTGAATACCTGGAGATTTCTCATGCCCCCCTTGGACTGTTCCTTTAGAGTTGGATCGTTTCTGAGAAGACTTCTCAATTTTCTTCTTTGTTTCTCTGACTTTGCGAGTTGGGGCATTTCTCTGTGCACTTTTGCCCCCTTTTTTAGAAGTGTCTCCATTTTTTCTGGATGTACCACGCCTGGAATCAGTAGCAGTACTGTTATCCTCATTCTTTAAAGAACTATAAGAAGAAGATTGTGAAAGACTTCGGTTTTTCTTATTAGTAGGGAGCCCATCCAACGTTGATACAGAAGATTTTCTTTTCAGACCACTTCCAGAGCTAGGTGAAATCTTCTCCAAGCTCGAACTCCTTGTCAGCCTTTTGCCCAGCTTTTCCAGACTCTCTGCAAATACTGCCTCTGGTTTTGTTTTCTTATCTTCCATGGAGTTGGACAAATTTTGAGTTGAGTTGGCAATGGATGACGACAAAGAAGATTCATCTTCAATTCCGTGTTTCTTCATGGAAGTCCACTTTGGAGATTTCTTTTTAACGTTTTTCTTTAAACCTCTTGCCCCACCTCGTGATTTTACCACCCTTGTCAGTGTCCCATCTTCCTCAACTCGGACATGGCCTTGAATGATGTCACTGCTGTCTTTATTTAATGTTTTGCTCCACTTTAGATGCTCAATGATTCGCTTCAGTTCCTCTTCATGTGCCAGATCTTCCCTGCTCAGCAGGTTTTCATCTTCCTTCACCTTTCGTACGGCACATATTCTCTTGTAATGCAGGTCAACACCTTTGATGAAAGTAAAGCGTTTGCTGCAGTAGCGACATGTGTGCTGTTTCCTCAAGGCTGCATCATCGGGCATGACCTGACTGACCAACGGTTTCTGACTCTGGAGCTTGTCACGCCCGCTGCATTTCTTCACATGTCTCTCCAACATGGACAGAGATTTGAACTTCAGGTTACAGCCATGGCACTGGTGTTGATCAAGTACTTTGTACTGCTCCCTCCGTCTTGTGTGATTTTGTGGGTTGTAGAGGAGCTCATAATTTTTGTGCTTTTTTCCAGAGTAGAATGAGAAATTTGTTGAAAAGTTTGCATGATTCGGTTGAGATTTCAATGGTTTCACTGGGGCTTTTTGCAAGCTGCCAATCACATTTCCAGACTGTCGTGTGGACAGTTTACTTTGTTGACGATTGGACTCTGACTGAACTGAAGTACTTACAGATTTACCAGCTCTACTTTTAGATGCTGGAGGATCAGGGTCTTGGTGCAGCCTTCTGTCCATCATGGGAAGCAATTTTTTCTTCATGTAGGACAGCTTTTGGTTTCCATGCTGACTTGAAACAACCTCCTCCTGAGCAGGGTCACATGCAATGATGTGAGAATGCAGCCTGTTAATGTTCTTGAATGGAAACCCACAACGTGTGCAGACATAAACCTCAATGGCTGGAAGATCATCTGGGATGAGCTGGGTCTGTGCCAGAATACCATATCTCATAGGGTAGTAATAGTACAGGTCTTCCACATCGTTGTCCCTCTCCATCTCCAATGAGGCGGGTTCGATATGGGGGTGCTTTTTGAGCTGGTGGCGAAGACATAGGTCCCAACAGCTGAAGTGTCTATGGCACATGGAGCACACAACAGTTATGGTTCCTTTCTTACCAAACCAAATGTTCTCATAGTTTCTCCAAATCTCTGGTGGTTTAATGATGTGTTCCTCCTGTTTCTTTGCATGATGGGAGAGCTCAAACTCTTTATGGGTCATTAAGTCCATCCTTTCAATAAAATCCAATTTGGCATGTACACTTTGAGCCTGCTTGCCTTCTACTTCTTTATCTCTTTTATCTCTTTCAAAAACATATTGTTCTTTAAGCCTCAGCATCTCTTGTTTACGGACAGTTTCAACCACAGGGCAACAGAATGTGTTCTCCTCTGGGTCTTTTAACACCTTTGGATGCACCTGGCCACTCCAAATGGAGTAACGGCGGTGGTCGTGCTTCAATGAATCTGATGTATTTAGGACTGGATCAAAATTGCCCTGCGACTCCTTGTTCTGCAACGCAGGCCCCAAAGATGACAAGGAGACGGTTCTGTTTCGGCCAGTCACTGCTGTTGGATAAAAATGGAGGTCCTGATTTTTTTCTATCATTGCCAAAATTTTTGACATTGGCAATTGGCTGCCCGTGATATGCAAATTCAAAGCTTGTATTAAAGTCAAAGAATGGTCAATATTAATTGGCTGAGGCAATTTGTTCACATTTGGAGAAGTTTTTAGTCCAGACTCAAGATTTATACTCTGCATAAATGTACTTTTCAATACTGCAAGCTTTTCTGCCATTGAAAATGCTGAAAGATTTTTCTTCTGATCAATTTCCTTGCCTTTCTTGCCAATTTTAACAGCATCTATTTCATTGGGTTCTGAGATGTGGTCTCTGGGATCAACCAAATTGTTTTGGTCCCACGTAGCTGGCCGGCAGCAGTCAAGACTGGGACATTCACTTGACGATAGGGAGCTGATTCCACTGTCTAGTCCACTAAAGGCTGAATGGTCTGTAGCATCATCATCAGTATTCTGGACAACTCTGTCTGATTCTTCACAAGTATTGGTAGTTTTCTTTTTGATTCCCAAAGGCCAGTTACTTTTAGAACCCTTACCACTGCCATTAAACTCCTTAGTTTTGGTATTTGCGATACTGCAGTTGTCTGTTACTAATGAATTTTGATTGTTAGCTTTGTCATTTATATCTTCATCTTCTGAAAAAACTTCAGTTTTTATCTGATGGTCATCTACAGAATTATTTGAACCTAAATCATTGCTTAGTGTTTCATCAGCTGCCTTCAACTGCTCTTGCCCATAATAGCCTTGCAAATGCTGCTCTAACTTACTTATGATGTAAGAACTTCTTTCCTGACTCTTCACACCAAAACTGTATTCTTCAGCTTCTGTTTTAATAGTAACTGATCCTGAGGCACCATTCAAAAAGTCATCCTTTGAAGCTGGCTCTTCTAGTTGACTTTTCTGTGTGGATGTGAGACTATCTATTTCTTTACTCTGGCCAGGTTCATGGACAAGCTGGCTAAGAGCACCAGCTTCATTGACTAGCTGCTGGCTAAGAGCATTTTTTTCTAGCTTGGGCACATCCAACTCTTCCTCATAAAACTGAGTGCAATCTGCTTGATACTGAAAATAAAGGGGAAAATTGTAAAAGGTCCACTCCATTTTAGTATCAGTGTTTTCCTTAGGGAGTGTGGGTTCAGATATAGAAACAAACCCTTCGACCTTTAGATGTTTCTTCCAGCTGAGCAACGATTCAGTGCCCCCGTCTATGTGATGTTTCATGTTAAAAAAGCCACGTCTGTTTACATTGGCAAAGAAAGTCTTTGGAGATTGTGGTGGAGAAAACTCAAATTGGTCTGAATCATAATGTGCACTGTCATCTTCATTGACATCTTTTGACATGTGATAGAGATATTCCTGGACGGATTGGCTGGCCCCATGCCTCAGAGTTCTGTGCTGCAGTAAGCGAAGGTGGGTTGTGAAGCCTTTGTCACATAGTTTACATTTAAACAGAAACTTTGGAGCTTGAGGGATTATATTTTTAACTTCCTCCTTCATCATCAAATGGTCACTTGGTTTTTCAAGTCCTATACTTTGCAGGGATTTCATGTCAGAAGGTGCTGAAGAGGTCAAGGGTGACTTTGTTTTCACTCGTTTTGCCTGAAACCCAATGCCAGGCTGACTGATGCTGTATGGAATTGATGTGACCCTAGTCTCCTTTCCTGGCAAGGTAACCCTAGTCTCCTTTCCTGGCAAGCCTATGTTGGAAAACTGTTCATCTGACATGCCAAAGACACGATTGATCTTTTTCCTGCGTGCTTTTTCAGCTTTAACATTCTTTGTGTATTCTTTAAGGTCAAGACCAGCATGCTGAGTTCGTAAGTGCTTGACAAGAGAGGCTGCATTAGGAAAGAAGACACCAGGACATCCATATTTGCAAGGGAAATTCTTGCCAGAGTGAAAACGGGCATGCATTTTCAGATACGTCTCAGTTGAAAACCCCTTTCCACACGTATAGCAACGGAACTTGAAATCTGAAAATAATCCAACAGATATCAAATGTAGCAGGAAAGACAATAATTGTCATAATTTTAAAAGAAAGAAAACATTGTCTGTTAGACATAGTGAATTAAAATTGATAATAGGTAGACTAAGGGGACCATAATTATGGAAATAGCAGGACACTTTAAGGGTAAAGTTGACAGGCTATTGCAATAAATTATTACATAATATAATGTTTTCTATGGCTGTACGATGTGGACATTTAATCTTTTAATAATTTGAACAAAATCTGGTATATTAAATTAGTGTCCTTATTAATTTATAATTTGTGAAGCCAATTCCCTATTGTAGATCATATTTGAACAAAATGAGTAGCTGTAAAATAACTTAATGATTAAAGGCTTCTATACTGCATATTTATTTCAAAATTAGCTGAAAAACCCTGTTTACCAACTCTACAACTGGTGTTACTAATGCAGATTTTAGACAAATTTTATGTTCTTTTCATTAAAAAAAAATACTGTTTACATAAATTGCAACTAAAAATTTAAAAAAGCAGGCAACCTAATTTTAATTCTAGTAACATTCCCACGTTACCAATTCTCATGACTTAATTGGTAATTCTTTTGTGGGGAGTTTCCTGATGTTTAAGCATTAAGTTTTATATAAAATTGTCATAATTTTCATTCAAAAGTTTTTACCATTACATATCTGTAATGTTAATGTTTTTAACTGTGGTTTAATTCTAAAAAATATATAATGTGTTGGTACATGATATGTAACATTTGCCATATAAAGACATTTATGCTATGACGGTGCCACCTCAGAAGCTTTTCCAGTAAGTAATGGAGTAAAGCAAGGCTGCGTGCTAGCTCCTAATTTATTTGCAATCTTCTTCTCCATCTTACTCCAGTATGCCTTCAAGAACAACAGCGATGGGATATACATTCACACTAGAGCAGACGGGAGATTGTTCAACATTGCGCGCCTTAGAGCTAAGACCAAAATAAGAAAGGTCATGCTACGTGAGCTCTTATTTGCAGATGACGCCGCTTTAGTATCTCACTCAGCAGACGGCCTGCAGAGCCTTGTATCCAGTTTATCCGCTGCCTGCAAAGAGTTTGGCATGATCATCAGCTTAAAGAAAACCAACATTATGGCTCAGGACGCTGACTCTCCCCCCCACTATCTCCATCGACGACTGCGACTTGGATGCTGTTGACAGATTCACATATCTAAGGTCGAACATTTTGAGCACCTTCTCAATGGAGGATGAGATAAGTGGTAGGATAGGGAAGGCCGCAACTGTCATGGCGAGACTGAAGAAAAGAGTCTGGTCCAATGCCAAGCTCACAACAAGAACTAAGCTGCAGGTATACCAGGCCTGCGTACTGAGTACACTCCTCTATGGATGTGAGTCTTGGACCACATACAACAGGCACGAAAAAAGGCTCAATGGCTTCCACCTCAGATGCCTGCGCCGCATCCTTGACATCAAATGGCAGGAAAAAGTCCCCAACACGGATGTCCTGTCTCAAACAAATATGTGCAGCGTCCCAGCCCTTTTAATCCAAAGACGCCTCCGCTGGCTTGGGCACGTCAAGCGAATGCAACCTGGTCGCATACCTAAGGACGTGCTGAACACTACTCCACCGCATTCGTGTGCGGGACATGCACAAGAGACTGCCATTCAAGGATCGGTCTCATTAGCCACACGAAGAGCTGCAACCAGACAGGATAATCTATCGTCTCTCGTAGACGGAAAGATGCCATACATACATACATAAAGACATTTAAAAAATTAAATGAAAATATTTATGCTGTCCTAGATAAACCTTATATTTTATATCCCATATGTCAAGGTCATGGAATCAGTGGCAGAGTGTGTGTGGGTTGATTTGGGAGAAATGAGGTATGTGAGCGAGGTGAACGATTGTCATGTCATGGATGGGTGAATGACTTGTGAGATGTTTAGGTATAAAAGGGGGGTTAACTGTTATGTTGGAGAGAGAGATTTATTATTGAGAGTGGATTCGAGCACAGTGTGTTTCTAGTTGGACGTAGTGCAACTTAGTAATTATTTTGTGTATTTATTGGATTTGTTAGTCACTTCACATGACTATTCAGTAGAAGGTGCTGTGTTTGAACACTTATATTTTCAACAAGGAATAAACATATTTGATGACTCTTAAACGACGTTGCGTGGTTTTGCCTTTTAAACTATTGGCTTATCACCTAGACAACGAGAATATTCTTTCGGACTAAAGAATATTTTACACCATACTTACTTTCATCCTCTTGGTGGTTCATGAGATTATGTCTAATCAAGTTTGTCTTGTTTGAGAACCTCATGCTGCACTGGACACAGGCATACTGCTTAAGACAACCTTTAAACCGATGGGGGTCATTCTTGATATGGTGCTTGAGTTGATTCATGGTTTGAAACAGCAAAACACACATGTGGCATCTGTACAGATCATCTGGCTGACCAGTTATGCTGGGGTTTTTTACAGGGGGGGCTAAACTGTGAGGAGGGTGGGCTTGAGGACTGGTAAAGCTTGCATCTTGTAAGACTGGAGTTGATGAAGATGGAATAAAGTTGAAAGCCTGAACGCCACTGTGTGATGTTAGTTGTGAAGCTAGCTGGGATGATGATGGCACCTGACATACTATGGAAGCTTGACCAATAACTGAATTTCTAGACACTGTGGACATGTCTCCTGTCAGAGGAGCTCCACTAGTTGAAAGTCTCAGATTTCCATGGGCTCCACTTAGCATGGTAGCTGTGTTCCCAAGACTGAGAACATTAATAGATTTCTGCAATGTCTGGAAGGTCTTCAAAGCTGTTGAAGATTGAAGGAAGGCATTGGCAGCATTCAGACCATGCGGAATTTGAGAGATGAGAACCAGCGGCACTCCTGCTGTTGGGCTTTTTAAAGTGCTCTGGCCCGCAGAGCCAGAAGTGTTAGTGGTTGGCTGTGACTGTTGCTGTGACAAAGATGACAGAGCAGAGGTAGGTGAATGCGCATTAGAGGGTGCCACTATTGGGAAGACTATATTTGTCACAAAGATAAGTTGCTGTGGGGTGACTGGGGTAGACATTTTTGAAAAACCCGAGTTGAAAGAATCTGTTTTGTTTATCAGTGCTGCAGAGGCAGGATCTGGCGCAGGGACAGAACTAAGCGGAGCTTTACACAAGGGGGAACAACTGGATGTCTGAGCAGAAGATGACTCAATGTTTTGATTGTTATTTATGGCAGGAGTCATTTGGGCTTTTTTCATTTGGATGTTTTCACTGGTGTGTGGGTCTGACTGTGTTTTATTTACTTCTGTGTCTTCAGTTGGCTGTGGAATGGTTGATGCTTCATGGCCATCTTTGTCTGTACTAAAAAACAAGGTAGCATCCATCTCAGTTGGTGGCTTACCGCCCGAGTCAAGGGATTCTACACCAACATTCACAGTTGATAAACTAAATACCTTGCTATTCACATTGGGCTCGGTCGAATTATCTTTAGATGCACTTGGAAGGTCACTATTGCATACTGGAACAACCGTTGTACAGTGCCCAGGGACTGAATCAGTTAATTCATTTTTCCCATCACTGGTGCACATTGATGTATTTTTTACATCCACTTCACCTTTAAGCGAATCCAAATCTTCACGACAGACTTGTTTCTGAACACATTCACTTTCACAATTTAATACATTCAGTCCATACTCATCTTGCAAAGACGAGTTCAAATGTTCTTCAGCAGACAAGGAAGAGTCTTCACTCTGACCATTGGTAGCATCACTGCTGGTTTTGGTGGTATTTGAAACATTTGTGCATTTATCCATTTCATATAAAGGCAGCTTGACAGGACTGGAGGCAGCATTCATGCTGTTTCCCAAGCCTGTAGAAACTAAACTGTTTTCTGAATCTCCTGTGTTGTTATTCATAGCTTTTCCGGAGACTGGACCAATGAAAGACTGCTGTGTGTCGACATCAACTTTTAGGAAGCCTCCGGTGTTTGGGATCTTACCTCTGACTTCATCTGCACCAGAACTATCAGTATGTACAGTGCACAACTGCTTTTCACAGAGTTTTTTCAATGGTTGGACTACAGCAGTCTCCTGTGTGCCGGGAACTGGTTTGATGGAGTTAAACATCGGTGGCATTGTGGTTGGAGTGGATTTAACATTATTTAACGATGTGAAATCTTTCACTTCATATTTCATTTTGCCTCCCTCAGTTGCACTATTTTCATTAGAAATGTCAGAATCTGCACATGACGTGAAAGGGGAATTTTCTTGGTTAAAATTGATCACAGAGCTTGATGAAACCTCAGGGCAAGCAGAAGTTAGATTCCCCCGAGCTGACCCTTTATGCTTGACACTGTTCTGTTTATCCCTTTCTGAACTTGAGACTGTGTCAGAAGATTCTGAGAACTCTTTTGCCTGAGGTGAAATGACCACGTCTACAAATGAAGCAGGTTCTAAAACAGAACTTGACTGCTTACTTTTGCCCTCGGTTTGATTTACATCTTCAGTTTCAAAAAACTTATCAGTCTGTAAATTCTTTGCTCTGTTTACTACTATTTTTGATAAGTCTAACAGTGATGGTATTAATTCTTTGGTTGTAATGTCTTTGAGAGCACTGTCACAAAATGAACTATTTCCATTCACTTCATGCGCTTCAGTTACAGCAGGTGATGATGTGATATCTTTTGGAAGAGGCAGGGGAGAAATATCCCCTTCAAATCCAGGTGATATTTTAGAAACACCTGATTCTGTAACTTCCAGCTGGACACCGGTGTGGAATGTTTCAATCTGGCAGCTTTCAATGTCGCTGCTTGTCAGGTAGCGATGGTTGATGTGAACACCGAGGTAGTGCCTCTTAAGACTGAATGCATGGTTGTAGGCGCTGTCACAAATATCACACTTGTAAATCACCTTACTTGATGGTGTCACCAGTCTGTGCTCTGGCAGCAAGCTGAACTGTATTACAAAAACACTGGATCCAGCCTTCTCATTCCTGATGATACTGTGCGATAAGCTCCTGCTGGCCTGCTGCTTATCAAGGCACTGGCACTGATTATCACATTCAACTTGAAGCTTAACATCTGTAAGAGTATAAGTTTCATCATGATCCTCAACAACAGTGGCCCCATCTTCAGTCCTCCTAATGACTGTGGGTTTGGGTGGCACCATTTCACTGAGACAAACCCTACTTCTGTTTTTGTTGCGTGGCTTCGGTCTTCTTGGCTTTAAAGGGCTTTGGGTTATTGTGTTTGTTTCAGTTTGCTTAATAAAAGAGTTGTTTTTCACTGAAGACACACCTGGGCTCTGCTGTTGATGGGTCTTGACCTGAGCCATCAAGTCAGTTTTTTTAGTCATTGAAGACCCAGATAGTCCAGCGTTTCCCAGGGAGGGGGAATCAATTTGCTTTACATTTGGGTACGCTGATGAGACAATGTTTTTATTTGTGCTTACAGATGCTGATGAAGTATTTGTTGTACTTTGTCCTTTTAATTTCTTCCCCAATCTGTCTTTTTTAGCCTCCTGCTTTCCTAACTTTGTAGATGCAGTCTGTTGCAGCAATGAAGCATAAATATCTCTGTAAGCAGCTGACTGAGCAAGCTGCTTTGGGGTACAAGGAAGCTTCGGCAGGCGTTGGAGCGTCCTTGTGATCAGCAAAGGATCTTCATCAAGGCTTATCATGTCCCTCAAGACTTTCTTCTTCCGAGCCCTCTTTGTTTCAATGATTTCTGGAACAAACTTTTTCTCATCACTCCAAGGGACAAGTTCTGAAAGTGTTAAGAACATAAATAGGTCAAATGAATATCATTTTGTTAAGTTTAACTTTCATGCATAATGATAAATTAGGCTACAAGTTTTTGAAAACATAGAATTTGTGTGTCTCATCACAGGGTTTTTTTTTATTACTCCATTGCCCTTAGCAAATTAGAGTTTTGATGTCAAAATAAAAATAGAGCACACTTAATTATATAAGTTTACACTTATTACTGATCTCCAATTGATATGTTTTTTAAAAAAGATTCCACTGCATTCAGACACCAAGATTAGGTTAATGTCTGATAAGCTGCCTTTTTGGTGTTGATAATTAATTAACACAATGGAAATATAATATAAATGGTGCTATCATTCCAAATCAATGTCCTGAGGTATTAGATCTTCGGTGGTGAAAATTGCAGCCGCCCATAAATTAAAAAAAAAAAATTTTCTAACCTATGGTATAACCAACAGGCTTTCTTTCCATTTTTGACAAACGTCTTTTAGTTCTTTTGATCAGTTTAGGATCAAACCAAGTTAGAAGCTCCTCTCCTGGCTTTATATCCTGGAAAATGGCATTCAATTTGTAATATGTTGAAACTAAACAAAGGCAAAACAAAGCAAGTTTCAAAATTTTTTAAGCAGTGAAGCAACTTATGTGACATTAGGCTATGAAGATATGAAATTGAAATAACAGATCAGATGACCATTAACAAATCACTTAAGGTTAAAAAAAGTAAGATATTTTTTGTAACTACCTTCATTGCCACATAGAAAATACTGAAGTCCTCTTGTGTAGAAAGTATATTCTGTTCCTCATAAAATCGTGCACAGTTTACATGCCTCATCCAGTTACTTAATATGGGATCCATTGCACAAATGGTATGTTTCAGCACATCACTGTTTTTCTCAAAGACCTAAATGCGCAAGTGTCAAAAAATATTATAGGGGTGAACTGCAATCAAGCTAGTAAAGAAGGTTTAAATTCATGAGCTATGGTAAACCTTAATGTGATGCTAAATCAAACAGAAAACTTATGCAGCATGCAAAATATAATGAATTTCTATAAATTTACTTTAGGAAAACTTTTTACATACATTTCAGATATTTTGTACGTTGGGTCCAAAATAAAAACATTTATATGCTATTTCTTACCTCCCATGCAAACCTGTAATCTATGTACTTTTTTATGGTAACATCTATTATTTCTCCCTTATAAGGTCCAAATCTAGTCTCCTTTGGAATCAAAACCTTCGCAAATGCCCCTAGAGAAGAAACAGTGTGGAAATTAAATGATATTAAGAGTTTACACAGTTCAAAATCAATTTCAGTAGTAGTGGAATTATGTTAAATATTAAACTTATGAGTACAAGTTAAATTATCAATATTTTTTTTTACCTGCTTCTCCTTTGTGTATAGATGACTCTTTAATTTCTATTGTTGAGGGCAGCTCAACTGTGTTGAATTCCATTTTAGAAATATCTTGATAAGAAGAAGTGCCTTCCGCCATTGTGGAAGTCAAGGAGATTCTTCAAAGGCGCAGGTTACTGCAATGTGTAGTAATGTTAAAACTATTTTAAATAGTCTAATTAAAAAACAGTGCAATGTTTTTTTTTAAAAAAAGAAAATTAGGCAATCTTTGTTAATCTTTTTTTTAAAAACTATTACTCTAGTCTATTTTTTAAAAGAATAATGGAAGTAGCTCTTGAAATCCAAATAGTTTTCTAAGCTTGTGTTGTTAGTTTATGACTCCTAAAAATGGTGGGAAGTTGGTGATGATGGTAGTGTTTAGGCTAACAAACACTAAATAATATCAAAGAAAAAATTGGGAGGTCATTAAATTCAACACAAACATTTTAACTCTAAAAGTACTATTAACTATTCTGTCACAAGTGGCTGGTGGATTATGACTTGATTTTTTTCCCTCACCTTTTATTATATAAATTTATTTTGAAAGTTCAAAATATCAATTCAAGTGTAAATTTAGATTCTATATTTTTTAAAATTCAGCCTGTGCATCATGTTTATGTTTTGTGCATCATGTTTCGGTTTTGTGCATAATGCAATTTTTGTATGCCGTTTTGCCAATCCTGTCAAACTTCACTGAAGGCCAGGAGCACAAAACACACTAATAAGTATAAAATAATTTACAATTTCATAAAATGCATTACACAAAGGATGACTGTGCAGAAGTGTAGATGTGCACTCTATGCAGCTGAAGGATTCAAAATGAATATAGACGAAACTTAAATGTAAAATGTTTTATTAATTTTTTAAAATATTTTCTGCACAGACTTTCTACTGTTTAGTGCCTACTTGTCTTTGATAGTCTTTTTTTAATTGATTATTTTTTCTTAAATATTATTTTATTTTCAACCTTTTAGTATTAAAATTGTAATCTTTCAGTTATCTATAAAAGGAGAATTATTTACTTTTTTAAACATCGAATGCTTACAAAGCCCCAGTTAAAGTGACTACTCAATTGCAACACCTTTCAGGTGACCATTTTACAATAAAATTATCAACTGGGTGAATACATCATGTATAAACAAAAAAATAATAGGCATAGTAGTTTGAAACTACCTTTGTTTACATTAAATAAGTTAAGAAGAGACAATGACTTCTAAGTCTGCAATTTATTCTGGATTAAAAACAGCTTTTAATGTTTGATTTTTATTATTTTTAATTTAATAATTAATTTAATTTTGTTCAGTTTTGTTAATAAGATCTAAGATTACATGTAATGATTGTATTTTTATTATCATTTCACCATATCAGAGTGGTGACTAAGACACTGGGTTATCCAATCATCATGGCATTGCTATTCCTGCCTTCAGACCTGAGCTATCAACTGAAACCTGTCTAAAACAAGACAAGATAAGAACGATCACCTTCAACAAGACTGGAGATGCATTCTAAGTGCACACAAACTATTGCAACTGCAATGTTAAGGAGACTAAGCTAACTCAATTTTAAAACTGGAAACTCCAGTTGATGAACAAGACTTCTATAATTATTTGGCCTGCTAATCTACAAGCCCCAATAGTGTGAACTGTTGCAGGATTAAAGAAGTTTATTCACTGGGTTATGGATTTTCATTTCTCATGAATTATCACTTATTTCAGATTTGATATCTAGTTTAACAGTATAAATGGTTCTGTTGTTTATGTAGGTTAATCTGAATGCACTACTCTGGCTAGTTGTTGGAATTGTGATAAAATTAGTTGATAAAAGTTGTCACCTTTGGAATGTATACAAATAATGTGGACAATGACTCAATGAGGTTTGTAAAAATAATATTTAGCAAAAACAGTGGCTGAGAGCCTTATTCTTTCATTTTTAATAACATTTCTAGTGTTGGAATAATAGACATTATTTTTAATCTGAAAAAATAAAATGCATGTCTTAAAATAAATAAAAAGATCTGATGGCTTTAATCTTTTCAGTTCCTCAGTAGAATTAATCAGGGTGTGCCAAACTTTGTTGACAATGCTCATGTTTCTGCCACAGCGATATGAATGATTATAACTTGGCATGCTGTTAAAACTGCAGTCATTATTTACTACTTACGGTAATAAAGACATAATGTGCAAATCTTTATTATTAGATAATAATAAATAAGATTTTATAAAATAGAGAGAACATTTAGGACTTTATTGGCTACTTTTGTTAAATGTGAGTTTTCTGGAAAGCAGAAAGTGCCAAATGGCATAACCGATAATTGTTTATTTGTACCCAAAGTGGTATCTTTTTTTAAAACAATGTTAAAATTATTAATCTCTACTTAAATTATTTGCTGAAAATAATGGTATTAATCCCTCAGTGGCGTAGCGAGCTTAACTCGCGCACGGGGCACAATACCTTTTTAGCGCCCCCCTATTCGAAAACGATACAATATTATATGTAAAATATACCATTTGGCGCCCCTTTGTGAGTAGCGCCCGGGGCATGATGCCCCCCTTGCTCCCCCCTCGCTACGCCACTGTAATCCCTTGAAACACTTGTTTTGTTTACTTTGTGTAATAAAAATAAAAGAATTTTGTTCTTAAATGTCACTATTTTTTTTAAAATTATGAATGCATATTTAAAAGTGGCATAATTAACACAAATGTCGGCAAAATTGCTTAAAATATTTATATGTGTTGTAAAAAAGGATACCATTGATGGATGGAATGAATATTTTAACTTAAGTCTATATACTTATTTTTGTGTGCCTCTAAGTGTTAGTGATACCGGTATATTGACATTTTTGCTACTCAATCATTTGGATTAACATCAAAACCATAAGTAACTGTAATCTCTAATAATTGGTATCAAATAATAGCTCATTCAATTCTGAATCCAATGATATAACATTTTATTCCTGCTCTGTTCACTAAACAACCCGCCAGATTGTAATTTAGTCAAGGTACCTAATGAGGGAGAGAAAAAATGGCTGAAAACCAAGACTTTTTTAGAGTTAATAATCCATTATGAAAATTACTTGCATGATGTATGCAAAGATGGGAGAAGTTGAATATTCAAACATACTATATCATAATAGCTTTCAGTCACATACAAATGTTCTAATTTGAGTGTGATATCTCAGATCCAAGCTACTAAATAGTTCAGGTGGATCAAGAACATGGTCTACAGAAGAATTGAGAAATGTCACTTTTTTTTAGACATCTTAAGTATTTAGATGACATCTTCAGACATTTGAAATTTTAATAGACCAAGAAAGCGGAATACATACATATCTTTTTAGCATTTCAGTAAAAGATTATGCTCTGAAGCTAACTTAAAGAAAATGCAAGATTGCCCTAATGTTTGCCATGTCAAAAGCTGAATGGTTTGCATTTAAAGTGAAAGCTTCAATGCTTCAATCTGCCCAGGGAAAGAAATGACAACAGAAAGTCTCAAATAGCCAAATTTAATATGTTGTGATGCTCCCCTCATGGCCTATTCTGAACTGGAACCATGTATTACAACACAATAAGAGAGCCATTTTTTCCAAGTCTAGCAGATTTTAACAAGATTATGAAGAAGACCATCTAAGTAACACAAGAAGTCATAGTATAGGCAGGGGCTCTTTCTTAGCTTTACTCTAGTATTGCAACATGTATCGGCTTACAACTTACATAACAAGATCGATTCCTAATCTTTTAGATGTTGAAAAGGTTTGTAAAACAAACTAAATTTGTGTAAGGAGTTTAAACCTAAACAAAACTAAAAAATATAAACAGATACGAAGTGGCTATTGGTACCCGGATACCAGAATTGAGAGGCTGGGATTAAAAAACGATTTAAAATATTATTGTTGGGTTTGTAAGACCAAATGAGGTATCAAATGAAAGATAATTGAATGTACTATACATTTGTAAACTTAATGATTCATTTTAACTAAAATAAACTACTACAAATGACATCCCAATAGCATTAGTCAAAATGGACCCAGACACGCAGCGCCGCCATTCGCACCTGGGTACCATTAGACTCAATGCTATTCGGATGTCATTTTTAGTAGTTTATTTGAGTAAAACTGAAGAATTAAGATGACAAACCTCTCAATTCTGGTACCCGGGTACCAATAGGTGCAGCCAAACAGATATTGGTTGACCTCAGCCGACATGTCACCATAAAAACCTTTGTCTGGAAATCAATGTTGTCTACTAATAAAGAATAGCCCATAATTTTTTTTCAAAATCAATAGAGGAAGAGATGTTTTGAAGGAAATCTCTTCACTAAGAGCATGTCTGTCCTTTACAAAAATAATTATTATGGGTGAATTAATTTTTAAATGTAAAATGATTACATTTGTTTACTGTACAGGCTGAGGGACATTTAATTGCAACAACAAAAATGGATTGAGCTGTTTTTGTGTCTCATTGAAATAGACAATTCCCATGATATGTAGTGTCGGCCTTTATTATGCTATTAACATTATTTGCATTGACCTTGAATACATTGATTATTAAAAAGATCAGAGTTAGCCCTTATATCAATTTCATCTTAGAATCTTAGTAAATATAGAAACCAGTTGCAGTTGAAATGATAAAAGCAAAGGAGGTTGTGAATGTTCCTTAAAAAAACATTTCAAATATTTTTTTCACTTTTACTTTTAAGAAGAATGATTATGGTAATTTTATAAGTGACTAGGCACTAAGCTAAGACTAAGGCAAGTTAAATTTTTAGAAAAATAATAATTAATTAAATTGGCCCAGTATATTAACTATTTGTAAAAAAATAAATAAATTGTGCCCTAATTTTAAAATGTTAACATTTTTTTTTATTTTTAGAAATAATTTAATAACCATTGGCCTATTAGTTTAATTTAAAATATAAAATTATTAATTACATTTTAGACTTATACAATGAGTTTAAGGCTCAATTTTAAAAAGGCCAAAATGGCCTAGGCCTAAGTCAGTTTAAGATAATAATTAACTTACTTGAACTTATAATTATATTTATATCATTATATTATTAATTATTATATGCCTTTTTAAGTAGCATAAGTAAATTTTGAAATAAATGCCGATATCTTTTTCAAATACACAAATGATATTGAATTATTTTAAAGATCTCCTGGTGTTAAACATTTACCTGCTAAAATTTCACAAAAGTTTATATATATTTATTTATTTACATTTGCCAACTAACACCAACTAAGTACGCTCCACGCGGCAGCCATTTTGCAGATTTATATATATTAACAAAATAAAAGAAGTCGCCTTTTTAATGTCCTTAATCAACTTTACGATGTTTAAGGACAAAATTAATAAATGGCCAGTGTAACTACTACATTTCCTCAACCTCTTACCAACCCTTACGCGTTTTAAGGCCTAAATTAAGCGCTTCAGTTATATTTATATTTTCTTGTTTAAAAATATATAATATTAACTTCAGTGTATTAGAGCCTTGCTGAAAAATACTTTGCTCTATGCGCAAAAGAGATGCGCGGGGAAATTAGCTCTTGCACTGGGCAATGTATAAGCTACAAATTTTATACAAATAAGAAATAATATATTAATTGAAAAATAATGACTAAAATGCATACAATATGCACACATACTTCTGATATCATAGTTTGTTAAATTTGTCAATACTATATATATATTACTTATTCACAGCGCAATAAGCCATTCTTAAAAGTCTTAATCACTACATACAGGTTGAAGCCTAATAATATTCTATATAGGGTGTCACTGTATAAAAATGTAGAGTATCCTTTAGATGTGATTACAAGTACTTATAAAGTAAAGATAGTTTTAAGAGCTTTAAATACATTCGAAATAATCAATCTCAGCTATATCTTACGGTATTATTTTAACTTCACAAGAATTCTGTAGGAGTTACACTAAATTTTCATCTCTGTGGCGTGCGTTCCTTCTCACACGTCTTACCAGCGCCCTGTATCGAAGCGGTCTGAAATGGACTGATTCATAGGGGGGTTAACATACACTCTTGTCATTTAAACAAATTCTTTTAGAATTATATCATTTGAAAATGAACAAAAATAATTTTAAATTAGTTTGCAAATAATTAATAATTGAAAACTTTGGTAATTTAATTTAACTACATTATTATAAATAGTTAAATAGGACAAAAAAGAATGCTACACACCCCCAAATAAAGTTAAAATTTGACTAGTCTTGCACAGAATATTTTCTTCTAAAATGTCAGATCTTTGTCAGTTTCAATGCGTTTGAAACACACATCATAGCCAGTCTATTTTGAATTGAATAGCGAAAAACGTGTCTCTTAATTAATTATGTATAAATTTATAAGTTATATTCACTAAATAAAATAACGTGAAACTATCCCTAAACCTAGTATTAGTAACGTAATGGCCTCCTGTTAGACTGCTACAATCGATGTGTCATACCATACTCAAACTGCCCATAGGCCATAGCCTAGTGTATAAGTATAAGTATTACCGAACATTAATTTTTAAAGACAGTTGTCAGTTGGGTTATAGGAGGTCCATGATGATTATGAATTTTGGCAGCTTGTCTTCTATGAAATACAATACGATATGGTCAGAGGCTTTTATAAAAATTTCACAAGATGATGAGCATTCCATAATTTTTATACTAGACTTACTTTAGTGGGGTTACATAACTTTCACCCCTGCTTGAATGTTGTCACGAGGCTTGGTTAGTATTATAAATTATACAGACTTATACATTTCACCGTGAACTGGGACAAGGCTCTAAAACAAAGTAGACTGAATTATTAATGAATACTGCCCCTTGTCCTAGGCACTACAGTGTTATTATTTTTAAAATGTGGAGGCCTAACTTAAGTAAGTTTACTTTTCAAATTGTTGGCTTTTCTGCATTAATTGTAATAATTATTTTAATAAATTGAATAATGGCATAGTTAAAATAAAGGAATAAAGTTTTCCTTCAAATTTTGAGGCCTACTTCCATTAGGTTATTTACATTTTTTTTTAATGTAATGAGTTATTTTTTTTATACATTCAGAGTGTGTAAAGTAAAGGACCTATGCCTATACTGGCTATATACTATATAGAATATGCCTATGTTCTATATACTATATAGTATATGCCTATATGTAAAGTTAGTTACAAGATCAGAAATATTTAAAGTTTTAAATTGCTTTTTTCCTTAAAGAATAGGGCCTAGCTTAATATTCTATAAATATAAACGCTTGCTGCCCATAGGCATAGGCATTTTAATACTTTGCAAGAATTTCAGAACTAAACTTTAAATATTCAAAGACTAATTACTAATAGTAATGTATTAAACACATCAAAAGCATGGTCACTAAAAATAGATTAAGATTGTTATAAAATATTTTGAAACTTGAAATATAAAAATAATTCAATTCATTTTTAAATAAGTATCACTTTTAAATTTAACAAGTTAAATATAGGCCTATAGCTTGATAAATATTTAGGCACGTGAATATATTTTTTAAGCGGTAAAAGATAAAGTTTTTAATCAGCTTAAGAATGACTCTAAAATTTAAAAATGAATGTTTAAAAACTCCTTAAATTAAACTTTTATTTTTATCACATTGATTATAGGCCTAACTATTAGTTAATATAAATAATTAAATGTTTTTTTGAAATAAATCCGCTATTTCAAGAAGTTTTTAATCTACTAAAATGGGATATTTAAGATATAAAATTCGAGAAATCTCTAAGTCACAAATTAATATTGAAATAATTCTAGTAATTTTTTAAAATATAAAACCCCTTACTCAAAATAGCCTGGATGAATTTAAGTTAACAAACAAAAAATATTATTTTCCTTTTCTGAACTTAAAAATGTAATTCAAATTTGACTGAAATGATGTTTAAAGATCACATTAATCATAAATTTGTTGTTGATTCCCAATAGATGCATGCTTACAAAATGAATCAGTCTGTCTCAAATATTTTTTATAAAATTAGGCCTATCTGCTATTTTGAAAATAGTTTACAAGTCTCTTAATTATTAATACAAAATAATTAAATTAAAAAATAAATAAATAATTTTTTTTTCAATAATGAATGCATGGATAATAATCAAGAGAAAGAGAAGAATAGTTTGTTGAGTTGGAAATGTAAAAAAAAAAGACTTAAGTGAGAAATTGTATTCATATATAATATATATATGCATAAATATATATTATACACTATAATACACACACAAAGAAATAGAGACCCACATATATATAATATTATATATATTTATATATATATTTATTTATTTATTTATTTAAGCCAAAACTCTGCTCCAAGTGCCAATGTTTCCTCAAGAACCTATCAGTAACAGCTTTTCTGACCACACTACAATGCGAACGATGCCCTACGCACCATTTTGGGGAACAACAAAAAATACTTTTTAAGACTTATGTGCAATAAAATGAAAAACAAATTTCAAATCATTTGGATTATTTCTAAATCTGTAAATTAGACTGAATTATAAACGAATTCACCATTCTTCATAATGCCCCATGTATGACTATAAGTGTCGTGGATATAGCCTGTACTGTATGATAGGTTAGATATGAAAGAAAATATGGCGTAAGGATGAGTTTAAGTTCAATGTCGCAAACAACAAAATTCCCGAAATCTGCGCTAAATAAGTTTCTAAAAAATACCACAAGTGCGTTCCGCACGCTACGTATATTTTCACTTGTTTTAAGGACATGACATTGACATAGGAAATAATTTAAATATGGTGTAAAATATGCAGTATAAAAAAGGGGTTGGGGCATTAGAGTAATAGTATTGTTCAATGCCACGAAAAAAGTGTGCGTTGATGTACCGTGGTTTTTTTTTGGGGTGGGGGATTTGTAGCACGAATTGGGATTTTTTAAAAATTAAGTCTGTACTTGAGTGCATGTTTTAGTAAGTGGGAAGCTTACACATTGCCGCCGCCATCGTATGTCGGGCTATAACTATTTAATACATACATATAATTCATTATCTATTAAGTTTGAACCAAAACTCGTAAAACGTTGGCCGGCATATCAAAGGTGAGTTTCGTCAAGCGGGCGTCACCATAAATCGAATGAGGGTTTCCGGGTTTGACCCGTCAAAACTCACTCCGGCATCGGGGATCTCAGCCTGTCTCAGTGATTAGGTTCTCTATCATTTGGATGGGTGGTCACTTCCAACCAGTGCCATCCTCACTAAAAACCTCCAGCCTGTGTTTGGACTGGAGGTCCGCTGAGGTTAGCGTCATACCTGGTCGGGACGCAGTGTTATGTTCCATGATTTGTAGTGAGGCAGCCCTCGATGTATCATCTCCCCGACGTATTTCGTTTCGAAAAAACCCAGTCAAGTGATTGGGCGTTACGCGTTAAATTCTCCTACTCCTGCCATTATGGTTTTACCGAAAACCATATTATCCCCTTACTGGTAAGGTGATGGGGTTTCTGGGTGTTATAGACGTTCGTCGCTATAAAAGCTACGTCCTTATTGAACATTCGTTTCTGTAGTTGTTCACTTCTACTATCTCAACAGGGACAAGATCTCGACTTCGGACACATTATAACACATGTGCAATGGTATTGCGAATAACCAGTTTTATGAAATGGCCCACCATGTTGCATCGTTTCTTGAAATAGGGCTACGTCCACTTCACGTTCGTGGAGTAGTTTACATTTTGTTTATGTCGTATGCCTTCTGTCTTATGCCACTCATTTTCATTTATAGGATTTGATCATGGTGACTCCTCGCACCACATATATAACGGCCAGCAACTTGTTCGGCTCGTGCCGGCCTGTGAAGGATGTCCCTGAGCCACCTCCGCAGTAATCCCATGCGCCAAGCTGTTGTTTTTTTGTTTTTTTTTTAATGTTACACAACATCGATGCACAGAGATTTAGATTTAGAAGGTTATCCAGACCTTGGTTAATTATATCAAGTCATAAGAAAAGAGAGAAATGACAGCAAATTTCCCATACCCTAAGGTATAGGGTTTGCGTCTCCTAGGCCAGCATTCCCCAGTGGTGGTCCGCGGACCGGCAGCTGTCCATGACCCTCACATTGTCAGTCCGCACACCACCATGCATATTTATTGTCGAATAAATATAACTAATAAATCTGGCTCCGGTCCCTGGTGAAGTTACTAAACTTGTCAACCAGTCAAAAAAAAAAAAAGTTTGGGAAACGCTGTCAGGGAGCCATTTTGTCGTGGCGAGGGCGCCGGATCATAGCTTTGGCCAAATGCTTCAAAAGGCGTTCAAAACCAACAGTCTCTCACACCGCGTAGAGGAGTGATATTTTGCGCAAATATCCTTTACAATTATTTAATAAATAAGGCGCTGTCCATAATTTACGTCACGCTATTTTTACCCCGCTGCCCCGTCACAATCTGTCACAAATCTCAGACACCCCCTCCCTCACTTCAAAGTACGTCACAATTTTTAAAATTAAAAAAAAAATTAACAACTAATTAAAATTCAATCTATAACACACTTCATTATTAAAATTAAACCATTCAATAGACAGCTTCTTTCAGAATACACCAGAGGCGTAGCGAGGGGGATACAAGGGTTACATATGTCCCCGGGTACCAAGGTACAGGGGCACCAAAATGAGGCTTACAACGTTACATTATAATAAGTAAACAAGGGTAATAAATCGGTCACAAGATTGGTGCAGCGGCTCAGCAGACGTCATCTGATAGCCTACTTAATTTGTCGCTTCTTTAAATACAATGTTTTATTAAAATTTAATTTGTTTTCCTTATTCAATGTAATATAAAAATGTGATTGTGATTAAAAAGAGGGGGGGGGGGGCAATTTCATAGTTCGTCACTGTGCGCAAAATATCATAGCTACGCCTCTGGAATACATTCAGCACAACAGAAAACTAGAGATCCCTGCCAATAAGCTTCTAAATGTATGATTTTAAAAAAATGTATAAATGTGTGACGTCACATATTATCTCCCCCCCCCATGTCACAAACTGTCTAACTCTTTTAGACACCCTCCCGAGCGCGACGTACTTGTGGATGACGCCTGATAGGGCATACTATGGTCGGAAAATAATAATGGGCAAATTTATCAAAATGATTAATAGCTTTTCAGATAACGCTTATATTATTACCGATAATGATATATTTTCAAAATGTTTAATATGAACGGTATTAAAATGGGCCTATGTCTATACATTACCAATAATAGGCCTATTTTATTTATTTGTAATATGAATAATTATGAGATTGTTTTTTAAAGGCTATTATTAATCATTTAGACATTTTATTTTAAAGTATTATGTAAGTAATATTAGAATAAATTACATTACAAATTAGAATTACAAGTCCAATTCCAATAATATTAAATTTGAATTATAAATTATACACTTAGACTAATTATTTCTTTGAAGGGAAATATTAATATGCAGGCTAATATTCCCCATATTTGGAATTATCTGCCTATAGTATGACGTGTATAATGAAATTATCAAATGAAATCTCAATAATATAAGTTGTTGAAAAAAATATAAAAACAACTACTACAACGAGTTGTGAAAGTGAACGCAGCCAAACATTGAATTTGTAGGGCTAAACCACCGAAGAAGAAAACTTTAACTAAAACTACAACGGCTGACAACGGTCAACGATTAACCTACGCCTACTCGAGTACGGGAAAGAAATTAAGTTTTATAATGATAATGGCGCGATAGCGTCTAATTAGGAAATACGTTATTAGGAAATGTATTATAATGTTTTGTGTTAATTTTATGAAAATGGTTATTTTTCAATTAATTTTGGCTACACTTATAATGCAGAACCAATGAGAATGTGATGTTGTGAATAAATTTGCTATGACGTCATGAAATTCCCATGATTCTTAGCAGGTTATCGTTATGGTTGTTCGCGTTCAAGTACAAACTTTAAAAATTATGGTATCGATACACATGCCTGAACGTTATATATATATTCTCATAATAAATGTAATATTTTAACTTTTACCCCTTTATTTTTAACATTGTTTTTTATAAACAACCATTTTTCACAAAAATTAAAATACTATTCATTAGAATATTTAATTAGAAAATCTTAGAGAAGCCATGCATTTCATTTTCAAAAGTTACCTGTAAGATCAGAATTCCATAATTAAAAAATAATAATTAAGAATATGTTATTCACAAAGAATGTCACCCCTCAAACCAATTGAGCAAATACATTTTTGCTAATATTTAAACCATCTTATAAAAACCATTCTAATTGTTAATTCACAATGACTAGTAATGAATAGTAGACCTATGATTTTATTGAAGTGAAGACGAAGATTTACAGTATCGATTTCTTTAAAAAAACGAATACCCAACAAAGGTTTAAGAATTGTCGACAGTCGACCGTCGACCACATCTTGCTTCATAATGGCGGAAGCTGCCATTTCTACCACGATGAAACGCGACTTTAGTAAAGTTGTACTAACTCTGGATAATGTCCTTATACCTGATGATAAGTTATCAGAAACCCCCTCCATGTCCGATGGCCTGGAAAAAGAAGTTGAAACCGATCTGAGGATTTTAGGATGTGAACTTATTCAGACTGCCGGAATTCTTTTAAAGTTACCCCAGGTTAGCCAAGTTTAAGTTATAAACTTATAAATGAATACCAAATTCTATGCCAATGACTTGCAACGAAATTCGCAACTATTTAAAAAAAGAACACGGCAAGAAGGTTATTTAACTAAAACTACTTAGATTATAAAACTTAATTCTCTATAAATATGTAGGACTAAAAGTAAAGGCGAAGGATACACTACAGAATAGGGCGAAGGAGTGGAGAGGCTTGTCAACCGGAACTCAAAATGTAACCAGTTCAGTAACCTAGACCTAGATTAGAAGGCCCACTATATTATAAATAACTTATGTGATAGAGCTTAATTAATTTAAACCAAGGCTCTGAAATAAGGCCATATTTTTAGAGTTGGGTAACATTAACAAATTGTTAAACACTTATTAATTATTGATATTAACATGTCTAATTCAGTAGTTGTAGTTACAAAAAGGTAGACAGCCCTCATTAAACTCCTAAAATAACAAACAGTTCATTTTTTTCTGTAAAAATTATTTGTAAATTTATGCTCTCTGCACCATGGCGTTTCCCACAGCCATCTTTCTTGTCATGACCTGTGACATTTCATGGGACATGCAACCAAGAGGGATGTCATGTAAATGTAAGAAACTCTGCTAAACCCTAAACCTATTCAAGGCTATTCTTAAACCTAACCCTTGCCTAACTCTAAAGTAAAAGACGGCTGAAGCTACAGTTTCACACTGTGGTAAGAAACCTGTAGAATGAAGAAAAGCAATACAAAATAATTGAAATATAATAAAGAAAATCTAATAATAATGAAAATCAGTTTCATAGACTATAGAATAAAACACTGTTACAAACTTTATTTCAGGTTCCACCAAAAAGAAAATCCAAAAGTTGTCAGAAAATCAATACAATACAATAATTAAAATCATTTTCCGAAATGATGGAAAATATTAATTATCATTAACTAACCAATGGAATTTGAAAATTATAATTAAGCAACCAATGAATCATGAAAGTTTAAAATCCATTATCATATTTAGGAAAATTTAACTCTAGTAATAGTAACAACAAAAAGATCAACAAAAGGGAAAGAATCCTACACAGGCACAAGCCATGGCGCGGAGAGCGCAAATCGCCAAATTTAAAGGGGGCAAAATATTTACTGCCGTTTGTGGTAAATTTCTGAGCATGCTCTGTCATGCAGTATCAGGGGTTTAGTGCCAACAGAGTTGTAAAAAATAAAAATAAAAGGACCAAACACTCTATATGAAGTTAATGAAATCGTTAGGTCTAGATACTCGCTTAAAAGATGTGGTGTGTAGAGCCTTGGTTAGCATCTGTTTTGAGACATTGAGTGCCCTATGTTTTGTATTCTAGATTGATCAGCAGCTACACTTACACCTGTTGTTTCATCACACATTTGTCTGGGCACCATGTTCCATAATTGTCTTATCAAACAGTAAACATTTCCCCTCAAAACACTCTTAACACAGATGCTTATTCTCTAAACATCAAGTGTTCTTTGAAATATTTTGTAGACAACTGTGAGTAAAAAGTGCCACAATGTCACAAACATTAAATTATATGCTGGATTCTTACATGGGTGTGATATCATGTGGTATTGATGGATTAAAGTTAATGGTTTGAAGGTTTTCACTGCCATTCTTGCAGACATTGTGAATTCTCAGTAACCGTTAATATACTATGATAATGGTCTTGACATATTAACAGTTTCTTTTTTAATCAATGCATTTTTAATATAAACTAAAATGGAAGTACCCCAAATGCCCAGCATTTCTCAGCAGTGTATTTCTTTGTTGGCCACAAAAACTTTGAAAAATAGGTCTCTGTATGTATGATATGGAAGGGGGCCAGAGAATTATAAACAAAATTCAAGTGGGCCACAACCATAAAAAATGTTTGAGAATCGCTAGTCTAGCCTTAGAGCTACTACTTGTTGCATAGGTTGCATTTATTTAAGTGAAGAGCTTCAATTTTGTCAAATAGGCCTTATCCCTTATTAAATTGAGCTATTATCCTGAAAAGGTTAATGTAAAATTAGCAGGTGACAGATCATGGGGTGCTATCAAACAAGTATATATTGATAAATTTGAAAAACAGATTGTCATGTTAATCAAAAGTTTTTGGCCTAACACGAGGTGTTTTTAAATATATATATATATTATTATTATCAGTTAGGGAATAGATTGTTGGCATAAATAAAATTATTAGCTTCATTTATTTTTTTCAGGTTGCGATGGCCACTGCACAGGTTGTGTTTCAGAGGTTCTACTACTCCAAATCTTTTATCAAGCACAACATGGAGGTAATTATTTAAAATTTTGCCAGATATTATAAGAAACAGCTAAATAAAACAGTATATTGGTGACTCAGTGGGTTGACAAATTGACTGAATCCACCCATCTTTGTACACCACTTATTGTTTTTGTTTAGCAACTTTTCCATTGAAGGTCATTATTTATTAGATGCAGCAGGAAACACAAATCATGCCTGGTTTGGCATGTAGGACTCTCCACAAGGTTTTGAGGAAATATTGTTCTTTATTTAATGTATGATTACTGACTGTTGGCAGGTTGTGGCAATGGCAAGCATAATGCTGGCCTCCAAGATAGAAGAATGCCCAAGAAGGAATCGAGATGTTATTAATGTGTTCCACCACATTAAGCAAGTACGAAATAGAAGGTAGGCCAATCTCATCTTTTTAAATATCAAATTAGCCCATTTCATTTGCTTGATATATGCATAGCTAAAATATATTTGAAATATTTGTATAAAGTATAATTTTTAGTTGCATTATTCCAATATTGATGAATTGGCAGTTAAAATTTCACTTTTTTGTTTTTACCATTTTTGTATTTTTAATAGTATTGTTTCATTTGTATTGAAATTGCAGACGCAGGGTGTATATATTTTGTTTGTATTAATTATATTGCTAATGATTTCTAAAAATCGATTCAATTAAATTTAAAGGTTATGAATCTAGAATAAGTTATTTTGTATTTTCAACATTAGAACCTCTTATTAACACTGTTCTTTTTCTTCCTCCCAACCTTCACAAAACTGGATGTGCTACAGATTTATCTGTGTTGTGTGGCCTTGGGTTGGAGAAGTGGGAAGCCGGAGATAGACAAACTCAATTTCGTACACTCTTGTGTATCAGTCTCGTCTGTCTCCTCCACCTCCTCGCTCAACCAGAAAGGCATGCCTGGTTCCATCTTACGCCATGGGTCCATATGGTTTGTATGAATTAAACACAAAAAATGCCATTTGGGTAATTGTATTTTGTAAAAAAAAAAAAAAAAGAGAAAAAAAAGAAATGAAACAAAGGTTCCTTTGACTGACTTTTGATATACAATTTGAGAGTTTCATGTCTGATATGTTATTGTTTTATGCTTACCTGTCAATGTTATCAGTGGAAAATAATTTAATAATTTAAGAGTAGTTTCTTTGCATTTGGTTTTTATTTGCAGATGATCTTAAATTGTATAGAGAACTTGGATCTTGAAGCATTTTAATAATACTGCTTTAATTTTATTACCAGACCAGCTTTTAAATTTATATTATTTGACAACTCTAATTAAATGATGTAAATTACACTCATTGAGTTATCCGTTTGTATTGTATCCTAAAGATACATTCTTTAATCCCAGATATTTCCACCCAATTCAATATACTCCTTCCTTGAACCATGACTCAGGACAGCCAAGCCAGTATCATGATCTCAACACCAGACTGGAACTGTGGAAGGCATCTCCAAAAATATAGTTGAAAGTAGTCAAAACTATTGCACTGCTTGTTTTCATGCTGATGTTTTAACTATCTTTTCTGTTACACAACCATTAGTTTAAATGAATATATTTTGTAATAGGATGATTATATCCTATAAATTTTGACCAAAAGGAGCTTTACTATGTTTTTTTTTTCAGGATTTAGATTCCAAGATTTTATTGGTGCATGCTTTATACTTAATCTATATCTCATCCCTTATACCATTCATATTTCAATGATAATCTTTATCTTATAGCTTACACCATTCATATGTCTAACACTCTTTAATTCTTAGTCTCCAAGCATTGTACATAGAAAGCCACGTTTTCAAAATAAAATGCATGTTTAAATCCTTAATAACCAATACATTTCATACTGGAAGAACACACAAATAATGATTAGTATGTAATTTTTAGTAAGATAACTATTGTGGCGCTACCTAACCCAACAAGGGGTCCATCAGACTGTTCAGAAATGTTATATCAGTTTTGCTAGTTGATGGTTTGTAATAATCAGCGTTCATTTAAAGTTAGTCATTTCCCAAAGTTTCTATTCCCCCTTTTCTTAGAATAGAAATTTTTGTCAGCCATTATCAAAATGTATTACTGTGTCACAGACATCATTTAAACTTGGCATTGAGGAAAAATAAATAAGCATTTGAAAGTTTTGAGGGCAGTGGGGAAAAACAAGAATGTTGTATGGAGCATTTTTTTAATTGTTGTATTTGTCCGCTCATTACAGTAACACACATGAATCTCAACCTTGATTACTTAATAATTATATTATTTAAAAGATAACTATTTATTTACATTAATATATTATTATTTCCATGTCTGATTGACTTGATTTTGTTTTCTTAACAAAACTCTAAATTTTGTTTTGCTTCAAAAAAAAACCCATTGTAAGTCTGCTTCATATTCATTAAATTCTCTTTAAATTTTTCTAATCAAGCAAAAACTTGATATAAAAGAAAGCATATGGTCACACAACAGAATTATTAATGTTCAATAGTAATTTCTTTTAGAGCATTGAATAATCATACCTGCCTGGATGAGTGAATTTCCTTTAAAACAGTTCAAATCTGAACCTTTTAAAATAATACAAGTTATAGCAGTGACACCCATAAAAAATATGTGCTCTCACCTCAACTTCCTTCACATCTATAAGCTATTTGTACTGTTTTTAGAAATATCAGAATTAACTTTATATTTGCTGTGAGCTGTGGTCATTTTTTTTTCCAACCATAATCTAAAAGAAACTTTACTGAATATTAAAGCTCATATGTGTGCTCCAGGGTAGATTTCTTCATATCTCCCTACGTGTTCGAGATACTATCTTATCGGTTATTACCATCTGTAGAATAGTGAAGTATTGTTTTTAATTTTAATGTGGCAAAGTCAAACTCTCAAATTTATAACAAAAGTTCAGTCATTGCCCCAGACATGTTATATATGAATCTGTTGCACATTCAGTTTTATGCTTTGCTCTAGCAGTGCAATTCATTGCCCATTAGTAGCGGTTTTATTTTATCCTTATAACTTTTAATAAATATTTCATCCTTATGTGAAGATATTTTTCGATGACATTGCACTAATTCTTTTTCTTTTAGTCCCCAGAGTTTGATATAAAATTATTGTATTGGAAACTTTTGACATTTTATCACCAGTGTTCTTGTTTTGGAGCATTCCACGTCAGCAGTCTCAATTTACAGACATGCAAAATGTGACCTACACATATTCCTCTATTTATTATTTCCCATCATTTTCAGGAACATCCATTCTTTGGTACTGGACCAGCATTATATCAATCTCAAGAATCAAGTTATCAAGGCAGAAAGAAGGGTTCTAAAAGAGCTGGGCTTTGCTGTTCATGTCAAACATCCACACAAAGTAAGTTAGTTTTTATTACAAAATGTCCAAATTTTTTGTTTTCAATTATTGTGCACTTTGCTAACATCAAGCCTTCTCTCCCCCAGATCATTGTAATGTATCTGAAAGTCCTGAACAGCACAGGAAATAAAAAGTTGGTACAATGTGCCTGGAATTTCATGAATGACAGCCTTCGATCAGATGTTTTCATGCGATTTCATCCAGAGTCTATTGCATGTGCCTGTATCTATTTGGCTGCTCGTCAATGCCAAGTTGCTCTGCCTAATAATCCACCATGGTTCTGGCTGTTTTCCGTTAATGAGGAAGAGATCCAGCTCATCTGCCTCTCCATTCTCAGGCTCTATGCAAGACCAAAGGTTAGTGTATTATACATTCAGAGTGACTCACAAATTTGAAAGAAATGAAAAAGCTTAGAACAAATATTTTAACTCATTCCTGATGGTTGCCACTATATGTGTCATTCTGGGGTTTAGATGGATGCGCCTCGGTTCATAGAGACATACACACCTCTGATTCTTATTTTAAAATAGCAATGAAATCTTGCATCATTTGAGACTTTCAAGAGTTTTTTTTGTATCTTCTTTTACTTTCAATCTATGTGTGCTATATTATTGTGTATCTTTCTCTAGCGTGTTCATACGAGGTGCCAATAATAAATTTTTTTTGGATAATTGCTTGTTATTTTTCGCCATGAATGTTTTCTTTTATTAAACCTCATTCCTTTATGGATGCATTTAGCTGTAATACATTAATAAATTTTTAGCAGTTTACAATTTACAAAAATATTTTACAGCACATCAAATGCAAAACAGAGTTACTTTCCTTCCCCTGGAATATAAAATAAATATGGAATCTGGAATGAGTTAATTTAACCTATAGGAAGTTAAATTAAGAGCTGTTATTATTTTAAGTCATTGACTCTAAAACATTTTCAACAAATTGTAGTATAAGTACTCAGTTTTTTTTATTGTGTGTGAATATTTTCAGCCTAACTTTGAACAGCTAGAGAAAACTGTAGAAGAACTGAAACGCAAACAACAAGCTGCAAAGTCTAAAGCAAGAGGACTTGTTTCTGATGTAGATACACCTAACTCTACATCTAGACAAAGTTAGTATTGAACTAAGTTATTTAGAGTTGGACAATTTTTTTGTTTTGTGTTTTTAAAAAATAATTAATACTCATGTTCAAATTCTTAATTATCAATACATTACATACTGGAAGAACACACAAATAACAAATGTGTGTCATTTATATCATGCCAGATTCACCTAAAGTATTCAGCCCCAATCCAACCTCATTACTTCAAGCAATGAAAAAAGAAAAGGAAAAGCTGGAGGTTAAAAATACAGACAATGGAGATGCTGGCAGCGACAGGTCAGACCATGACAATGACAGAAGAGCAGGCAAAAAACGTAGTCATGAAAGTGATGACAGTGAAAGAAGTGGGGCTTCAAAGTCTAAGTAAGTTGTTCAAACTGAGTAATTAAAATATTCACATAATTTGATAGCTTGTGTGATGCTTGTTACCGGTCCATAAAAGTCATATTTAGCCATTCATTTTGTACATTGGTTTTGAGATTTTTCAAAATTAACTGGTTTATTTTGAAATTACACTTGATGCCAAAATAATTTTAAGTTGTTTCCATGTGACACTCATTAAAAGCTTAAAAACTTTACTTTCAGTTCATCAAGTCATTCTAGTCAAAGTCGGCATAGCCCTAGATCAGAATCTCCAGCTTCTAAAAAGCACAGGCGGTCCCCCAGCAATAAAAAACTTAGTAGACAAGAGTCTTTCGGGAGGGACAAGCATAAAAGAAAATACAGATCTAGATCACGCTCATTCAGTCGTTCACCAATTCGTGCACCAAAGGTACCCAAAAAATCTCGCAGGGCGGATTATAAAGATTCACGGGAGCAGTACAAAGAAAAAGATTATTACAGAGAAAAGGATCGTGATTATTATAGGGAGAAAGAGCGTGACTATTACAAGGATAGAGATTACAAGGAAAGGAGGTCGTATTCCCCAGAAAAAGATCGCCATAGATCACGTAAGCACCGCAGTAATGGTCACAGAGATAGCCCACTGAGGGAGAAGCTTGATAAACACAGACGGTGACATTTGTAATCTTCTAGGTAAATACTGAAGACAACTGTGGTAAGGGAGCAATTGTAATCATTCCTCATGGCTGTGATTCTATATGTTTGAGACCTTACTTGATGTTTTGTGGGAGGTCACATTGAAGACAGTGTTTTACTAGTTGAACTTAATCAGAATGCAAAAACTTTGCCTATTAAGGTACTATAGGAATCTTTCCAATTTCTTTCATTAGTAAAGAAACAGAAGCCAGTTGAGTGTGGTTTATTTTGTTATCTTGTGCTAAGAAGAAGTGGGAAAATATTTTGTCAGAGATTTGACTCATTGCAGTGTGCCTTCTTTGTTAATAAATTTTGATATACATTTTCCTGCATTCTATTTGGATAATGATTGTCTTCATTCTCTGGATTTCATTGGTCATTATGTAAATATCTAAAAATTTAAGACCTTACTTTTAAATCCTTATTTTCTTTAGTTTTTTAGTATTGTAGAGTACAAACCATTTTTTACCTCAGGGATCATAGCATCATTTATTTCAGTACTTAAAAAAAAATAGTTTCATATTATGTTCCTGGTCTTTTCATCCATCTAAGCACATATATAAAATATAATAAGACATTTTACTTTCCTGCAACTTTCCCGCACAAGATCACATATCTATTCTTACAAATCATATCCCCTTTCATAAAACCCTTTTCATGGTCTAAAATTTACAATTATATTTTTTAAAACCCAGTTTTAAGTTGGCTTTAAATTCAGGAATTACAGAGCAATAAATATTTCATTAAGATTTAACCCACATATATCTTGTGCAAGTGGCACACTTCATTTCTTGGTTTTAAAGAAAACACCATAGTGAGCAACCTTTGAGTCTTTCTCAAATGAGTCTTCTGATTGAGTAAATAGTTGACCTCCATGGAACTTGTTAATGCATGCAAGTAGGAGGCCATTGGTTATGAAGATTGCATTTTAAGTGTTACAGCTACTCATATTTTCTGGCAAAAAATATCATTGGCATTCTTTGCAATTACACCTCGACCTTTAAAGTTACTTTAAATATTTGAAATGAGGCTCAAGTCATTTATGGTCTGAGTTAGTGTGAGCCCATTAGTAAAACCAAATTAACTTACTTCTGATGGGATTTATTTTTCACCTGAGTTCACAACCCTTGAAACTGAGTCATCTTTATTGGGTGAAGCTTCATGAAGATCTTTAGTGGTCTCAACTGTCATATCTTATGGAGCTCTGGGGTGGTTTGATTGACCACAGTGGATGAAATCAAGTTTGTGTGAGAATGTAGTAATGGAATGTGAATACTTATTTCCTATGAAAGTGATCCACCTTTAATTAGTTAATAATTTGTATAAACATACATAGCGTTGTTATGTATGATCCTTTTGTATATATAAATATAAAAATGCTTTGTTTTCTGGTATTCTTTTTTTAAAAAAATTAACATGGAAAGTATTATTGGGTTGGTATAATGGCAAGGATGCTGGCTATTTAAATATCATCAAATACAGAATTTTTTGGTTAAAAATACCTGTACACTGAACTAGAGTTACAATTAGTGTCAGTGGACAATTTATGTTCTGTTGTTTTTCCTAGAAATCTGGAATAGCTAAGATTTTTTTTGGGGTCATTTGTAATGTTAAATGAATAGATGTATCCATATGGAACGAACATGTGGTCATTTTCTTTTTTTTCTTCTATAAAAGTGAGAACTCCAGCATAACTCAAATGCCAGTAAATTTTGTAGTGTAGCGCGTTGGTGGCCTAGGGAAAAAGTGGGGAAGGGGGGGGGGGGGGGAATAATCTGACCCTAGTGGCAATTGTTTTTAATAGGGTGGACAGCATCTCCTGTGCTTAAGACACAAATCTTAATTTAATTTTACTATCAAGTGCTATTCATTATTAGAAGGATCAGATATTGGAAATCTGATTCTCTAAATTCTATTCATTGTAGAAAGTCTTTTATTCTGACCCAGTTAAATTGATATATGAGATCGAAAGAAACAAAAAAAAAAAAAAAAAAGCAAGCAGTCCATATTAAGGGATAGTCATCAAAGGGATATGTTTGAGCTTTAGAATTCCTGGGCATGGAGTGATTAGAGCCCAGTAGATGCCTCCATTTTATACAATGCAGCTATTGTCATTTTATGCCTTTAATTGTAAGTACAGTCAATTCTCTTTAAATATTTTAATTATAATTTCAATTATTTTATTTTAATCTGCCCCTGGGGATGTTTTCATTTTGTGTTATTATATGGTAAATCCACCTTTGCGATTATGACTTTCAACATTATCATGTGTTTGGCCACTAGTTCTTCCTTGTTATGATACTTAGTCGGATTGACGTGTTTGAGGCACTAGCACAGTCAACATAGGGCCACATGGCTGTCTATTCATACATGGCTGTCTATTCATTGACTGCAGATAGTGATTATAGCACATCCAAGGAATGAACATTTGGAACAGTGACAAAATAAGAAGTGGAACCAAATACCCCTTCTATACTTGCAATTTTTCAGAATTGACCAAACACTTGTTTTTACTATTTAGCCCGGATATTAATATAATTCAGCGCCAAAACTCCCTCCTGAACCCCGGGCAGCAATAGGCCTATATATAAATCTATATATAAATGTATTAAATTCTTTTTTTGTGACAGTGGAAGTTTATACAAATTCATTAGTTTAATAGTTTTATGATTTATATAAATTTTAAACATTGCTAGTTAGTAACTATTTAAACAAATATCTCATGGCATAAATCAGTGTAAGTTAGGACAATACTAAATTCAGGAATGCGCAAAAATGAATCTTTGAGCACCACCCATCCAAGCCACTACTTTTGCATATTCAAAGTCCGCCTCGGTTGGCCCAATTTCTTGCTACGCCACTGACATAAGTTAATCAATTTGTGTTACTTTGATACACACTGACATAAAAATAATTGCATAGTGGTGTGTATTTATTTCCTACATTGGTCATTTGAACAGAATGGATGGGGCATGTGGTTATACAATTTAAATGTTGACATTTTTAGCTTTTTTTTTTTTTATTTCCAATGAACTGTCCGTAGAAACAACTGATATGAAACCATTGATTCCAGGGGGGAGGGGGCAGGGCTACTTCCTTTGAATGGTACACAGAAATTAATTTGTAGTTTTATTCTTGTATTTGTGTACATTTTGAAATGATCAGCTATCATAACCAGGATTTGGTGATAATTTGATTTGTTTTATTTGTATATGCCAAAGAAATGTTCAGCACACATATGTTAATCACTGAGTTGGTTAATTAAAATGACGGCTGAGGGAGACCATCTTACCTTGTGTCACGTGCCTCATCTTCGCTATGTATGTGCTGTTAAGTCATATGTGTCCCCCAACATTTACTTTGTGGTCTGATCCCAAAGACCCTGTCAATAACTTTTATTCATAACTGTGTTAACCACTGTCTTCAACATTCTTATGAAATTAGCTCAAGTTAAAATGTGAGAAACAATCTTATAATTTGAGGGCAACTTTTAATGAAAATTTTTTCATACGCAGTCTACCCAATCTCACATTGAAAACTACATTCACCTTTATTAATTTGTCAGGCCATTCAAAAAACACTTTGTATTTGTATATATATTATATAATGTCTGTAAGTATTTTAATATAAATAAACCAAAAAGTTAAAACAATATCAGCATTATGTCTTGCTTTAGGTAAGAATGACTTGACTGATAGACCACCAATGGATCATCCTTCCACTTTTATGTAAGCCAATTGAGGTTGAAAGAACTTAATTCAATATTATTTTATTCATAAAAATTGACTTGGAAAGTTGTACAAAATAACAAGCACAAAATTTATAGTTTCACCATCTTATCATACCATGGTAGAGACCAGATAATGTGTGCCTAGTTTAGATTACAACCCTATCTATAATTATGAATATGTCAACACACAGCGATAAACAATAGTTGATAATGTAAGTTGAGTATATTATATCATTGATCATATACATTTTATTAGGACTGGAATAAATAGTCGTGTTAATGAGTGAAATAAATGATCATTAGTAATAAAATAAAGTGTGGGGGGGGGGGGCGTAAAAACAATCTTGACAATGTGAGTCGGGGGGGGGGGGCAAAAGAAAATTGTAATGTAATTTGGGGAGGGGGCATATAACTCATAATTATAAGGGGAGCAAGTAAATAATCATTGATTATTAAGGGGGGGGGGGCGTAAATGATAACCGTTAATTAAAAGGGGCATAATATAAATGATCACTGATAACTAAAAGGGGGGCATACATATTACTGATCATTAAAGGGGGGGTGGGGGCATACATATTACTGATCATTAAAGGGGGGCATACATATTACTGATCATTAAAGGGGGGTGGGGGGCATACATATTACTGATCATTAAAGGGGGGTGGGGGGCATACATATTACTGATCATTAAAGGGGGGGGGGCATACATTTTCACCGATCATGTAAATTGGGGATGGGGAAATCAAAATAATCAAGTCTTAAAATGTAAATGTTGACAATCAGTCACATTTGTCATACACAAGAGCTTGTCTAAGGGAAAAAAAAAGTTTGGATCTTGGAGAAAATGGTTGAGGGTTTGACTCAGGAGCGTCATATCAGTTTTTTGTCGGGAAAGGGGGGGGGGGGGGAGGGGCAAAACCAAAACTTGGTCGGCTTGTTAAAATTTTTATTACCGATGGCGCCACAGTACATAGCAATTTAAATAAAACCTGCAAATTTAGGGGGGGGGGGAGCGAATGCCCCACCCTGCCCTAACGACATGATTATTCTAGTTTTACTCTTTTTAAATGAATGTCTGGCGATCTCGTATTCAATGATTTGAGAAGCGTTGGTCACCCGTTGCACTATCTAGACCAGTGGTTCTCAACCTGTGGGTCGCGACCCATTTGGGGATCGAATGATCCTTTTCCAAGGGTCGCCTAAGACCATCGGAAAACACACATACTCTACAGTTATGAAGTAGCAACGAAATTAATTTTGTGGCTGGGGTCGCAACATCATGATGAACTGTATTAAAGGGTCGCGGTATTAGAAAGGTTGAGAACCACTGATCTAGACCATTCACGATATCATCCATTCATAAGATACACATACTAACCCATTCACCAGGCTACGATGCAACTCACTCACGCAATATATATATAAATGCCTAATTCTATATTACATTTTTTATGCTTAAACTATTTATCATTCACACAACCACCCCAATCTATCGGCCTGTACTATTTTTAAAAGTTTGCTAATGTCCACCTATCGTTGTTCACTTAGCCACTCAATCTGTTGGCCTGTTCTTGATCAATTATGCTTCGATTTCATTCCATATAAATAGTCAATCCACCTTTTCTCAGCGTCGGCAAACATCGGGTCCCCGTCTATGATGGCCATCTCCTGGATCAAGGCGATGTGGGTCAGATGATAATCCCACCTGGCTCGGTTCGGCTGCTCGTGGTTGATCACGTGACGAAGGTCGTACAGCGTTCCCGTGCCGGAATCGTACATTCCGAGCATAATTTTTAACGAGCGTAAACCGGAAGTCCATAGTTTCTCAGCCAGCTGCCCACCGTCTCCGTCTGCGGTTTTCTATAAATAGAAAGATAAGGACGTAGGAATCATTACGACACCAGAAATCAACAGTAGAACATTATTTACAACATAAGACATCAACAGTAGAACATTATTTAAGACATCAAGAGTAGAACATTAATTTAACATCAAGAGTAGAACATTATTTAAGACATCAAGAGTAGAACATTATTTAAGACATCAACAGTAGAACATTATTCAAGACATCAAGAGTAGAACATTATTTAAGACATCAACAGTAGAACATTATTTAAGACATCAACAGTAGAACATTATTCAAGACATCAAGAGTATAACATTATTTAAGACATCAACAGTAGAACATTATTCAAGACATCAAGAGTATAACATTATTCAAGACATCAAGAGTAGAACATTATTCAAGACATCAACAGTAGAACATTATTTAAGACATCAACAGTAGAACATTATTCAAGACATCAAGAGTATAACATTATTCAAGACATCAAGAGTAGAACATTATTCAAGACATCAAGAGTATAACATTATTTAAGACATCAACAGTAGAACATTATTCAAGACATCAAGAGTATAACATTATTCAAGACATCAAGAGTAGAACATTATTCAAGACATCAAGAGTATAACATTATTTACAACATCAAGAGTAGAACATTATTCAAGACATCAAGAGTATAACATTATTTAAGACATCAACAGTAGAACATTATTCAAGACATCAAGAGTAGAACATTATTCAAGACATCAAGAGTAGAACATTATTCAAGACATCAACAGTAGAACATTATTCAAGACATCAAGAGTAGAACATTATTCAAGACATCAAGAGTAGAACATTATTTAAGACATCAAGAGTAGAACATTATTCAAGACATCAAGAGTAGAACATTATTCAAGACATCAAGAGTATAACATTATTCAAGACATCAAGAGTAGAACATTATTCAAGACATCAAGAGTAGAACATTATTCAAGACATCAACAGTAGAACATTATTCAAGACATCAAGAGTAGAACATTATTCAAGACATCAAGAGTAGAACATTATTCAAGACATCAAGAGTAGAACATTATTCAAGACATCAAGAGTAGAACATTATTTAAGACATCAAGAGTAGAACATTATTCAAGACATCAAGAGTAGAACATTATTTAACATCAAGAGTAGAACATTATTCAAGACATCAAGAGTAGAACATTATTCAAGACATCAAGAGTAGAACATTATTTAACATCAAGAGTAGAACATCCATGACAGCGCAAGACACCATCTCAAGGAGTAAGCCCAGTCGCCCACGAATAAACGAGTTACTGTTCTTACCATGACGTCATAGAGCCCCAGCATAGAAAAGATGAATCCGTTAAAGACGAATGTACTTGTAGGGGTGGTGGGGTACTCCTCGTACCAGTCAAGTTGTCCCAGGAACCTTGCTCGAACTCCACCCTCCTCGGATCCAAGCTGAATATAAAAAATAATAAAAATTAATAATTTGACGAAACTTATAAAGTTTAAAAGTATAAGAGCAGGGGGTCCCCAATCTATGATCTTTGGCACATACAATGGTCTTCGTGGGTAGATTTAAAATTATTTAAAAAAATGGGAGAGACGACTGCAATAAGGTTAGGTTGAAGGAAATAAGTGGAACAGACCATGGGAAAACCTGAGGTAAAAAAAAAAAAAAGGACGTAGCATAACAACAAACGTGTCGGCAAGAAGTTTTCTTCAGCGAACAATCAACAGTAAAAGAAATATAAAAATTAAAGTAAACACTTAGCTGCAATGCATTTTCCGAGACATCTGGAGGAATGTCATGTTTTCCTTAGGTAGATTTTAAAAGGTTGGCAAAAAATGGGTGTGGTGCGTACGGTACCAAAGTGCACAGAAGTGTTTCCTAATATTGCTTTAAATGTTTTGACTTTAAAAAAAAATCAAACTTTACGTTATTTGATTATAGGTTGAGTGCCTCCTTTCAAAATGTCAGTGGTGGACTAAATGTGGGAGATGTCCCCTAGCCTCCCGCCCTGGGTGCTGACGCCTCTCGGCACTGCGCTGGACTTAAAAGGATCACGGTTTGCTGAAAAGGTAAATCGGCCGTTCGTACCTCAAACAAATGCAGACCCTTGACCGCGACGTCCAAATATATTCTGTGACCAGTTAGATTATAGGCGCGGACCAGGGTGGACATGGCCTGACCTTGACCCATGGCCGAGTACCAGCCAGGTTTGAGTTGAATGTCGCCTGTCTTCATGCCAATACTTGTAGGCCAACCACCGGAACTGTCTTGGTTGTTAACCTAGGGAAAAAAAAGTCAATCGTGGTTGCAATAGCAGACAAAGTCAATCATGGTTGGAATAGCAGACAAAGTCAATCATGGTTGGAATAGCAGACAAAGTCAATCACGGTTGGTGTTGTGAACTGGATTTATGATGCATGTTTGGTCGGGCGAGTTGTTGACCGCGAGAGTGTCTTGTAAGTTGTTGACCGTGAGGTCAGAGCGTGAAGTTGGTTCGTGGTGAACTTTAGTGTATGCTGGGTGGGTGTGGAAAGATATAAAAGGCGGTGTGTGAAATTGATCGGGAGCTGTGAGCTGTTAGGTGAATAAGAGCTGTGAGTGAGTTAGTTGGGTAGTGAAGCGAGTTAGCCGAGAGTAGAGTCGAAAGTAGTTAGCGAGAAAAGAGAGTTGAGAGTTATTATTATCCCCACTGATCATTGTCGTTGTGAATTGACATTTGCTGCGATTAGATCATGTCAATAAAGTACTATTATTGTGATCTACATTGGAGGCTGTCGGTTTGCTCTTTATTGGACCTGGTGTGACAGGGAACATTCGACAGCATTATAGAAGGCCAACGAAAGAAGGCCGCAACATGTTTGACCCTAGACAAACGAAAGTAGCCGCCACAGTTGGAGTAGCAGACAAAGTCAATCGTGGCTGGAAGAGCAGACAAAGTCAATCATCATGGCTGGAAGAGCAGACAAATTCAATCGTGGCTGGAAGAGCAGACAAAGTCAATCACGGCTGGAAGAGCAGACAAAGTCAATCATGGTTGAAATTACAGACATAGTCAATCATTGTTGGAATAGCAGACAAAGTCAACCATGGTTGGAATAGCAGACAAAGGCAGTCATGGTTGTAATGGCAGACAAAGTCAGTCATGGTTGTAATGGCAGACAAAGTCAAGGATGGTTGGAATGCTTCTGTCGTCATTATTCACCGTTTCGTTTCCACATTTAAATGTTAACTCGAAACCACCCCACAGTGTCAACCCAAAGTGTCTACGTACCAACCAGTCCGCAGTGTCAACCCAAAGTGTCTACGTACCAACCAGTCCGCAGTGCCAACCCAAAGTGTCTACGTACCAACCAGTCCGCAGTGCCAACCCAAAGTGTCTACGTACCAACCAGTCCGCAGTGCCAACCCAAAGTGTCTACGTACCAAACAGTCCGCAGTGCCAACCCAAAGTGTCTACGTACCAACCAGTCCGCGGCGTCGACCAGATGATCAAAGTGCGCAGAGGACGAGATGGTCATGTTGTCCAGGTAACCTGACCCATGCAGTGTCACCTCTACTATCTCATAAAATTGTGTCGGTGAGTTGAACTTCACCTTATTTAGGCCTAAGATGAAAACAATAAGGAAAAAAAAACAATAGTGAAAAAAACAACTCACATATAGTGTGATGAAAGTACCAAATGATTTTCTTGTCATTTGGTACAAAGCTAAGACCAGTGGTTCTCAGCCTGTGATCATAGGAGCCCTAAGTCAGTCGCGTAGCGAGGGGGGGCAAGGGGGGCATCATGCCCCGGGCGCTACTCACAAAGGGGCGCCAAATGGTATATTTTACATATAATTTTGTATGGTTTTCGAATGGGGGGGGGGGCGCTAAAAAGGTATTGTCCCCCGGGCGCGAGTTAAGCTCGCTACGTCACTGCCCTAAGTACCAAGATAAATATATATAATATAATATATATGTATTAATATTCAAATGTATATCTAGTGTTACTTTGTTATTCGTGAAATCAAAGCTTTCATCTGTACTTTGTGCGTAACTCACTTTTCATCCAGTCCACGTTTAGATCCCTTGCAAGATGATGCCATCTACGGAGATGTCGCCCGCCCATGCCGTAGATCACGTGACTCCCAGTGACCGTCATGTACTTTTCCTCTTGGGAAAAGTGGACGTAACCGTAGTTGCCTTCTTTATTTTTAATTTTCACGGTAACCCCCCCTGGACCTTTCATGTATATGTTAAAACACAGGGTTTGCTGTTGCGTGTTGAGCTTCAAAGTGGGACCAGGATCTGTCAGGGACTCTGAAATAAAACCATCCTGATATATTCAGAGGGCTACCAATAGTCTTCGATAAAATATATTGATAAAAAAAAAAAGGATAGTGCTGGATGAGGCGTCCATGTGCATATAACGGCATCCATGTTCATACCACATCAGTATACAGACCACGGTATCCACGTACACACTGCGACATAATTGTACATAGTACGACATCCTGTACATACAATGAAAAACACTTACACACCATGACATCCATGTACATATCATAACAAACATGTACATACCATGACATTCATGTGCATACCATGACATTCATGTGCATACCATGACATTCATGTGCATACCATGACATTCATGTGCATACCATGACAAACATGTGCATACCATGGCATTCATGTTGCAAAGAAGAACACCTAGATCGACCTTAGTTACAAAGAGGCACGCCTAGATCGCTATTAGTTAAAAACATGCACCCATAGATAGACCTTATTTTTTTTTTAAAAAAGCACCCCTACAATGACATTAGTTACAAACAAACACGCCTAGATCACACTTCGTTACAAACTAACACGTCTAGATCACACTTAGTTACAAACTAACACGTCTAGATCACACTTAGTTACAAACTAACACGTCTAGATCACACTTAGTTACAAACTAACACGCCTAGATCACACTTCGCTACAAACTAACACGTCTAGATAACACTTAGCTACAAACTAACACGTCTAGATCACACTTCGTTACAAACTAACACGTCTAGATCACACTTCGTTACAAACTAACACGTCTAGATCACACTTAGTTACAAACTAACACTTCTAGATCACACTTAGTTACAAACTAACACGTATAGATCACACTTCGCTACAAACTAACACGTCTAGATCACACTTAGTTACAAACTAACACGTCTAGATGACACTTAGCTACAAGCAAGCGCTCCTATAGATCACACTTAGTTACAAACTAGCATGCCTAGATCACACTTAGCTACAAACAAGCGCTCCTATAGATAACACTTCGTTACAAACTAACACGTCTAGATCACACTTCGTTACAAACTAACACGTCTAGATCACACTTAGTTACAAACTAACACGTCTAGATCACACTTAGCTACAGACAAGCACGCCTATAGATCACATTTAGCTATCATTCAGTCTATACTGTAGTCAATAAAAAAAATCTCGCGAACACATTTCAATTACCAGGGGCGTTAAACACCAGCACCGTTCTCATCCGTCCTTGAACTTCCTGCTCGGTCACAGAAATAGAAGATTCGGGTCCGGGGACAAACCAGTTTCTTGCTCCCCGCTGACCATTCGCCACAACCTAAAGGAATTGTACAATTAACTTCAGTTTGAACAAGCATTAACATCTTTCAATATATTTCCCATTTCCCGTGCCTCAAGGTTTAAAGACATTAACATTGTTTAACTTTATCCTAATGCTCTGAGCACATTCCCTGAGACACTCTCATCAGCCACAACCAGGGTCGGCCCTGCGATTGCCAGCGCCCCAGGCAAGCTTATCTTTGGCGCCCATTTTAAGTATAATCAAGAAAATGTGTGCAAGGAAAGAAAATTAGTGATTAGGTAATGAGTTTATTACCTAGGTTTAAAAAAAAAAAATTGTTTTTCCTAACTTGTATTTGGACATTGTGAACAATTAGCCGACTGTGGGCAGTAGGAGCAATTGACCTATAATACCGTGGGCAGTATAATCAAGTAGCCTAACGTGGGCAGAATGAACAATTAACCTACCGTGGGCATTATGATCAAGTAGCCTAACGTATGCAGTATAAACAATTAGCCTACCGATGACATTTTTTTCCCTAGCCTTTAGATCAGCAGTTCTTTCTATTGCACTTTCTATTTTTCTTCCATGGAGCAATGATTTTTCCTATTTTGGAAGATCGTTGATGGCGCCCTAAGCCAATGGCGCCCCCAATCAACTGACCAGAGTTGTCAGCACCTTGAGCCGGCCGTGGCCATACATTGGACGCACCCATGGAGGTATAAGACGCTGCGACTCATTAATATTAATTAGCTTAATTACCACAGGAGTGGGGTTGCCTTCTAAAATTCCCTTGGCGTGGTGGCTAAGCCCGTACTGGGCCACGGATATAGCGTAGTAGTATCCTTCTGGATCCCATTGGCTTGCTAATGGCACACCTGGAGGAATGAAAGCGAGTTCGATATATATTCTTTTTAAAATGAAATATCCATACAATTAGAGCTATCCAGTATCAATACAATTAGAGATATTCAGTATCCATACAATGAAAGATATCCAGTATCAATATAATTAGTGATATTCAGTATCCATACAATTAGAGATATCCAATATCCTTACAATTAGAGATATCCACAGATTATTTATTATTCAGTATCCATGTAATTGTAAAATATTCAGCATCCATGCAATTAGAGATATTCAGTATCAATATAATTAGTGATATTCAGTATCCATACAATTATAGATATCCACTATCCTTAAATTAGAGATATCCAGTATCCTCTGCTTATTTATTATTTTTAAAAAAGTGACTTAAAGTTGCAAGCGCTCTAAATATGTTTATTAAATTCCAATATATGAAGCCCAGAATGGGATCAGGACCGTCCTTTTCCAATGGGTACAAAAGAAAAATTGAATATATATATATATATATATATATATATATATATATATATATATATAAATAAATAAATATATATATAAATGAATGTATGTATGTATCTTTGTATGTATGTATGTATGTCTCGTATGCGCTCCTACACAATTCATGCGATTGCGACAAAACTTTGGTTAGTTGTTGCCCACGTACCCGGACAGTTAACTGAGTCATTACAACACTTTAAAAATCGCTTTTTACACAATTCATGCGATTGCGACAAAACTTTGGTTAGTTGTTGTCCACGTACCCGGACATTTAACTGAGTAATTACAACACTTAAAAAATTGGTTTTTTTTCTTATAAGAGCTTTGTAAAAAATAATCGTCTGCGCTCCTACACCATTTATCCGAATACGCTAAAACTTTGGTGAGATGTTGCGAGCACGCCCGTAAAGGTTTCTAAATTATTACAACCGTTTAAAATTATTCCGTTTTGGGCCAGGGGCCCCATGTTCTATTTTTCCTATATGAGCTATACAAATATAATTTAAACAGAGCTAATGCATGGATGGATAGATTTTTAATCAAATACAAATAGCGACATTAAATTGTGTGTGTGACATAATAAGTAGGTTTTCTGAAGTAATTACAACACTTTTAAAATATTCCGTTTTTGGCCGTTGGCCCCAAAATCGTTTTTTTTTCTTATATGAGCTTTGTAAAAAATAATTTTTGTTTGCGCTCCTATACCATTCATGCGAATGCGATAAAACTTTAGTAAGATGTTTCTTTTTTTTTTTTTTTTTGAATTTTGTGACATAATAAGTAAGTTTCTGAAGTAATACAAAAATTCTACAATATTCCGTTTTTGGCCTGGGGCCTTAAATTCGTTTTCCACCCTTATATTATCTATATAATTATCGTATGCATTCCTATACCATTCATCCGATTGCGATAAAACTTTGGTGAATTGATATGCGAGCTCCCGAAAACGTTTCTAACTTAGAACAACATTTTACAATATTTCAATTGGGCCGATGGCCTTAAATTCGTTTTGTTTTCTTAAACAAGCATTATCAAAATAATTTCAAACAGAGCTATTAACACAACCGCCCTTGAACAAATGCCAACAGACATCAATTTGTAGCAAGAGCAGAGAAAACCCGTTTTTGCATGTTTAGTATAGACAGTATTTTTGTTGTTTTTATAAATAAGCTTGAATTTTGTGACGTATTTTAGAATCGGATATAACTTTGTAAACGTTTTGTGATTTTGAATAGCAATGATGTAGTAATATACATATTATATAAGAATGATCTAAGCTGACCGTAACTCCAAAGAACCGATACGATTTAAATACGTTCGCATTTTAAAAAACAATCATAGTTATTTTCTATTATTTTACGGAAATCGAATAAATGGTAATGCGTCAAAAATATTATATATTCGCTTTCATTTTAGTAAAATTTTAAGTATTATCAATATAGATTACAAATAAATTTAGAGTAACAACTAAGGAACTGACTATTTTAAGCATTTTATATGTGTTTGAAAGTTATGAAAAAATATTAATAAAAAATTATGATCAAAGAATTACACCGTAATCACATTTATCGGGAAAACCAAAACATCTGTTATTTTTCAATGCGTTTTTAGTACGTTCCTAATATTGCGTAATAAAACTAAAACTAATTTGTTCTAAATAATCACGCAAATGACGTCATAGCGCAAATTGCCTATTTAGTCAATGCAAAAAGTTATCTGATTTTATAAACGCGAGTAATAAAATTGATAATGTATTTCCCCCTTCCTAAAAGTAAAATTAATAAATATAATAGATTGCTTTTTAAATTGGTACAATTTTATAAAATTAAATGCAACTTTAGCTTTTTATTTTTAATATTTAATAAGTTTTTACTTTTATTCTTTCCAAAAATATACTTTAATGAAATGTATAAAGTAGTAAAAAACGAACCCTTTAAATATACTTTTATTACGAAAATGTCGTTTAATGCAATCAGTGCAGCGAAACTACATATCCAACTAGCATTCACTAATGCACTTATCACTCATCCAAATAAGAACAAAGCATTTGAATTTAAAAAAAATGTGTTTGCTTAAGTAAGGGGATGACAATCCTGTGGATGATTTTATTAATTTCTTTAAAACTCTGTTTGTTGGAAGGGGAACATGTAATACGATAGTTTCATTTGCGCAAGGCAGCACACTATACGTCTCAGAATGAATTTGACAAATAATTAACCTTCTTAGGTACATATATATGGTGGTTAGGAAATGTTACGTGGATGAAATTTTCTTTAAATCCAATGATATTACAGTTTTGAAAAATAGATGCTATGTTCTCATTTTACCACTTAAGAAAATCAATGACGTTAACAAAACGTAAATACATTTAAAAAGTATATCCATGGATATCAAAACCCATTCATTTTACAAAAAATAAACAGTTTGGACCGGGGGCCCTATAGTAGTTTTTTCTTTCTAATAAGAGCAATTTAAATATAATTTCCTTATGCTTTTTATACCATTCATCTGAATGCGATAAACCTTCAGTGAGTTTTTGTGTGCAGGCCAGCATTAGGTTTCTAAATAAGTACAACCATTTTAGAATATTCCGCTCTGGGCCGGGGGCCTTAAATTCTTTTTTTTCCCCTTATATGAATATATGCAAATATACTGCCAAACAGAGCTATTGCATAGGTGGGTGGAAATAAATTAAATGTGACATTTCATTTTGTATATGTGACTTAATAAATAGGTTTCTGAATTATTACAAATTTTTCACAATATTCTTTTCGGGGCCGGGGGCCCTAAATTTGTTTATATGTAATAAATGAGCCATATAAATATAATTTCAAACATAGCTATTGCATGGGGGGATCAATAGCTACAAGTTTGGGGACTAAATTTGGAAAATCCATGCTTCCCACACGGGCAGCAGCGTGTGGTTTGCTCATGCTTCGAAAAACTTTCTAATTAATTCGAATACGCACCAGACGGTAAGAAAAAATGTATATTAAAAGTACTTACAAAAAACATTATTAAAACACAAACACTTTATTTCGATGAGTGGCATTGCAATGCATGCCGGGTACTCGCTAGTATATATATATATATATATATTTCATTTCATTTATTTTCTTTTGTAGGCAATCATACAGATTCATAATATTTATAATAATCTTTATCACAAAATAATATAATTGGGCGATATTCAAGTTTTGACTTTCGACTACATATTACACTGGCTTGCCTACATTTTCAAAAGCCTAATAAGTTATGAAAATTAATGGGTAGTAACAACTATCGTAAACAAAAATATTTAAAAATAACTATTGATCAACGTGTACATTAAGTTGAAAATACTTTTTAAAAACAACACCATTTTTTAAATGCTAAAGCGCCCTGGGGGCCGGCGACGATCCTAAAACGGTCCTATAAATAACACGTTGTTGGTGTAATATATGCATTAAAATCAAATTTAGTCATCTCCTTTTTCTAATGCACTTTATTTTTTTTAAGCTCAAAATTAAAAAATAAACATCGATAAAAGACTTTAAAAAAAAAAAAAAAAAAAAAGCCTTGTGTAACATTCCCCATCTGCTCTAAGCCATTTCAAAACTTGAACAATTTCCTAGATTCCCCTCCCCCCCCCCCCCAATAAAAACAGACCCCCCCCCCCAAAAAAAAAACCAACAACAAAAACAACTAAACAAAAAACAGAAAGGTCACCAGGTAGGATGCATTAAGGCATTGTCAGTTTCCCATGGCATCACGCTCCTAGGGCTTTCAGGCTTCTAGGTTACTTAAGGGTCGTTCGTAAATTACGTAACGCAAATATTACCTTTTTAGACCCCCCTTCCCCCTGTCACGAAGTGTCACACATTCTTTACCCCCCCCCCCAACGTGACACATAAAACCTAATAAAATCAAAACATGCATAAAATTTCATAAATAAACTAAGATTTTATTATATTTTTTTACATTTTGCCATAATGGATTAAGATGTAGTATTATTCCAAAATTGTGACGCGAAACAACGAAGCCATCCACAAGCCGAATGTAAAATGGCCACAATAGCTTATGCGTCATTTTTCGATATGCGCAAAAGGTGTGAGCGTCTAAGCTCATAGTACCTATAATATCTGAGGCAATTTCGACCTCAAATTAATGTTTTTAAAATTAATTAAATAAAGATTTTTCAAAATTAGAGAATTTTAGATTAAAAAAAAAAAAAATGACGTCGCAAATTTTTGACCCCCCCCCCCCCCCGTCACAAAGTGTCACAAATTCTCGACCCCCCCCCCCCTCCTTTCTGAGCGTGACGTAATTTACGAACGACCCCCTCACGCGTCTAGTATCACAATGACGCCCATATTGTTAAGGAATAATGAAATATATTTCGGCAATTTAATTCATTTGCGTTAAAAGTGCAACGGGAAAATGTTTCCCAATATGTTGGGAACTAGTTTTTGGATGTTCATATCAGTTCCGGGTGTGTTAAAGTAGTTGAACAAGTTTCACAAAAGTCGCCATGTGTTCCATAATTAGTAATTCATTTAAACAAAATTAAAGTACTTTGAAATTCCGAATAAACCTTAGGAAGCATATATGCTGCCTCGATTTACCCATTAATAAATATATGATGCTTTTTTGTAAATTATCTCCTTTGTTCTTACCACAGTTATGTCATTTATAAACAATTTATAAAAAATGACTAGTTTTAAGTAGTCATAGAAGATAAATAGACCTTGTCTACAAAACAGTATTTATACTCTTTGTTTTTTCTGTCTTTCGAAACAAACTAGGAAATATTTACAATTTCAATGAATGCAAAAAGGTAATTATTTTACTTATAGTTTGTTTCATTTTAGTTCAACATGTATAACATAGTTAGCTGATATATAGGCCTATAATGATGTTTGCTGACATGTTGGCCTATAATGATGTTAGTTGATGTATAGGCCTATAATGATGTTAGCTAACATTTAGTCCTATAATGAGTTGATATATAGGCCTATAATGGTGCTAGTTGATATATAGGGCTATAAAGGTGTTATTTGATATATAGGCCTATAATGATGTTTGCTAACATATAGGCCTATAATGAATCTATTATTGCTTTTCTGTGACGGACAAAAGTTTTGGACGGATTTTTTTGATTGTTGAAATATCAATTATCAATAAATTTGTTTAAACAATAAATAGTTGGAAATAATTTATTTAAAAAAAAAAAATAAAAATAATTGCTTAGCTGTTGTTGTCAATTAATCAAGAATATATTGTATATAAAGAAAAAAGTGCCACCAAGGGCGGGACCACCCCCTTCCTACGCCAGCGACTAGAGCACAGGCTCACTATAGTCGAAGGGACGGCGTAGCTACGGCATTGCTGAGGGGGAAGAAGTTCCGGAGCGTCAGACTAGTTAGGGGGGACACAATTAATTTTATGGTATTTTTATGATGAAAATAATGTGGTTTAGTGTTGAATGTGCCAAAAAACTATAGCTATCCCTCTAGTCGGAACTATTTTCCAGTGGGGGCTGTGAAGGGATTTCCGCTGGGTTGCTGTCTGAAACAAGATACTAAGAGTAATGAGGATTTTTAAAGTTTTCTTAAAATTTATTTTTCTCTCTTTGAGTTACAACTTCAATCCTGGCATAGAATATGCCGTTAATTACAATACTGAAATTTTTTTTAGTTTTAGTCACTCGCGCATCCCTTCTGCGCAGTCGAAAAATCACGGAAAAACATTTTGACGCCATTTTAACAATCGGCTCTGTGGTGCACTTGATTTTTGCGTTCTACGTCACAGCTTTCTAATTATACATTTGTTTTTATTTATGAAATAGCAAGGGAAATAATTTTATGGCTGGGGTAGGGTCATCACAACACGAGGAACTATAGGGTCGCGGTATTAGGAAGGTTGAGAACCACTGCTTTAAATAGTGAAAAGATAACTTTGTCACTTTTTCGCGGCAAGAGTTGATTCGGTTTTATATAAATGTGGCCATGCATTGAAACGATAAAGAACGTGTATCCTATTGTTCCCAGAGTTTAATAATTCAGATCAGTCAGCTAGATTTTTACAAAGTGTCTTATAGCGATACTTTGTGTCAATCTGTGACATACTGAATAAAAAATTATTAAAAAATTGAAGAAAAACGTGTTCTAAAATTGTGTAACCGGGATTTCACGGGATTGTATAAATTCCCGGGAATTCATTAAAAAATATTAAATCTTTCGGGATCCCGTGAGAGAAACTTAAGGGTTTCTTGATGGTTCAAATGATTGGGTATTTCCAAAGACTTAGCGTCACAAGCCAAAGACAGACTTACCGTCACAAGCCAAAGACAGACTTACAGTCACAAGCCAAAGACAGACTTACCGTCACCAGCCAAAGACAGACTTACCGTCACCAGCCAAAGAAAGACTTACCGTCACCAGCCAAAGACAGACTTACCGTCACCAGCCAAAGACAGACTTACCGTCACCAGCCGAAGACAGACTTACCGTCACAAGCCGAAGACAGACTTACCGTCACGAGCAGAGACAGACTTACCGTCACAAGCCGAGACGCACTTGATCTTGTCACGCGCTTCCACGTAGTATTTTTCAAAGTTGAGGAAAACGCCGCCAGGGTGGTACTTGGGTTGTGGCGGGAAAACCTTGCCGTACGAGTACTGAAAGTCATAGTACTTCGTCTTATCCTTGGATCGAAGAGCTCCATAAACCTGCACAGGTAAGACGGGTGTTAAAATATTGACACACGACGCCAACACAAGTTTGAATACTAATTCTCAAATTGCAGATGGCTACCTCAGCGTCTGCTCTAAAGCTGAAGACCAGGAGGCCATATTAATATAAGCTTTAAAAAAAGGCTACATAAGGTTTGCCATTTTAATAGTTGAAATCTATTTATAGAACATCCGGGTGTACAGTCTGGCCAATCTCATTTAAGATATTTACAATAACATCCTGGTATTCCGTGTGGCCAATATCCAACAGCTGTTCGGTACATCTGCGTTAATGTGAGCCGGCGTTGTGGGTCTTAAATTAGCCGAAAACGCGTATACATCTTTATTTTACGAAATATTTTACCAAAAATTGTTACTGCTGTTTATATGCGAAAATACACTGGTAGAAAATATATTCTACGAAGGCGCCGTCTAAAAATAGTAACATGACGTAAAGCTGTGTGACGTTTTCCGGTCTTAAAAACGACAAACCCTTTTATTTCATAAGTTAAATGTCTAATTATTTTTTTTACTAACATTTCAAGACAGAAATGGATTTAGGAAAGCGTGATTTTTAAAAAAAAAATAATTAAAAAGTGCCCAAAACATATTTGCACGGGGTACAGATTTTTTTTTTTTTACAATTTTACAAAATAAGTTTTATTATTGAAAATATCAACAAATGCAAGAGCGATGGCGTGCAACAAGTGAACAGAGTCGAGAGTTGATCAAGGGGCCTTAACCTTGCCAGAAATATGACGAATCGTCACTGTTATTGTACAGGCTTTTGCTTTGTTGCCCCCAATTGTCTTTTCATGTCGTAATTTTTTTGTTGTTTTTTTATGCCACAATTATTCGATATAATGCCCATATGTGTCATTTTTCAAAATGTCGTTTTTATTCACAAATTTGTCATTTTTTTGTGCCCCAAAATTTCGCTTTTATGCCCTTATTTGTCCCTTGATGCCCATATTTGTCATTTCTTATTTTTGAGCTTCTTTTTAAAAAAAATTGGCTTCACAATTCCGTATATAAAAAAAACTTAACCGACAATGGAAATTGATGTAAATGTGACTGATGTATTTTACATTACGCACTTATTAATATCTTATTTCTAAATAAGATATTATAACTTTAAAAAAAACCTGTTAATTACTTACTTCAAACTATCCCCTAATAATTTACATTGAAATTTCTGCTGATTTTAATCCAAATATCCAACAATAGCTTACATCGAAATATTCCACTAATATGCTACGTCGAAATATCTACTTATAAGTTACGTCGAAATATCTACTTATAACTTACGTCGAAATATCTACTTATAACTTACGTCGAAATATCTATTAATAAAGGACACTGGCATGTAGACATCGCTGCCGTCACACCTGCACTCAATGACTTCGAGGCTATTTATAGAACAGTTGATGGCGTGCATGTTTGGAAATGGTGACGCCTCCGCTGTCAATTGCTGCGTCACTTCCACCTGGACGTCTGGGCATGGCGGGCAGACTTGACTTTCTTGAAGCATAAAATGTAGGTCACTGGCCGCGGTCAACTGCCTCAAGTTATAATGGCTTCTGTTGTTTTTTTTTTGTTATAAGAAAAATATATTTCAGTTTCAGACAAAAACTGTAGATTTATACATTACCGAATAAGTCACAATTATGTGTGCGTCTGGGGTGTCAGCGGTGTGCGTCAGGGGTGTCAGCGGTGTGTGTCAGGGGTGTAAGCGGTGTGTGTCAGGGGTGTCAGAGGTGTGTGTCAGGGGTGTAAGCGGTGTGTGTCAGGGGTGTCAGAGGTGAGTGTCAGGGGTGTAAGCGATGTGTGTCAGGGGTGTCAGCGGTGTTGCTTCAGGGGTGTCACCGGTGTGTGTCAGGGGTGTCAGCGGTGTGTGTCAGGGGTGTGCGTCAGGGCTGGGGGCTTATGTCTAAATCCCTCTAATCAATCAACAAGGGTTGACCATTCAAGTAAGCTTTAAGCATTCCCTATAATTTTAATGGCTTCTGAATTCGTTTTTTTTTTGTGTGTGTTGCTATCATAAATGTCATGGGGAAAAATCTGGCTAGCATACACCACGAACTTGTTCACAATAATTCAGATTCTCAGACCTAGCCCCCTCCACAGACACACCCGAACTAACATTCCGCTCCATCTTCATTCTTACACGTATTTTAATTGATTATGATCTGTAACATTGTGGCTTTGCAAGTCGAAAAGGCACATTTTCAATACCGGTATTCGATAGAAACTAGTTTGAAACAATAGGGTTCGTCATGTAATGGCGGAAATCTATTAATAGTACAACCCGGGCATACAGTTTGGCCAATCTCATTAAACCTCGGAAAGATGTTCATAAAACAAAAACCTCCGGTTATTCCGTATAGCCCATCTCTCAACAGCCGTTCGGCACTTCTGCGATCACGTGTTCTAGCGTGGGTGGGTCTTTAACCCAGACGAAAACTTTATTTTACGAAAGATTTTCACAAACAAAAGTGTTACTGCTATATATATATGTGCTGAAATACATTGTCGGCAGCCACGTTTTACGAAAACCGTGTCTACAAAAAACGAGTAACTTTTACGGTCCAGTCACAGAAATGACGAACCCTATTCGATTATGATGAAAGCATCAGCATGAGAAGCATTGGTACCAGCGGCGTGGACAGTTTGTTGTACAATTTAAAATAAGGTGTTTCCGTTGGAGGTAAGCGGGGTGTCTCGTCGTCACGGCGTGGTGTCTCGTGTCACGGCGGGGTGTCTCGCCGTCACGGCGTGGGGGTCTCGTTGTCACGGCGTGGTGTCTCGTTGTCACGGCGTGGTGTCTCTTCGTCACGGTGTGGGGGTCTCGTTGTCACGGCGTGGTGTCTCGTTGTCATGGTGTGGTGTCTCGTTGTCATGGCGTGGTGTCTCGTTGTCATGGTGTGGTGTCTCGTCGTCACGGCGTGGTGTCTCGTTGTCATGGTGTGGTGTCTCGTCGTCACGGCGTGGTGTCTCGTTGTCACGGTGTGGTGTCTCGTTGTCATGGTGTCGGCCTTGGATTTGGGTAATAGAAAATATTTGGGGGACGCCGTATGTGACGTTAAAGATATTTATGTTTTGGCTTTATTTTTCTTTGGATCAATTTGAAGAGCGAAGAGGTCAAGGATCAAGGACAAAGTTCAAGGACAAAGTTCAAGGACAAAGTTCAAGGATCAAAATAACGTAGGAGTATAGTACTGGCCCGCGGAAATGTCACTGTGGTCCAGGAAAATGAAGGTTAGAACTAACCTGCACCAGTTGACGGACTGCCCATAAGACCACACCCACAGCATGATGATCATCATGCCTCCTCCAATGACAAGGGTTGTCCCAGATCGCAGGAACCAGTCACATCTGCGCACAATTCTTCGCAGCGACATCAGTGACTGTTTAAACGAGGCACTGGCGCTCGTCGTGTTCTTAGACCTTTTGTCTAGAAATTTGCACTGGGGAAGAAAAGGAGGTCAATGCAAACTAGAGGAGAGATGAAGATAATTTACGATCGAATACACGTGAACCAAGACAATTAACGCTAGAAGAGAGGAGCACAGACCATTCACAATAGCGGACCTGTTGACGGCAGACAATTTACACTAGTAGATATTTGAAGACAGACAATTTAGACTAGTAGAGATTTTGAAGAAAGACAATTTACACTAGTAGAGATTTTGAAGAAAGACAATTTACACTAGTAGAGATTTTGAAGACAGACAATTTACGCTACGGGTGAAACGTAGACAATTAGCTGCCACCAATGTGTCTCTTCCATCTACTTTTCGGTGACTCTGGGTTGCCCACGTACGGTGTCAATGTGAAACGTTTTCAAAGTACACCCATCACCGATCTCCGTTCTAGAACGGATCGTCCAGATGTGGCCGAATCAGGCCGCGAGAAAGGGCGTTACAATTAGACTTAAGATCGGACAACTTTAATAACAACCTGGGCTCAACTTACCAACCGTGCGATCTGTTCACCTTCCCTGGCAGCTTTTTTCATGGATGTTCAATTTGGATGTCAAGCTGCTATGACAAAGTTGTTAGACTTATGACATGGATGTAAGATTGCTATGACAAAATTGTCAGACATATGGCACAGATTTCAGACTGTCATGACAAAATTATAAGACTTATGACATGGATGCATGACTACTAAGACAATATTGTTAGATAATGTCATGGATGAACACTGTTATGACATAATTGTTAGAGTTTAGTGACATAATTGTTACTTTGTTGTGGGATTTAAGCAGTGTGGTGAACTTGTGGATGCAACAGTTTAATGATATGAATGAAGATGTCATGTGGATAGCTTAAACTGAGATTTAATCATACACAGAACATCCACAAACTGCATGTCTAGGAGACCCTGGATAGATCCAAAGATTATGATAAGAGCATCTTCAGATCAGAAATCCTCGACTTAAGGTATTTTACACAATCAACAATTTTGAGTATAAGTACCCGATTCAGAGCCTTGTCACAGAGAGCGTACAGACATACCCACATGAAAGTGTCATCCATCGGATAGTATACAGATATACCTACCCAGATTAAAGGGTAATGCCTCAGAGAGTGTACAGATAAACATACCCAGATTAAAGGGCCATGCATTATAACTGTGCATATATACATACCCAGATTGAAGTGCTATGCCTCAGAGATTTCCCAGACATCTTAGTTACCACGCCTTGACTTACCGAGCCAGTTCCCCGTCACAACCCATCAACATGCATCCAAACAAATTTCCTTAACTGGTCCGCCCTCAACATTCATGATTGACGTTAAAAAAAAGAATCCACGAGAAGTTATGGTAAAGAAACAATCAACACTAAATGTAATATCTGTCACATTAATCGCTCGCGGAAAGACAGACTGGCTCAGGTAATAGGCTGGGTGAGGGGGTGTTGCGAGAGGATGGGTGGGGGAGGGAAAGAGAGTAGATGGGAGATAACTTTTATGGTCGATCGATGGGGCATGTTGTGGTGGTGAGATTTGGAAGTGGTGGGATTTGGGGAGATGGGGTGGGGGGGGGGGGGAGAAATCTAAGCAGTTGAAATAAGAACGATTCTCAAATTCTCCAAGGATTGAAATCAAGTCATTCTGTTAAGAAAATATAAATTGTAAAGTCGCAGGTCTGAGTATAACTAATGAGGTATCCCTTAAAAAATTAAATCAATCAAGGAAAAACAATGATAAAAAATTATTCAATTCATGTGATTGACATTTCCAACTTAAGGATAGCGTGTCATGTGTCACGAGGTGAGGGTGTCCTGTGTCACGAGGTGAGGGTGTCCTGTGTCACGAGGTGAGGGTGTCTTGTGTCACGAGGTGAGGGTGTCTTGTGTCACGAGGTGAGGGTGTTCTGTGTCACGAGGTGAGGGTGTCTTGTGTCACGAGGTGAGCGTGTCTTGTGTCACGAGGTGAGCGTGTCTTGTGTCACGAGGTGAGGGTGTCCTGTGTCACCAGGTGAGGGTGTCTTGTGTCACGAGGTGAGGGTGTCCTGTGTCGCAAGGTAAGGGTGTCCTGTGTCGCAAGGTAAGGGTGTCCTGTGTCGAAAGGTAAGGGTGTCCTGCGTCGCAAGGTAAGGGTGTCCTGCGTCGCAAGGTAAGGGTGTCCTGCATCGCAAGGTAAGGGTGTCCTGTGTCACAAGGTAAGGGTTCTTCTGTCACAAGGTAAGGGTGTCTTGTGTCACAAGGTAAGGGTATCTTGTGTCACAAGTTAAGGGTGTCCTGTGTCACAAAGAAGGGGTGTCCTGTGTCACAAGGTAAGGGTGTCCTGTGTCAGAAGGTAAGGGTGTCCTGTGTCACAAGGTAAGGGTATCTTGTGTCACAAGTTAAGGGTGTCCTGTGTCACAAGGAAGGGGTGTCCTGTGTCACAAGGTAAGGGTGTCCTGTGTCAGAAGGTAAGGGTGTCCTGTGTCAGAAGGTAAGGGTGTCCTGTGTCAGAAGGTAAGGGTGTCCTGTGTCACAAGGTAAGGGTGTCCTGTGTCAGAAGGTAAGGGTGTCCTGTGTCACAAGGTAAGGGTGTCTTATGTCACAAGGTAAGGGTGTCTGGTTACAGGGACAAGAGGTGTATTGCAGGGAAAGGGTTATGGGGTCACAGGCTGGGGTGTATTGTGTCACAGGCAGGGGTGTATTGTGTCAGAGGCAGGGGTGTATTGTGTCGGCAACGTATGGCCAGTCTAGAAAATGAACAAGCCATTCTCGGCAAAGGAAAGAGGCCCATGCAGCCAGGACCGAATTTAGACTTGCTGAGGCCCTAAGCTATACAAAGTCTTGAGGCCCTAAGCTATACAAAGTCCGGAGGCACTAAGCTATGCAAAGTCCAGAGGCCCTAAGCTATACAAAGTCCTGAGGCCCTAAGCTATGCAAAGTCCAGAGGCCCTAAGCTATACAAAGTCCAGAGGCCCTAAGCTATACAAAGTCCAGAGGCCCCCTACCGTTTGAAATTACCCGAGGTGGTCAAAGAAATAATAAAAATGTATAGCTGGCAGATTGTGAGGCCCTAAGCTTATGCTTATAGGTAAATAAATCCGGTACAGCATGTAGCCACCCATTGTCTTCTTGATTTTGTGTGTGCCACGTCTGACAACTTTCACAATGTTGATAGCCCGTGTGCCAAGTCTGACAACTTTTACAATGTTGACAGCCCGTGTGCCAAGTCTGACAACTTTTACAATGTTGATAGCCCGTGTGCCAAGTCTGACAACTTTTACAATGTTGATAGCCCGTGTGCCAAGTCTGACAACTTTTACAATGTTGATAGCCCGTGTGTCAAGTCTGACAACTTTCACAATGTTGATAGCCCGTGTGCCGAGTCCTACTATTTTTTTTTTAACAATAGATTTTTGATAGATTGTAGTTCTAAGCTTCACAGTGCTGACAGCTGGCGTGGCAATTATGACAGTATTGACAGTTTGTGTGCCGAATATGGCAGTGTTGATATATGGTGTGCCACGTGTCGCAGCGTTCTAGGGAGTTTTAAAAACTGCAGATTGAATCGATGGCTACGGCTAAGCTGGAATTTAGTCGCCCCCCTTCCCCAAAAAGTATATTTGAGTATATATTTTTTGCATTAAACAAAAATGACAATTTTGCCGAAGTCTGTTTGATGGCACCCTGTGTGGGTGGCCCCCTTCGCACACCTTCCCGTGACCCTGCCTATAACACCAAAACATGGTGAATGAATTATAACAATATAATTTGTCATCATGAAATTAGAAGTTAAAATTGTAACAATATAAATTTAGAGTTAATCCGTATTTTACAATTTAGAAGTTTATAACCGAAGCATACGGTTTGAAATATAACCATTGATGTTAAGTTTTTTAACCTCTCTTCCCCCCCCCCCCCTCCCCATTTGGAATAGTTGGATACTGATTTTTAATTTTTTTAAAATCTCTTAACGTTAAGGGGTCTTCAGGAGTCACTGATGTGAGAACCGCTATATGTCTAGAGCGCTGAGTGTTAGGCTAAATTAATAAAGTTTTGATTTTTGTTTGAAGAGTTTATGGCAATCGATATAAAGAGTTATGTTTTTTTTAGTCCTGCTCGATTTAGTGATTGGCTTACATCAAGGGACATCCACTCACAACATTTAGATGAACACTTATTAGTTTCGGGAAAAAAAAATAGTTAGGTCCCAAATTATTTACAAACCAGCCCCTAACAACACCCCCCCCCCACACACACACAAACAAGATAAATTCGTAGTTTTTCTATTTTTTTTAGTCTAAAAAGTCAATTAAAAAAAAACTAGAATCAAAATCAAGCAGTGGCGTAGCGAGGGGGGGCAAGGGGGGCATCATGCCCCGGGCGCTACTCACAAAGGGGCACCAAATGGTATATTTTACATATAATATTGTATGGTTTTCGAAATGGTGGGGGGGGGGCGCTAAGAAGGTATTGTGCCCCGGGCGCGAGTTAAGCTCGCCACGCCACTGAAATCAAGGTTTTCAGCTGTCCGGAAAAAAAATATTTTTTAGAAATTAATTGATTCCACCACTTTAGTTGTTTGATTCCATGCATGGGGGAACTGATTATGACACATGCTTCCACTGCCTGGCGTTGGTGCACTACTCGCATGGACTCATGAAAGATGTTACCCCCCCCCCCCTTTTTGTGTATCAATTCATAATGATTATGATGCTACTCCTTCAATCCGTTCTGATAATTATATTACCGTTTCAATCCATGGTGATTATAATGCTACTGATTCAATCCATACTGATTATAATTCTACTGTTTCAATCCATACTGATTATAATTCTACTGTTTCAATCCATACTGATCATAATCCTACTGTTTCAATCCATGCTGACCCTAATCCTATTGTTTCAATCCATGCTGATTATAATCCTATTGTTTCAATCCATGCTGATTATAATCCTATTGTTTCAATCCATGCTGATTATAATCCTATTGTTTCAATCCATGCTGATTATAATCAAGTAACAAGTAAACGGTGGGTGAGCCTCTCTCCTGTTGCTCTCCGACGAAGTGTAGAGTGATGCAAAGCTGTTATCAGGTATGTACTAAATTGCATTCTAGCATTTTGAAATAAAAAAAAAATGTTGCGGACCATAACGAGTAGTTAAGGTTTGGGGTGGGGGGGGGTGGAGGTGGGGGGGGTGGGTGGTTGAGGCAAAAAGCCAAGGCAAAAAAGCATAACATCAGGGTTGCCAAAATCGGAATCAATTTAGGTCATGAGTCGGAGATGTCCCTGTTCACCATTAATTGCCGCTTTCTCCCAGAAATTCCCCGATAAATGGTCTAATAGAAACATCGAATTCAAGTGGGTGCCACGTTCATTATATCAAAAATGTTATCTCTTCTACGATACAAACTCCACGAAACAAACTCCACGATACTAACTCCACGATATTAACTCCACGATACTAACTCGACGATACTAACTCGACGATAAAAACTGCAGTTTTCGGAACATGCCTCCATCCATATAAAGAAAAAAGGGACACTTTTGTGGACCACCATCTCAAGCCCCATCCTTACCCAGCCACTGTTGACGCGAAAATCTGAAATGCCCCCTCCCCCAACCACTGGAAGAAATTGCCTAAAAGAAACACAGGGCGGGGGAAGGGGGAGGTGAATGACATATTCAGTGGCGTAGATAAGGGGTGTGGGGTAAGCGAACCGCACCGGGTGACACCATCCCAGGGGATGACATCAAATTGAAAAATTGCATATTTACAGAGTCTTCAAGGCTGCAAACCTGTCAATCACTTGTTCAAAATCAATATCCTTCACCGTATTACTTCCAATTGATAGTAGAGCCAGATCACAAAGCCTTAACTGTCCCATGGTGGATCATAAATAGTTCTTGATAAGTCTTAGTTTTTGAAAAGCTCCGATCATATGAAGCCCCAGACACACAGATTGTAAGAAACAACTGAAACAATCGAGAGTACTGGAAGAATTCTAGGAAGTTCCATTCAGCTATGAATTTCAAAACATCAAATACTGACCAGTCCATGAATTTTTGAAATTCAATATCAGCTGCCTTTAGGTGCCTTCTAAACCTTGGTATTTCTTTTAACACTTCATCTTCTGATAACTCACTATAGAAAGAGGTTAATTTTGGAACGGACACCAATAACTCTTCTTCACTAGCTGATAGTAGACCCTTGGGTTTAACAGTCCAAAACATATCTGCTAATTCCTTTATCACTGACGATCTGATCTGGAGTTCAGAATGAATGCGATCAATAAACTCCAGCATTTCTCCAACCGTTTTCTTCTAGCAGAGAGAGTCAAGAATCTATTAATTGTTCTACTATTCGCTTCTAAAACCTTAATCTTCTATCTACCGAAATTCCATATTGGTCTGATTATAAAAGTTACTTTTCAATACCATTTTCCAACCTAGTGACGGCGCTTCTCGTGCAAAAACAGTCTTAAGGCCCCTGGGTTGGTCACCACTTTTTATGTGTAAAGCCTTTAGTCTGTAGATACTGCTCTGTATGATTAACTTCCTCAAGTAGATCAAGTGGCGTAGCTAGAGTGTTTGGCGCCCGGGGGCAAGATTCATTTTAAAGCGCCCTCTTTTCCTTTTTTCAACTCTCAAACCCATTATTTTCATCAATAAAGTAATACCAAAGCACATTTTCGCGCCCCTAACTAGCTGGCGCCCGGGTACATCTGCGCCCCCTGCCCCCCCCCTACGCTACGCCTCTGAGTAGATCAGCCTAAAAGTCAAAGGTAGCACATAAACGTGAAATCACAGACATCGCGTAAGAGAAAGTGTGCTGTATGACAATCGTGCTCAGATGTTGAGAGGCGTTGCTTGTGATGAATCGGCGACAATATTAATTTTTGAGTTTGGATACATTTAGTTTCAAAAAACTTATTAAAAAAAATTAAATAAATTATTACAAGATATTAGAAAATGTTGTAAAATATTATTTTATGAACCCTATAATAGTTTTAACAAGAAGAAATCCATCGTGGAAGTCGGGGGAGTTGGGGGGGGGGTGACACCATGAGCTTACCGCACCGGGTGACACCAACCCTAGCCACGCCACTGACTCTATTATTTCCCAATCCCTTGCTCACCGTCGGCACATGAAAAGAATTAAATCTAAAACTTAAATACAACAAAAGACCAACAAAAGACCAACACTTTGCAAATATTGCTAATTTATTATTCCTCCATTTTTTTTCTGAATGGTTACATAATATTGCTAAATAACATGTTTTTGTTGAGCCTTCCTGAAACTCACTAAAATCAAAACAACAGCAACATTCCACCATCTTGTCTATTTGAATAGATTAACCACACAGCTTTCACTTGTATGAAATACTTTGACTTGTGTATAGTAGTTTCTCCAGCTATTTCAATAAAATACAACAGAGAAAATCAGTTCAGACATATTTATTTATTATACATTAATGAAGGATATTGAACATTTCACATGTTTACGCCCCGGTTTTAGGGAATCCCATTTAAGGGCACCACGCGTTTAAACCGGAAATCAGACGTGTACCGCACGGCCGTCAGAGTGTACTAGATGCAGGGGCGTCATTTCAGGCTATTTCGGGGGGGGGGGGGGGGGCAAAACCAAAACTTGGTCGGCTTGATAAGTTGTTTATTACTGGAAGCGCCACAGTACATTGCAATTTAAATAAAGCCTGTGAATTGAGGGGGGGGGGCAAATGCCCCACCTTGCTCTACCCACAATGACGTTCCTGCCTAGATGGCCGTCAAATTGTTCAACACGGCCTTCAGACGTAACTGCGAGGGCGTCAGACGGTATAACACCACCATCTGACTTGTACTACACGGCCATCAGACTGTACTACACGGCCATCAGACTGTACTACACGGCCACCAGACTGTACTACACGGCCATCAGACTGTACTACACGGCAATCAGACTGTACTACACGGCCATCAGACTACACGGCCATCAGACTGTATCACTCAGCATTCAGACGGTACTGCGTGAGTCGCACCATTTATGGATGCAGTGTGCGAGAAGTGCTGCGCGCAGAATCTCGGTGCGGCTGTTTACAAATGGAATCTAATGACAGGTGAACACACCGGCCTCAAGTATTTCAATGACACAATACCTCCCCCCACCCCGCTCCAGCGATCAACGGTTATTTTTGTCGCATCACTGACTTTAACGATGAGTTCCTGACCAATTATCTCAAACCTGGCCCATTTTCACACACCGGTCTTCTGGACAGCGTCAACGTCCAGACATAGACGAAAAAAGGGCACGAATCAGCTCCTAATGTGAGGCTTCAGTAATATCACAAAGTGAAACTACATAATAATTTATTCAAAACGAAGTGAGGTTTGTAGCGAGGAAGAGGCGGGGGCCAAACAGATTGACATCATTCTGATACGTATGACGCTAAAAGCTAATTTTTTTCTTATGACACATTTATAAAAATTAACATTGAGCAACTGTGGGGGGGGGGGGGGGGGGGGGACTGAATAAAAATTTAACAAAACCTGCATACAAATAACGCACTTAATAAGAATCCAAATTAGTCCCCCCCCCCCCCCCCCCCACACCCCCAGGCAAGACTCGAACCACTAATGTTTTTCACGCCATTGAACTATATTAATATTTTATTGAGCCCCCCCCCCCCTCAGAAAAACAAAAGAAAATATTAAGCATCAAGCGACACTTGCGATATTTAAAAAAAAAAAAAAAAGAATCTCATTTCGCGCAGGCATTGGGAATTTTATTTCGTGAAGTCAGTGGCATCATATTCCCTTCATCTTACCCTTGATAAACTGGAGAACAAAAACAACAACCTGATTTTTGAGGGTTGGGATGAAAATTTGGTCTATGTTCCAAGTTTCAACTCGATAGGTTGGTGGGAAGTGGGTCGATTAGCCGTCCATAGATTTTTGCCAGCCGGACGCGAACAAAAATCGAAGTTGATATAAAAGTATTTTCCCAGAAAAAAAAGGACCTCGTCACGCTTGGAGGACTACGACGCAATGTAAATCACCGACAACCCACCCCGATTCAAGGTGTCTTGTATTTGTATGCTGAGAGGAACAACCTTACAAGGGCAACAGATCTTTACCATCTACAATATTTTACTCTACGAACAAAGTACTGAACATACCAAAACACTGCCACCTGGTGGTGGAGTCTACGTACACCAGACGACATTTACATAAAATTATTGAACGATCCGTGATTTCACTCCGACAACCGTGAACTGTCTCTGTTAGTATTGCTAAGGTCAACGAGGCCGGACACAAACAAAGGACTCGACTGTTGTTGGTGCTTAGTTTCGGCCTTGACTTTGAGGCTAACTTTCATCATTTGAAGTTCGGCGCAGAGGCTACCTTTAATAACACCATTTTCGGTTTTGAGGCTACCTTAAATAACACCATGCTCGGCTACCTTTAATAATACGCAGTCCTGGGGCTGACCCTAACGCGCCCCACTACGCTATCGATTGTTAATCAGTTTTTAATGACTAAACGGCAGATGTTCCTACACCTTAGCTGGTTGATTGGTGAATCTCAGCTGCTGATTGGTGAATCTAATTTGTCAATTGGTGATTCTAAGCTGTTTATTGAAGACAGCACTGACCATGTCATACTGACCACTGAAGACAGCACTGACCATGTCATACTGACCACTGTGGACAGCACTGACCATGTCATACTAACCACTGAAGACAGCACTGGCCATGTCATACTAAGCACTGGCCATGTCATCTGACCAATGAAGACAGCACTGACCATGCAATACTGACCACTGAAGACAGCATTGACCATGTCATACTGACCAATGAAGACAGCACTGACCACTGATGACAGCACTGACCATGTCATAAGACCACCGTAGACAGCACTGACCATGTCATACTGATCACTGAAGACAGGACTGACCATGTCATACCGATCACTGTAGACAGGACTGACCATGTCATACCGATCACTGTAGACAGGACTGACCATGTCATACCGACCACTGTAGACAGCACTGGCCATGTCATACCGACAAATGTAGACAGGACTGACCATGTCATACTGACCACTGTAGACAGGACTGACCATGTCATACCGATCACTGTAGACAGGACTGACCATGTCATACCGATCACTGTAGACAGCACTGGCCATGTCATACTGACCACTGTAGACAGCACTGACAATATCATACCGACCACTGTAGACATCACTAACCATGTCATACAGACCACTGTAGACAGCACTGACCATGTCATACTGACCACTGTAGACATCACTGACCATGTCATACTGACCACTGAAGACAGCACTGGCCATGTCATACTTACCACTGTAGACAGCACTGACCATGTCATACCGACCACTGTAGACAGCACTGACCATGTCATACGGACCACTGTAGACAGCACTGACCATGTCATACTGACCACTGTAGACAGCACTGACCATGTCATACTGACCACTGTAGACAGCACTGACCATGTCATACTGACCACTGTAGACAGCACTGACCATGTCATACTGACCACTGTAGACATCACTGACCATGTCATACTGACCACTGTAGACAGCACTGACCATGTCATACCGACCACTGTAGACAGCACTGACCATGTCATACCGACCACTGTAGACAGCACTGACCATGTCATACCGACCACTGTAGACATCACTGACCATGTCATACAGACCACTGTAGACAGCACTGACCATGTCATACCGACCACTGTAGACAGCACTGACCATGTCATACTGATTACTGTAGACATCACTGACCATGTCATACAGACCACTGTAGACAGCACTGACCATGTCATACCGACCACTGTAGACAGCACTGACCATGTCATACCGACCACTGTAGACAGCACTGACCATGCCATATCGACCACTGAAGACAGCACTGACCATGTCATACTGACCACTGTAGACAGGACTGACCATGTCATACCGATCACTGTAGACAGGACTGACCATGTCATACCGATCACTGTAGACAGCACTAGCCATGTCATACTGACCACTGTAGACAGCACTGACCATGTCATACCGACCACTGTAGACATCACTAACCATGTCATACAGACCACTGTAGACAGCACTGACCATGTCATACCGACCACTGTAGACATCACTGACCATGTCATACTGACCACTGTAGACAGCACTGACCATATCATACCGACCACTGTAGACATCACTAACCATGTCATACAGACCACTGTAGACTGCACTGACCATGTCATACCGACCACTGTAGACATCACTGATCATGTCATACTGACCACTGTAGACAGCACTGACCATGTCATACTGACCACTGTAGACAGCACTGACCATGTCATACTGACCACTGAAGACAGCACTGGCCATGTCATACTTACCACTGTAGACAGCACTGACCATGTCATACCGACCACTGTAGACAGCACTGACCATGTCATACGGACCACTGTAGACAGCACTGACCATGTCATACTGACCACTGTAGACAGCACTGACCATGTCATACTGACCACTGTAGACAGCACTGACCATGTCATACCGATCAGTGTAGACAGCACTGGCCATGTCATACCGACCACTGTAGACAGCACTGACCATATCATACCGACCACTGTAGACATCACTGACCATGTCATACAGACCACTGTAGACAGCACTGACCATGTCATACCGACCACTGTAGACAGCACTGACCATGTCATACTGACCACTGTAGACATCACTGACCATGTCATACAGACCACTGTAGACAGCACTGACCATGTCATACCGACCACTGTGGACAGCACTGACCATGTCATACCGACCACTGTAGACAGCACTGACCATGCCATATCGACCACTGAAGACAGCACTGACCATGTCATACTGACCACTGTAGACAGGACTGACCATGTCATACCGATCACTGTAGACAGGACTGACCATGTCATACCGACCACTGTAGACATCACTAACCATGTCATACAGACCACTGTAGACAGCACTGACCATGTCATACCGACCACTGTAGACATCACTGACCATGTCATACTGACCACTGTAGACAGCACAGACCATGTCATACTGACCACTGTAGACAGCACTGACCATGTCATACTGACCATGTCATACTGACCACTGTAGACAGCACTGACCATGTCATTAAGCTTTTTAAAAATAATATGATAGGCCCTGCTAATATTATTTACTTTATATGTGTTATCTTATGTACATGTACATGAAGGTAATTGGGCTTGCGTGTGTGTTTTTGTGGAGGGGGGGGAAACGTAAAATAAGCCTTTTATCCCTTGTTTCGAGTTACCCCCCCCCCCCCTTTTTTTGTCCACCCTTTAAAAAATATTCTACCGATCTTGAGCCGCCATTGAAATATAATTTATTTTAATTTTATTTGACTGTGTATGATCTTTATTTGATCTTTTTCTTAAAATCATTACTGATTTTTTTTTGTTTTGTTTTTGCTGATTTGTAAAAATTTAAGTTACAAAAGGTGTACTTGAAATAATTCTGAGAACCGCAGTTTTACAGAAATTGATTCGATCACACGTAAAACGGTTGTTGCGGATCGATCGAGAGAAATTGATTGCCGTTGAAGTAGAGAGAGAGAGAGTAGCGTGAATCGCCTTCAGCGTAACACTTTCATGTTAAATGATGATAAGATCTTCTCATGTCTTCATGTCATTGAACGAAGGTGTCCTCACGCTGAAGTTACTTTACTAACCAAAACGCCGTGTAAGAAACATTGGGTACAGGGTGTGTCTTAACCAGTTGAGAACCTACAAGCCTTTGGCTATATCCGACCCTATCAACCCGTGGCTATATCTGACAAGTTTAACCAATGGCTATATCTGACAATTTCAACCAATATCTGACACTTTCAACCAACGGCTAAATCTGTTCGCATCACCGAGGCCATATCTGACCCTTTCACTTTCAACCGATGGCTACATCTGCTCCCATCACACAATGGCTACACCCGAGCCTTTAAATAAGTTATTAACCCACCCCCCCCCCAACTCCACTCGTAAGGGGCTTCCTGGTCAAAATTTTGTTACAACATTTCTATATTTGTGAAGATTTATAAGAAGAGAAACACAGTGCAACATAAACAATCATTCTTCCCACGCACAATCGCTTGGAACCACCTGGACAATACCGCCGTAAACTCGACATCTATTGAAAGCTTCAAGGCTGTCCTGGCATCTGCTAGGAGCCGCTAGGATGGCAATATCGCTTCCCCACCCGTTGCACACATGCCAGTATAGGGATGCAGCAACGCACCCTATCATAACCAGAACCAGAAGAAACATGACGTCATCCTGAATTAATTTCGTCACGCATTCTTCTGTTTTTTTTTTTTAAATACAAAAATTACTCTGAAGAATTGATCCTACTGTATCTCACATTGTTTGCCCAGACTAATCGCCTTAACTGCAAACAGACATAGATTATACCATACTTTCTTCTTATTCAACATCTCCTGCTCACATACTTGTCAAGCAAAAACCATGATGGACACACTCGCCCCTACCTTGCTAGACTACTTGTTTAAAATAACATGGTACCATAAATGGTTCACACTGCCCACCGTATATTCATTTGTGAGACACCTCTGGTACCCCAGCTACCCATCTCGATTACTCTGACCCGAGGACTCTCTGGTCATATTGTTAGCGTCATACAAGGCGCCGTCGTTGACGCGTGGTGCTCAGCTACCACTCTCTAGGTTTTGAGAACACATCCCCCTTTTTCCAGCTTCTCCTGTGCTCTCCCTCGATTTCCTCACAATGAATGTGATTTGAACAATATTTTCAACCTAGACTGAGTTACTTTAATGCGGGCATCATAAAAATTGTGTCAAGTTAACGTTGTCGCGCATGCGCACTGTCACATAACAAGGGAGACAGTAATAGGAGATAACTCATGTATAAATCAAAACGCTTGCATTTATGCGGTATTATTTCCCTTTCTTTCTTCCTATCTTTAAATAAAAAAAAAATCATTATTGTATGTAAAATCAAAACATTTTGAGAATCATTTACGTGGAACAGTTCTAATGATTGGTTAAGCGGTGCATTACAAAGCATAAGTGACGCGTCACAGCAATGATTATCTATGACGTGGTGACGTTCTAAGGCTGGGTTACATCGTAAGATACAAATAATTGATTTTCAGTTTGATTTGTGAAAAGATTTATTAAATAAATATATATAGAAAAAATGCGTCCTACCATGGACGAAAAAAAACATTTTAAAGACTTTCTACCAAAGACAAATTCAAACGCACTAAAATGTTGAACATAATTTTAAATTTCTTAAAAATTACGGATATAAAGATCCTGCACAAATTTAAATGAGCTCTCTATGCAGCTAAAGAATTCTAATTGAACGCTTTATTATTGTTTTATTAAGTTTTAAATAATATTATCTGAACAGAATTTCTTCGTGAACTTTTCTTTTACGAAATTTTAAATTATTTTCTACTTTTTAATGTGTTTGATTTTGTCTTTGTTAGAAAGTCTCTTCAAAATGTTGTTTTTTTTCTTCTATTTCAGAGTATGAAAGTTGTAATCTTTAAATTATTAAAAAAAAATAGAATTTTTACTGTATGCTCTGCCAATACCCTCTTCAAACCACCCCGTCCTCAAATACCTACTGTCCGTCGTCGTTCACTGAACAAAGCGGAAGCGTTGAACCACGAGCAACTGAGCGATAGAGTCAAGAGTGGAAACAACAAAATTACGCAGTACAAGATGGAAATGCGCGTCGAGAAAACGTATTAAAAATATTCCGCCATCTGCTCAGAGCCAGTTGTTTGTTAGCTTACCATAAAGTCACCTTAACAGTGACAGTGTCAAGGTAATGAGAGAAACAAATGTAGACGTGTGACATGGACCAGGTTCAGTGCAGCTCCGCCATTACGCTCGTAAGGCGGTCCCATTTAATATACCACATCAGCTAAGGATAGTGCCAACCGGGGTGGGCCAATAATGTTGACGCCCCCTTCCACGTAAACCCCCCCCCACCCCACACACAAAAATCTGCAGTCGGGTGGGGAAATGCCCCGCATCCAAATAAAGAAAATGTGCCACGCGGGGTGGACAACTCCTTCCTATGCTCCTGAGCCCTATTTATCACGTTATGGCGAGTCAGACGTGTCACGAAAAGACGAGGCCCTTTCCAGTTGTAGCGCTCCACATTTATTGCGAAATAGCGGGTTTTCACAAAGTAACCATAGCCGGACCTAGGATGTCAAAAGGAGGAATTAAACATATCACTACCCCGCCCCTTCCATTACTCTACCAGAATACTTAACATTGGTGAAGACAGATGATACCCCTCCTGCCGCCCGCCCTACACACCCACACACTATCACAAAGCCCAAGGTGACGCCTCTGAGTTACCCGCGTCTTACAGCTAAGAACATTAAGTACACATGCCACTACATATCTGTTCAGAATATTTTGCAGAAACCTAATTTCCCAGAAATTACACACAACTGCTACTGAAACTAAGTATCTAAAAGTGGTCAAGGCGTGTACAAAGGGAGGTACTGCTGATCAAATAACACAGCGGTTCTCAACCTGTGGGTCGCGACCCCTTTGGAGGTCGAACGACCCTTTCCCAGGGGTCGCCTAAGACCTTTGGAAAACACATGCACTCTACAGTTAAGAAGTAGCAACGAAAATAATTTTGTGGTTCGGGGTCTCCACAACTTAATGAACTGCGTTAAGGGGTCGTGGCACTAGGAAGGTTGAGAGCCACTGTGATAACATGAGAAACAGTTAAATGTGGTCGGTCGGGACTCACCTGGTCAGAATTTTTGTTAAAGGTATTTTCATTGTCACACACTGACCTTCAGGTCCCACATACCGTCTTAAAAATAGAATCTTAACGTCATTCACCATTGAATTTTAGTTCATAAAAGTGCATCCAAATAGACGCCTCATTTGTGCATCGGTTTTTTGCGTCATTAATTTTTAAAAATCGAAACATAATTCAAAATTTGTGCAGAAATGTATATTATGACACAGCACGCATCAAATGTTACGGCACAATTATGCATCAAGTCATTCTTGATAATCCTGCATCAGATTATTTGTTATAAGTGTGCACCGCATTATATGTCATAAATGTGCATCAAATTATATGCGATATTGGTGCATCAAGGTGAATAAAAAAAATAAAAAAAAAATAAAAAAAATTGTGTTGTATAAATTACTGATGGGAACTGATCCAGTTGAATGTGTGAACGAATGTGTGAACGAATGTGTGAACGAATGTGTGAACGAATGTGTGAACGAAAGTGTGAACGAAAGTGTGTGAACGCAATCAGACGAAATAATACAAGAATTAACTCCACGAAATGGTCTCATGAGTTCACGGGTTTTCTAACTTACAATAACACAAAAAAAAAAAAATTCAGTATTTGTGACAAGACCGCGATGAGGAGGACAGTGAACACACCACATGTACGTGTGTCATTTTGCAGAGCCATACACTGATTCAGGGCTTCTCAGTATGGTCAGGACGTGTCGGCTGCATCATCGGCCTCTCGGTCTAGTCAAAACAAGACGTACCCGACGCCGTTTACGCACGTTTCAGGAAGGGGGACGGTTCCCAGGTTATAAATTATAGGTCATCTTCTCACAACCTATTTCTTTTTTTTTTTGCACCTTGTGTGACCAAGACTTTAGTCACCGGTGCCTGTCAGTATCAGCGAATCTCCACTTTGTGAAGCACTGGGCTAAACAAGAAGCGGTCACCATATATTTAAGACATGACCTCAACACATTTTAACAAATATATTTTTTTTCTTCTGAAAAATATCGATGACTTCTGCAGAGTGGTTTATAATTTCTCAGCTTTTTATATGTACAGATTTAAAAGTCAATTGTTTTCGGTACCTTATGAAATAAAAGTTTCGTGAATATTTAAAAAAAAACAAAACATTCTTGTTGTGAACTAGATTTAGTAGCGTGAAGTTTTGGTATGAAAAGTTGTTCATGCGTTCATGGATATAAGGCGTTGAGACAAGAGAGTTGTGGGAGGTTCAAGAACGAGGGCTGTGTGATAGGATGAGATCGTGTTGAACACCTGTGGTAGTGAGAGGATACTTCATACCTGTTTAATAAGGAATCGATTATGTGCTTCTTAGGGTCGGTTCACATGATCAAATTTTCCTTCAGGCATTTGATGCAATTCGCGTGTGAAGCCTTGTCACAGCTTTCAACTTACTATTTGATCAAATTCCCCCCAAAAATAAACCACACACAAAATAGTGCGTTCATGCAACAATTTGACGCGAAATTTGATCGTGTGAACTGACGCTAAAGGATTAGTAACTCTTGCTAGTACTGCGTGTGTTTACGAGGAATACAGGATTATATTATAAAACAGGCTACTATTCATGGACTTTGTTGTGTGATTGGTTACCATAGCTGTCAGCCCATTAGGGCGTAACAGGACATAGTTGAGCGAGGGTACGACGCAACAATAGCATTAATCATAGACTTAATACATAATTCACATGCATCAAGAGACCTCAGACCGGCGGTTCTCAGCCTGTGGGTCGCGACCCCTTTGGAGGTCGCACGACCCTCTCGCAGGGGTCGTCTAAGACCATCTGAAAACACATACACTCTACAGTTATAAAGTATCAACCAAAATAATTTTGTGGCTCTGGGTCGCCACAACATGAGGAACTGTATCAAAGGGTCGCAGCATTAGAAAGGTTGAGAACCACTGCCCTAGACAGTGAAAGAAGGCCGCAACAATTCGCTATTAAAAAACCAATTTTAGATATAAAATATGTTAAATATTGATTGTCACTTCATGTCTCGTCAGCTTGTCTGATTGGTTTTGATCTTGTTTGAGCAATTGAACTGTTTTAAATATCGACCACAGCCACATCACTGTCTTAGACTGAGTGATAAACATGGGGAGATCAACGCCGCCCAGGTTACCCCCGCCCCCTTTTTCGTTCCTTGGCACGCCGATCATGTCACCGTGACCAGATGTCGCGGGGGGGGGGGGGGGGGGCACACAGAATAGGGGGTTTGGCGTGAGGGTTTTGGTGTGAAAGGTTTGTTCATGTGAGTTTTTGGTGTGGGGTTTTGGTGTGGGGGTTTGGTGTGGGGGTTTGGTGTGGGGGTTTGGTGTGGGGGTTTGGTGTGGGGGTTTGGTGTGGGGGTTTGGTGTGGGGGTTTGGTGTGGGGGTTTGGTGTGGGGGTTTGGTGTGGGGGTTTGGTGTGGGGGTTTGGTGTGGGGGTTTGGTGTGGGGGTTTGGTGTGGGGGTTTGGTGGTTTGGTGTGGGGGTTTGGTGTGGGGTTTGGTGTGGGGGTTTGGTGTGGGGGTTTGGTGTGGGGGTTTGGTGTGGGGGTTTGGTGTGGGGGTTTGGTGTGGGGGTTTGGTGTGGGGGTTTGGTGTGGGGGTTTGGTGTGGGGGTTTGGTGTGGGGGTTTGGTGTGGGGGTTTGGTGTGGGGGTTTGGTGTGGGGTTTGGTGTAGGGTTTGGTGTGGGGGTTTGGTGTGGGGTTTGGTGTGGGGGTTTGGTGTGGGGGTTTGGTGTGGGGGTTTGGTGTAGTGGTTTGGTGGGGGGTTTGGTGTGGGGGTTTGGTGTAGGGGTTTGGTTTGGGGGTTTGGTGTGGGGGGTTTGGTGTAGGGGTTTTGGTGTGGGGCTTTGGTGTGGGGTTTTGGTGTGGGGTGTGAGTTTTTTGTTTGGGGCTTGGTGTTTGAGGTTTGGTTTGGGAATTTGATAAAGTGATTTTCTGTGGAAGGTTTGATGTGTTGGTTTTGTATTGGAATTTGGTGTGGAAGAATTGGTGTGGGGATATTGGGGGGGGGGGGAAATTGTGTTTTACATTTTTTCTTATAGATGACCCCTTTCTGACGTTTTTCATGGAGGCGCCTATGTCTCTCTGTGGATACAACCCTTAAGTGAAGGATTGGTGCTCCCATCTTTGGGAGCTATGATATAGGATGTAAGAGTGGGAGTGTGGATATAGGATGCAAGAGTGGGATAGTGGATAAAGGATGTCAGAGTGGGAATATGGATATAGGATGTCAGAGTGGGTGTGTGGATATAGGATGTAAGAGTGGGAGTGTGGAAATAGGATGCAAGAGTGGGAGTGTGGATATAGGATGTAAGAGTGGGAGTGTGGATATAGGATGCAAGAGTGGGAGTGTGGATATAGGATGTAAGAGATAAAGTTAAAATTAAAATACACATTATAAAACAAAAACAAATGATTCATTTCTAAAAATAGAATCTATTCCTCCTTTATGTTAGAAAACATGAAAATGATATTTTTTTAAAGCGCTTAAATTACCAATAATATCTCCTGCCTATAATTTAAAAAAAACAAACAAACTTTGAAGATAAAATTAAAATGGTGTGGGGGGGTGGATCCACATATAAAACTAAGCGTAGAATGGGGAAGGTGGGGGTGTGTGCGGATAGACCACTACTAATTACTTGACGTCCTTTACAGGGAGTGATCAAAGTGAACATCAAATACATTTTGAGATCTTAGGATTCCCCGTTTTTGTACTTCCTGGACACACACCACCATTAGTGATATACAACATTGCTTAAGTATGACACTTAAATACCACGTAACATACAAATGTACGTGTAGGAAACCAATTCTGGCAAAATACAAAAATATACCTGACCATACAATAGTACCTTTGAGATACAGATGTAGCGTGCGTGATACAAAGTACCGTGAGAGAGAGAGAGAGAAGTATTTCTAAGATACAAAAGTGGCTTAAGTACAAAACAAAAAAATAAATTAACATTTTAAAAACAAAGGTGTCTCCTTGGCTCTTGATTGCAGAGTTAGATCCTGAAACAAAGGTGTCTCTTTGGCTCTTGATTGCAGAGTTAGATCCTGAAACAGAGGTGTCTCTTTGGCTCTTGATTGCAGAGTTAGATCCTGAAACAAAGGTGTCTCTTTGGCTCTTGATTGCAGAGTTAGATCCTGAAACAAAGGTGTCTCTTTGGCTCTTGATTGCAGAGTTAGATCCTGAAACAAAGGTGTCTCTTTGGCTCTTGATTGCAGAGTTAGATCCTGAGGTAGTCTTCATATCTCGTAGCAACAGATTTGTGCCTTGTAATATTGTTTTATAGTATGTATAAAAAGTACACGATATTATGTATTTAATATTGTTTTACAGCTTATATTTAAGTACAGGATATTGTTGATTTAATATGAACATGAATCAAAGAAACATTAGTCGTGTTGCTATTATAATTTTTAAAAAAAGTTTTTTTTTTTTTTGCCTTAACTTAACAATTCTTAGCTAAAAATAAAAATTTCTTTCCTAGAACTAAAAAATTTATTTCAATAACTAAACAATTCTCCCCCCCCCCCCCCGTGACAAAACATTTCTTTCCTAGAACAAAACATTTGTTTCTTACTTCTAAACATTTCTGTTAGTTTACTCGTATTAGTATAGATATATTGTAATAACTACATTCCATGGTTTATTCAATGATCACAACAAAGTTAGAGCTGAATAAGATTGCTAATTACGATCTGAGAATTAATTTTTATCATCACTTTCTTCCTTTACATTTCAAATATTTCAAATCAAACTTTTTTTCCCTGAGGAATCTGTGACACGAACACCCGTCCTTACCCTTTCAGCATTAGAATATCTGAACCCCCCCCCCCCACCGAATCCATAACACGTTTACAACTCTCCCACTGTCTTTTATGTGCGCCCCCCCCCCCGGTCACCAAATTTAAATAAAAAAATATCCGCCCCTTTTTTCGACGGTTACCGGAAATTTGGTCGAACGAAAATTCGGTCGAACGGAAATTTGGTCGAACGGAAATTTGGTCTAATCTTTTTTTTCAGTTCACACGTTAAAATGTTCGTCAAATTTCTTTTTGAACGCATTATTCTATATAGTAAAATGAAATAATGCGTTCAAAAAGAAATTTGACGAACATTTTAACGTGTGATCTGAAAAAAAAGATTAGACCAAAATTCCGTTCGATCAAATTTCCGTCGCTCAATTTTCCGTCGACGAATTTTTTTTCGATCAAATTTCCGGATACGGTTTTTGACACCATTTTCTCGCCTGTTGGTGTATTAACTGCCGTTTTACCAAGAAGGTGCGCAAATTTTGAAGATGCGAAATCTTTAAACCAAAGTCTTTATCTTATTCTAAATCTCATTACTGATGTCATGTAAAGGAACTGTCCATTCTGGCATGGACGCCAAAAAAACTCAGCATCATCAAAAAAAAAGACAAACAATAATTAAATATTTTAGGTTATACTTTTTGCTGTTCGTGCACAAAAAACCCAACGGAAATCCACCGTCATACCATACAACAAATGTCATGTCACATCTTGTACCACGACCCAAAATTACAACATACAACAATAGCCGGGCGACTGGTGGATGGGGGGGGGGGGGACATCCGCAACCAGGTCACGTGATCACAAAATTGATTGGAATCAGATGTGTGTGTTTTAAAAAAAACAATACATTTCCCAAAGGTCCTCAAACTTTCAAACCGGCGCCGGCGGCGTTTTTGAGTATTTGGTGCGCTGTAGAGCGTTTTTGTTGCCGCACATGCTGCACGTAGTCCTATGGAGGCACGCGCTGCTGCTGTCGGCCAGCGTGCTGCGGAACTGCGTGCTCATTGCGATGTAGGTGATGAAGTTCATCGCGCCGTTGATCAGGGAGAGCAGGTCGATGAAGTCCCCGAGCTGGTGGTAGACGTCCACGAAGAACCCTTCCACGAAGATGCACAGCAGCACCAGGATGGACTGCGGCAGCTCGGCGATGATGTACAGGGCGATGATGGCCAGCAGCATGACCGTTGTCCGCCTCGTCTGGCTGTTCCCGTTGCCGGAACCGCATTCTCCCTTGAGCCTCCTCGATCTTTTGTCCGTTTCTCTGAGCGTGTGGAGCAGCAGGCCCCCGAATATTGAGATCAGCGCGCACGGGATGATCTTCCCGGCCACCGGGTAGATGAAGAACGCGACGGTGTGGAGGATGTTGCTGTCCTGCTGTCCGAACGACGGCAGCTTGAGGTGCCAGTTGATCTGTCCGGTGCGGTTGTTGCGACAGGGCTCCAGCCCCGTCGTAAGGCAGTTGGGGATGATAAGAAGGGCCGCGCCGAGGAATGTGGCGATGATCACGATGATGGTCGAACGACAGTCCAGCGATTTTGCACCCCTGGACGTCGGACGGACGAAGAAGTAGCGCATGGCCGCCATGATGACGCCCAGCCAGATCGAGGCTGTGTGAGAGGTCAAGGTCACGTTCATGTGGACAGCTAGAAACGTTATCCAGGAGAGGCTCACTTTCCTGGGTGGAAAAAAATCGAAATTTTAAGTTAAAGAAAATCAACATTTTAAGATATGGAAAATCGATATTTTAAGATATAGAAAATCGATATTTCAGGATAAAAATCGATATTTCAAGAAAAAGACAATCAATGAATCACTAACGACGATCAATTCGATGTTTAGCTTCAAAACATTAAAAAAACCACCTGAGATATTCTGATTTACTTAAAAGTAGAGTATAAGATCAAGTTAAGAAATGTACAATCTCTTAAACCTGCCATACTTGGTTTTTGGGTTTATTTTTTTTCCAAGAGATATTCGTTAAAACATTTGTTGCTGCTGCACGACCTACACAGTATGTGCATGTTTGTGTTAGGACAGTCCGGTAAAATGCACACACTTGACGACACCATTCGCAGCTTTCTGGTGTTACGTATGAAGACTAGTTTTTGTTTGACGTCATCGGCCAGGGTCGGAGCAGTAAATCCGGAGTCTCGAATCTAAAAACGTTTTGCCGTTTGAAAAAATGTCCTGTTTCTATCTGTACCAATGTGGACATTCCAAAATGTTCGCTTTTTATGTGTACCAACGTGGACATTCCAAAATGTTCGCTTTTTATGTGTACCAACGTGGACATTCCAAAATGTTCGCTTTTTATGTGTACCAATGTGGACATTCCAAAATGTTCGCTTTTTTATGTGTACCAATGTGGACATTCCAAAATGTTCGCTTTTATGTGTACCAATGTGGGCATTCCAAAATGTTCGCGTTCTATGTGTACCAATATGGGCATTCCAAAATGTTCGATTTCCATCTGTACCAACGTGGGCATTCCAAAATGTTCGTATTCTATGTGTACCAATATGGGCATTCCAAAATGTTCGATTTCCATCTGTACCAATGTGGGCATTCCAAAATTTAAAAAAAAAAAAAAAAAAATTTAAACTTTACTATCTTAAAAAAATACTTTATATTAACTTCAATTTTTTGTTGCGTTTCTGGCATGCGAAAATCTTCGGACGGCTAATTGACGCACTTCCCCGTCAACCTACCGAGCTGAAACTTGGCACATAGACTCGAGGCTGATGATAATACTTTCAGCCCCACCCCCACAACCGCAACCTCCAAAAATCAAATTTTCCTGTTTTTCAAGGGAAAGATGAAGGGAATACGATGACGCTGATTTCAGGAAAATAAAATCCCCGATAACTTCGCAAAATGAGATTCTTAAAAAAAAAAATATCACGAGTGAGTTTGTTGCGTAATATTTTCTTTTGTTGATGTTCTGAAATAATGGGTGAAATAAACCTGCGGTAGAAAAACGGGTGGGTCATTAGAAAATATTTTAGAATATTGATATAGTTGAGGAGCGTGAAAAAATGCGTGGCTCCCGAACTTTAAAAAAAAAAAAGGGGGAAAGGGGGGGGGGGGAAAGCGGGAGTAATTGGGATTCTTATAAAGTGCGCTCCTCGTATTAATGTTTTGTCTAATTGTCAGCCCCCAACCCCCCCCCCCCCCAAAAAAATAAATTTGCTCGTCGCTACATATTTAAAAGGGTTTACACGAAAAACGTTGTTTCTAGGTTTTTAAAAAATGATTTGTTCACGTGCTCGTTTCATGGGCATACTTTTCCACGTGGTCGCATTCGTTCACGTGATTGCTATATATAGTAACAGCGATAAACGAAGCAGAAATGTCAGAAAAGAAAGGGGGAAAAAAAAAGATTATTCTACAGTGGAGATTTCTTTATGCATAAATTAGATAAAGCAAATGTCCTTGACATTGATTGTTTCCTTTCAAATGTTTACTCCTGCCTACACATTTGGGTTGTGCGAAAAACAGACGAATTAGGGCCTTTGAGGGTTGGGGTTTTGGGCCTGGGGTTTGGGGGCTGGAGTTTGGGGTTTGGGGTTGGGTTTGGGGTTTGGGGTTTGGGGGTTGAGGGTTGGGACTGGGGGTTGGGTTTGGAGGTTGGGTTTGGGTGTTGGGTTTGGGGTTTGGGGGTTGGGTGTTGGGTTTGGGGGTTGGGGTTTGGGGGTTGAGGGTTGGGACTGGGGGTTGGGTTTCGGGGTTGGGGTTGGGTGTTGGGTTTGGGTGTTGGGTTTGGGGTTTGGGTGTTGGGTTTGGGGGTTGGGGTTGGGTGTTGGGTTTGGGGGTTGGGTGTTGGGTTTGGGGGTTGGGTTGGGGGCTGGGGTTTGGGGGTTGGGTTTGGGGGCTGGGGTTTGGGGTTTGGGGGTTGGGTTTGGGGGCTGGGGTTTGGGGGTTGGGGTTTGGGGGTTGGGTTTGGGGGTTGGGGTTGGGGTTGGGGGCTGGGGTTAAGAGTCTGGGAGCTGGGGGTTGGGGAAGGGCTGGCGGTTGGGGATTTGGGGCTGGCGGTTTCGGGTTGGGGGAGGGGATCTTGCTGGCATTTCAAAATAATTCTTGAGGCTGTGAGGATTTTTCCGTATAAGTGAGTTGTGTGTGGGATGGTCCTTATCCGCTGCTTCGTGAATGTAAACCAGTGATCCGAGACTTACTTTGCATGATAAAAAACCAGTGATACGAGACTTACTGATCCGTGAATGACATTGTATGATACTAAACCAGTGATCCGTGACGCATAGGACATGCGACTAAACCAGTGATCCGTGACGTATGGGGCATGAGACTAAACCAGTGATCCGTGCCGTATGGGGCATGAGACTAAACCAGTGATCCGTGACTCACTTTGCGTGATACTTAAACCAGTGATGCGCGACTTACTTTGCCTCCTCGTCCATCAGGTAGTAGTAGTACGTGAAAGGTATGGTGGACATCATGGTGATCATGTCCGCCACGGCTATGCCTGTCAGGATGCAGTTGATGCTGTTCCTCATGCACGGCTTGGTCAGCACGATGATGTTGATGATGTTGGTGACAACGCCGTAGGTGCACAGCACCAGCGAGATGTACTTGTGGACCTCGCCGTAGCTTTCTTTGACCTGGAGATTAAAACGCGCAGAAACAATGAGAAAACAATGGGGTCAATAAAAAAAAAGGCTGCTCTGTCTTTGTAGTTTAGAGCAGAAATGTCCTCTTCAGCTATCTTCTAATCGCAGAACATTTGAAGATAAAGTTCTTGATAAAATTTCGGATTATTCATAAATTAGTGATGGTTGGTTTTTGGGGATTAAAATTATTTGTATTTATTTAGTTAGCGTTTATCCAAAAGGTGGCAATTGCACAGTTGAGGTTTACAAAAAAAAACCCACTCATTATGGTGGGAAATTATTTATTGTCATTCGCAATGGTGGGGAATTATTTATTGTCATTCGCAATGGTGGGGAATTATTTATTGTCATTCGCAATGGTGGGGAATTATTTATTGTCATTCGCAATGGTGGGGAATTATTTATTGTCATTCGCAATGGTGGGGAATTATTTATTGTCATTCGCAATGGTGGGGAATTATTTATTTTCATTCGCAATCGTGGGGAATTATTTATTGTCATTCGCAATGGTGGGGAATTATTTATTGTCATTCGCAATGGTGGGGAATTATTTATTGTCATTCGCAATGGTGGGGAATTATGAAATTTCACACATTCGTGAATTCTGAAATACGTGACACTCAAAGCTTAATGGAAAGTGTCTAGGGTGAATCGCTCTAGAGGGCTTAATCTTAAAAAGCCAAAGGGGAATTTATACTAGGGGGTTTAATCTTAAAAGCCCACGCTGTATCTTTCTATACGACTTAATCTTAAATTATCACAGAGGACCAAAAAATTTGGACCCCTACTTTAGTAACAGCCTGACATTTATTTCCCATGAAAGAATATCAGAAAAAGAAGAAAGGAAAAAGAGCCCGGTTCTCACATGATTCAGCGCCGGGTACGTCATGTTGGTGCTGTAGTTGTACTCCCTACAGCTGTCCATGGTGGGCTGTGACGTCGATGTGGAGTATACGTAGGGTGCCATTGCAACTGCTCCACTCGTCACAGTGTCCTGCCAAGACATCACTTCCGGTAGTTCTGCCCGGGGGGGGGGGGAAAGAAGAATCAATGGGCCATAATTCAACAGCACAATGCTAAAGAGTTATTCGAATTTCACAGCTGGATGACTTGCATGGTTTCCACAGCAAATGACCAGCATGATGTACACACCTATGTACCAACATGATGTACACACCAAACGACCAGCATGATGTACACACCTATGTACCAACAAGATGTATACACCAAACGACCAGCATGATGTACACACCTATGTACCAACATGATGTACACACCAAACGACCAGCATGATGTACACACCAATGGACCAACTGAGTAACTCTCCCTCACTTTAAACAAAATACAGCTCAGGTCATGGCTACTACTCAAGTCGACTTTGCCCTGGTCATATTCGCATGCGAAGGACGAACAACAGTTATACTACCCACATATATTTGTATCACTGCATAGTGAACCACCAAACGTACCCGTACCCCACACCCCCCGACACACACACACTTTCGAACATTGTCTCCTTTAAAGCGTCTTCAACGAATTGTAAAATATCTTTTTTATTTTAAGGAAAGTCGAGTAGACCTTTTATCCTCGAAATGCAGAGGGAGTGGGGAGACCACTGTTCTCATCTATTTTTAGGTTGACATCCCGATAGGACAGTGGTTCTCAACCTTCTTAATGCCGCGACCCTTTAATAGAGTCCCTCATGCTGTGGCGACCGCCAACCACAAAAATATTTTCGTTGCTACTTCATAACTGTTAGTATATATGTTTTCCGATGGTCTTAGGCGACCCCTGGGAAAGGGTCAATCGACCCCTGAACCGCTGCGATAGGACACAATTAATTAAAGAGAAACCCGAGTTTCTAATTAGTCTGTTTGCCGCATTTTTTTTACTAATTAGGCCAAGTGAGCCAAGCTGGCCAAGTGAGCCAAATGGCGGAGTCACGAAATGTAAACAAACATGTGACGATTTAGAGAAAGCTTACCGACAGACTTAATAACAGTCAAAACTCTGTTTCTCCGGAAAGCTCGGTGACAGACTTAACAGCAGACAATTTCTGTGCCTTTGTAAGGAGGTGTCCTCTCTTTGAGTCAACTGTCTGCATTTAGCTGGTACTGTCACAGTTGTACAAAAATACAAGTACACTTGGCAGAAAGCTTCATAAAATAGTCAACAATTCTTAAATATGAATTTTGATTTTTTTTTAAATGAAACTTATCAGAGGCGTCCATCTATTGGTAGATTACTCACCCACCATGTAATTATTCACGGTTCTATTTCCCATTGCCACCCACCCTCACTCAATAATCCCCACCCAAAAATACTTAAATACATTTTGTCATACTTTTTTTTGTAAAGTTAGTTTTTTTTGTTGTTTTATCTTACTTTTAGTCATTCATTCTTATAGTATGCCGCATCTGAAATTTAGTTACAAAAATGAATCTGATGAAATTAAAATCATTGTGAGAAAAAAACCTAGTCTCGAAATTTCTGACGGGACATTGCTAGTTAATTCAATAATAACGTTGCACTGCATAAAGAACGAGAGTGGAAATCCCCGGAGAGATCCCGGGCAAGAGGACATTTTCATTATATTTACAATTGTAACTTGAGCATAATTGGACGAGGAGAAGCCGATATGTCATTCTAACTTCTGCTGCAAGGTGTGTGTGAGTGTGCAGCTTGAGGAAGTTGGGGTGGCACTCCGGAAACATGTGCCAAACAGGCACCTTTTCAAAAAATGCGAAATAAAACGAGGTAACGCCTTGTATTGCTGATGCCCCCTAATCTATTTTTAAAAAAATTCCCTACAACATTTTTGTTGTAGACGTGCCCCTAGTGGTGATAACTCGGGATGATCCAATTGTTTTCACGGTGGACAGAAGCGGTCAAATGAGTTTAGCACTGCTAACTAAATCTATAAAACAGTTGACCATTTACTGATACCCCTAAACAGAAGATAAAAACATATCACAGATGGTTACACTGGCGGCCCCATTCGGGTGTAGGGTGTGTGTGGGGGAGGGGGGAGAAGACTATGCCTTGGAAAGGGGCTATGCGGCCAGATATCTTCCACTGAAACCTTTCAAGAAAAAACCATTTCGAAGGCCGCTGTTTGAAGGCCGATGTGTGAAGGCCGATATGTGAACGTTGGTGTTTGAAGGCCGATGTGTGAAAGACGGTGTTTGAAGGCCGATGTGAGAAAGTTAGTGTGCCAGTCTCAGGATTTAAAGCCGCCCGTTTACTGGACCCCAATTCAAAAATGTCATTTCCTGCTGCAGAGATCACTTCCACCAACACGAGACCCATTCGGACATCTACAAATCGTCGGGCGCTAAGGAGATGGAGAAGTAAAGGCAACACCGGAATGAAAAAACCAAAAAAAGGTCTAGGACAGGGCTTGTAACAACACCGGGCGATGACATCAACATGTTGCCATGATGTCAACCAGAATGGTGTCGTTTTGTATCGGTTTACGATGGGAACATGATGGGTTATCCCCCCCCCCCCCCCCCCCCCCAAGATGATGGCTCGGAGTTGAAATGGTAAGATACCGTTTTTGGTGGTGCGTGAACTTAATGAATTCAGGTCTGTGTTAAAAAAAAAGAAAGTTAACTCGCCTCTGATTTCTTCTCTGACTACAGTTCAGTGGCTCTCACACCAGTTATATCGGTAATACTAACACCAAGACGTCATTAATTTCGGAGTAGCATTTTAATCTTTAAACAAAAACCCAGAACACACTGGGGTTTAATAAAAAAAAGAACTCAGGACACAAAGGAACTCAGGACACACTGAGATTCATAAAACAAAACTTAGTACACACTGTGACACACAATACAAAAATCAGGACACATAAAACCGAGCCGAGGACACACTGGGACACACGATTCTCAAATCCAGACACATAAAACAGGACCCAGGACACACTGGGACACACAATACAAAAATCATGACACATAAAACAGAACCCATGACAAACTGGGACACACAAAACATAAATCGTGACACATAAAACAGAACCCAGGACACACTGGGACACACAACAAATAAATCAGGACACACTGGGACACACGATTCTCAAATCCAGACACATAAAACAGGACCCAGGACACACTGGGACACACAATACAAAAATCATGACACATAAAACAGAACCCAGGACACACTGGGACACACAACACATAAATCAGGACACACTGGGACACACAACACATAAATCAGGACACACAACACATAAATCAGGACACACTGGGACACACAACACATAAATCAGGACACACTGGGACACACAACACATAAATCAGGACACACTGGGACACACTAACCGAAGGATGATTGCATTTAGCGCCCAAGTAAGTGATGAGCATGCGTTAATTTTGTCTTTCAAGGGAGGGAATTACGGTTCTTAAAAACGCAGAAATATCCTCTTTTGATTAAATCAATGGTGTCTGTGCTTGGCCTGTGCATGGACATGTCAGAGTGTAAAAAAAAAATAATTCTAGAAAGATTTCGTTTTTTTTCCACCTCCCAGCATCCAACATTTCCTGTTATTAGAGAGCTGTTCCGTTATTGTAAAACTTCTTTCGTGTGTACATCTTTTCAAGAAACAACACATTTTTGGGGGGCGGGGGAGGCGGGGAAGGCCGCCCCCGGGGGGGGGGTATATTCTATTGTGTTGATTTTCTTGTTTAAACCCACAGAACGTACAGTGAACCCTGAAAATAACGAACCTTAAAATAGCGCGGTCCCTGGTATATGTGCCAAATCAACGAAACACGAAAATATTGTTTAACACGAAAATAGTAAAAAATCTCTCGCTCTCTCTCTTCCCCCCACCCACTTTTTAAGGACACGCCATAATTTGCACACTTTTCCTCTGCCAGTAGCTAAGCAAGTTATTAATGAAGTTCATTGTTGTATTACAAAAGGAAGCTTTAATTGTTAAACATCATGTTACGTTAAAAAACCGTATGACAAAAATGCTGATTCGAGATATTCGCGGTCGTAGTAAAATGTTATAGAGTAGTTTCATGTGATGACAGGAATTACTTTTCTTTTAAGGAATACAATAAATTATACGAATTAACAAATTTCGGGAATGAAAATATCTGAAAGGCAAGAAAACTTAAGGCATCAATGCCCCCAGTTGGTCCACAGGTACAGGTGGTGGTCAGCGGGGGTTCCAGTTGGTCAACAGGCCCAAGTGGTGGTCAGTAGCGGTCCCTCTGGTTCGAAGGTACACTTGGTGGTCAGCGGGAGGGGGGGCAGTTGGTCAACAGATACAAGTGGTGGACAGTGGCGGTCCATCTGGTTCGAAGGTACACTTGGTGGTCAGCGGGAGGGGGGTCCAGTTGGTCAACAGATACAAGTGGTGGACAGTGGCGGTCCAGTTGGTTCAAAGGTACAGGTGGTGGTCAGTGGGGCCCAGTTGGTCAACAGACACAAGTGGTGAACAGTGGCGGTCCAGTTGGTTCAAAGGTACAGGTGGTGGTCAGTGGGGCCCAGTTGGTCAACAGACACAAGTGGTGAACAGTGGCGGTCCAGTTGGTTCAAAGGTACAGGTGGTGGTCAGTGGGGCCCAGTTGGTCAACAGACACAAGTGGTGAACAGTGGCGGTCCAGTTGGTTCAAAGGTACAGGTGGTGGTCAGTGGGGCCCAGTTGGTCAACAGACACAAGTGGTGAACAGTGGCGGTCCAGTTGGTTCAAAGGTACATGGTGTTCCGCTGTATCATACAAGTCAAAACACACGTCAAGTTTGTATTTTTTGAGAGTTTGTCACTGACAGCTTTCAAAAACGGAATCACTATGTAATCAAGATTTGAACAGAATCTAAGACAACAAGAAAATATTGGCAAAAACACAACAAGCAATAAACAAACTAGGTACCTGCCATTGTGTTCTTAGCTCAGTCACGGCTGGATGAACGCGATCAATAGCTTTACTGTAACCAAAGAGAGGAAAAATCTAAGACGAAAGACAAACGACTAAGTGGTATCAAAAAAGCACGTTTGTATTGATTACAAAATGAAATGTGGATTAGTCTTGGATAAAGCGGTGCACGAAAATCCTTTGGGGAATCAAACATTCACACAGTGTTACTAAACAGCGTTCACGCAGTGATACTTACCAGCGTTCACACAGTGATACTAACCAGCGTTCACACAGTGATACTAACCAGCACTCACACAGTGATACTAACCAGCACTCACACAGTGATACGAACCAGCGTTCACACAGTGATACTAACCAGCACTCACACAGTGATACTAACCAGCACTCACACAGTGATACTAACCAGCACTCACACAGTGATACTAACCAGCACTCACACAGTGATACGAACCAGCGTTCACACAGTGATACTAACCAGCACTCACACAGTGATACTAACCAGCACTCACACAGTGATACTAACCAGCACTCACACAGTGATACTAACCAGCACTCACACAGTGATACGAACCAGCACTCACACAGTGATACTAACCAGCACTCACACAGTGATACTAACCAGCACTCACACAGTGATACGAACCAGCACTCACACAGTGATACTAACCAGCACTCACACAGTGATATGACCTCTAAAAACACAAACGATGGCTGTCGTGGTTTAGAAATAATGTTACAAAATAAAATGATTAAAAGTAAAAATCTTGGCCGTAAACTTGCTTCCGGAGTCGTTAAAATATCACTCCAGCACCTCCTCCCATCAGCACCCCTCCTGTTAGCACCCCCCATAAGCACCCCTCCAGTTAGCACCTTCACATCAGCACCCCTCCTGTTAGCACGCTCCCATCAGCACCCCTCCTGTTAGCACGCTCCCATCAGCACCCCTCCAGTTAGCACGCTCCCATCAGCACCCCTCCAGTTAGCACTCCTCCAGTTAGCACCCTCCCATCAGCACCCCTCCTGTTAGCACCCTCCAATCAGCCCCCCTCCAGTTAGCACCCTCCCATCAGCACCCCAATCAACACAAATATCGGTTTATTATCGATAAAATGTCGACGAAGAGTGAGAGAGACGAAGAAAGAGGGACAAAGAGAGAGCAAAGAGGGAGATGAAGAGAGAGAGACGAAGAGAGGGACGAAGAGAGAGAGAGAGATAGACGTAGAGAGTGAGACGAAGAGAGAGAAACGAAGAGACAGACGAAAAGAGAGATGAAGAGTGAGACGAAGAGAGAGAGGAAAAGAGAGATGAAGAGAGAGACGAAGACAGAGACGAAGAGTGAGATGAAGAGAAAAATGAAAAAAGAGAGAGAGACGAAGATAATAGAGACGAAGAGAGAGACGAAGAGAGAGAGATTAAGCGAGAGACGAAGAGAGAGAAACGAAGAGAATAAAGACGAAGAGAGAGAAACGAAGAGAATAAAGACGAAGAGAGAGATGAAGAGAGAGACGAAAAGAGAGACGAAGAGAGAGAGAGAGAGAGAGAGAGAGAGAGAGAAAGAGAGAGATGAAGAGAAAGATGAAGAGACAGACGATGGAATGGGAGATCAAACACAGGATATTGGTCAACATATGGGACTAACCAAAACATTGACACAACATTTTTGACATAGCATTGACAGAAATCTGACAGAACTTTGACAGAAAATTCGCAGACATCGAAATAACATTGACTGCACGTTGACAACTGGCAGAATATAAGCACATTAACAGGATCTAGACACTTTAAACAGCAAGATCTGTTAATGTCTTATCACTAAAGGTCAAGTGAATGTTCGAATAGGAAGACAATTCCTGGGCTAAAATGTCCTAACAGCATGGAACAAAATTTAGTCGACCACGTGTGAAAAGAAATGATGAATAGATCAAAGACCACGGATAGAGATTAGAAAGAGTAAACGGCCTTATCTAGAGTGAGTATAATATAGGCCTTAACTAGAGTGAGTCTTATATAGGCCTTAACTAACGTGAGTATAATATAGGCCTTAACTAGCGTGAGTATAATATAGGCCTTAACTAGAGTGAGTATAATATAGGCCTTAACTAGAGTGAGTATAATATAGGCCTTAACTAGAGTGAGTATAATATAGGCCTTAACTAGAATGATTATAATATAGGCCTTAACTAGAATGTGTATAATATAGGCTTAAACTAGAGTCTTATATAGGCATTAACTAGAGTGAGTCTTATATAGGCCTTAACTGGAGTGGGTCTTATATAGACCTTAACTAGAGAGAATCTAATAAAGGTTTCAACTAGATCATTTCTTATACAGGCTTTCATTAGAGTAAGTCTGATATAGGCCTTGACTAGAGTGTTTGTAATGTATAACTTAACTAGAGTAGACACACTAGTAAAAAGACTTTAACATTAAAAAAAAGACCTTGTCAGGAAAGTCTGTTTTTGTTTATCTCCATTTCAAAGTGTCTGTGTATGGATGGGGGTGGGTGGGGTTGGGGAAGGAAAACCTGAAAAAAGAGAGATCTTAAACACCTCGTTTCTCCAGATTTACGTCAACGTTCCCATTAAACGTCCGAAAGATTCCACGGCTTATGTCAGGTCAACACCCCCCCCCCCACCACCAAACCCTCTGCTCGGCAACGATGCTGATTGGACACTCCACCACATCCTCCAGCCGCCCAGCCCCTCTCTCCTCGGCAAATATACTGATTGGCCACTCCACTCGGCCATTTCGTTAAGTCCGCTGAAATTAAGGCACCAGCCTCAAACGGCGCCCTCACTAATGATAAATAGCGCCCTCGCCCAAGTTTACCCCTTTAATGTGAGGGTGCTGATGACACAAGAAATCTCGCGGGAAGATTGCACAGTTAACGCCGAAAAAAAATCTGGTGACTTCCGGCGACGAAAATAATACCTCGCCTCCTTCACGACATTGTCAAAGCCGTTAAAATCCCCCCAGACGACAAATCGGAGGAAGTTTTTTTTCTTCTTTTGAATCCCTGCTCGGTCTTTTCTGTCCCCCCCCCCCATCCCCACAAGGTTGGCATTTAATGATGCATGATGACCTTTCAAATTATTTCAATCTAGCGGGATGTGTCGAGGCGAGTTGCGTTTAAAAATATTTTCTCCCTCGTCTATTTTGCACTCTGGTTTTTGTATCATGTCTGATTTCTAATATTTTTGTTTCTCCGTTTCCTTAAGCCAACGTCACAGGAAACGTAATTTGTCGGTAGTGAAGTTGTAAGAACTAATTTTACATAAACATATTAAAACTCCATAAATTACAATCTATGAAAACTCCATACAGTACAATTTATGAAAACTCCATACATTACAATCTATGAAAACTCCATACATTACAATCTATGAAAACTCCATACATTACAATCTATGCAAACTCCATACATCACAATCTATGCAAACTCCATACATTACAATCTATGAAAACTCCATACATTACAATCTATGAAAACTCCATACATTACAATCTATGAAAACTCCATACATTACAATCTATGCAAACTCCATACATCACAATCTATGCAAACTCCATACATTACAATCTATGAAAACTCCATACATTACAATCTATGAAAACTCCATACATTACAATCTATGAAAACTCCATACATTACAATCTATGAAAACTCCATACATTACAATCTATGCAAACTCCATACATTACAATCTATGAAAACTCCATACATTACAATCTATGAAAACTCCATACATTACAATCTATGAAAATTCCATACATTACAATCTATGAAAACTCCATACATTACAATCTATGCAAACTCCATACATTACAATCTATGAAAACTCCATACATTACAATCTATGAAAACTCCATACATTACAATCTATGCAAACTCCATACATTACAATCTATGCAAACTCCATACATTACAATCTATGAAAACTCCATACATTACAATCTATGAAAACTCCATACATTACAATCTATGCAAACTCCATACATTACAATCTATGAAAACTCCATACATTACAATCTATGAAAACTCCATACATTACAATCTATGCAAACTCCATACATTACAATCTATGAAAACTCCATACATTACAATCTATGAAAACTCCATACATTACAATCTATGAAAACTCCATACATTACAATCTATGAAAACTCCATACATTACAATCTATGAAAACTCCATACATTACAATCTATGAAAACTCCATACATTACAATCTATGAAAACTCCATACATTACAATCTATGCAAACTCCATACATTACAATCTATGAAAACTCCATACATTACAATCTATGAAAACTCCATACATTACAATCTATGAAAACTCCATACATTACAATCTATGAAAACTCCATACATTACAATCTATGCAAACTCCATACATTACAATCTATGAAAACTCCATACATTACAATCTATGAAAACTCCATACATTACAATCTATGCAAACTCCATACATTACAATCTATGCAAACTCCATACATTACAATCTATGAAAACTCCATACATTACAATCTATGAAAACTCCATACATTACAATCTATGAAAACTCCATACATTACAATCTATGAAAACTCCATACATTACAATCTATGCAAACTCCATACATTACAATCTATGAAAACTCCATACATTACAATCTATAAAAACTCCATACATTACAATCTATGAAAACTCCATACATTACAATCTATGAAAACTCCATACATTACAATCTATGAAAACTCCATACATTACAATCTATGCAAACTCCATACATTACAATCTATGAAAACTCCATACATTACAATCTATGAAAACTCCATACATTACAATCTATGAAAACTCCATACATTACAATCTATGAAAACTCCATACATTACAATCTATGAAAACTCCATACATTACAATCTATGAAAACTCCATACATTACAATCTATGAAAACTCCATACTTTACAATCAAATAAGTATCATCCTCTTAATTTTTTTAACGTTCCAATCAAAGAGATTTAAGAGTTACCCGGGTGTGAGCAAGGAATGAAATAATTTATTTAGACAATTATTTGTCACAAAATGTAGAGATTCAAGTATGTTTATTTAGACAATTATTTGTCACAAAATGTAGAGATTCAAGTATGTTTATTTAGACAATTATTTGTCACAAAATGTAAAGATTCAAGTATGTTTATTTAGACAATTATTTGTCACAAAATGTAGAGATTCAAGTATGTTTATTTAGACAATTATTTGTCACAAAATGTAAAGATTCAAGTATGTTTATTTAGACAATTATTTGTCACAAAATGTAGCGATTCAAGTATGTTTATTTAGACAATTATTTGTCACAAAATGTAAAGATTCAAGTATGTTTATTTAGACAATTATTTGTCACAAAATGTAAAGATTCAAGTATGTTTATTTAGACAATTAGTTGTCACAAAATCTAAAGATTCAAGTATGTTTATTTAGACAATTATTTGTCACAAAATCTAAAGATTCAAGTATGTTTATTTAGACAATTATTTGTCACAAAATGTAGCGATTCAAGTATGTTTATTTAGACAATTATTTGTCACAAAATGTAAAGATTCAAGTATGTTTATTTAGACAATTATTTGTCACAAAATGTAAAGATTCAAGTATGTTTATTTAGACAATTAGTTGTCACAAAATCTAAAGATTCAAGTATGTTTATTTAGACAATTATTTGTCACAAAATCTAAAGATTCAAGTATGTTTATTTAGACAAATATTTGTCACAAAATCTAAAGATTCAAGTATGTTTATAAAACATTACGCAACTCAGTTAACGGGAATAACGTTTTCTGATGGGTCTCACGTCTGCAGCTCTTGGTGACGTCATCACAACACAAGTCAATCTACTTAGGCAGATGACTGCAAGGTCGTTGAGCCGTCAACCAGTGAGAATCGTGTGTGTATGTCAGTGTATTTGAGTGTGTGTGTGGGTGTTTGTGTGTGTGTGTGTGGGGGTGTTGGTACATTATGTGCACGAACAGTGTCTTAGCAATACTGTAACAGAGGTTAAAAAATTTCCAATGAACTTAACATTATTTAAATAACTTTTTGTTGGTTTTTTTTGTTCCGCCCGAGAAAATTAACAGCCTTGGTTGTGTGCATGTGTGTGCGTGCGTGTGTGTGTGTGTGTGGATTATGGGTTGAGGTAACCAATTATACTCCACCCCTATCCCGAGACCCCAGGTCATCGTCCTGAAAGCCACCATTAGCACCCCACCGAGGTTTAATGTTGTGTGTGTGTGGTTTTCTCTTTCTTTCTGGAAACATTCCAATGCTGGCATTGACAACAATTATTCCAGTCCACATTTTAACAAAAATGGTTAATTACATTTCAGCTGATTAGGTCGTGAGGGAACCATGGCTTTTAAAAAGGGGTAAATGGTGTGTGTGTGTGTGTGTGTGTGCATGTGCGTGTGTATTTATGTGCGTGTGTATGTGTGCTGGTGTGTGTATCTGTGAAATTATTGCGTGACGCAAGGGTTGCGATCGGGCGGTTCAAGTGCGTCTAATAATACATGTTAAATTCACGACGCTTTTCCGCTACTGGTGTTGCTCAATATTTTTTTCATTTACGTAGGTATATTTACCCAAACAGCAGCAGGTCAAAGACAGCTACTCTTTTGAATATAAAGCTAACATGAGAGAAGCATGTTTTTTTAAATGGGGGGTGGGGGGAGGTGGGAATTAAATTAAAAAAAAAAATTCACGTCATTCAGTACATGACTTTAAACCTATGTTTATGTCCCAAGTCATTAGTGTAGTCTTAGTCTCAGACACATCAATGTGACCTGGGGTAGAATAAATTAATATTGTCTTGGGCAGATTAATAACAATAAGGACAATTTGGGGCCAACATGTGGGCTTAATTAAAGTGTGGTTTACACAATGAGACAGTTTCATACAGCATTCTGAACTACACCGTGTGAAACTACCTTTAAAAAAATCATTTCTCATGAATTGTAAATTTGGCGTAGGTTTATCCCATGCTTCGTGTTATTAAAATAGAACAAAGCAAACTTTTGTAACCTCACTTTGAGCCACACTTTGAGCATTACTTTGAGCCTCACTTTGAGCCTCACTTTGAGCCTCACTTTGAGCCTCACTTTGAGCTTCACTTTGAGCCTCACTTGAATCTCACTTTGAGTCTCACTTTGAGCATCACTTTGAGCCTCACTTTGAGCCCCACTTTGAGCCTCACTTTGAGCCTTACTATGGGGCAACACTTTGAGCCTCGCTTTGATCCTAACTTTGATCCTCACTTTGGTCCTAAATTTGAGCCTCACGTGGAGCCTTACTTTGAGCCTCACTTTGAGCATCACGTTCAGTCTTACTTTGAGCCTCACTTTGAGCCTCACTTTCATTTTCAGCCTCACTTTGAGCCTCACTTTGATCCTAACTTTGAGCCTCACTTTGATCCTAACTTTGAGCCTCACTCTGAGCCTCACTCTGAGCCTCACTTTGAGCCTCACTTTGAGCCTCACTTTGAGCCTCACTTTGAGGCTCACTTTGAGGCTCACTTTGAGCCTCACTTTGAGCCTCAAGTTGAGCCTGACTTTGAGCCTGACTTTGAGCCTCACTCTGAGCCTCACTTTTAGCCTTACTTTGAGCCTCACTTTGAGCATCACTTTCAGTCTTACTTTGAGCCTCACTTTGAGCCTCATTTTCAGCCTCACTTTGAGCCTCACTTTGATCCTCACTTTGATCCTAACTTTGATCCTCACTCTGAGCCTCATTTTGAGCCTCATTTTGAGCCTCATTTTGAGCCTCACTTTCAGCCTCACTTTCAGTCTCACTTTGAGCCTCACTTTGATCCTAACTTTGAGCCTCACTTTGATCCTAACTTTGAGCCTCACTTTGAGCCTTACTTTGAGCCTTACTTTGAGCCTCACTTTGAGCCTCACTTTGAGCCTCACTTTGAGCCTCAAGTTGAGCCTGACTTTGAGCCTCACTTTTAGCCCCACTCTGAGCCTCACGGCCAACAAACGACAAATAGCGCGGCCCTAATCTTATCCCGCGCATAGAACAGCCTGATAGTGGGACACAAGCTTTACAGCTGGAGCTCTGCCGTTTGCCTTAGCGGGACAAAACATCTAGACCAGTGGTTCTCAGCCTTTCTAATGCCTCGACTTTTTAATACAGTCTAATGCCGCGACCCCCCACCACAAAATTATTTTCGTTGCCACTTCATAACTGTAGAGTATATGTGTTTCTGATGGTTTTATGCGACCCCCGTTTTGAAATCGCTAATCTAGACAATAGTCGAATAGTGGGGCATGATGAAACGATGCAAATGAGAGCTGACCATGAGGGGAAACGCTGCGTAAGGTAAGAGCTGACCATGAGGGTAAATGCTGTCTAAGCTAATGGCGACGTTAAAAAATCCATTTTTATAATTTTTGGAGTTTATTAACAAAATTAAAGTTTATAAAAAATTAAAAATAATTAAATGACATGCCGTCACAAGAGTGATTAACTAATTGAGCGTTAGTTCAAAACCAAGTGAGACATGCCCTTGGCCAAGTTGAAGGACCTACTGATTGGAGATATGGAAACAATGTGGAACTAGGTCAAAGTCATTGGTAAATACTAAGGGTCAAATCAAAGTTATTCGAACATATGGAAAGAATGGTCAAGGGAAAGGAAAGAATCAATTCATCAGCAAGAGGGATACCTTTAACAGAAATAGTAGGCAGATAACTTTGGCAGAGAAAGTAGGCAGATAACTTTGGCAGAGAAAGTAGGCAGATAACTTTGGCAGAGAAAGTAGGCAGATAACTTTGACAGAGAAAGTAGGCAGATAACTTTGGCAGATAAAGTAGGCAGATAACTTTGACAGAGAAAGTAGGCAGATAACTTTGGTAGAGAAAGTAGGCAGATACCTTTGGCAGAGAAAGTAGTCAGATACCTTTGATAGAGATAGTAGACAGACACGTTATACATATTGATTAGAAAGATACACCAGACGTGTAAATTATTCAGTGACATTAGACAGATGCATAACAAAAGTACACCAGAAGGATACATTTGACAAGTGCTCAGCAACATTATAATAGAAACACAATTATTGCCAACGAGAACTTGAAGAACACATGTCTGTCTTACTCACCCAGCTCATGAAATGAATATGACTTTTGGTATCACGTGGTCATAACTGCCTCGATTCAACTCATCGCCAAGTACATCAACATCTGGATGACAAAAAAAAAACATTTGAATTTAGACAAAGCTATCAAAAGTGTATTACGCCTGGCAATCTTTCAGCAGGCAAAGCTATCAAAAGTGTATGTTGCCCGGCAATCTTTCAGCAGGCAAACCTATCAAAAGTGTATGTTGCCCGGAAATCTTTCAGCAGGCAAAGCTATCAAAAGTGTATGTTGCCTGGCAATCTTTCAGCAGACAAACCTATCAAAAGTGTATGTTGCCCGGCAATCTTTCAGCAGGCAAACCTATCAAAAGTGTATGTTGCCCGGCAATCTTTCAGCAGGCAAACCTATCAAAAGTGTATGTTGCCCGGCAATCTTTCAGCAGGCAAACCTATCAAAAGTGTATGTTGCCCGGAAATCTTTCAGCAGGCTAAGCTATCAAAAGTGTATGTTGCCTAACAATCTTTGAAGAGACAAAGTAAATGAGGCATAATGCCTAGCAATCCTCCAGCAGACCAAGTAATCATGTTCTATTTTGTCTATCAACCTTTCAAACAAATATATTTAAATGTATATTGTCTATCAATCTTTCAGAATATAATATATTTTAAAGTGTATGGTTATCTAGCATTCTGCTGATCCTTGCAAATATCAATGAATTCTTTTTTTATTTTTTTATTTTAAAATAACTCATCTCTGCTTTTATATTGGATATCTTTTATTGGATATATTATATTGGATATCTTAGCATTAGACTGATTTAACTCATCTGATCGGATTTCTTTATTATTTAACGGAGTCGTAAACAGAAAGAAAGAAAGACTCCATTTTTTAAAAAAATCGAACATTCGATTACCATTGGTCTACCAGATCGATACACGTTATGCACAATAAGGGTGCAACTTATTTTTGATGTCATGTGACATTGATATGAAGTCGTTTTTCGAACAGATCTATCCTTACTCCACAGCTCTCTTTGAAATGACGAACTTTTCTGTAGCCAACTCCTCTCCCCCACACTCTGTTATCACCACACTGCTGTCCATTGCTACCCCCCCCCCCAAAACACAAATCAAATAACCACGCCCCCCCCCCATGTCAATCCCGAGAAATGACATGAAACTGGTCCAAGTCATATTGAGCTAAAATTAGCAGATGATGTAATTGGCGGGGTATTATTGTAATCAGGTTTTTCAGGGCGAAACCGAAGCTTCTCAATAATGTCATTACAGACGGTCAATACTGTCCGCGTGTTGCAGACGACCGCCAGACTTGAAAATTGATAAGATCTGGATCTAGTGGAATTAACCCTTGGGGGCGAACCTCACTTTGTAGAAAAACAGGATGAGGGTATTTTTTTTTTGGTTCTTGTTGCTGGGCAGGACGTACACTAAAAACCAGAGTAGTGAACCGTTGACCGATGCCGAAATAACTAATTGGCTACTGACCTACGGCCAATACCCGCAGCCTGACCCACATTTTCCAACTACAACCTTGAACTTTGACTCACATAAAACGTCTCCAAATCTTTTTAAATTTCCGTATTGCATTTTCGGAAAGGAATAATTGTTTTTTAAAAAATCTCTTTTTTTAAAGTGTACACCCAGATTGGCTGAGTAGCTGTTCAAAGAGTACACCCAGATTGGCTGAGTAGCTGTTCAAAGAGTACACCCAGATTGGCTGAGTAGCTGTTCAAAGAGTACACCCAGATTGGCTGAGTAGCTGTTCAAAGAGTACACCCAGATTGGCTGAGTAGCTGCCAAAATCCTTTTGTTATATATCACGCCGTATTGTGTAGCAGGCAGGGACGTATCCAGGGAGGGGGTACAAGTCACTGTTATTCCAAGTAGCTTTTAAATAACACAAATTAATATCATAAAACATTTTTTCGATCGATCCCCCCTCCTACTCATCAATGTTTACATGCCCCCTTCTAAAAAACTTTATGCACTCCGTGTGCTTCCGCCACTTGCCACATGTGTTATGTTAAGAAAATGGCAATTGACACCAAAGTTAATTTCAAGCCTAATGGAACACGCCTAATGGGAAAATCCGATGGTGTTACATTGATGAAACCACGGAATTATAGATAAATACATGCATTATTTTTATCTTCTAGCGCCCATGACGAGAGGGGAAAAGTGCACGGGCATCGCGTGAAAAACAAGGGACCCATGAAAACTGGACATCTTGAGACAACCTAGGGATCCATGAAAGCTGGACATCTTGATCAGTGTCGCCACAGGCCTTGTAGGGCCCTGGCCTGCTCCACAACATCCTTCCATTCGGAACGCTCCACGGCTTTCCGCCTCCACGCTAGAACCCCCAACTGGTGTCAACCCTTCTATACATTGTCGATCCATCTCAGTCTTGGTCGAACGGTGAGCTGTCTGCGCCTAGGTTTCTTTCTGTTTATCACTTTTGCTGCTCTACATTCCGACATCTTTTCAATGTGTCCAGCACAATCTGCCTTAAAAAAAAAATCTTGCGACTATGGGTGGGTCATAGTACAATTGATATAGCTCTTGGTTTGTACGGATTCTTCACTCATCACTGTCAATCACTGGGCCATATATTTTCCTGAGGATTTTCCTCTCCCATGTGTTGAGCACGATCTCTGCTTTTCTGGTAAGTGACCAAGTCTCACTAGCGTAAGTTTCTACTGGTCTTAAGATAGTGACGTATATTGCCTCCTTTGTTCCCCTTGAGAGATTTTTGCTTCCCATTAGCTTTTGTCTGCTGAAATAGGATCGGTTGCCTGTTGTTATCATTTCTTTCACCTCCGACATTATTTCATTGTGGACAATAATTAAGGCCTTAACTATTTATTTTTCGAATCACCGTATCTTCTCTTGTATAGGTTGCTTCCTTTGTTCTGAATTATCAAATTGGGTCAAACAAAAGTGCAACATATATGTGAGTATATACGGCAGTATGAAAAAAATATAAATATTACAATGTAAGGAGGAAAAAAAAAAGATAAAAGGTGTCACGTACACCGGCTTAACGAGCAATTCTGCCTCCAGGAGCGGACCTACCCTATCCAACGTCGTGTAAGATAGACACGGTTAGAATCGTATCCGGAAATTTGTTTGAAAGAAATTTCGTTGACGAAAAATTGATCGACAGAAATTTGATCGAACGGAAATTTGGTCGAATATATTTTTCTGTTCACATGTACACATTTTGTTTTACTATATAGTATAGTGCGTTCAAAAAAGAAATGTGACGAACATTTTAACGCATGAAATGAAAAAAAGATTCGACCAAATGTCCGTTCTATCATTTTTTCCGTCGACGAAATTTCTTACAAAAGAATATCAGCTCACCGGTTAGAAGAGACACCAGCTGCAAACCGTTTCCTTTAATCATAAATGACCTTTGTGGGTGCCCGTGAAAACTGTCGTTTTTTTTTTTTTTAAAACGGTCCCTTTCATCCAACTGAAAGCTTAAGCCATCCCTGACCTAATTAATTCTAAACATCGAAAGATTTCCACCAATCGCACGTTTCCTTGTCATTTTCCTCTATAATTCATCCCCCACACGTCTGCTCAAATGAGGAGGTAATCGTCCAGAAAATTGGTTTTCCCTTTTAAGAGTAATCTCCTCATGTCAGCGGTTACCAAAACATTCACAGCGTATCCCGCGATTAAAGGATTCACTGCAGCACAAGCCACTCGACTTGTTAATTTGTCACAAACTATCCTGGGCACTTGTTGTGAAGGACCCCATTAGTCATTGTTGGGAAACCTTCTCTATGACAGACATTATTAGTTATTGCTTGGGAACAATCATCTGTGACAGACCCCATTAGGGATAGCTTGGGAACCCTTCCCTGGGACGGACCTAATTAGGGTCAGCTAGGGTACCTTTCTGTGTGGTAGACGCCCTTAGACATTGCTCGGGAACCCTTCTACGTGACAGTTCTACGTATTTTTGGCTCAATGCTTAAAGAATTTAATTCATTTCCCAAGAAAAACATCAACAAACAGAGTGACATCCCTTCCGATGTGTTCTTTTGCTAGAAGCTAAACATATTTAACTTTGAAAAAAAACCTTCCATAGAAAAAAAAAACACGAAAAACAGTTTCTAAAGACATATTCTTCTTATGTATAGGGACAAAGGACATTTATAATTTTTATTGAGTTGGGTTTTCATGCCCTTCCTATCTAACCGAACTTCTCTCTGTCTATTCACCCCCTCGACCGCTTCGCTCCTCATTAGACGAGCGTATTCTTTCTGTCCCCAAGACTCGTACAAAAACATACGGTGAATGATCTTTCTCCTTCTTTGCCCCCAAACAATGTCATTCTCTTCCACGACACATCCGCAATTTACCGACGATCACAGCCTTCAAAACTGCACACAGAACACACCTCTTTAAACTCTACTATCCTGACTGATTCCCCTCTGACCGATAAACGGTGCTGCTGGGTGCCGTCCATGTCGTCACACGTAAATAGTTTTTGAATGGGTGGAGTGAATATAAATTTGATTTGTTTTATCTAATTAATGTGTGTTCATTTTTAAGTTCATAATTATGTTTGTTAAATTGTATGTACAGCCTGGTGAGCCCAGCTCTAGGCTGGGGAACCGCGCTATTTAAAACTACTATAGATAATAATAATCACCCCCATGCACTGACAACATTAGTAAATTTGTCTGTTGTCAACGCATTAGAAAATATTTATGTTGTGTTTCTCTACTTTTCTGGTCTGTATGATCGTGTAGTGCCAGAAGTCTTTTCAGTGTCTGTCTTTCTTATTGTAGTGTCAGACATATGTAAAGATGTCTACGAAAACAGACATATTACTTACTGTCTTAAAAATTACACAACCAATGTCTTGCAGATTACAAACTGTCTTACAGATAGCATTCTATCCTACAGATAACATACTATCTAAAATTTAAAATAATATCTTATAGATAACATACAATCTTACAGATAACATACAATCTTACAATGTATTTCCGAGTTTGTAGTGGAGAAGGGATCCGGAATAATGTCAGCGAATTTGTCAAGGAACCTCTCAGGATATATGTGATTAAATGTGACAAGGACTGTGTTCTGAAATGTGACAGGGAATGTGTGCTATTGAATGTGACAAGGAATTTATGCTATTGAATATGACAGGGAATACGTGCTATTGAATGTGACAGGGAATACGTGCTATTGAATGTGACAGGGAATACGTGCTATTGAATATGACAGGGAATACGTGCTATTGAATGTGACAGGGAATACGTGCTATTAAATGTGACAAGGACTGTGTTCTGAAATGTGACAGGGAATACGTGCTATTGAATGTGACAAGGAATTTATGCTATTGAATATGACAGGGAATACGTGCTATTGAATGTGACAGGGAATATGTGCTATTGAATGTGACATGGAATACGTGCTATTGAATGTGACAGGGAATACGTGCTATTGAATGTGACAGGGAATACGTGCTATTGAATGTGACATGGAATACGTGCTATTGAATGTGACATGGAATACGTGCTATTGAATGTGACAGGGAATACGTGCTATTGAATGTGACATGGAATACGTGCTATTGAATGTGACATGGAATACGTGCTATTGAATGTGACAGGGAATACGTGCTATTGAATGTGACAAGGAATTTATGCTATTGAATATGACAGGGAATACGTGCTATTGAATCTGACAAGGAATATGTGCTATTGAATGTGACAAGGAATACGTGCTATTGAATGTGACAGGAAATATGTTATTGAATGTGACATGGAATACGTGCTATTGAATGTGACAGGGAATATATGCTATTGAATATGACAGGGAATATATGCTATTGAATCTGACAAGGAATATGTGCTATTGAATGTGACATGGAATACGTGTTATTGAATGTGACATGGAATACGTGCTATTGAATGTGACATGGAATACGTGCTATTGAATATGACAGGAAATATGTTATTGAATGTGACATGGAATACGTGTTATTGAATGTGACATGGAATACGTGTTATTGAATGTGACATGGAATACGTGCTATTGAATGTGACATGGAATACGTGCTATTGAATGTGACATGGAATACGTGTTATTGAATGTGACATGGAATACGTGCTATTGAATGTGACATGGAATACGTGCTATTGAATGTGACAAGGAATACGTGCTATTGAATATGACAGGAAATATGTTATTGAATGTGACATGGAATACGTGTTATTGAATGTGACATGGAATACGTGCTATTGAATGTGACAGGGAATACGTGCTATTGAATCTGACAAGGAATACGTGCTATTGAATGTGACAGGAAATATGTTATTGAATGTGACATGGAATACGTGTTATTGAATGTGACATGGAATACGTGCTATTGAATATGACAGGGAATACGTGCTATTGAATCTGACAAGGAATACGTGCTATTGAATGTGACAGGAAATATGTTATTGAATGTGACAAGGAATACGTGTTATTGAATGTGACATGGAATACGTGCTATTGAATATGACAGGGAATACGTGCTATTGAATCTGACAAGGAATACGTGCTATTGAATGTGACAGGAAATATGTTATTGAATGTGACATGGAATACGTGCTATTGAATGTGACATGGAATACGTGTTATTGAATGTGACAGGAAATATGTTATTGAATGTGACAGGGAATACGTGCTATTGAATCTGACAAGGAATACGTGCTATTGAATGTGACAGGAAATATGTTATTGAATGTGACAAGGAATACGTGTTATTGAATGTGACATGGAATACGTGTTATTGAATGTGACAGGGAATACGTGCTATTGAATCTGACAAGGAATACGTGCTATTGAATGTGACAGGAAATATGTTATTGAATGTGACATGGAATACGTGCTATTGAATGTGACAGGAAATATGTTATTGAATGTGACAAGGAATACGTGCTATTGAATGTGACAGGAAATATGCTATTGAATGTGACATGGAATACGTGCTATTGAATGTGACAGGAAATATGTTATTGAATGTGACATGGAATACGTGCTATTGAATGTGACAGGAAATATGCTATTGAATGTGACATGGAATACGTGCTATTGAATGTGACAGGAAATATGCTATTGAATGTGACATGGAATACGTGCTATTGAATGTGACATGGAATACGTGCTATTGAATGTGACAGGAAATATGTTATTGAATGTGACATGGAATACGTGCTATTGAATGTGACAGGAAATATGCTATTGAATGTGACATGGAATACGTGCTATTGAATGTGACAGGAAATATGCTATTGAATGTGACAGGGAATACGTGCTATTGAATGTGACATGGAATACGTGCTATTGAATGTGACATGGAATACGTGCTATTGAATGTGACATGGAATACGTGCTATTGAATGTGACATGGAATACGTGCTATTGAATGTGACATGGAATACGTGCTATTGAATGTGACATGGAATACGTGCTATTGAATGTGACATGGAATACGTGCTATTGAATGTGACATGGAATACGTGCTATTGAATGTGACATGGAATATGTGCTATTGAATGTGACATGGAATACGTGCTATTGAATGTGACATGGAATACGTGCTATTGAATGTGACATGGAATATGTGCTATTGAATGTGACATGGAATACGTGCTATTGAATGTGACATGGAATACGTGCTATTGAATGTGACATGGAATATGTGCTATTGAATGTGACATGGAATATGTGCTATTGAATGTGACATGGAATACGTGCTATTGAATGTGACATGGAATATGTGCTATTGAATGTGACATGGAATATGTGCTATTGAATGTGACATGGAATATGTGCTATTGAATGTGACATGGAATATGTGCTATTGAATGTGACATGGAATATGTGCTATTGAATGTGACATGGAATATGTGCTATTGAATGTGACATGGAATATGTGCTATTGAATGTGACATGGAATACGTGCTATTGAATGTGACAGGAAATATGTTATTGAATGTGACATGGAATACGTGCTATTGAATGTGACAGGAAATATGCTATTGAATGTGACATGGAATACGTGCTATTGAATGTGACAGGAAATATGTTATTGAATGTGACATGGAATACGTGCTATTGAATGTGACAGGGAATACGTGCTATTGAATGTGACAGGGAATACGTGCTATTGAATGTGACAGGGAATACGTGCTATTGAATCTGACAAGGAATATGTGCTATTGAATGTGACAAGGAATACGTGCTATTGAATCTGACAAGGAATATGTGCTATTGAATGTGACATGGAATACGTGCTATTGAATGTAAAAGGAAATATGTTATTGAATGTGACATGGAATACGTGCTATTGAATCTGACAAGGAATATGTGCTATTGAATGTGACAAGGAATACGTGCTATTGAATCTGACAAGGAATATGTGCTATTGAATCTGACAAGGAATACGTGCTATTGAATGTAAAAGGAAATATGTTATTGAATGTGACATGGAATACGTGCTATTGAATGTGACAAGGAATATGTTATTGAATGTGACAGGGAATACGTGCTATTGAATGTGACAAGGAATACGTGCTATTGAATGTGACAAGGAATATGTTATTGAATGTGACAAGGAATACGTGCTATTGAATGTGACAAGGAATATGTTATTGAATGTGACAAGGAATACGTGCTATTGAATGTGACAAGGAATACGTGCTATTGAATGTGACAAGGAATATGTTATTGAATGTGACAAGGAATACGTGCTATTGAATGTGACAAGGAATACGTGCTATTGAATGTGACAGGGAATACGTGCTATTGAATGTGACAAGGAATACGTGCTATTGAATGTGACATGGAATACGTGCTATTGAATGTGACAGGGAATATGTGCTATTGAATGTGACAGGGAATTTGTGCTATTGAATGTGACAGGGAATGTGTGCTATTGAATCTGACAGGGAATACGTGCTATTGAATGTGACAGGGAATGTGTGCTATTGAATCTGACAGGGAATACGTGCTATTGAATGTGACAGGGAATGTGTGCTATTGAATCTGACAGGGAATACGTGCTATTGAATGTGACAGGGAATACGTGCTATTGAATGTGACAGGGAATACGTGCTATTGAATGTGACAGGGAATATGTGCTATTGAATGTGACATGGAATATGTGCTATTGAATGTGACAGGGAATATGTGCAATTGAATGTGACAGGGAATGTGTGCTATTGAATCTGACAGGGAATACGTGCTATTGAATGTGACAGGGAATATGTGCTATTGAATGTGACAGGGAATACGTGCTATTGAATGTGACAGGGAATATGTGCTATTGAATGTGACAGGGAATATGTGCTATTGAATGTGACAGGGAATACGTGCTATTGAATCTGACAGGGAATGTGTGCTATTGAATGTGACAGGGAATATGTGCTATTGAATGTGACAGGGAATACGTGCTATTGAATGTGACAGGGAATGTGTGCTATTGAATCTGACAGGGAATACGTGCTATTGAATGTGACAGGGAATGTGTGCTATTGAATGTGACAGGAAATATGCTATTGAATCTGACATGGAATACGTGCTATTGAATGTGACAAGGAATACGTGCTATTGAATGTGACAGGAAATATGTTATTGAATGTGACAAGGAATATGTGCTATTGAATGTGACAGGAAATATGTTATTGAATGTGACAAGGAATATGTGCTATTGAATGTGACAGGAAATATGCTATTGAATCTGACAGGGAATACGTGCTATTGAATGTGACAAGGAATACGTGCTATTGAATGTGACAGGAAATATGTTATTGAATGTGACAAGGAATATGTTATTGAATGTGACAAGGAATACGTGCTATTGAATGTGACAGGAAATATGTTATTGAATGTGACAAGGAATATGTTATTGAATGTGACAAGGAATACGTGCTATTGAATGTGACAGGAAATATGTTATTGAATGTGACAAGGAATATGTTATTGAATGTGACAAGGAATATGTGCTATTGAATGTGACAGGAAATATGTTATTGAATGTGACAAGGAATACGTGCTATTGAATGTGACAGGAAATATGTTATTGAATGTGACAAGGAATATGTGCTATTGAATGTGACAAGGAATACGTGCTATTGAATGTGACAGGAAATATGCTATTGAATCTGACAAGGAATATGTGCTATTGAATCTGACAGGGAATACGTGCTATTGAATGTGACAAGGAATATGTGCTATTGAATGTGACAAGGAATACGTGCTATTGAATGTGACAGGAAATATGCTATTGAATCTGACAAGGAATATGTGCTATTGAATGTGACAAGGAATACGTGCTATTGAATGTGACAGGAAATATGTTATTGAATGTGACAGGGAATATGTGCTATTGAATCTGACAGGGAATACGTGCTATTGAATGTGACAAGGAATACGTGCTATTGAATGTGACATGGAATACGTGCTATTGAATGTGACAAGGAATATGTGCTATTGAATCTGACAGGGAATACGTGCTATTGAATGTGACAAGGAATACGTGCTATTGAATGTGACATGGAATACGTGCTATTGAATCTGACAGGGAATACGTGCTATTGAATGTGACAAGGAATACGTGCTATTGAATGTGACATGGAATACGTGCTATTGAATCTGACAGGGAATACGTGCTATTGAATGTGACAGGGAATACGTGCTATTGAATGTGACAAGGAATACGTGCTATTGAATGTGACAGGGAATACGTGCTATTGAATGTGACAGGGAATACGTGCTATTGAATGTGACAGGGAATACGTGCTATTGAATGTGACAGGGAATACGTGCTATTGAATCTGACAAGGAATATGTGCTATTGAATGTGACAAGGAATACGTGCTATTGAATGTGACAGGAAATATGTTATTGAATGTGACATGGAATACGTGCTATTGAATGTGACAAGGAATACGTGCTATTGAATGTGACAAGGAATACGTGCTATTGAATGTGACAAGGAATATGTTATTGAATGTGACAAGGAATACGTGCTATTGAATGTGACAAGGAATATGTGCTATTGAATGTGACAGGGAATATGTGCTATTGAATGTGACAAGGAATACGTGCTATTGAATGTGACAAGGAATATGTTATTGAATGTGACAAGGAATACGTGCTATTGAATGTGACAAGGAATACGTGCTATTGAATGTGACAGGGAATATGTGCTATTGAATGTGACAAGGAATACGTGCTATTGAATGTGACAGGGAATATGTTATTGAATGTGACAAGGAATACGTGCTATTGAATGTGACAAGGAATACGTGCTATTGAATGTGACAAGGAATATGTTATTGAATGTGACAAGGAATACGTGCTATTGAATGTGACAAGGAATACGTGCTATTGAATGTGACAGGAAATACGTGCTATTGAATGTGACAAGGAATACGTGCTATTGAATGTGACAAGGAATACGTGCTATTGAATGTGACAAGGAATATGTGCTATTGAATGTGACAAGGAATACGTGCTATTGAATGTGACAAGGAATATGTTATTGAATGTGACATGGAATACGTGCTATTGAATGTGACAGGAAATATGTGCTATTGAATGTGACAAGGAATATGTTATTGAATGTGACATGGAATACGTGCTATTGAATGTAAAAGGAAATATGTGCTATTGAATGTGACAAGGAATATGTTATTGAATGTGACATGGAATACGTGCTATTGAATGTGACAGGGAATACGTGCTATTGAATGTGACAGGGAATACGTGCTATTGAATGTGACAGGGAATACGTGCTATTGAATGTGACAGGGAATACGTGCTATTGAATGTGACAGGTAATACGTGCTATTAAATATGACAGGGAATATGTGCAATTGAATGTGACAGGGAATACGTGCTATTGAATGTGACAAGGAATACGTGCTATTGAATGTGACAGGGAATACGTGCTATTGAATGTGACAGGGAATACGTGCTATTGAATGTGACAGGGAATATGTGCAATTGAATGTGACAGGGAATATGTGCAATTGAATGTGACAGGGAATATGTGCTATTGAATGTGACAGGGAATATGTGCAATTGAATGTGACAGGGAATATGTGCTATTGAATGTGACAGGGAATATGTGCAATTGAATGTGACAGGGAATATGTGCTATTGAATGTGACAGGGAATATGTGCTATTGAATGTGACAGGGAATATGTGCAATTGAATGTGACAGGGAATACGTGCTATTGAATGTGACAGGGAATATGTGCAATTGAATGTGACAGGGAATATGTGCAATTGAATGTGACAGGGAATATGTGCTATTGAATGTGACATGGAATACGTGCTATTGAATGTGACAGGGAATATGTGCTATTGAATGTGACAGGGAATACGTGCTATTGAATGTGACAGGGAATATGTGCTATTGAATGTGACAGGGAATATGTGCTATTGAATGTGACAGGGAATATGTGCTATTGAATGTGACAGGGAATATGTGCAATTGAATGTGACAGGGAATATGTGCTATTGAATGTGACAGGGAATATGTGCAATTGAATGTGACAGGGAATATGTGCTATTGAATGTGACAGGGAATATGTGCAATTGAATGTGACAGGGAATATGTGCTATTGAATGTGACAGGGAATATGTGCTATTGAATGTGACAAGGAATACGTGCTATTGAATGTGACAGGGAATATGTGCTATTGAATGTGACAGGGAATACGTGCTATTGAATGTGACAGGGAATATGTGCAATTGAATGTGACAGGGAATATGTGCAATTGAATGTGACAGGGAATATGTGCTATTGAATGTGACAGGGAATACGTGCTATTGAATGTGACATGGAATACGTGCTATTGAATGTGACAGGGAATATGTGCTATTGAATGTGACAGGGAATATGTGCAATTGAATGTGACAGGGAATATGTGCTATTGAATGTGACAGGGAATATGTGCAATTGAATGTGACAGGGAATATGTGCTATTGAATGTGACAGGGAATATGTGCTATTGAATGTGACAGGGAATATGTGCAATTGAATGTGACAGGGAATACGTGCTATTGAATGTGACAGGGAATATGTGCAATTGAATGTGACAGGGAATATGTGCAATTGAATGTGACAGGGAATATGTGCAATTGAATGTGACAGGGAATATGTGCAATTGAATGTGACAGGGAATATGTGCAATTGAATGTGACAGGGAATATGTGCAATTGAATGTGACAGGGAATATGTGCAATTGAATGTGACAGGGAATACGTGCTATTGAATGTGCGTGCCTTTTTCAAATGTCGATGTAATATTTAAAAAAATGTGTTTGTGATTAGTTTGAGTAAAATGGATTTCCACTTTCAGAAACGTTGCCGCTATTGAAAACGGTTCGATATGACGATAACTCGAAGAGGCAAGAGCTCTCAATGACAACCTTATCTAAAGGTTGCCACGAGTTCAATGTATTAAAACGGTTGATACGAATCGATGGACCGGAGCGGTTGTTTGGAGTTTTCTCTCCTTTGTTATTACCGCGTTTTTTGTCAGTCCTGTAGTTTTAGATTAGAGAGTAACTAACGTTTTTTTTTCCTTTTCCTAATGAATTGTCTACCGTCACAAGCAGGGGCGGATGCAGCACATGGTCTTATTGGTGTATCAAACATTGATATGGCACCAACAAAGTATACAACACAACGGAGTGTTGATCGTTTAAATCTGACCAAAAATAATAGTCCAAACTTATTGAGGTCGAAAAAAAGGCGGGGGGGGGGGGGGGGGCGGTGTCGGGAGAGAAAAAAATGGGGTGGGTGGGTTATAGTATCAATCAGGCTTTTGATCTGATGTTAGCGATGTTTTCATGTACTGTTTGATAGTTGACGAATTGTTTGGCGAATGTTGTAGAGGAGTTTGACCAGACGACTTGTCGTCTAATACACTCCGTCCATTACACGCCAGGGGCAAATTACACAGTCACTTGCGGTGACTTAATGACTAAGTTATTTTAACACAAAGATTACAAAGTGCGCGTAACGTGAAGCTCTAATGGGGACTAATGGAGCAGTGTTTGTGTGTTTTAATCTTGGTAACTACTAGAGCTAAAGATGTCATTATTATCAAGACACACCATAATTATGCAGTGTTTGTATGTTTCAATCTTGGTAACTACTAGCTTATCTTGGAGCACAAGCTTATCTTGACCTATGGCACATTGTCCGCACATTGTATGAATGTCATGTCTCTATTCACTGTTTGAACCTAGCTCCGCCACTCCACGTCAGGACCTATCGCAGTGGACTTACTTCTCCTCTTTTCTTTCCCTCTTCCCCATTTAACCTTTCTCCCACTTACTTTCTGTCACAAATCTTTTGCTGCCCTCTTGGACACGATTTCTCAGCTAAGTGCTATAATATTTTTTTTATTTTTTGATATTTTTTAATTTTTTTCGTTTTTTCTATTTGTTCGCTGATGAAGGCTTCCTGCCGACACGTTCGTTGTTTTGTTGCGTTCCCTTTTCCGGGTTTAAACTTACTGTGTTTTACTAATTTACTTTTGGTAGCCACTAGACCTAAGATGTCATCATTATCAAGACAGACCCCAATGAAGCAGTGTGTATTTCATTCTTGGTAGCTGCTAGAGCTAAACATGTCATCATTATCAAGACAGACCCCAATGAAGCATTGTGTATTTCATTCTTGGTAGCTGCTAGAGCTAAACATATCATCATTATCAAGACAGACCCCAATGAAGCAGTGTGTATTTCATTCTTGGTAGCTGCTAGAGCTAAACATATCATCATTATCAAGACAGACCCCAATGAAGCAGTGTGTATTTCATTCTTGGTAGCTGCTAGAGCTAAACATATCATCATTATCAAGACAGACCCCAATGAAGCAGTGTGTATTTCATTCTTGGTAGCTGCTAGAGCTAAACATATCATCATTATCAAGACAGACCCCAATGAAGCAGTGTGTATTTCATTCTTGGTAGCTGCTAGAGCTAAACATATCATCATTATCAAGACAGACCCCAATGAAGCAGTGTGTATTTCATTCTTGGTAGCTGCTAGAGCTAAACATGTCATCATTATCAAGACAGACCCCAATGAAGCAGTGTGTATTTCATTCTTGGTAGCTGCTAGAGCTAAACATATCATCATTATCAAGACAGACCCCAATGAAGCAGTGTGTATTTCATTCTTGGTAGCTGCTAGAGCTAAACATATCATCATTATCAAGACAGACCCCAATGAAGCAGTGTGTATTTCATTCTTGGTAGCTGCTTGAGCTAAACATATCATCATTATCAAGACAGACCCCAATGAAGCAGTGTGTATTTCATTCTTGGTAGCTGCTTGAGCTAAACATATCATCATTATCAAGACAGACCCCAATGAAGCAGTGTGTATTTCATTCTTGGTAGCTGCTTGAGCTAAACATGTCATCATTATCAAGACAGACCCCAATGAAGCAGTGTGTATTTCATTCTTGGTAGCTGCTAGAGCTAAACATGTCATCATTATCAAGACAGACCCCAATGAAGCAGTGTGTATTTCATTCTTGGTAGCTGCTAGAGCTAAACATGTCATCATTATCAAGACAGACCCCAATGAAGCAGTGTGTATTTCATTCTTGGTAGCTGCTAGAGCTAAACATGTCATCATTATCAAGACAGACCCCAAATGAAGCAGTGTGTATTTCATTCTTGGTAGCTGCTAGAGCTAAACATATCATCATTATCAAGACAGACCCCAATGAAGCAGTGTGTATTTCATTCTTGGTAGCTGCTAGAGCTAAACATATCATCATTATCAAGACAGACCCCAATGAAGCAGTGTGTATTTCATTCTTGGTAGCTGCTAGAGCTAAACATATCATCATTATCAAGACAGACCCCAATGAAGCAGTGTGTATTTCATTCTTGGTAGCTGCTAGAGCTAAACATATCATCATTATCAAGACAGACCCCAATGAAGCAGTGTGTATTTCATTCTTGGTAGCTGCTAGAGCTAAACATATCATCATTATCAAGACAGACCCCAATGAAGCAGTGTGTATTTCATTCTTGGTAGCTGCTAGAGCTAAACATATCATCATTATCAAGACAGACCCCAATGAAGCAGTGTGTATTTCATTCTTGGTAGCTGCTAGAGCTAAACATATCATCATTATCAAGACAGACCCCAATGAAGCAGTGTGTATTTCATTCTTGGTAGCTGCTAGAGCTAAACATATCATCATTATCAAGACAGACCCCAATGAAGCAGTGTGTATTTCATTCTTGGTAGCTGCTAGAGCTAAACATATCATCATTATCAAGACAGACCCCAATGAAGCAGTGTGTATTTCATTCTTGGTAGCTGCTAGAGCTAAACATATCATCATTATCAAGACAGACCCCAATGAAGCAGTGTGTATTTCATTCTTGGTAGCTGCTAGAGCTAAACATATCATCATTATCAAGACAGACCCCAATGAAGCAGTGTGTATTTCATTCTTGGTAGCTGCTAGAGCTAAACATATCATCATTATCAAGACAGACCCCAATGAAGCAGTGTGTATTTCATTCTTGGTAGCTGCTAGAGCTAAACATATCATCATTATCAAGACAGACCCCAATGAAGCAGTGTGTATTTCATTCTTGGTAGCTGCTAGAGCTAAACATATCATCATTATCAAGACAGACCCCAATGAAGCAGTGTGTATTTCATTCTTGGTAGCTGCTAGAGCTAAACATATCATCATTATCAAGACAGACCCCAATGAAGCAGTGTGTATTTCATTCTTGGTAGCTGCTAGAGCTAAACATATCATCATTATCAAGACAGACCCCAATGAAGCAGTGTGTATTTCATTCTTGGTAGCTGCTAGAGCTAAACATATCATCATTATCAAGACAGACCCCAATGAAGCAGTGTGTATTTCATTCTTGGTAGCTGCTAGAGCTAAACATATCATCATTATCAAGACAGACCCCAATGAAGCAGTGTGTATTTCATTCTTGGTAGCTGCTAGAGCTAAACATATCATCATTATCAAGACAGACCCCAATGAAGCAGTGTGTATTTCATTCTTGGTAGCTGCTAGAGCTAAACATATCATCATTATCAAGACAGACCCCAATGAAGCAGTGTGTATTTCATTCTTGGTAGCTGCTAGAGCTAAACATGTCATCATTATCAAGACAGACCCCAATGAAGCAGTGTGTATTTCATTCTTGGTAGCTGCTAGAGCTAAACATGTCATCATTATCAAGACAGACCCCAATGAAGCAGTGTGTATTTCATTCTTGGTAGCTGCTAGAGCTAAACATGTCATCATTATCAAGACAGACCCCAATGAAGCAGTGGGTATTTCATTCTTGGTAGCTGCTAGAGCTAAACATGTCATCATTATCAAGACAGACCCCAATGAAGCAGTGTGTATTTCATTCTTGGTAGCTGCTAGAGCTAAACATATCATCATTATCAAGACAGACCCCAATGAAGCAGTGTGTATTTCATTCTTGGTAGCTGCTAGAGCTAAACATATCATCATTATCAAGACAGACCCCAATGAAGCAGTGTGTATTTCATTCTTGGTAGCTGCTAGAGCTAAACATATCATCATTATCAAGACAGACCCCAATGAAGCAGTGTGTATTTCATTCTTGGTAGCTGCTAGAGCTAAACATATCATCATTATCAAGACAGACCCCAATGAAGCAGTGTGTATTTCATTCTTGGTAGCTGCTAGAGCTAAACATATCATCATTATCAAGACAGACCCCAATGAAGCAGTGTGTATTTCATTCTTGGTAGCTGCTAGAGCTAAACATGTCATCATTATCAAGACAGACATTAAATATTAAACAATTACGAGTTCTCAAAACATCTTAAGAGCATTACCTTCCCTTGACATTAGTCCTCCCTGATCATCACTCCTTCGTGGACTCCGTCCACCCTAAGGACATTCATTCCTGTTTATCCCTCTCCCCGGAACACCCTTCTTCCATGGAACCATACACCGTTTACACCCTCCACGCTGAACACCCTCCACCCTGTTACACCACTCTTCTCTTAACGCTCCACCTCTCTAGCACCCAACTTCCCTAAATAAGACTCATCCTCAGAATAACCCCCTTTCCTTGTCACAGTACCCCCCTTTCCCTTGACACAGTACCCCCCTTCCTTGACATAAATACTCCCTTAAATAGCCATCTATTTTTTTCCACACAAATCTGCCCCCGGGCCCCAAATCTCCTACCTCGGCTGATCTGGCCCTCAATCTCTCCTCGCACAGTTTCCCCACGAAACTGGTAGGGCCTGTCAATCAGGGGTGAACTCATGGACACAAGAAGGCTTTTACGCGCGACAACCCCTACAAGGGTTACCGGGTGCAGAGAAATAAATATTTCAAAGAAAGCTCGGCACCCTGTATTCTCAACTGCCAGTTTTCAACACAAGTCATCGGCCCCGGCCACCACAAGGCCCCGAGTAAACAAGCCCATGGGGTTTTGCAGACATGGCAAGAAAAAATACGGACCATCAGATTTTATTTTTCATGCGAAAATAAAATGACGTTAATGATAATGTGTGCAGGTGAGGCAAGAGCTCTCAATGACAACCTTATCTAAAGGTTGCCACGAGTTCGATGTATTAAAACGGTCGATACGAGGCAAAGGGTTGAGGCATTAGTAGTTTAATGGGCAACTTAATTGATTGAGGGGTGGTGGGGGCAACTTAATTGATTGGTAGGGCTTGAGGGGTGTGTGGGGGCAACTTAATTGATTGGTAGGGCTTGAGGGGTGTGTGGGGGCAACTTAATTGATTGGTAGAGCTTGAGGGGTGTGGGGGCAACTTAATTGATTGGTAGGGATTGAAGGGTGTGTGGGGGCAACTTAATTGATTGGTAGGTCTTGAGGGGTGTATTTGTGGGACCTAATTAAAACACAGGGATTTAAATGTGCAAGGGCTACCTTACTTAGTGACAGGGATTTAAATGTGCAAGGGCTACCTAACTAAGGGACAGGGATTTAAATGTGCAAGGGCTACCAAACTAAGTGACAGGGATTTAAATGTACCAGGGCTACCTAACTAATGGACATCGATTTAAATGTGCAAGGGCTACCTAACTAAGTGACAGGGCTTTAAATGTGCAATGGCTACCTAACTAAGTGACAGAGTTTTAAATGTGCAAGGGCTACCTTAACTAAGTGACAAGGATTTAAATGTGCAAGGGCTACATTATTAAGTGACAGAGATTTAAAGGAACTGGGAGATTAGGGGTTATGACGAGATTGGGGGGAGGGGGAGTTTACGGTGAGATGGGGAGTTTGCAGGGACATTAGGCAGAGAATTATGTTTTCTTAGAATGTCGATTTCAAGTCAAAGAAAACTGCGGACAGAAGAATCTGGAGTCACGGTCCGGAATCATGGGAATTCCTGATGAAAATGACCTCTCCTGTTCAGCTCTCATCCAACAGGGCGAGTTCTGGAGCACATTGTTGGGGTGGGATGGCGCTCATCTCTATGGATTGAAATTGAAAGCTTTTAAGTCAAAAGTGCAGTCAAACTAGTAAGTAGCTTTTTGTTCTTGTAATTAGTAACAAAACTGCGTCAGAAATTATCTTCTCTTGGTCTCCCCCCACTACTTTGAAAAATATTTTTGGCTGGACTCTAAAAGAAATATCTCGACTAAATGTCTGACGCGCTTTAACTTAACGTTCAGTAAGCCGGCTAAATGCTGGCCTTGCGGTCCCCCGCAGCCGACCCTCCAACCACACCTCCCCTCCGCAACCCCGCAACTTAGCGCGTACAACCCGCCGAGTGTTTAATAAAATTATCTCTTGCGCATCGAGTCTTTATTTTGCCTCCGTCAGATCCCGGCATGCCTCGCGTGAAAGGGGAGCGAGCTAAGCGAGATTACATAAATAGATATTCTCTCCTTCCGGTTGAGACTAACATTGGCCTTGAAATCTCGGTCGTGCGTGAATATAACAGCTAAGCCAACCGTTTTACGAGATTGCCCAGCAAAATGGACATCTATTCAACGTTTCTTAAATTCTTTATCTGTTATTTTTTTAAAGAAGGGCTGAAATTTACATAAGTTATCTCCCAAGGGATGAATTAAATTTGGTTCACTTATGGCTAACTCCATGTCAAATTCCATAAAACTTCAATTCAATTTTGAAGGAACACTTGTCATGGGAATAATTGTGAGGGTAATCATTGTCATGGGAATCATAGTAAGGGTCATCATAGTCATGGGAATCATGGTCATGGGAATCATAGTGAGGGTAATCATGGTCATGGGAATCATAGTGAGGGTAATCATAGTCATGGTAATCATAGTCATGGTAATCATAGTCGTGGGAATCAAATTCATGGGAATAATAGTCATGGGAATCATAGTCGTGGGAATCATTTGTCGTGGGAATCATAGTCATGGGAATCATAGTCATGGGAATCATAGTCATGAGAATCATAGTAATGGGAATCATAGTCATGGGAATCATAGTCATGGGAATCATAGTCATGGCAATCATAGCCACGGTGATCAGAGTAATGGTAATCACAGTCATAGGAACAATAGTCAGGGTAATCATAGTCATGGGAATCATAGTCATGAGAATCATAGTCATGAGAATCATAGTCATTGCAATCATGTCTGTAACGAAATTATAAATTAAACTAGTCATTTTCACCCGTCTGCATTGACGAACACAAGGTAAAAACGAAACAATGGAATACAATAAAAAAAATAATAGCAGAGTCACAAAACAATTGCTATTTTAAAGACATTTAAAGACATTTAAAATAGTCACTTTCCAACATTTTTTAAAAATTTGTTGCGGAAAATTATTGTACAAACATAAGTGACAACCATGTTAATTTTATTTGAGTTGTCTCCCCTGACGGGAATGAACTATGGCGGGAAATATGATAGTCGACATCTGCCTTAAAGAGGTGATGTTGGTACCAAGGGCCTGCTCAAGTTATATAGAACTGTACATGGAATAACTGAATCATGTATGATATATAATTAAATAAAATTATAATTGACATGAATCTTTGCCGGGGTTTTTTTTTTTGCCGGACGAGAAAGGTTCTCAAAGGGCAGTAAAAATGCACGTTCCTTGACTCCATCCCGTTGAACGCCCGGATTATCGTTGATGGAGATACGTCATGATTACGTCCCGGCGAGCCCATTTTTAAACCCATCCTCTCGCACGATTAACTCTCACAGCCGGCGCTACACGCTATACTTTTGCACTCCTGCGTGATGACCTTCGATGCCCGAGAGTGGAAGAGATTCTGGCGTGTGACCCCCGACGCGACCTCCTCGTGAGTTCATTCGGTGCTGTCACGGTGACCCCTGTGAAGAAGCTTCCACTTTTTAAACGCATCAAAGGGTCGTGTCTTCACGGCTGGTCAGCCCAGTGTCCTTGCTCATCAAGTAATTGCCTTCTCTTGTGTTAATCACAGACCGAGTCCCGTTTGTTACGGGTCCGAAGGGAAGTTATCGTCGTTGAAAAGGGACTTTAATCAACGTAGAGATTATACGTTGGCTGTATTTGAACGGGTAATCATGCCGTCAAATTCTTCTTTAAGTTTAAAAAAAACAAATATTCAAATATCGAGATCAAAGGCGTACCTGTCAGGGATGAAAAAGTGTGCTCTATAATAAAGAGCCACCTTCCTCTCCAGTCTAAGATGGTGGGGTCAAAGGTTTATCTGCCCAAAACTGCCCGATTTATGTACTGATGCGTAAAGCTTCACAGGCCTTGACCAAAAGGTGACCACAAAGTGACCACAAGGTGACCACAAAGTGACCACAAAGTGACCACAAGGTGACCACAAAGTGACCACAAGGTGACCACAAAGTGACCACAAGATGACCACAAGGTGACCAATGTGAAAACTAGGTGACGACACTGTCATCAAGATAACAGGTTTCAAAGAGTGGGCTCGTTCTAATTCCTTGCGTCCCATCAGCTGTAGTCGTAACTTTGGGTGGGGCCGGGTGGAGGCCAGAATCACGGAGTCGTTTGTTTTGTGCGTGTACAAGACTTTGGATTTTGACGGATCATCCCTTTTGTTATCTGGCCATCGAAACGTACAACGCGCGCTCTTCCTCGAGGTCAACAGCTCGATGCGATCAAAACATTTTTAAGGGATTAGAGTAGATTAACGATGATTAGCAGCCTTCAACCTGACTGTGCAGATCAACGTTGACCGCTACAACAGTAAAGAGAAGTTCGAATTTGAATTTGCAAATGATTTAAAAAAAAAAAATGATATTCATGTTATATAAGTCATGGTTGTTCCTACACACACTGTCTACACAGGGAAACATATGACAAAAAAAGTCAAATGCCATTACGTCATCAGTTTAATGGTGTCTCGACGTCCATCCACTTACAGATGACAGTACTTCGTCTACCCCTCTCAACCCCCCCCCCCCCATTTCTTTTCCTTTCTTTGTTAGGTCTTTGACTCTAAATCCCCATGTCATCCTCAACTAGACCGACGCCGTCACCGACAGAAGACAAGGATTAGACAAGTATTGAAGGCGGCGACAGGCGGTGGAAACATGAAAAGATGAGCCCTGATTTATAGGGAGTTAAAGATGCGCTACGTTGGGAAAGAAAGTTTGGTTTGGGGGGGGGGGGGGGCAGAAATGTGCCATTCTTAAATGGGAATTAAAATATAAAGCTTTGGCACAAGGGACTGGTTGGGGTGAGGGACGGGAGCGGGGAGGAGGGTATCACGGACAGTGTTGTATGGACTGGACGACGGCTCACCAGTTTATTTTTGGGGGGATGAATAAATCGTAAGAAAATGTGGTCGGGAAAAATTGGGCGATTTTAGGAGTCACCCTAGTGCGAAACGACATGAGAAATTGAGATTTATGGATGATGATAGGCGACGTCTGAATAACGGTTGATCAGTGGCGGGAAAGGGGAAGTAATTAAACCGGAAGTCATGACTGAAGGAAGTGATGGGAAATATTTATGTTTACGGCTTTAGCGGAATTATTGGTTTTTCATTGATAGAGGTAATTAGAGACGGACAGATTTATACCCGGCAGGATGGACACAGTGAAGGATGGACACGAATGGACATACGTTAAAAAGGACACACTTAAAGATGGACACACTGAAAGATAGATATACTGAGGTTACGGAACCATTTACACTCCGGGCGTCGGACACATGGTATGACAGTCACTTGGGAGCACGGACACTTGGTGGAATGAAAACCGGGGAGAATGGATTCACGGAAGTATGGACTCATAACACGTGGTTCGAAAATAAACATCCGGTCGGTAAATTAAAATCTCGAAACAAAACTCGGAATACTAAAAATATTTGAATGGTTTTACTACGACTCAAACATTGGCGCCCCCAGTGGCTAGTGGGCATACCTAGAGAAGCGATATGGTGCCCCCAGTGGCTCGTGGGCATACCTAGAGAAGCGATATGGCGCCCCCAGTGGCTCGTGGGTATACCTAGAGAAGCGATATGGCGCCCCCAGCGGCTCGTGGTAGTTAACCGGTCAAGGGGCGTTACGGGTGAGAAATGGGCAAAAATGAAAATAATTGAATGTATTTTTTATTACTAATGTGTATTTGATTTCATGAACCATTTCTTATTTAAATTATTTTATATTTGTTTTACGAACTAAAGTATTTTTAAATCCTTTATATTACCAATAAATTACAATTTAATTTTCTTGACCCTATCAACTATGCAACGTCAAAATTTGCCATATAGTGTAATGCTTTGACCCCTTTATTATGATTAGTTTGGAATCGCCCAATCCCAATGTATCTGGTATGGCTGGAAAGCTGTTTTTTTTTTCTTTCCGGTTTTTAGACAAATCTTTTGCTGCCCTCTTAGACACTACTTCTAAGCTTAGTGCTACATTATATTTTTTGATACATTTTTTAATTCTATTCGTTTTTCTGTTTGTTCGCTGATGAAGGCTTCCTGCCGACACGTTCGTTGTTTTGTTGCGTTCCTTTTATCAGGTTTAACCTTACTGTGTTTTACTAATTTCCTGTCGTTTCTCAGTCTTATGTCCGTATTTAACAGATACGGGTTGCCTAAATTGACCTAACCGGATATAGGATTGATGACCTTGACCCAAGTGCATACATTTGAAAACGGCTATATCTATTTTGTTATTGACACTTCGTGCTGTTTTTGTGCACCTGAATTCCTTTAGATTTATAGAAAACTTTTTACATCGGCGCATTTACTAATGCAACAAAAGTTGAAGAAACTTCACCACAATTCTCGCCGACCAAGATCAGAAAATGGCGTATTATATGTTCGTCTATCTTGCACTGGGGTGAGTTTGCACTAAATAATTTATCAATGTCATTAACCAAGGGAACACAACTCAATTGAAAAAAAGAAAAAAGAAAGCGCACTCTTAGATCACGCGAGAGTTGCCTCACTTCCAACTTCATCCATTTTGTTTCTGTTTTTGTCCCTAAGATTTCTCTGCCCATTTTCTGTCTGTATGGGACGTTATAAACAAATTATGTCCCCTTTTCTCAAATCAGTCTCTATTTATTTCTCATGAGTTGCCGCCCTTCAGGGTGTGGGGAGGGGGTATTGTTCGTGGGTTGGGGCGTCTGTAAACAACTTTGGGCTCACGTCGTCTCAAGTGTTTTCTCCCTTCATGACAAGTCAATCCCTCTATACCCTCCGCCTCCCCCCATCCTCCATCGGCTCCCCGTCCTCCATCACCTCCCGTTCTCTACCCATCAACACTTCCACTCTTAAGCCCACATCATTCACCCATTTTTTGTATTCAAGAGAGATAACTCTTAACAGTTATAAATAATTAAAAAAAAAAAAAACTTAAATGAAACATGTTAGATACATTCTCTTTGTTTTGTTTGTTTGTTCCTTTGTTTGTTTACGTCTGATGAGAGACGTTTATTGTCATTCGTCTGATTTCGTTCAAAATTATGAACATGTGGGGAAATTCCAAGAACCTGAAAATTTTAAAATTTTCGAGGCACATCTTCAAAATGTCATGGGAACTTGATCAATGACAATTGAACGCTGTACAGCACGCTGTACAGCACGCTATACTATTTCATTACGCATACATCGCTGTTCTGCTTCTTTTTTCTTCTCTCCCCCTTTTACAAAATAACATTACACGTATTTCAAACGTATTTATTTATCATATTCAAGTCTCACATAGTCCAGTGGAGTGGTTTTCAACCTGTGGGACGCAAACCCTTTAAGGGTAGGGGGTCGAACTACCCTTACACGGGGGTGACCTAAGACTATCGGAAAACACATATTTATGAAGTAGTAACGAAAATAATTGCATGGTTCGGGGGGAACCAACACGAGGAACTGTATTAAAGGGTTGAGGCATTAGGAAGGTTGAGAACCACTGGTCTAGTGTCTTCAGGAGAAAGAATTCACAATTTACCTTACCATCAATATCAATGCAAGCGTCCTTGTGATTGACGAATACTTAGAACAGGAAAATGCCAACGTATTTTTGCCACTCGATAACTCTTTCTGTCTTGTAAACAAAATAAAATAAGAAGCTTCTCTTTTATTCATGCGTAGTCACTTGATCTCTATGGAATTCATCGATTTCTGAAGCGATTTGACATTTTGAAGCCTTGAGGGTGGCGCAAAAGGCATACTATTTGCGATTGTTATTACCAACAAAAAAAAAGAAATTAGTAGTAAAAAAAACCTGCATTCGGAGAGAGAGGAGATGTCACTGGCGTATATTTGTTAAGGTCTGTGATATTTGTGAGGAGAAGTGGTGCTAGGGGAAAAAAAAAGTCGTTATTTTCAAGTGTTTTGATATTTTCGAGCCGCTCGGTTATATTTATGAAGCGCAATGAGATCCTCAGAAGAGCTGTGATCTTTGCGGCTTCCCCAGAAAGTCGCTATTGACGAGCTGGCTTCTTCCACACACGCTGAGACACTTTGGAAGCCCTTCGAGGCGACCGTGGTGATGACCAAAGCACGTTTTTAATATTTACCTAGGGCAGGAGGACATCGCCTTAGCCTCGGGTATCAAAGGCAGGGATAACTCGACTGCTGCTCAGACTGTCAGCTGCAATGTACAAGTTGTCAATACAGCTCCTCTGCCTCCGGTGACAGATCGGGAATAGAATTGACAAGAAACTATGAAAAGGTACCCACCCCCCCGACTCCCCAAACACCCCACCCCGACTCCCCAAATACCCCCGACTCCCCAAACACTCCACCCCGACTCCCCAAACACCCCACCCCGACTCCCCAAACACATCATATCCCCAGACTCATTAAACACCCCTTCCGACCACCCAAACCCCCACTCCCCAAACCCCCGACTCCCCAAACACCCCACCCCGACTCCCCAAAACCCACACCTCTGACTCCCCAAGCACCTCCTATCCCCAGACTTATTAAACACCCCCCACGACTCTCCAAACACCCCCACCCGCGAAATAAAAGATTAAAAATAAACCACAACAACTTTAAAACACAAATTCAAAGATTTAAAAGACTAGGGGGTCAAGAAGTGACCGCTGACAAGATTGGAAAGAAGTTACTGCGACGTGTTAAGATGTCGCGTGAGCTACATATTTTGACAAGGTCTAGTTGACGTATTGAATTAATTAATAATTATAAGGAAGGACATTTTCTGAACAGTGGTTCTCCAACTGATTAAAAGAGCCGTTACTTTCAATTGTTGTTTTTTTTTGCGTGGTGGGGGTGTTTACAATTATTTGAAGCTCTTCAAATTATTTCGCAACTGAGAAAGGTATTCAATAATTATCAGGGAACAGAGGAGAAATAAGGAGAAATAGAAAAGAAAATAGAAATAGCAACAGAGACGAAAGAAATCATTTTGGCGTTTTTAAATGAAGATGAAGACGGCTTGGCTCAAGACTTGGCTGAAGGCTTGGCTGAAGACTTGGCTGAAGACTTGGCTGAAGACTTGGCTGAAGGTTTGGCTGAAGGCTTGGCTGAAGGTTTGGCTGAAGGCTTGGCTGAAGGCTTGGCTGAAGGCTTGGCTCAAGACTTGGCTGAAGGCTTGGTTCGTTTGTTGATGGGGTTTGTAAGGATGGTATCCTAGGCGATGTAGGGTGCTATTCAAAGTTTCTTTTTTTTTTAAAATGTGTTTTCTTAGCTAGGTTTTTTAGGGAGGGGGCGGGAGATGTGGCAAATGAGAAGGGAAGGTGTATGAAGGAGGGGGAGTGCATTGAGGGAGATAGAGAAATGAGATGTGCAATTATTTCATTCCCCAGCCCCTTTCAATACAATTTTATCATGGTGCCAGAAAGTGAAAGAGGTGTGTGTGTGTGAGATAGATAGAGAGAAAGAGAGGGACAGAGAGAGAGAGAGAGAGAGCGAGATCAATAGCAGTTAAGAACGCTTAAAAGCGGTTAAGTAGCTGACGCTTTAAAGGTTCAGTGCTGAATGGCCCCACGGCACAGGACGTAATGATCTGGTTCTCTCAACCGGGCACAATTTAATAGCTTTCAGAGTTGCATTCAAGGTGAAGGACACTCAAAATAAATAAATAAAAAGTTGCGAATTAAAGGGACATAAGTTGTTAAAGGATTGTAATTGTTCCCACTGGCTTAGTCATGGAGAAGATGAAGCCATTGAAATCGGCTTCCATTTTGTGCTATTTACCTGACCCCAAAGAAGGGCCCTTCAGCTCCAGACAAAGAAGGGTCCTTCAGTTCCAGCCAAAGAAGGGCCATTCAGTTCCAGCCAAATAAGAGCCCTTCAGTTCCACCCAAAGAAGGGCCATTCAGTTCCAGCCAAAGAATGGCCCATCAGTTCCAGCCAAAGAAGGGCTTTTCAGTTCCAAAGAAGGGCCTTTCAGTTCCAGCCAAAGAAGTGCCCTTTAGTTCCAGTCCAAATAAGGGCCTTTCAGTTCCAGCCAAAGAAGTGCCCTTTAGTTCCAGTCCAAATAAGGGCCATTCAGTTCCAGCCAAAGAAGGGCACTTTAGTTCCAGCCAAAGAAGGGCACTTTAGTTCCAGTCCAAATAAGGGCACTTTAGTTCCAGTCCAAATAAGGGCCCTTCAGTTCCAGCCAAAGAAGGGCACTTTAGTTCCAGCCAAAGAAGCGCCCCTTAGTTCCAGTCCAAATAAGGACCCTTTAGTTCCAGCCTAAGAAGGGACAAGTAAGAGTCCATTTTCTGAAATGAATTTGTTTGGAATTTTTTCAGAATGCGTCGCAAAATCTATCAGCGTGTTCCAATTCGTCTGTGGAATCGAATGTCAAAATTTGCAACTTTAGTTCCAGCAGTTCAACCATGCTGCCAGAGCGGTTGTAGTTACATTGGGTGTTATTGTCCCGAGGCCGGGGCCCCTACTGTGTACCATGCGATTTTTTACGGAATGTGTGAAGAGATTTGATCGTTAAGAATAAGTGAGTAGGACTTGATTTTGTTCATTGAAACGGGGGTCCACATTCTAAGATTAAAAAATTCTTACAGTTTCCAGCCTGAAGACGTGACACAAGCGCCAAAGACCTCACCACACAAAGAAAATAAATGAATAATAATAACACAATCTTTTACCGTAATAGGTTATGCAAAAGCTGTGCTGGGCAGCAGGGTCAATAGATTTTAAGGATCGATATATGACTTGATGTCCAGCTGGACAAAGACATTTAACACATGGAAACCTGGGAGAATGTGGTCGTTTTATTCACGTGGAAGAAAAGGGTGAGCAAGAGAAATGAAGAGAGATAGAGAAAGAAAGATATATTTATATATATATATATATATATATATATATATATATATATATATATATATATATATATATAGAGAGAGAGAGAGAGAGAGTGAGAAAGAGAGAGAGAGAGAGAAGGAAAGAGAGAGAGAGAGAAAGAGAGAGAGAGAGAAGGAAAGAGAGAGAGAGAGAGTGAGAAAGAAGGAGAGAGAGAGAGAGAGAGAAAGAGAGAGAGAGAGAGAGAAGGAAAGAGAGAGAGAGAGAGAGAGAGAAGGAAAGAGAGAGAGAGGGAGAGAAAGAGAGAGAGAGAGAGAGAGAGAGAGAGAGAGTAAAGACCTAGAGAGTAAAGTGATCAAAATAGTGTAAGACAAAGAGAGTGAATAGGAGCAAGAGAGAAACAAAGAACGAGCGTCATAAAATAAAAGTCTGTGCCATCTCATTCTCCCAGCTGGAGCCATCTATCAAATAGGACAAGAAAAAAAAATAGACCTATTCCAATTCCCAAAGCAGACGGAAACACCGTTCTGAGCACCAGGCATAGGTTGTAGCCCTTGGCAGGCGTGGTCTCATGCGAAGTGCCAATAATGAGGTTTTATGCCTCGATCAGACGTCCTTTAACAGGCAGGGCTTTGTGGTAAGCCTCTAACAGAAGGATGTTTCACGTCCCTAGGGCTCCCAGCATGTTCTGTCTAACGTCTAGCGGGTTGTAGGGGGTCAACCCGCTCACTCTCTAAACTAGATTCGACCGCCAGTAAAAGGGAGGGGGGCGGGGGGCAAACCCTGATTAGGCTGTCACTAGCCGTCACTTCCGGTCACACATACACGTTTGTTGTTTTCGTGTTCGTCTTGGTGAGCTGCGCGTGGAATACGTCATCGATGATGAAGATCACCGACTGATCGGTGGCTCGTGTGGGGGATTGGGGGGGGGGGAGTGGGAATCAAGCGAGATAATGGGATTATCGATAAGATGTTCAAAACCTTGTTAAAGCCATACGATTAGTGAACATCTTGGGGTTAACACGAAACATCCATCCATCTTGTGGCGTTGGAGAGGGTAGTTTGCTCAATTCTTATTAACGCTTGTTTTCCTGTGCAGTACGCCAGACGCTAGGAGTGAATCCTAGTCGTTGAGTTGGGTGTGGGGGTTGAGTGTGGGGGTTGAGTGTGGGGGTTGGGTGTGGGGGTTGGGTGTGGGGGTTGAGTGTGGAGGTTGGGTATGGGAGTAGGTGTGGGTGTAGGTGTGGGGGTTGAGTGTGGGGGTTGAGTGTGGGGGTTGAGTGTGGGGGTTGGGTGTGGGGGTTGGGTGTGGGGGTTTAGTGTGGGGGTTGAGTGTGGGGGTTGGGTGTGGGGGTTGAGTGTGGAGGTTGGGTGTGGGGGTAGGTGTGGGGGTTGAGTGTGGGGGTTGAGTGTGGGGGTTGAGTGTGGGGGTTGAGTGTTGGGGTTGGGTGTGGGGGTTGGGTGTGGGGGTTGGGGTTGTGGTTTGGGACATGGTGTGGGGGTTGGGTGTGGGGTTGGGTGTGGGGTTGGGTGTTGGGTTGGGTGTGGGGGTTGGTGGTTGTGGTTTGGAACAGTGTGCGGGGGTGGGCTATGTGGGCTATGTTGGTTTCGAGGTTAGGGTTAGTTCAATGGCGGTGATAAATAAGATGTACCCAAATGATTTTATCCCTCAAGGAGACACGCTGACCCTCTAATAGTATGTATGACTGATGATTATTGTTGTGTGTATTGAGTGAACCGTGTGACCCGATTGCCCTGTGTTGTTATCATGAGTTGTTTTCACGAATGATTAAACTTAAAGGTGTGAACATTGGTTGGAGGGTAAACTGGGGTGAGTAATCACCTGATGTGAGTTATAAAAAAAATGTAGAATGAGGAATAAAGTTGAGTTGTTGCGCAGAACACAGACGATTTAGCGTCATATTTTACTATTACAGACCTTAAGACACAGGGGGCATACTGGATCTACATACACAACTGGGTGCTGGGTAGCACGAGTGGTCTAAAATGAGGCCTGGAGTTCAATCCAGGAGCGGATAGGATTTGTTAACCTTGTATGGCAAAATCTGAAATCTGAGACCAAGAGATCAGATAGACAAGTACGAGACCAAGAGATCAGATAGTAAAGTACGAGACCAAGAGATCAGATAGACAAGTACGAGACCAAGAGATCAGATAGGCATGGACGACATCAAGAGATCAGATAGGCAAGGACGACATCAAGAGATCAGATAGGCATGGACGACATCAAGAGATCAGATAGGCAAGGACGACATCAAGAGATCAGATAGTCAAGGGCGAGACCAAGAGATCAGATAGGCAAGGACGAGACCAAGAGATCAGATAGGCAAGTACGAGACCAAGAGATCAGATAGACAAGTACGAGACCAAGAGATCAGATAGTCAAGGACGACATCAAGAGATCAGATAGTCAAGGACGAGACCAAGAGATCAGATAGTCAAGGACGAGACCAAGAGATCAGATAGGCAAGGGCGAGACCAAGAGATCAGATAGGCAAGTACGAGACCAAGAGATCAGATAGACAATTTCTAGACCAAGGGATCAGATAGGCAAGGACAAGACCAAGAGATCAGATAGACAAGTACGAGACCAAGAGATCAGATAGGCAAGTACGAGACCAAGAGATCAGATAGACAAGTACGAGACCAAGAGATCAGATAGGCAAGTACGAGACCAAGAGATCAGATAGACAAGTACGAGACCAAGAGATCAGATAGGCAAGGACGAGACCAAGAGGTCAGATAGACAAGTACGAGACCAAGAGATCAGATAGACAAGTACGAGACCAAGAGATCAGATAGGCAAGGACGACATCAAGAGATCAGATAGGCAAGGACGAGACCAAGAGATCAGATAGACAAGTACGAGACCAAGAGATCAGATAGACAAGTACGAGACCAAGAGATCAGATAGGCAAGGACGAGACCAAGAGATCAGATAGGCAAGGACGAGACCAAGAGATCAGATAGTCAAGTACGAGACCAAGAGATCAGATAGACAAGTACGAGACCAAGAGATCAGATAGGCAAGGACGAGACCAAGAGATCAGATAGACAAGTACGAGACCAAGAGATCAGATAGGCAAGGACGACATCAAGAGATCAGATAGGCAAGGACGACATCAAGAGATCAGATAGGCATGGACGACATCAAGAGATCAGATAGGCAAGGACGAGACCAAGAGATCAGATAGACAAGGACGAGACCAAGAGATCAGATAGGCAAGGACGAGACCAAGAGATCAGATAGGCAAGGACGAGACCAAGAGATCAGATAGACAAGGACGAGACCAAGAGATCAGATAGGCAAGGACGAGACCAAGAGATCAGATAGGCAAGGACGACATCAAGAGATCAGATAGACAAGGACGAGACCAAGAGATCAGATAGGCAAGGGCGACATCAATAGATCAGATAGGCAAGGACGAGACCAAGAGATCAGATAGACAAGTACGAGACCAAGAGATCAGATAGGCAAGTACGAGACCAAGAGATCAGATAGGCAAGGACGAGACCAAGAGATCAGATAGGCAAGGACGACATCAAGAGATCAGATAGACAAGGACGAGACCAAGAGATCAGATAGGCAAGGACGACATCAAGAGATCAGATAGGCAAGGACGACATCAAGAGATCAGATAGACAAGGACGAGACCAAGAGATCAGATAGGCAAGGACGACATCAAGAGATCAGATAGGCATGGACGACATCAAGAGATCAGATAGACAAGGACGACATCAAGAGATCAGATAGGCAAGGACGAGACCAAGAGATCAGATAGACAAGGACGACATCAAGAGATCAGATAGGCAAGGACGACATCAAGAGATCAGATAGACAAGGACGACATCAAGAGATCAGATAGACAAGTACGAGACCAAGAGATCAGATAGGCAAGTACGAGACCAAGAGATCAGATAGGCAAGGACGACATCAAGAGATCAGATAGACAAGTACGAGACCAAGAGATCAGATAGACAAGTACGAGACCAAGAGATCAGATAGGCAAGGACGACATCAAGAGATCAGATAGGCAAGGACGACATCAAGAGATCAGATAGACAAGTACGAGACCAAGAGATCAGATAGACAAGTACGAGACCAAGAGATCAGATAGTCAAGGACGAGACCAAGAGATCAGATAGGCAAGGACGAGACCAAGAGATCAGATAGGCAAGGACGAGACCAAGAGATCAGATAGGCAAGGACGAGACCAAGAGATCAGATAGGCAAGGACGAGACCAAGAGATCAGATAGGCAAGTACGAGACCAAGAGATCAGATAGGCAAGGACGAGACCAAGAGATCAGATAGTCAAGGACGAGACCAAGAGATCAGATAGGCAAGGACGAGACCAAGAGATCAGATAGACAAGGACGAGACCAAGAGATCAGATAGGCAAGGACGAGACCAAGAGATCAGATAGGCAAGGACGAGACCAAGAGATCAGATAGGCAAGGACGAGACCAAGAGATCAGATAGACAAGGACGAGACCAAGAGATCAGATAGGCAGGGACGAGACCAAGAGATCAGATAGGCAAGGACGAGACCAAGAGATCAGATAGGCAAGGACGACACCAAGAGATCAGATAGGCAAGGACGAGACCAAGAGAGTAAAGAGTAAACGAAGGTCATCTCAAGTCGAGTTCGAAGGACGAACATAAATATAAATAAAACACTACACAAATCCATTTCTCGATAATCCTAATCTTCCAGTAACTTACCCAACAGCTCCCTTACTTTTAGATGTATTGCGCCCCCCCAAAAAAAAAACCAAACATCATCATTGCCAAACAGCATCATAGCCAAACAGCATCCTAGCCAAACAGCATCTTAGCAGCATCTTTTCCAAACGTTCACATATCCAAGTGAAGAAAAAATCATCTTTTCCCTACAATTTGCAGCCTAATTTAAATTTTAAATGTCAACCGGCCCATCGCCAGTCAACCGGCCTATCATCCGTCAACCAGCCCATCATCAGTCAACCGGCCAATCATCAGTCAACCGACTCACAGTCCGGCAAACTAAATACAACTTTGCCACACTTCAACACCCTCTCACCGCTACTCTCTTGAGTATGACATTAATATTAAATTCTAGTATTTTATTATTATTTGAGTACTATATTGGAGTATTATATTTGAAGATTACATTTGAATATTACATTCGAGTATTACACTGGAATATTACATTTGAATATTACATTGATGTAGATCAGTTAAGCAATCATTACGGCACACAAATCGAATTTTTGTCTGATCGATCTTCTGATCGGAGCTCGGCTTAAAGGATTAAAGGATTACCGATGGCCAAAGAATGACCAACAAACGATGGACGAGACCATCCATCTAATTACTTTACCCATCTCAGAGGGCCAAAGAATGAACAACAGACGATGGGCGAGACCATCCATCTAATTCCTCGCCCAACTTTTGCCTCACCCATCTCATTTTTCTCGCACAGCTCTATCTTGGTTAGATCTTAAAACACGCACACTTTATTTGCAATCCATGAATCCACTGTGGATAGCGAAAGAAAAACAACATTTTTGTAATGAAATGATGACCTTAACAAAATATTTAAAAAAATTGTCTAACTATATTCGCGCCCCGTTACGTCAACTGGGGAGTCGCACTCATGACGACACCACCCCCCCCCCCTCCAGGCTAAAAAAAAACGACCCCAGATTAATATTTGATCATTCGTCACCACTGTCATTCTTCAGTTTTAAATTATCCGTTATTGGAAGCATCCACTGCTGGATTCAAATATGAACATAAATGGTGGATGGACTCGTTTCCAGAAAGTCATATCAGCGATATTGCCTGACGCCCCAATGCTTGCGTTGCAAGGGCGCCTCTTTTTGGCAGTCCGATTGTTTTGAATTTTTTAGAATGTCAATCATTTTCTCTAAAAAAAATTTTTTTGAATGTCAACCGTAATCTCTAAAAGTTGTTTTAGAATGGCAACCTTTATCTTTAAAAGTGTTTATTTCCCTTTGATTTCCGACTGAAACGTAAATGAGTTTTTCATTTAAAGCGCTATGTTCCCAGATCCTCTCGGTGAGATGGGGCGTCACGGACTCCCTCAAAGCTAGCAGCATATATTTTAGGAGCACCCCATCACTGTAACTGTATGTAGAGATGTCCCCGTGTAGCTCTGTCCCTGGGGAAATCTCTGGGATATTGTCCTTCCTCCTCGCATATCGATTATGCTCGAGACAAGGGCGGGGGGGGGGGGGCGAGACGATATAGCGGGGCGGAGAAAAAAGCGAGGTGAAGAGTATTCAAAACCGAGAAATGACGTGTAGATCTGCTGTGGTTGAGATGGGAGAAAGAGGGGCGGGGGGGGGGGGCGTTGAGCTGGTCAATTGTGGCTGGGGAATAGTCGGTGGCGTTAGAGTTACTCTCCTTCACCGTAATAAAAAGATACAAGAACTGATTTCTCAGAGGCGTATACTTTTAGAGGAAAAAAAAAAAACAACAACAACAAAAAACACACATACAACATATTACGATGGCTTTACGAGGGAGAGATTCAAAGGATGCGTGGGAGTGTTGATAGAAAATAAAATGACACCGACAAAAAGCTTTGGAAAAAAACACTTTTAGGTATACTTTTTATTTCTCGAAACTCCAAAGGTATAAATAAAGGTGGACGGCTTTGTGGTTTCTCAGTTTCAACAACTGTGCGTTAAGAATGAAACCGCCCCTTTCAGTCAGCGGTGTAGCTGATCTCCGAACGTCAATGTTCTCCTGACTGCCGATACACATTTTAATGACAGAGTTTTTGTTCATTATTAGATTTGTGATTGATGTGACTTTCGAAGAAAAAAAAAATAGATGTGCCGTTGATGTTTTAAGAATGTGTGTGTCAATAGCAATAGTTTTTAATTTTTCTTAAAACAAGAAACACTACCTATGTGAATAGTCTGTGTTTTACGATCCTACAATAAAGTGTTAAGTTCTTCCTTTAAAGTGGTGTGCAAACAAAGGGTGCCTAATGTCGATAGGTCGAGACGGATAGAAAAAAAAATTCTACGGAAATCAAAGCACCTGGTAACAACACCGCCAAGTGTCATCAGACAAAGTTACCCTTGGTAGCAATACCGCCAAGTGTCATCAGACAATGTTACCCCTGGTAGCAACACCGCCAAGTGTCATCATCAATGTTACCCTTGGTAACAAGACCACAAAATTTCATCATACAATGTTACACCCCCCCCCCCCAACCAAACTCCTTTCAGAGGAAGAGATGAAATACTTACATTAAGTGATCAATTCATTGATCGTGGGCTCTCAAAATATAGAAAAAAAGAAATTACCCCCGGTCATTGTTGGTGTAGAACAGCGGTTATCAACCTGTGGGTCGCGACCCCTTTGGGGGTCGAACGACCCTTTCACAGGGGTCGCCTATGACCAGCGGAAAACACAAATACTCTACAGTTATGAAGTAGATACGAAAATAATTTTGTGGTCTATGTTGCCACAACATGAGGTACTGTATCAAAGGGTCGCGGCGTTAGGAAGGTTGAGAACCACTGGTGTAGAGGATAAATAAAGGCGACGCTTATGACAAAAAGTTCTAGTATTGTGTGGCTCCGTGTTTAGAAGATAGATAAGAATTGATGATAATGATACAGACTTTAGACATATTAACTTCACAAACTCTTAACTCCGATCAAACACAGCGACATAATCTTGCCGCGCTCTCAAAGAAGAGAAAACACACACTTCAACCTACAGTCTCCCTCGCAGCGGCGTAGCTAGAGTTTTTGGCGCCCGGGGGCAAGATTCATTTTAAAGCGCCCTCTTTTCCTTTTTTCAACTCTCAAAGCCATTATTTTCATCAATAACATAATATCAAAGCACATTTTGGCGCCCCTAACTAGCTGGCGCCCGGGTACATCTGCACCCCCTGCCCCCCTACGCTACTCCTCTGCTCCCTCGTCACCACCCCCTCACTGTTACGTCTCCACCCCCTCACTGTTACGTCTCCACACCCCATTTGTCCGTAACGCGCCTGCTCTTCAGATAAGATGGATAACTAAATAAGTAAGAGGGTGGGTTGGGTGGGTGTTTGAAGATCATAATGAACCAAGGCGAGGAATATTTTCAATTTAGTTTAGGAATAAAACGTGTAATAGAATCACCCGCTTCACGTGAACATCGTGAATGGGGCGCACTCCGTCTTTACACATCGAGAATGGGGCGCACTCCGTCTTGACTCATCGTGAATAAGGCGCACTCCGTTCTTATACATCGAGAATGGGGCGCACTCCGTTCTTACACATCGAGAATGGGGCGCACTCCGTCTTGACTCATCGTGAATAAGGCGCACTCCGTTCTTACACATCGAGAATGGGGCGCACTCCGTTCTTACACATCGTGAATGTGGCGCACTCCGTCTTGACACAATCCGTCTTGACACATCGTGGACGGGGAGCACTCCGTCTTCACAGATCTTCAACAGACACTATCGACAGTAGGTGATCTTAAAGAGTGTCTCATTTTTCGTTTAAAACATTGGCCGTCGTCTTTGAGGGTACACTATTGATGAAAGACTCCGAAATTCAACGTCACCTCCGGTTTCACGCCGGCGGGAATCTAAGGGCAGGCAATAACGAGGGAAATGTCACGTCAGAGCGGAGTGGACGACTCGAGTGGACATCACGATGTTAGGGGCGTGGCCTAGAGATTTCATATCCTGTCTAGGCACGGCAATGTTGTTGTGTTGAACATAAGGGGTTATGATTCATATAGAAATGTCCTGCTTGGTGAATTTCAATGTTTATGTCCGGATAAATGTGTAAGTTGATAAATGCTAGAGTGACAGAATGACAGCGCGCCTGTGGAGAAATGCTAGAAATATGAGAGAGAGAGAGAGAAAGAGAGAAATAAAGAAAGAGAGAGAGACAGAAATTACATAAGGTTAATTTATGATAGTGTAAGCAACATGGTCCATCATTACCAAGGAAGCTAAAGAAAATAATGTATGGCGAAAAGAAGGAAGAGAGAGAAAGAGAGGCTAAGACGCACACACACACACACACACACACACACACACACACACACACACAGATAAAGAGACAAAGGCAGAGGGAAAGAGACACTCATAGAAAGAGAGACTTACGCAGAGAGACCGAAAGAGATAGAAAGAGATAGATATGTAGATAGATAGATAGATAGATAGATAGATAGATAGATAGATAGATAGATAGATAGATAGATAGATAGATAGATAGATAGATAGATAGATAGATAGATAGATAGATAGATAGATAGATAGATAGATAGATAGATAGAGAGATAGATAGATCGATCGATCGATCGATAGATAGATAGATAGATAGATAGATATGTAGATAGATAGAGAGATAGATAGATAGATTGATCGATAGATAGATAAAAGAGATAGATAGATAGATAGATAGATATATAGAGAGATAGATAGATCGATCGATCGATAGATAGATAGATAAGAGATAGAGAGATAGATAGATAGATAGATAGATAGATCGATAGATAGATAGATATATAGATAGATAGATAGAAAGAAATGAAATGGGTATGAATATATTAATGTTCGACTCAAAATAAGTTTGTTTCTTTTAAACGTGTCCACCATCTTGACCAAGTCGCCTTGACCTACATACCGAGCAATCCCCCACAACCAATACTTTTCAAATACTCTCGAACCATCAAAATTTCCCAAACACCACGCTCTTAAATCTGGAGGAATCTCTTCAAGTGTTCACCAAATCACAAACCTAAAACTCCAGGATCACTCTAAAGTACTCACCCAAAATGACTGGAGTGAGGGTGGCGGGGGGAGGAGGGGGGAGGGGAAAGAAAGGATTAAAAAAAAAACTTGGGGAAGGGGTATGGTAGGAGATATTCCTTGAATCCCTTTCCAATAGACTCAGGGAAATATGAATATGCAAATACTCGCCCACCGACCCCGCGCCGCCCCTACCAGTGCCAGCTGGCGGACGAGGAGACGGATTTTCACGTAGACCAGGGGCGACGGCGCAACTCTTCTTGTGTCAGGATTAGGCTGGCCTAATCAGTTACTCCCCTTTGTTCATTTGCATACATCTCTTTTGTAGACAACAATTCGGAGTGTGTCACAGTCTATGAATACGGTTCTCTCACTTTGACTCGTACTTTTTTAAAAATAAATTGTGTCTGGTTAATTCAAGTTGTGGCGACCTGATTATTTCACAGTGAAATCGAGATTATCAACTTCAATGTGTCCAGGGCGGATAGAACATGTTCCCTTGTGTTGAGTTCATAGTTATTGTAGTTTGAGCACGCGTTATCTTGGTTTAAATTTAAGTACTTAGTAAATACAGGATCAACAGAAGTTCCATTATGTTTAGTACATATTCCTGTAGATTGAACAAATGTTCCCTTGGTTTGAGTACATGGTTCCTATATGTTGAACACAAGTTCAATTGTGCTGAGTGCATAGTTCCCATAGGTTGAACACATGATGACCACTTATTGACCACATGGTGCCCACTTACTGACCACATGGTGCCCATTTACTGACCAAATGATGCCCACTTACTGACCACATGGTGGTCATTTACTGAACACATGATGTTCACTTACTGACTACACGGTGCCCACTTACTGACCACATGATACCCAATTACTAATCACATGATGCGCCCTTACTGATTACATGATGCCCACTTGTTGACCACACGTTGGCATCTTGTTGACCACAAGTTGGCATCTTGTTGACCACACGTTGGCATCTTGTTGACCACACGTTGGCATCTTGTTGACCACACGTTGGCATCTTGTTGACCACACGTTGGCATCTTGTTGACCACATGTTGCCCAAGGTATGAGCATACGTGACCAAAATTCTGTTACTGAGTTCAATTCGCTATCAGAAACCGAATATTTTCGTATGAGCTCAAACTCGACCTTCCCCCCGGAAAAAATATTACATGTAATAAATGTCTCATATATCAAACTCATGTACCGAGTTATATTTAGTCTCAGAGTTATTCTCATGTTTCATTAATTAGTTCGGCTCATTTTTTTCCCTCATAGTTCCTTTCATAGTTTGGTTCATATTTGATGTCATAGCTCATCTTATATTTCATCTCATGTATCATATCATATTTGATGTCATACTTGATGTCATATTAGATGTCATAGTTGATATCATAAATCATGTCATATTTGATGTCATATTTGATGTCACATTTGATGTCACATTTGATGTCGTATTTGATGTCGTATTTGATGTCGTATTTGATGTCATATTTGATGTCATATTTGATGTCGTATTTGATGTCATATTTGATGTCGTATTTGATGTCGTATTTGATGTCATATTTGATGTCGTATTTGATGTCATATTTGATGTCGTATTTGATGTCGTATTTGATGTCGTATTTGATGTCGTATTTGATGTCATATTTGATGTCGTATTTGATGTCATATTTGATGTCGTATTTGATGTCATATTTGATGTCGTATTTGATGTCATATTTGATGTCGTATTTGATGTCGTATTTGATGTCGTATTTGATGTCGTATTTGATGTCATGTTTGATGTCGTATTTCATCTCATATTTCGTCTCATTTATGAGCAATATAAACTTGAACCGCCTCTTTCATTCTGCTTAGAAGTAATCCCCCCCCCGCTCCCCCCTTTTCTTTTCTCGTTCTGCTTGCAACCCCCCTTCCCAACCACCCATTCCCACCGCCCCTTTCGCAATGCAGAAACACGTCATCATTTCATTAGTTATGTAACTGGAGCAAATTCCTCTCCCTTTCTCGTGTCAAAAAACATTGACCTAGTCAATTGGAATTTAGTCAATGACCAAACGTGTTGACGGCGTACAATGACAGAAATAGGACATCAGCTTAAATAATAATAAAAATAATAATAATACATTTCATTTGAAAAATCACGCTTCATCCCCAAAGGCTCGAAGCACGGTACAAAAACAAATACAGGAGATAATAGCTAGCTGGAAAAGATGGTAGACAACATCACCAAGTGTTTGCGAAATAGATGAGTTTTCAAATCGGTTTTGAAGGACTCCAGTGTCTGGCTGTTTCTGAGAGCGACAGGAAAGGTGTTCCAAAATCAAAGATCAAGTAAAACTTCTTCCAGACTAAACATTTTTAAGACAACCAAAGCTTAACAGCATAAAAAAAACCACCTAAAAAACAACGATACATATTTTGTTGTCCACTGCAGGTGTAGGTGCACTCTTGCAATCACGTGATTTAGTTCAGACGTGTGGTCGATGCAATGCGCAGCAAGATGCGCATCAGTGAACCTCAAAATTGCAAATACAAATTAGACCCTTTACGTTTCTTTTCTTGATGTTTCCGCGACTGCGCTGCCTTAAAGGTGCTTTTAAGTTGCCCTGAAGCTTCCTTCAAGATGCCTTAAAGGTGCTTTTAAGTTGCCCTGAAGCTTCCTTCAAGATGCCTTGAAGGTGCTTTGAAGGTGCCTGGAAGTTGCCTTGGAAGTGCCTTGAAGTAGCGCTGTAACGGAAACTCTAATTTATTGTTAACTTTTCTCTGATTTTGGGTGTCTGATGGCTGAAGTCACACATTCTATTAGTTAATTTTTCTTTTCAATAAATACAGCAACATGGAAACATTTATTAAAAGTAAAAGCCCAAAATAAATAAAGGTATATTGATAAATTAATTATTATACGTCTTGAAATAAATATGACAGACTGAATGTCATATCTAGATCAGTTTGACCAAGTTAGCATTCGAGCAGAAATCACGTGCGCTTGAAATGGGCGACCACCGGAAGTAACGCAGGCCGCGCTCTTAGCTCTCAGACCCGAAGTTCCCCCCACATGCGCACGCAAATGCTTCATCTCCCGTGAGAGTCGACGTGGTGCTTACACAGGGTTTGATAAAATGATTTCAGGGCATCGCAGATGCGAAGATCTTTCACCTTCGGAGATCTGCTTCCCTCTCTAAGTCTCGCCGGGAAACTATCACTGATAGAGATTCCGTTATCCCGAAGATCCCCAGAGAACTCTGGAGATCCCAGAAACGTGATTGCAAGGAAAAAAAGGGGGGGGGGGTAAAAAACTGGCTGTTCAAAACCACGAGCACTGTTATCTTTGACCCGTGCTGAAATATTTTTTGTTTGAAATGATATTTATCAGCTTTGATCATTGCTGGAGCCCAATTTCCCTTTCATAAATACGGTAATGTTTGTGTTTTCCTGCATGTAAGATCATTATAAAAGATTATTCCACACGGATTCATAAATAATGATTAAGACATCATTCATGTTTTTGATGTACCGGATTTACAATAAAATAGGATAACAAACAATGAAATAGAAATAAGACTTCATTCGAATTTTTGTGATAGGATCGTTCATAAAAAAAAAAAACAAAAAAAAAAAAAACAAAAAAACTATCCTTACTTTATTTTCAAACTCAGGAATGAGTTTAAAACATGGTTCGTGATTCTTTCAACAGCTGGGCCATTCGTGCCATTTAGGTGGGCCATTCGTGCCATTTAGGTGGGCCATTCGTGCCATTTAGGTGGGCCATTCGTGCCATTTAGGTGGGCCATTCGTGCCATTTAGGTGGGCCATTCGTGCCATTTAGGTGGGCCATTCGTGCCATTTAGGTGGACCATTCGTGAAATTTAAGTGGGCCTTTCGTGACATTTTAAACAATTGTTAGGCCAAACAGTTGGGCCATTGGTGCCATTTTAAACAATGATTTGTACAAACAGCTGGGCCATTGGTGACATTTTAAACAATGGTTAGGCCAAACAGCTGGGCCATTGGTGCCATTTTAAACAATGGTTAGGCCAAACAGCTGGGCCATTCGTGCCATCTATTTTAAACAATGTTTAGGCCAAACAGCCGGGCCATTCGTGCCATTTAAAACAATGGTTAGGCCAAACAGCTGGACCATTCGTGCCATCTATTTTAAACAATGTTTAGGCCAAACAGACGGGCCATTCGTGCCATATAAAACAATAGTTAGGCCAAACAGTTGGGCCATTCTTGCCATTTAAAACAATAGTTAGGCCTAACAGCTGGGCCATTGGTGCCATTTTAAACAATGGTTAGGCCTAACAGCTGGGCCATTGGTGCCATTTTAAATAATGGTTAGGCCAAACAGTCATTAAGGCCATTTTTAAAAAAAGTGGTTAGGCCAAACAGTTGGGCAATTCGTGCCTTTTTAAACAGTGGTTATGGAAAACAGTTTCGTCATGTGGGTCATTTAAACCAATGGTTAGGCCAAACGGCCGGGCCAATCGGAAGACTTTACCAATTTGATAAAGCTAAGAACAGGGTCACGCGGGCCATTTAAAAAAATTGTTTTGTCAACACATAACCGCTACTAGTCATTTTGTCCGCCTTCAGCCACTACATACATATATGTTAAAACATATTTTTTTAAAAATATGACTAGCAATGTCAAGCACATATCGTTTGAACTCGCGGACTTGGCACGCACATATTTTAAAAAACATTTCGCCAGACAGATCAATTTATAGATATAAATATTTATAAATATTATCACACAGCTGTCTCCAATATCTAGTACTGTTAAAGCATCATTTTCACAATATCAGTTTCAAGATATTTGTAAGAGTTCAACTAATGTTCCAATAATGTGCAGACTGTTAACTTTTTTTTGTTAAATATCACCTTTGTGCATGGTTGACTGATTTCCCGACAGCTCGGTATTAACGATAGTTCATTAGTTTCATGCTAACATCATCTCTATTTAGTTATTAGTTAACATTCCAACATGCGCCGATGCAATGTCAGCGAATGTTAACATCGTCTCTATATAGGATTAGTCAACTTACCAAAACAGAAATCCGATGTAATAATTAGTTAACATCCCAACATTATTCCGATGCAATGCCAGCGAATGCTAACATCATCCCTGCGTAGGGATTAGTTAACATTCCAACAGTACCCCGATGTTATTCTAGCACTTCTTCCACAGTATCTGAGTGACATGTTGACATTTGCCCAGGACTTTGATACCACTGACTCAGAGGGTATCATTTCGGGCCCAAAGTCAGATATCTTAAGATTTGTTAGCAGAAACTAATCCGATATCAGATGACGAACGATAAGGAATCATCGAGTGGGCGGCGGCTGCCATAAATCGGACATTGCCGTTGTTACGTCAGCGGATCAAACTTTCATCATTGGAAGACATTTTTCTTTTGGGTGGAACAGAGAGAAACCTCTTTTTTTTTTGCTTCGCGTCCGGCTCAATGCAATTTCAGTGTCAGTTTTTTGGCTTAATTTAACAAGAAGTCAATTTTTTTTTAAAAGAAGACGCATTGTGTTTTTCCACATGAAAACCTAATTTAGTTTAAAGTGAAAGATTTTAGTTTGGACACAAATAATGATATGGAATGACCTGGTTGTACCACAGGCAACACCAGAATAAAGTTCCATGTTATAAGATAGGCCCTATATTAATAGACCTATCCCCCAGCTCTACAGGAACAGCGCGAATAGGGGAGATTACGTATATAAAGAAAAAATGAGGTACTGATGATGTTGTATTAAAAATTATATTTTTCGTTACACCGATTCAAGTCTAGAAAAAATGAGGTACTGATGATGTTGTATTAAAAATTATATTTTTCGTTACACCGATTCAAGTCTAGAAGTTCGGTTTGTCCAGACGTCAGCAGCTGGTGATGTTAGCTCCCTGGCGCAGTAACAATCCTGAGTTCAAGGTGAGTGAGAAGGGTTATAAATTAGCCCTGTGGCATTGTGTGTCCGGCCAGGGAGAGGTCATGGTATTGTTTAATCGGTTAGGGAAAGGTCCTGGTATTGTTTGTCCGGTCGGGAGAGGTCCTTGTATTGTTTGTCCGGTCGGGGGAGGTCCTGGTATTGTTTGTCCGGTCGGGAGAGGTCCTGGTATTGTTTGTCCGCTCGGGAGAGGTCCTGGTATTGTTTGTCCGGCCGGGAGAGGTCCTGGTATTGTTTGTCCGGTCAGGAGAGGTCCTGGTATTGTATGTCCGGTTAGTGAAAGGTCCTGGTATTGTTTATCCGGTTAGGGAAAGGTCCTGGTATTGTTTGTCCGGTCAGGGAGAAGCCCCAGCATTCTTTGTCCGGCCAGGGAGACGCACACGTGCACAAGATCTTAGAACCGACTCTGAGTGCTGAAGGTGGTGTCAGGCCATATAATTTATTGAAGGAGTTTTGCATTTTTTTCTTAGGATTGGCCAATCGAAGTAACCGAATACTTTAAACCAAAAAAAAAAAATTGGCTGATCTTTGTAAGGATCATATCGGTCGATAAAAATAAGGTAGAATATTTATTGGTTGGGAATGAACAATTTTTTAGTGTGTTAAAAGAAATATAACGATCGATCAGAAGATTGAAACCAAGGATTCGAAATTCTAATGCACTTTTTAAAGCAAAAAAATTAACTGTAATTTGTCTAAAAGAATTATTTTTTGACTGTGGTTTGTCCGAAAAGAAATAAATTCGAAAACAGAATAATCTTAAAGAATTAGAAACGTAACATTTCATTAATCCTAGAGTACATCTGCTCACAACAACTGGAAGCACACTACTAACAAAAAGAGTATGTCAACTTGACGCCACCACTAAAAAAAGAGTAGGTCAACTTAATGCCACTACAAACAAAAAGATTAGGTCAACTAATGCACTACAAACAAAAAGATTAGGTCAACTAATGCACTACAAAAAAAAAATAGAGACATGTATGGCGAGCAGCTGGTAAAACAACACCCAGAACATAAGACAAATGGTTGGTGCCCTACCAATCAACCAGTATATGGAACCAGTAGGAAATGAACTGGTTTGGTCATCTGACCAGACCGCCTGTCAATTAACCATCACTGCGGGCTTACAGTTGCCGGCACTCCCGTTTCCGGGCCGGGGGAAGACCACGCCATCAGCGGTTCTCAACATGTGGGTCGTGACCCCTTTGGGGGTCGCGCGACCCTTTCCCAGGGGTCGCCTAAGACCATCTGAAAACATATATACTCTACAGTTATGAAGTCGAAACAAAAATAATTTCATGGCTGCAGGTCGCCACAACATGAGGATTTGTATTAAAGGGTCGCGGCATTAATAAGGTTGAGAACCGCTGGTCTATATGAAGAACACATTTACAAGCCCACAACAGGAACCTTCAGCAGTCTTCACACCTTGTGCCAGATCGCCAACTGTTGCCCGGTAGGAGTGGGGACAGCAGAACAAGTATATACAAAGAATAAAGCGTTCGTCTTAAGAGTTCAATTTTTCTCTGCATCACAAATTCAAATTGGAGTACAGTCGATATGCTGTGGAATACATTCATGAAAGGGAAAAAAAAAGTTTTTTATTTTCGGGGAGAAGAGAGCATAATGGTTTGTGTGGATATCATTTCCGCTTTCATATCATTTGTGGTTGTCATGGTTTGGCTGAGTAAAAAATGGACCGGATGACGTCACCGTGAACAGAGAGGAAAGAAATTATTCAGAGTAAAAGTTTAACTATATTTTAAAGACTATATCATGGGGTATGTGTGAATTAACCCTAATTAACTTACTGGAGTTTAGAGACAACAAACATGATTTTGGAACCAAAGTAGGCGGCAAACACGAGCAAGCTACTCTGTTTTACAAAAGTTTCAACGTAGCCCATAAGAAAAATGTCGATTTGATTTTAATTTCTATTGAAAGTGGAGAAAGCGTGGCTGCCCTAAATTGTATTTTATTTTGAAACTCATTTATAATTTTTTTTTCATTGGAACACATTCACCAATAACGGAATTACATGAATCATTAAAGAAAGCAAAAATTTAATTAAAAAAAAATATTCTGAACAAAATAACGTTCAAACATTTTCCTTTAAAGCACACTTTTTTCGGACTTAAATACTTTCGAAAAAAAATATTTTCCGAAAATTTCTGGATACCATATTAAGCCTCTCATGCTCTATAATTTTCTTGATAAAGTAAGTTTGTCTTGTAACATCAATTATTTTAAAATCTATTGACAATCACATTGAAGTTAACCCACCTGCAAATATTAATACTTTATAATTTTTCTTCTTCAAATAAATTTGTCTTCTAACATCTTGGGAAAAACATATATTGACAACCACATTGACAACAACATCTGTTATTAAGAAATTAATATGAATCATCTATTTTATTTCGGCTGTATGAAAATAATAATAAATTATTGCCTCTTGTCAACCTGGCAGGTAATAAATAACGAGGTTGGTTTTTTTTTTTTAATCGAAAGCTACGCCCACGCCAACTACCCTTCCTTTTCCCGAAATCCAATAAAAAAAAATATTTGTTTACTAAGTTTTGGTACCAACGACAGGCGTAATGAGGTGGGCTGACATTCAATACCACAGGACAGATCGCCTGAGGACATTTAATAATGAGAAGGAAACATTGAAAGAACTGAAAAACAAGAAGATTTAAAGAGAGAAGATATTGTCTACCCCACTGGACCAATTGTAATGGTCAGTAGTTGTCTGCCACTCAGACAAGAGACTGCGTCTCAACCAAGAGGCTGCGTCTCAACCAAGCGGCTGCGTCTCAACCAAGCGGCTGCGTCTCAACCTAGAGGCTGCGTCTCAACCTAGAGGCTGCGTCTCAACCTAGGGGCTGCGTGTCAACCAAGAGGCTGCGTCTCAACCTAGAGGCTGCGTCTCAACCAAGAGGCTGCGTCTCAACCAAGCGGCTGCGTTTCAACCTAGAGGCTGCGTCTCAACCTAGGGGCTGTGTGTCAACCAAGTGGCTGCGTCTCAACCAAGAGGCTGCGTCTCAACCAAGAGGCTGCGTGTCAACCAAGAGGCTGCGTCTCAACCAAGCGGCTGCGCCTCAACCTAGAGGCTGCGTCTCAACCAAGAGGCTGCGTCTCAACCAAGAGGCTGCGTCTCAACCAAGAGGCTGCGTCTCAACCAAGAGGCTGCGTGTCAACCAAGAGCCTGCGTCTCAACCAAGCGGCTGCGCCTCAACCAACAGGTTTCGGGATAGAATCACTGAGGGTGCGGGAAAGGGGGGGGGGTGTCAGAATAAATGCCAATCGGTAATTTAGGAAAAGACGTTCTTATATGACCAGTTGAGTCTGAGTCTTTCCAGCGTAGTCTTTTTCTTACCAGCCAGCGTCTTATTCTTACATGCTTAGTTTGAGTATTACCCAAATTAGTCTTAGTCTTTCCAATTTGGTCTTAGACTTTCCAATTTAGTTATAGATGTCGGAATAAATCCGGATCATTAATTCATCATCGTCATCCCGACCAAGCAGTCACTTCGGTATTTAGACAAAAAAAAAAAGGTTAGCAAAAAAAAAAAACAAGCTATTCTTATCTCTTTGGACTGTACACAACTGATCCAAAGTTGAAATCGTGAGCACACAACTGATCCACTGCTAATAATCATGAACACAACTGATCCAAACATTGAAATCGTGAACACAGCCGATCCAAATTTTATATCATGAACACAGCTGTATGTAAATCATTACTATCTTAATAATGTAAATATTTTTCAGATTACAACAAAAAAAATGTCAAAATTTAAATCACAGAAATTATCCGACAGGAAAAGTGAAGTTTGTCTAAAAGTAGGAGATTTCACGTCAAAAAAAAACTAGATACAGCATCTACTTAAGAGATCTCATTGCGATCCCATTTTTGTTCCTCCCGTCAAATCTCTGTCTTCGCGTGCCTTGTTGCGCCCATCAAACGATAAAGCTGGAGATAACATCATACTGCCTCCCCACCCTTCTTGCTGCGCATGCGTGGAAGCACCCCGCGGGGGGAAGTGAAAGGTTTGCTTATCGCCACTGACAAAACCGACAGCCCCTGTGTTACAGATGACAGCGGTTTTTGTTCAAATGTTGTAGATAAATAAGATTACCACGAAACGCATTGAAGTTTACAAAAGCTTAAAAAGAAGGTTTAGTTTATCTCGGTGGTTCTCGAAGTGGGCGGTGGGATCGCTCAGTTGCGATTTTAGGAGGGGGTGTGGCTAGAATTACCAAAAGGGGGGCAGCGGTGTATTGAATCAAGAATGCGCATTTTTAATACAATTGTACATTTAAATGAAAGATAAAAAAAAACTCGTTTGGCTTGTGAGACTCAAACACGAGTCGGTGATGGAAAACAGGCGGAGTTAACAGACCATTTTATTCCACGCCCCAAGGAAGCAAAACAATCAACCCCAAAACTAACTTTCAAACAGGGGTAACAGCGGCTGTCCACACCACATTACAGTTATAACGTAGCACGGAGCTTGAGTTTACAACACACGTTATCGCGCTACTCGCCAAAACACCATTTTTTCCCCGGGAGCATCACCTGACTTGGCGATATTACATTGTGCTTTCCTAACTCAGAAAACTCTTGGGGGTAGCAGTGATGTTTTGAGAATCCGAGATAAGGGAGCTGAGAATTTGAAATATCAGTTGTGGGTATATCAAATACAACGGAGTTTTGGTGACAACATTGCATACCACGAATTTCTGCTCTTCGATTATCAATGTATAAAATGTATCTAAGTGATGGAAGTTTGGGTCTAATGTTTGGGTCTAATGTTTGAGTCTAATGGTTGGGTCTAATGTTTGGGTCTAATGTTTGGGTCTAATGTTTGGGTCTAATGTTTGGGTCTAATGTTTGGGTCTAATGTTTGGGTCTAATGTTTGGGTCTAATGTTTGGGTCTAATGTTTGGGTCTAATGTTTGGGTCTAATGTTTGGGTCTAATGTTTGGGTCAAATGTTTGGGTCTAATGTTTGGGTCTAATGTTTGGGTCAAATGTTTGGGTCTAATGTTTGGGTCTAATGTTTGGGTCTAATGTTTGGGTCTAATGTTTGGGTCTAATGTTTGGGTCTAATGTTTGGGTCTATTGTTTTAACTGCAAGGCGGCTAGAGACAGATTTTGGAGAGAAAAAAAATGGGTTAGTGGTGAGGGTTTCAGTATTTTGTTGTTGTAAAGAAGCTCTTAAAAGACATGATAAATCCGTTTAGTATCATACTATCTTACTAACCACTACTGTCATGCTGACCACTATTATCTTACTGACCAATACTCTCTTACTAACCACTACTATCATAATAACCCCTAATATTATACTGACCACCACAAGTTCCAGGTTTCAGCCCCAGGATTTTGCTTATTAAATGAATAGTGTGAAATATCTCAGCCATATTTGTACTATTCATCGCCAAAATTTGGTGTCTAAAAAATTTCAGTTACCTCTTCATTACACATCACCATTGCTGCAGTAGATTATATTTAAGAGCAGGCTCTCAATGATGGACTACTTTGCGCTGCCTGTATTGAGAACGCTGTAGAGTTTCTGTGCTAAAGTCATTGACACTGTAAAAGTGCACGATTTAGTCAACAAGCCGTGCGACAAAGTATTTGGAGACAGTTGAAGACACACTTGTCTTGTCTTGACGCCGACTCCAAAAGACATCACTTGTCAAAGAAAATAGTATTTTAAAGTCCGTTAAGAAAATGATTCGCGGGTCATTAAAATCGATCTCATTAAGATCAAATCTTGTTCCCTACTAGTTTTGTAATCAAGCGTTGTACTGGCCGTTTTGAGTTCTACTAATTTCCAACACTGCCCAGAAGAGAAAAGGCAGATGCAAAACATCGGTAAGCAAAAGCATTTTAAAAAAGACTATTTCATAAAGATAGTTTTAGGTTTTTTTAAATCTTGAATTGCAATCACAGTTAGGCTGATAATTCAATTTTAAAAAAAATCCTTTATATTAACTTCGATTTTGTTCGTGGCTAGCAAAGTTTTGGACGGGTAATTGACCCAATCCCGTCAAACTATCGAGCTGAAAGTTGGAACATATGCTCGTTGCCGATGACAACACATTCTTTCAAATTTGTAGCCTCACCACTCAACTCCTTTAGGAAAAAAAATAAAAATTGTCTGTTTTATAGGGGAAGGTGAAGGAAATATGACACCAGAGATTTCATGAAATAATATTTCCAATAACTGCCCTAAATGAGATTCTTAAAAGTATCGCAAGTATGCTCAACGCGTAACAAAGGAATGAAGACCAGAAATACAAAGAGAAAAAAAACCAAAGCTGTTGATGCTAACCATATTAATTTTGATTATTACTGTTAAATTTATGTAAAATTACTTAAAGCACAGAAGCTGATATATATACCATGTCATCAAATGATTTATCTTATCGAATTCAATAGTGAGCCTTATTTTATATTTTCATGACTATAGGGTATACTTTATCATTTAATTGTGCATTTGTTTTCTATAAGGTCTGTTGCAAAATATTTTTCTGATAATAATTATAATAGGACAGGTTGGGGGGGGGGGGGCGCTGAGGATGATGTTATGTTCCGAAGGGGGTGGTTGCCGAAAATAGATTGTGGAAAACTGATCTAGTTAATTCAAAATAATAACATTCCATTGTTAATTTATTTAAATGGATTTATATATAATGGGTCACTTCCGTTAGATAATTTCTGTTTGATGTGGGGTTCGAATAGTTCAACAACCATCTCGCTGCCAAAGGGGGGGGGGGCCTCAATCTTTGTGACATCATGACTAATCAAGTCAGCATTGGAGAATTGCAGAAATATTGAGACAAGTCTCGCGGTATTTCTTCGCGGCACTCGCGACACCCTCGTCCAGTCATATCAATCCTTGCACCAAGGGACAAAGAGGACTTCCAACTCGTTGAAAAAAAATTGTTAGGGAATAAATTAGCACTATCTTAGTTCAAGAAGGGAGGTAAGCTCGCACGATCAGACTGTCTGGAAGAGCCATTTATCATAGATCTGCTAGATCAGGAAGGGAGGTAAGCTGGCACGACCAGACTGTCCGGAAGAGTTATAGATCATATATCTAGTAGTTCAAGTTCCGTTTCCTTGAAGATGTCTTTAGTAAGATTCAAGATAGAAAAGATTGGGCGCATATCACAATCTGATTATAAGACATCGTAGATTGTGTCACACATTTTTTTTATTGCCAGACCTTTTGTAGAGTATTCCTTAATCCTATGTTTTCACCAAATTTTTATTTTTAAAAACGTGGATGGGAGGGGGTAAAGTGGGGGTAAGGAGGACTTGAGTGCTACCGCTATAAGAATTGAACATCCAATATTAGTCAATTGGACCTTTTTATTTGATCTAAACTCTCATGAGAAGACTCTAGTAAAGTATGGATATATATATCTATACTATTTGGTAAAATTAAGTGCTGTATAGTTTTATTTAAATGTTAATGTATCAGTCGGACGCTCTCGCGGGAAATGGCAGCGGTTGAGATGCTTGGAAAGGCCTTATAGTTTGCCCTATCATAGCAAGGGGTCCGAGCCATTTCGCCATCTGTACTGAGACTTTGAAAACGATCGAGATCCCAAAGACATGAAGACACTGATACATTTCTGAATACCTAATGAATAATTCCAGCACTACCGTGACACTGCCAACGTCAGACAGAGTCTCTGAGGTATACCACAAGTGCGAACAATGACCATTTGTAAACAAATATACATCCGTTGGTCCACGCGACGTGTGGTGTTTTGGAAGTCGACATATTATTATGGTTCAATCTCTTGGGGGCCTTATTTCTCAAGGGCACATCCGAGAGTATCTCTCATAAAACGTTAATCTCTCAAGACGTCAAATACAGAGGCGTAAGTGAATATTAAAAATTTAAGGTACAAGTCCAATTCCGAGGCAGTGATTTAGTTAAGTAGCCGTTTTCTTATGTGCGTCATCACCGAAACGTCTCTGGGGGGGGGGGGGGGGGGGAATTTTTCGGATTAGATCTAGACAGTGTGTAAAATATGGGAAAGACCACTCGGGTATATCTCTTATAAATTTTAGTGGTCCGGTTTATCGCTCTTGATTATTGGTACTAAATAAATGCCCGGATGCCAGGAGGCTTTTAGACCAGGTCGTAAATGTCGTCTTGTTAATTACGACCACTACCGGTCCGAAGTCGCGTGCGACTGCGGGAAAAGATGTAAACTTCGTTACAGTGTAATTTATATTCTAGAACATTGTGATACTGTGTAATTTAGATTCTAGAACAATTAGATAGAGCGTGATTTACATTTTAAAACACTTCAGTTCGGTATAATCTGGATTAGTGAAATAGGCCAAGTCCTTGGTTTCGGAAAATTACTATACATTGTAATCAAATTCTAGAATATTGAGATAAAATCCAAAAAACAAATGAAAAAAAAATACAAAAATAAATCACCTTTGGAGAAACTAGAAATGACATGTTAGCTCGCAATCAAAACCCCCAATGCCAGGAAAACAGTTACACCAGTACGCAAGCGGGGGAACCAATTTTCTGAAAGACGAGGATGAATCAAGTGACAATGGAGCAGAGTCACATGACTTGACTGATCAGTTCAGTTGGGTTCCCCTTTTTTGGTTTCGTCCCGTTCTGCCCCCATGTCACTTGACATGTTAGCTCGAAATCAAAACGCCAATGGTAGGAAAACAGTTACACCAGTACACAAAAAGTGGGGGGGGGGGACAACTTCTGAGAGACGAGGATAAATCAAGTGACAATGGAGCATGGAGTCATGTGACTTGACTGATCCGTTCAGTTTGGCGCCCCCTCCTTCTTTTTTGGGGGGTTTTGTCCCGTTCTGCCCCCGTCTCAAGTATGCAATGGCGCTGTAGGGGTCAAAGGTTCGATTCCCGGAGCCACACATCTGAAAGTTAGTGCGACCAGACACACATCCTTAATCAACATCCCACCTCCCTAAACCCCTCCCCCCATAATGACCCCCATAAGAAAGGATACGGCAGGATCTGATGGGATCTCATTTCGATGCTTAGAGAGTTACAAAAGTTGGAGCCGGAAGTAGGTACCATTGTCGATCATTTTGCTCTTTTACATAAAGAGCAAGAACAAATAGAAACCGCCAAGCTACGACCACACCCCCCCCCACACTCCCCCAACCAAATTATAAAATAATTTTTTTTCCTTCTAAAATAAATTTTTTAACATATTTTAAAAAGAAAAAAATACGAGGTTGCTTGGGTTTCGATTTCAGGATTTAAAGATTCGGACCTCTTTTTAATAGGAAGGAAGCCCCAAATAATTCAGTGGGGTCGTAATTTGTGAACAGATTTTTGAGAATTCATGAACACGTTTCCTTAAAAGAACAAAAAAAATTTCAGCGGAAACTTAAAAAAAAAAAGTAAGTTAAAAAATTAATGAACAAACATTTTTATAAGTGAAACAGAATTTCCTTAAATTTTATATGTATATTTTTTAAGCTTTGCTCATTTCGCATTAAGCACTAATCAGTGCTACACCCCATTGCAGCACTAATCAGTGCTACACCCCATTGCAGCACTAATCAGTGCTACACCCCATTGCAGCAACCAACACAAAGCGATAACTCAGTAAGCCTTACTCAGTGCTACGTCCCATCTCAGGGTACCATACCTAGTGCTAACAACTATCTCAGAGAACAATACGGAGTGCTACATCCCATCCCAGTAAGCCTTACCTAGTGCTACATCCCATCCCAGAAAGCCATACCTAGTGCTAAATCCCATTAAAGTGGGGTGGGGGAATACTTATTACTAATTCCTAACCCAGGGAACCATACCTAGTGCTACTTTCTGTTACAGATTGGGGGGTGGGGGCCATACCTAGTGCTACCTCCGATTATGAGAAGGTACTGAATATATCGACACAAAATCACCACCCTGTTCGTTATCGTGCGGATTGCGTTAATTGAAGGTAAAATGATTACAATCTAGACGTATATATTTCTTTAATAAAACAAATGTGGTAAAACGCATTTTCCTTGCGATCATAAAAGAGAAAATATTTGGCTTGAAATAAATCGCACGATTTGTCAATTAAAAATTTTTTTTTCGGGAAGTTCGCAGATTAAAAACAAAAAATTAAATAAAAATAACAAATTATGATTAAAATGATAAAAACTTGGAATGGCATTCCCAAAGGGTTCATATTAAATCTGATCCGATGTAACGTGAGGTCTTTTTTACTTTTTTATTTATTTTTTGTTGTTGCGGATTTGAAATTGCTCCCCCCCCCCCTATATCCTATCGATCCCATTAAATTTGTTAAAAAAAATATTTGAAAAATTGATAAAATTAATTTTCTTTTTGAGCTGGTTAAAAGAACAAAAGGAAGGGAATGATAATGCCCGGGATGGACACTTCTTGTGGTCTAAAATGTACGAGCAGACGTCAACTCTAACGGATAAAAGCTTGCGGCCATTCCCTTAAAAAAAATTCGAAGAGAAATTATGTACGATCATATTTAATGGGGTGAAAAGTTGGGGGGTGGGGGGGCGGACGGACTTTTTTTTTTTTCAAATGTATTATTTTATCATGATAATAACTTTAAATAGGTCACCGACAAAACCAAAACTACTTATGCTAACATTTAATGTTCAATTTTTACAAGTAACAATTTATTTTCTCTAAACAAAAAAAAAATAGTATCACAATAATCCCCCATGCGACTGGTCACACGTTAACAATCCCGTGCGACCTTTTAGCTGTCGACAACCCCGTGTAACTTATTACCCGTTGACAACAATATTCACGACAAACGTAGGCGATAACTTAACTGCATCCCAACTTTCGACTCTCACATCATCTTATCGACACGTTCACTTATTTTTGAAGCCCGAAATATTATTGTCAAACAAACTATCTAAAATGTTGGCCTATGGTGAGCTATGGTGACTTATAGTGAACTATGGTGACTTATAGTGAACTATGGTGACTTATAGTGAGCTATGGTGACTTATAGTGAACTATGGTGACTTATGGCGACTTTTGATGACCTTTGGTGAGCTATGGTGACTTATAGTGAACTATGGTGACTTATAGTGAACTATGGTGACTTATAGTGAGCTATGGTGACTTATAGTGAACTATGGTGACCTATGGCGACTTTTGATGACCTATGGTGAGCTATGGTGACTTATAGTGAACTATGGTGACTTATGGCGACTTTTGATGACCTTTGGTGAGCTATGGTGACTTATAGTGAACTATGGTGACCTATGGCGACTTTTGATGACCTATGGTGAGCTATGGTGACTTATAGTGAACTATGGTGACCTATGGCGACTTTTGATGACCTATGGTGAGCTATGGTGACTTATAGTGAACTATGGTGACCTATGGCGACTTTTGATGACCTATGGTGAGCTATGGTGACTTATAGTGAACTATGGTGACTTATGGCGACTTTTGATGACCTTTGGTGAGCTATGGTGACTTATAGTGAACTATGGTGACCTATGGCGACTTTTGATGACCTATGGTGAGCTATGGTGACTTATAGTGAACTATGGTGACTTGTGGCGACTTTTGATGACCTATGGTGAGCTATGGTGACTTATAGTGAACTATGGTGGCTTATGGTGACTTATAGTGAACTATGGTGACCTATGGCGACTTTTGATGACCTATGGTGACTTATAGTGAACTATGGTGACTTATGGCGACTTTTGATGACCTATGGTGTCCTATGGCAACTTTTGATGACCCTTGATGGCTTATGGCAACTTATGATGACCTATGGGTGCCTATGGCAACTTTTGATGACCTATGGTGGCATATGGCAACTTTTGATGACCCTTGCTGGCTTATGGCAACTTATAATGACCTATGGGTGCCTATGGCAACTTTTGATGACCTATGGTGGCATATGGCAACTTTTGATGACCTATGGTGACCTATGGTGACTTATAGTGAACTATGGTGACTTATGGCGACTTTTGATGGCCAATGGTGTCCTATGGCAACTTTTGATGACCCTTGCTGGCTTATGGCAACTTATAATGACCTATGGGTGCCTATGGCAACTTTTGATGACCTATGGTGGCATATGGCAACTTTTGATGACCTATGGTGACCTATGGTGACTTATAGTGAACTATGGTGGCATATGGCAACTTTTGATGACCTATGGTGGCATATGGCAACTTTTGATGACCTTGGTTGACCTATGGCAACTTTTATGACCTATGGTGGGGTATGGCAACTTTGATGACTTATGGTGGCCTATGTTGACCAATGATGACCTATTATGACCTATGGTGACGTATGGTGACCTATGATTGACTATGGTGACCTATCGCTACCTAAGGTGACCTATGGCGGCCTATGGTGACCTAAGGTCACCTATGGCACCCCCCCATGACAACCTATGGTGACCTGTGGCAACCTATGGTGGCCTATGGCAACCTATGGAAAGATATTAAAAATGAAAGGAAATTTTGTGATACTTTAAGCTCAAATCTGCTCCATGAAAATGAGCACAGGATATCTGACACACTCTTGAAAGGAGAATGATATCTGACACATCCTTTAAGGCAAGCGAAGTCTGACGCGTCGTAAAAGCCGACGAAAGTAAACTCAAGGCAGTAATGCCACGATCAAATAACAAAGAAAAAACATCTTTTTGAACTTTATTAAAAAAACATTGTTTAGTTTTCGTAAGGGGCGAAGACGTGAATCTCGTTAAACTAAATCATAGTCGATTCTTCGTTCAAGTCTATTTCTCAACATCTGATATCTTTTGTCTACCTTTTTTATTATAAAAATATTCAAATAATACCAATACTATTAAAATAATTAAAAAACGACAACAACTCGTAACAACAACGAACAACGATGCAATCAACAACTCACGCAATCAACAAACGTCCATAATATTTTTTAAAAAAATGTTTTTGTTCGCCTATAACAATATCGCCTATATTCCCAGTAAGCCCGTTGTTCATCTCTTTCCCGCGAGGAACTAACGACGTAATTTCAACGACGCTAACAAGTACAAAATCATTTCCAGAAACAGACCTATGATAAAACTACATCAACTTTATTGCCGAAGTCACATTTCATGTCTTCTAACACAACTGAATTGACCACAATACATTGTATGGCACCCCCCTCTCCCCCCTCCCCAGTTATGGCTTCGTTTAGACACTCTCATGACGGACTTATAAAAATCATACATAAAAAAAATAATAATTATTGATGCGAAAATAATTTATTATTTTGCACCAACTTGGACTGGGAATTTCCGAACGCCTGATCAGATCCCAACTTAAACCGGTGCAAGCTAATAGAAAGCTAGTCAATCCTGTAGGAATAAGAGCGCATGCGCGAAATGTCTCTGCTCGATGATGTGGACAACTAGCTCAGTGTTCGGACGACATCGTTAAGGACGCCGACAATGATTGCATTACCGTAATAGACTCTGGCCCTTTGAACAAACAAGGGTTCTAAGTTTGTGTTTTGAGAACAATGAATGCCGTTAATTATTATTTCTTCCCCCCCCCCCTTCCCCCCCCCCGTCTGAGCTAAAGTGTTTCAACGGTAGTAAATACAAACTGTTTAACAATAACAAGCGCAATATCAAATGGCTTTCATTCAAGTTTTGCCATTTGAAAGTTAAATTTCACATACGACATTGTCACACATTTTGGACATTGTCACACATTTGGACACACACATTTAGATATTTTGACACATTTAGACATTGTCACACATTTAGACATTGTCATACATTTAGACTTTGTCACACATTAGACATTGTCACACATTTAGACATTGTCACACATTTAGACATTGTCACACATTTAGACATTGTCACACATTTAGACATTGTCACACATTTAGACATTGTCACACATTTAGACATTGTCACACATGTAGACATTGTCACACATGTAGACATTGTCACACATTTAGACATTGTCACACATTTAGACATTGTCACACATTTAGATATTGTCACACATTTAGACATTGTCACACATTTAGACATTGTCACACATTTAGACATTGTCACACATTTAGACATTGTCACACATTTAGACATTGTCACACATTTAGACATTGTCACACATTTAGACATTGTCACAAATTTAGACATTGTCATACATTTAGACATTGTCACACATTTAGACATTGTCACAAATTTAATCACTTGTCACACATTTAATCAGTTGTCACACATTTAATCATTTGTCACACATTTAATCAATTGTCACACATTTATTCATTTGTCACACATGACAGAACACCTTCTAAAGCAGTGGCTCTCAGCCTTTCTAATGCCGCGACCCTTTAATACAGTCCCTCATGCTGTGGTGACCCGCAGCCACAAAATTATTTTCGTTGCTACTTTATAACTGTAGACCATATGTGTTTTAGATGGTCTCAGGCGACCTCTGGGAAAGGGGTCGCGACCCACAGGTTGAGAACCGCTGTTCTAAAGCACCGTGACTGCAAACAGAGAGATTTGTTCTTACAAAACAACAAACTTGTCATCCAAAGCATGTATAGACGGAAGCAGCCCAAACTTTAGGGAGCCATGGAATGGTTCTTATCCGGGCATACGATGGCTGTAGGTCAGGCAGGTGAATTCAGCCAATCAAAACTATCGCTAGGGCGGTTTCAGTGAAAGTAAGTGTACAGGCTAGACGAGTCTCGATGGATTTAACAAAATACAACAACACAAAGTCTAATATATTTTTAATTTTTAATATTTTTTTTTTACATGATTCCTAGATTGGAAGATCACAGAGCGGCCATGAGAGTTTGTTTGATAGACAGATTCCTACGCTCCTGATAAGTGGCAAGTGGGTTGGAAACATAGTCCTCCAGCCCCCAATTGACAACGGAAGAGCTTCCTGTTTCACTTCCGGAAGAAATGTAAACGAGGATTACTTCCTCATCCCCGGATCTATTCAAGATTCGTTAGTAAGAAGAACAAGGAACACATTCAGTTGAAATGCATGATCAAAATGTTTTCTTCAAATGAAAATGTGCGTTTAAGAAAATAAAGTAGACAAAGGTTTTTAAATGCTGACATTTTCTCGACAACGAACAACTGATAATCTATTTTTTTCTCACAGCATTCAGCAACTCATCACGTAATTTCCCTACGATATTCAGAAACTCATCTTCCAATTTCCCCAAAGACTCCTAATTTAACAAAAACGTAAAAATAAAAAAAAATCTTGTTAGACAGAAGCATTAATTTGTGTGTTGCCGGAAAGATTAAATTGCACCATCGACCACAAGAAAGAGTTTTTTTTTTTTAAACTTCACACCGAAGTACCTTAATCAGATGGTAAAGTCTGACATGACCCTTAATAACGCCCCTAACCTGTTGACCCCCCAGGCAGTATCACGCCCAACGCCCAAAGCAACTAACAGGCAAGTCACGAAGGGTCCACAGGCAGGGTCTGATTATATTCTTTAAAGTGTTCTCACCAATGTGAACTAGCAACGTGCCTGGCATGACATGGGCCCGTTATACCTTGAGAGCAGAGACTGGCTGCCCGTTATACCTTGAGAGCAGAGACTGGCTGTGTAGATCCGAAATGTGGGACGCTCTCCTTCTTGGAACATTCCAGATTATATCGGAGATAGAAAATGCCCTAACAAAATATACACCACGTGACAACATTTTTGTTTGTAACAGTGGTTTTCATATATATATATATATATATATATATACCACATATAGGCCCGTATGAGAAACGCCAGTCTGATTTAAGCAAGTCTGAGATAGGCAAGTCTGTGATAAGCAAGTCTGAGATAAGCAAGAATGAGATAGGCAAGTTTGAGATATGCCTTTCTGAGATAGGCCCGTCTGGGATAGGTCATTTTGAGAATGCTAAGATATGCCAGTTTGAGATAGGCCAAACTGATTATTGGCCAGTCTGAGATAGGCAACTCTGAGGTAGACCCATCCGGAATGGGCCAGTCTGAGAATACTGAGGAAGGCCAGTCTGGGATAGGTCAGTCTGAGATAGGTCAGTGTGAGATAGGTCTGTCTAAGATAGGGCAGTCTGAGGTATGCCAGACTGAGATAGGCTAGTCTGAGATGGGGCAGTCTAAAATAGATAGGCCAGTCTGAGATGGACCTATTGATCACGTGATCACTTTGGTTAAACTGGTCGAGAACAACACCATCGTAAGTCGTGTTCTGACTGATGCCGATAATCCTCCTTTGGTCAGCTGTCTGCCACCCCAGTCCCTCACTCCTGAGCCTGGATTATAGAGCCCCGAGTTGCCATTAATTCAGCGTATCCATGGAAAGTGGGGAACTACTCAAGTACAAATGGGCAATTACTCTACAGGGTTTTCCGCGTTGAAAAAAATTATACTAAATGAAATCTATGAACAATTTATGAACTAAATAAGAAAACAGTCTACCAGAAAATCTAATCTTGGTCTAGGCTATCAACTGGTCCAATTTTGGAACAGGCCAACGTCTGGTCTAATTTTGAACCAGGCCACCGGCTGGTCTAATTTTTTACCAGGCTTCCTGCAGGTCTAGTCCTGGACCAGGCTACCGACTGGGTTAATCTTTGACCAGGCTACCGTATTGCCTAATTTTGGATCAGGCTTTCCCCGAGGTCTAATCTTCGACCCGGTTATTAATAGGGCTAATTTTGGATAAGGCCTCCAGCTGGGCTAATCTTGGACCCGGCTATTAACAGGGCTAATTTTGGATAAGGCCACAGCTGGGCTAATCTTGGACTAGACGATTAGATGTAATAGTCTCGTAAAAGGCTACCTAGCAGAGTGCAAGTAAATTGAGGGATTTGTATAAGCGCACAATATGTTGGATGTCTGTGATGAAGTGGAGACGATATATAGCACCGAAAATAAAGCACCGAAAATATGGCACCGAACATATAGCACCGGACATATGGCATTAATCATACATCACCGAAAATTTTCCCTATGAATATACTTGCCTTATTGAATTTTCCCTATCTCTTATGTATATATATTACGCTTCTAGTGTTACTGCTACCATTTCTGTCTGCTTCCTATTTATCGTATTTGGCTTTGAGATTATATTACAAATAATTCTATATGTTTGAAAGAAAGTATGGTTCAATAATGATTTCAATAGCGCGCAATAAATAATTCCCGATATCAACGCTAAATGATATATATATATTTATTTTTAATAACTCTACTGCGTTTGGTGCGTAATATTTTCTTTTCGGAAAATGAAATCGTCTCTATACAAGTATTGTGTAAAAATATTAGGTTTAAAAGTGGTTGGGACATTAAAAAATTTAATTGCCCGTTATACCTTGAGAGGAGAGACATGGGCATGAAATAAAAAGTGTGCAGTGACGTATCATTGGGGGGGGGGGGGGAGGGGTGTAGTAAAAATTTGGATTCTTAAATGTGCGTTACCTGAGTTCATGTTTTGTCAAGTAACTTTAGTAGATGGGAAGTTTACGTATTGCCGCCACCAATCTTTGGAGGGTTATATCTAGTATATATATACTTTCCTAAATGAATATGAAATGTCCAAGTGGCTAGGGTTTAACATCCACTCCACCAATAAGACGCATTGGGATTTAAATTATGTGGTGGCTCCACCAAGCAGCGGATGAGAGGACTAGGATCGGTCTTGACATAGCTGAATTACCTATCGAAAGTCTCACCCCCAATATTTAAAAAGAATAACGGGTTCATTCATGATCAAGCGAATAGTATTTCTATGGAACTTTTGTTTCTGATTCTGGCGACCACCAATACCGTATTCCATATGGGTAACAGCTACCCGGGTACCCAAAACGGCTGCCATGCGTGGTTGATCTGGTCCACGGGCCGCAGTTTGAAGACCCTCCGTTTTAGACTTATCTACTAATAAATTAATGTGATACTCATACATGCAAAATATTGGTCAATGCGTCTGGTTTTCTTATCTCCCCCCACCCACCCCCACCCGGCCCAGCACTTGTCTTCCTGTGACGTTTGTTTCAACGTGACTTCAATTCCGAGTGATTTTTTTTCCGTTGACAATCAGGCCACTGTTGGGGATCAGCCTGGATTATCTGATAATCCATGTATCTGAGAAGCGAGCGATGTTAGACGTGATCATCACGAATCCACAGTTATTTCAATCATCCGTAGAATCCAGGATATAACTAAGCCCGGGATTGTAGTCTGCGATAGCGAAGATCATCGAAAACAGGTAATCAAACTGAATATAACCGTTTCCGTCGTCCGCTCGTCTTAAATTTTGTAACTGGTTGGCCGAGCGGTATAAACTGATTCAATCTAAAAAGCGAGTTCCATCCCCACCAAGCCCGGACAACCCAAAACATCACCAGCACCCCGGGCGGATGGGACTCTTTAACCTAGGAAGGCAACTCATCTAAGAGAAGGAAACTTTGAATTCAAACCCGGAGATGGAGTCCCGTAGGCTGTTTGACATTGACACAACGAAAATTCCGCCAACTCCTGCGACGCCACTGGTGCAAATCTGCATCATTCCCATATGACGTTGTCTTAGGTTATCCAGCTAATTATAAGAGTGTTGGACTGCGATAAAGCTTTAAAATAGATTAACTAGACACACACAAAATTTGTAAATTGTCAATATATCTTTAGCTTTAATGATGATTTTGAATGATGAATTGTAAACGTTTCGGAAAATGCCTCGGAAACCACGTTGAGAGAAGCGATTTGCTGTCTGGGGGACCAGCTTATTCCCCCTAAATAAAAATCCCAGGTCTTGAGATTTCGTCCTACGAAGTCTACACCATCGTCAGTGTGACGGATTGATGCCAGAATTATGTTTCTTAAAAGAAATTACGTTATGATAAGAATTGACACCTTTGCTTTCAAAGTGCAACGTCAATGATCTAGAATGCGTGTTCTTTTTAGTAGGGCCCGAGTGTTCATTTTAGCAGGGCCCGGGTGTTCTTTTTAGTAGGGCCCGAGTGTTCTTTTTAGTAGGGCCCGAGTGTTCTTTTTAGTAGGGCCCGAGTGTTCTTTTTAGTAGGGCCCGAGTGTTCTTTTTAGCAGGGCCCGGGTGTTCTTTTTAGTAGGGCCCGAGTGTTCTTTTTAGTAGGGCCCGAGTGTTCTTTTTAGCAGAGCCCGAGTGTTCTTTTTAGTAGGGCCCGAGTGTTCTTTTTAGTAGGGCACCAACTGAGAATGGATTTATTTATTTAGTATACAGCCAAGAGGAGTGCGACTTCCGCATGGGTAGCATCTGGGAAGTGCCGGCAACGAAACCACCAACTCAGGGACACCCCTTTTCAGTGACAACCGTTCTCGGCGACACATCATCTCAGTGACACCCCTTTCTCAGTCGCCACCATTCTTAATGACAACCCCCTTGTTAGTGACACAAATGGTCAGTCACCACCACCCCTCTCAATCAATCATTGATTTTACACACATACAAACATTTTGACTTTTTAAAAAGTAATTCCTAATTGATTTGTTACCAGCCCGCACCCTGCCCTCACTCCATCTTTGTGACACCCACCCTCATCCATATTCTCCTATGCTCATTTTTTTTAAAGCTGTGGAAGGACAGAGAAATGGATTAATTACAAAAATTCCGGCGAGGGTTTTATCACTATCGGATTAAATCATAGAAGAGATAATACGCAGCACGGCCAACCAAAAGAGACTTCTAGTTCACGAGATGCTCTTTAACGGGTTTCAAATGTTAATCCTATTGGAGAGGTCGGGGGGGGGGCGCGTTTTTAAAAGATGACCGAGTTAATCTCATCCCTCTCTTAGCCCCCCCCCCCCCCCGACCAGATTTAGTGAACTAAATATTGTCCTTAAACCACTGTTTCCTGTCATTTCATTCTGCTTGTGATTGTGTGTGTGTGTGTGTGTTTATGTGTGCCCCCAACATCAATCACACGCAGAATGAAATGACAGGATATAGTGGCTAAATAGGGGAGGGTGTTGCAGACGATCTCACAGGAGACTAATAATGACCACGCCTCTGCTTACACATCTATCTACTTGACCATTCATCAGACGTCTATCCAAATCATCCACAAAATCCACCATACACCCATTCATCCAAGTAATCCACCATCTATTCCAACATCCATTCAAAAATTCCATTTCACTCTGTTGCATAAAGAAAGGAAAAAAAAAAGATTATGAAATAAAATAATCAATTTCTCAGCAAATCCATACAGACAAACACTTAAAATGTGATGCATTGAACTGCACCCAAAAAAAACGATTCTACTTTAACGTTCTCAAACAGTCCTTCTTCTCTTTAATTTTGACACCCGCAATACTGCGCAATACACCAGCCAGCCGTGTTAATTTTGTACATTTAAACAAAATTCCCCGAGTTTGATTAGCTCAATCACGGCAACGATCGTTACAGAAACACTGTCCACGATCTCCTCGCATCAGGTGTTCATCTGAGCCGAGTGTTGAGAGATACTTCGCAGTACCCGATTTACAGCTCAACTTGCCAGACAGGGCCCCCCTAGGGACGAGTCAGACAATAGGGCCATAAGCAGCCCCGGGCCATCTGAGTGTTTTCCCATTACAAACAACGGTTCGGTCCCAGGACTTAGTGCCCCCCGCCCCTGATTGACTAGCGCTTGATCGTCAGGGGATACACGTTCACACAGCTGCGTTGCATCTGGGTCAGAACTCGGCATGGGCCCAGTTATAATATCTGGGTGATAGTTACACAGAGAAAACCTGTTATGTCAACATGGCTCGGAACCAGTCAGGGTCATGCACACACCGAGGTGACCGAGTAAATCACTTGAGGGTCCAGCTCGAATAAGGGGCCCCCAAGGATTGCATTGAAAGGTTACAGAGGCGTAACTGGGTTTATGGCGCCCTTGGCTAATTTACTTTTTAAATAATAAAAATTTAAAAATTAGAGATTTAGCGGCTCCCTTTTGAACAGGCGTAGGCCGGCGCCCTTGGCAACTGCCTCAATGCCAAGTCGTTCCTACGCCTCTGTTTTTATACAATTATTTTGAAATTTGTAGGGGCCAAAAAATTTTCAATTTGCGTGGGACCCAAATTAGTTTTGCCCCTGTGGCCCGAAAACGCACTGCGTGGCCGTCGAGCCAGTAGTTGCACAGTTACAAGGCCACTATTTCCAAGGTTTTCCCTTTGTGGCATGGGTAGTCAAAGAAACAGGAAGACAAAATAAAACACTTATTTCAGTAAACTAATTTGTGCCTAATACTATCACAAGCACACACGTTAGTGATTGTTATTAGAGGCGAAAGCCCCCGTGTAGGGTTGAATAAAATAGAAGAAAGAAAAATGAGGGTTGGGGGGGGGGCGGGGCGGGTGCTTAATCAAGGTTTTACTTGGTTCCCTTCGGCTTTATTCCGCCCCACAGTATATTTCAGGTGTTTTGTGTTTTCCATTCAGACATTTACCCCCCCCCCCTCACAACTCCCCCCACGCGTTTTCCTTAATGTTCTGTCAATTATGCCCCAGGCTCCTTGGTACATTTCACGTATTCAGTGGTTCCCAACCTATTTTAAATAACCGGAACACCTTCAATAATCAAACATTGCGGGACCCATTTGATTAGGGCGAGTATGTCCACGGTAGTTGCTACAGTTTTCGGCAGAAACCACGCACGCCCGTTGTCTGCTTCCGAAGCCTCAGGCAATGGTGGATATGTTCCCCGGGTAGCGTTTGGGGATAGGAGGTGGCGCCTCTTTAGTCAGCATGTCATTTTAGATACGTTGACCAGAGCCCCGGGGGGGGGGGATGTATTGGCACTAAAATTGTCGATCGGGGCCAGCAGTAGTCAATTTTATCGCGAAGTAGGTAAGAAATTTAGGGCGCCGATGGCTCTTGAGAGAAAGGGGGGGGGGGTCTGGGGAGGACAATTTTTATTTTTTAAAAAACGAAGCGGTGAATTTTGGAGTATACCTTAATTTATTATTTCTAATAGACTATTTTATCGGAGGGAAGTGAAATACAAATACTTGTTTATAAAAATTTGCTTCGTTCTAAATCGTCGTTATAAAAATAAAGTCTATAGAGTTAATAAAAAATTAATTGTTCAAGTATATCGAAAGAGGCAATTTGTAATTGATCCGAAAAAAGTTATAGTAGTTTTAAATGCCAGGTATCCATTTCATTCAACTCAATTGTGGGAAATGTATACTTTATTATTGTAAGATTTGCCTCAGAGAAAATCACACATTAATAAATATATGACACCATTTGCAAACATCTCTTGTCTTCTTAACATACGGAATAATGAAATATTGTAGTCGGTCTATTGGGGCAATTGACTTTCATAAGGGTATGGAGTAATTTCTGCACCATTTTGGACAAAAGTCCTCCAAACATAAAGTAATTCCGGCACCATCATGGACACCAGGCCTTCTAATATAAAGTAATTCCTGCACCAAAATGGACACCAGTCCTCCCCCATATAAAGTAATTCATGCACGCTTATGGACACCAGTCCTCCACACTGAAGAAATGCCGAGGAACAGCAGACATCAAGATCTATGATTGCCATTGATTGCCGAGGAGATGCAAACATTAAGATTTATGATTGCCATTGATTGCCGAGGAGTTGCAAACATTAAGATCTATGATTGCCATTGATTGCCGAGGAGTTGCAAACATTAAGATCTATGATTGCCATTGATTGCCAAAGAGTTGCAAACATTAAGATCTATGATTGCCATTGATTGCCAAGGAGCAGTAAACATTAAGATCTATGATTGCCAAGGAGCAGCAAACATTAAGATCTATGATTGCCATTGATTGCCAAGGAGCAGTAAACATTAAGATCTATGATTGCCATTGATTGCCAAGGAGCAGCAAACATCAAGATCTATGCTTGCCATTGATTCAATGGCAGAGCTTAAACAAGACACGAATTCAACGATCGCTACATATTTTCCCATTACACTGTATAAATATCACATTATAGAACTAACACATTGTATAAATATCCCATTGTAGAACTATTTTATTGTATAAATATCACAGTGCGTACAGAGGCGTAGTGAGGGGGGGCAAGCGGGGCATCATGCCCCGGGCGCTACTCACAAAGATGCGCCAAGTGGTATTTTTTACTATAATATTGTATGGTTTTCGAATGGGGGGGGGGGCGCTAAAAAGGTATTGTGCCCCGGGCGCGAGTTAAGCTCGCTACGCCACTGAGTGCGTACATTTCTCTTAGATTTAATCTCACATGTATCATTCTATGGTCTACAATCTCTCTCAACTTCTCCTCTACGCATTCTGCAATGCATTTTAATAACTCGTTTAGTCTTTTCCTTGGCGGGGCTCTAAAGTTTTGTTTCGCTCAACCCCAAAGCTGTCAAATCCTTTTCTCGAAAATTCTACAAACCACGCAGCGGCAGACTAAGAGAAGGGTTCACGTTGGCAAAGTGTCTCCAAACGGCGTATCCCAGCGCTTTTGAAATGTGAAAGGATTGGCTAGGGAACATCCATCCATCCCTGTATCACTACAGCCCATGTAGGGCTTTGGCCTGCCTCACCACTTCCTTCCACTCAGACCTAATTAATGCTTTTTCCCCCCATGCTTGGATTCCCAGTTGTTGTAGTTCTTTTTCCACATCATCTATCCATCTAAACCTAGGTCTGCCTTTGAGCCATTTTCCTCTGGGGTTTTCGGTGATGCACCCTCTTGGCTATAAGGAACAATCATGTGATGTATTCTTTTAAGCAAACTTTGACGTCCTTGTGATATCACTTCCTAACTATGATGAATTTTTTTTAGCGTGCTCAAACTTAATGGGGGGTAAAAGCATCTGACAGAGTAAGGACCTCTGTCATTAAGTTTGCACTATAGCATGAGTGACCGGCAGTCTAAAAAAAATCCTCGCATTTTGTTCGATGACACTTTTTTTGCTGCGCAGTGTATCAAAGGCCACTCCCCCCCCCCCCAATGCATTCATCACGAGGCTCCGTCGAGGGTACAAAAGAGAAGAAGAAAGGACAGCGCAACGCCAAAGCCCGGGCCCTAAGCCTCTACTGTGGAGACAAAAGTCCAATTATACACGTAATGGCGCCCTCCGCGGGCTTACGCCAGCTTAACCCGTAGTGGCGGGGACGAGATTTGTGGCGAATGTCAAGGCCGCCTCTTGAAAAAACAAATAATTAAAACTGTTGATATAATAATCTCCCCCTCGTCCCGGAGTGCCTGCAAATAATTTCAATAAGCTCCCCTGCATTCGTGAAATTAACCAGTGCACTCTGGGATTTTTATTTACTTTTTTTTTTTTTTTTGCAAGGTCGGTTGGGGCGTGGTTGTGGGGGCGTGGTTGTAGGGGCGTGGTTGTAGGGGCGTGGTTGTAGGGGCGTGGTTGTAGGGGCGTGGTTGTAGGGGCGTGCTTGTAGGGGCGTGCTTGTAGGGGCGTGGTTGTGGGGGCGTTAAGTCTTATCTAAAATGTTAACGATTAGTCTCCAGCTGAGACAGTAATTAATGACCTTGGTCGGGATCGACCCCCCCCCCCCCTTAAACCCTGTTAATAAATTTACACCTCTTTACCAACGATAAGACCCAAATTTAAATCTTGTTATGACCCCGAAAACCGGACCCCTCTATTTTAGATATCTATGCACAGTCCCTTCAAAGATCGGAACCCGGCGCTCAGAGACGTTGCAAGATGCAAGACGCCCTGGCGTGAAGTCTTTGTATTTCTCTACTGCGTACTGCGGCATGTGGGCTGTGGGTTTACTCTGAACTCTGAATTCGGAACTCTAAACTCTGAATACTTAACTCTTAACCTGGAACTCTGAACTCTTACCTGACATATCAACAAGCCGGTGACATGCACCAGATGCAAGAATTTATAATATACAAGTCTGAGCTACGTGTACATCGCTAATGATTTGTACCAAATGTAAAATTAATGTACCAGTCTAGGGTACGTGTACAACGCTAATGATTTGTACCAGATGTAAAATTAATGTACCAGTCTAGGGTACGTGTACAACGCTAATGATTTGTACCAGATGTAAAATTAATGTACCAGTCTAGGGTACGTGTACATCGCTAATGACTTGTACCAGATGTAAAATTAATGTACCAGTCTAGGGTACGTGTACATCGCTAATGACTTGTACCAGATGTAAAATTAATGTACCAGTCTAGGGTACGTGTACATCGCTAATGACTTGTACCAGATGAAAAATTAATGTACCAGTCTAGGGTACGTGTACATCGCTAATGACTTGTACCAGATGTAAAATTAATGTACCAGTCTAGGGTACGTGTACATCGCTAATGACTTGTACCAGATGTAAAATTAATGTACCAGTCTAGGGTACGTGTACATCGCTAATGACTTGTACCAGATGTAAAATTAATGTACCAGTCCAAGGTGCGTGTACGGAAACTTGCTAAATGGAGGTCGCAAAAAAAACAAAAAAAACAGTAAAAAACCAACATAAAGTTCAACAACTATTTCTTTCTTGTAATGCGTCCCTTCTTTGAAGTAAGCTAAATATTTCCGTCTTTGGGCATCAGGGTGGCATTGACCCCGGTCGAAAGGTGACAAGCGATCCACTCCGATGTCAGAACATTATTGTTGTACCGTCTTAATCCATGACCGGATGGGAGAGCTGGGGGTTTGGTTGGGGAGGGGAATACAACCAGTGAATTGAAGGGAATACAACCAGTGAATTGAAGTGGGCCGGGGAGGGGGGGGGGGAATCTCAGGCACATGTTATTGGAGGCGAGAAAAGTGTAACATCGGGTATAGAGATTTCCTGGATCGGTCATCTTGATTAGAAAGTGGTCAGTCGGAATTGACTAACAGTGCACTGTTGTTAAGGTAAACAGTTTTTTTTTTGTTGCCGCGCTCGAGTTACAGCGAAGTTATCATTTGATTTCACGTTGCCATTTGGGTGGGGTGGGGGTGGTGGGGATGGGTGGGGATGGGTGGGGGTAAAGTACCCAACAAATATATTTCGCCACAATTTTTCATTGGGACATTCTCTGTCCTAAAATTCAACGCCAGACTGTTCAAATAATCTGGAGCTCCTATCATTTCCGTAACGAACAGCAGACGTGGGTAAACGTGACGAGCTGAAAGCCAGAGCCGGACTGTGTTTGAGCTTTTGACGAGTCAAAAAATATTTCAAAAGATCCATGGTTAACCTCTATGACAAGGTTAGTTTCTGTCAATCATGATCAGGGGAATTTCTGACAGCTGCTCAAAGACGGTCGACTCCAACTCCTTCGACTCCAGGCTATCAGAATGAACAGAAATACATTCAGCATATTTTGAAAATGAAAAGTGTCGTAATGCAGAAGAATTCAATGTTTCGCATGGCCGTGTTCAGCGGTCAGACACCGTTACGCGAGCCTGACTTTTCCTGACTGAACAAAGTGATACAAGAAACTTATAAAAAAAAATTGGGAAATTTTAACAGTTAAAAATATAGCTCTGTCTCTGGTGCAGTGAGAAACATGTCAACTGGTCCCATGGTGCACTGGGAAACGTGTCCACCGGTCCCATGGTGCAATGGGAAACCTGTCCACCGGTCCCTGGTGCAATGGGAAACTAGTCCACCGCTCCCTGGTGCAATGGGAAACTTGTCCACCGGTCCCTGGTGCAGTAAGAAAGTTGTCCATCGGTCTGGGAAACACTCGAGTGCTTCACGTTAAAGAATGGATCTGACTTACACAAAGCCGCGAATCTCATTCATCAAGCCCGACCCCGATGCAAAACTCTGGCCCCGCAATCATGTTTCACATGCCGTCAGTAGACAGCATGCCGATGCAATGATTCGAGATAGATCCTCTTCGGGGACTAGGACTATTAATCACGGGATCTGACCACTTATAGGTACTGTCTGAATTTAGAACTGATTCATTCCGCATTACCGTATTTAAAGTCTATTTTTGTGTGTGTTTTAGTCTGATTTAACATATAATTATATAGTCTCTATTACGCCTATATTAAATCTGTATAGTCTGTACTAAATCTGTAGTAAGTCTGTATTTAGTCTATATTTAGTCTGTATTTAGTCTATATTTAGTCTGTATTTAGTCTGTATTTAGTCTGTACTAAGTCTGTATTTAATCTGTATTTAGTCTGTATTTAATCTGTATTTAGTCTGTACTAATTCTGTACTAAGTCTGTATTAAGTCTGTATTTAGTCTGTATTTAGTCTGTATTTAGTCTGTATTTAGTCTGTACTAAGTCTGCATTTAATCTGTACACATTTTTAACGCCATAATGCTGCAGCATATCTATCCTCAGCATGTCACTATTCTATTTCTTTCGTTAGCTGCTACGCAGTTGCGTAGCTTGGGTTAGTGCCACCCGGGGCGGAATAAACATTTTGCCGCCTTTTCCACAAAAAAAGAAACTATCTACTGTTGGCCGAAAGTGGCACCATTCCATATAAAAAGGCGCTCTTTTGCTGTTTAGTCCGTGCTTAACATAAAATGACTAGTCTAATCAAACAGTTAAATATTTAAACACTTTTCTATTAAGTTGTCCATCTTCTCCTGAAGCTGTTGATCTTCTTGCCTTAAACATGTCCCGAAGCCGTTCATCTTCTTGCATTAAACATGTCCTGAAGTTGTTCATATTCTTGCCATAAACATTTCACAAAGCCGTTCATCTTCTTGCCTTAAACATGTCCTGAAGCTGTTGATCTTCTTGCCTTAAACATGTCCCGAAGCCGTTCATCTTCTTGCATTAAACATGTCCTGAAGTTGTTCATATTCTTGCCATAAACATTTCACAAAGCCGTTCATCTTCTTGCCTTAAACATGTCCTGAAGTTGTTCATCTTCTTGCCATAAACATTTCCCGAAGCTGTTCATCTTCTTGCCTTAAACATGTCCTGAAGTTGTTCATATTCTTGCCTTAAACATGACCTGAAGTTGTTCATCTTTTTGCCTTAAACATGTCCTGAAGTTGTTCACCTTCTTGCGTATCCTATTCCCCAACACCATAGCCATCACCCGGCACACGCAAAAGCTGTGGTTTAAAAACTACTTCCTAATTGGACCGCCCGAGTTCTTAGACCGCGTTTGCAATGCGAACGAAATTAAGCTGCACCTGGTCTTAAGGAAAATCTATATATATATAGACCCACCGTCATTTCACAGATCGTGTGTTTTGATGATGAAAAAAACCAAAACAACAAGAACACACACACACACACACACACACACACACACACACACACACACACACACACACACACACACACACACACACACACACACACACACAAAGGGGGTGGGAGAAGGGATAACTCTGTCGTTTTGGATAATGGCTCTCCGAGTTGTCCGTCCAAACAGTCTGTCCTGGATACGAAAACACGGCCATGTCATTTTTTGAACCCAACGGCTGTAACGGATGTTGGAACTTAGTTTGATGAACAATAACTCACTTGGAACGGTAACCCAAACGAAATTTAGGGTACCTGGTATAGAAACGTCACTGATATCACATGACCCTAACAAGGGTCAGTACATAAATCATCTCTTGTATATATCCAGCTTCTGGTGCGTCCTGCTTTCTCTTCAACCACCCCCCAACTCGATATGCCTATATTAATAGTACTGAGTGAAAACTAAGTACCCGGGCCCGATGTAAACAAAAACTTAACTGAACGCGGTTAAGTGAAATTGTCAAATAATAGTTTAACTAGGGGTCAACGTTTTACTATTGCACGAAAGTTGACGGGCCTAGAAGTAGTATATTTAACTTGTCCCTCTCCCCAACCACACAGCAGGCCAACACCCACTTCCACACAAGACACTTCCCATTCTCCGTGCTGTACTCACTTTTTTAATATTATTTTTTCCTAGCTGTGGTTGGGTGGTTTCGTTCCCTAACTGCCAGCGTCCATCACACGCATTTACACGTTTAAAAATAACCCATTTGAATTTTTGGGGTGCTTGGTACATAAACGTCCCTGGTGTCACGTAACCCCACTTGTGGTGCGTACAGAAATCATTCGGCATAATAGTTAAATTATGGGTTAAAGAATGATTTTCCTCGCCAGCGTTGACCGGCCGAGTAGAAGGACATTGAACATGTCCCCCACACCGGCTGTAGCAAAACTTTAAGAAATCGACGGTATCACAGCCAGATGACTGCGCCAATTAAGCTCGATCGCCCTCTGCGTCTCTCTAATACAGTGGTTCGCAACCTTTCTAATGCCGCGACCCTTTCATACATTTCCTCATGTTGTGGTGACCCCCAACCACAAAATTATGCTCGTTGATACTTTACAGCTGTAGAGTATATGTGTTTTCAGATGGTCTTATGCGACCCCTGTGAAATGGTCGTGCGACCCCAAAATGGGTCGCGACCCACAGGTTGAGAACCGCTCATCAAATAAAATAGTGCCGTGCCTTAAATTTTATGGTATGACGATCTGCAAATGGGAGGGGGGGGGGAGTGGCGCGAATGAGTAGGTGGGTGTATGCATATGAGAAGAATAAAATAATTTTTTAAAAATTCCTAGGTCATGTTGACCTGAGAAAGTCGAGTTGATTAAATCCACTTTTGAAATGATAACAAGATAAACAGTGCATCGTACAACGACCAGAACAATGGCTAAGTGGTCAAGACATGGTACCAAAACAACGGCTAAGTGGTCAAAACATGGTACCAGAACAATGGCTAAGTGGTCAAAACATGGTACCAAAACAACGGCTAAGTGGTCAAAACATGGTACCAGAACAATGGCTAAGTGGTCAAGGCATGTTACCAGAACAATGGCTAAGTGGTCAAGACATGGTAACAGAACAATTGATAATTGGTCAAGGCATGGTAACAGAACAATGGATAAGTGGTCTAGACATAAGACCGGAAACAAATAGAAATCGAGATTTGGCACTCCTTTTTAGATTTTCAAACATCTGCACTCACCTCAACCCCCTCTTACTACCCCACCTCCATCCCTCTCGCCTCCAGCCCCTTACTTCAAGTCCCTCACACCACTCTCCACCCCTTAATTAAGCATGTCACGTGATCTCCACATAATCTTACCCAACTTTCCGTTCAACGGCTTCCTCGCAGAAAGTCTGACGTCACTACATCAAATGATACAAGCGCTCCACTTCTGTTTAGATTACATCTGCACCCTGTTCTCCCATCCCCTCCCATGACCCCCCACCTCTTCTCTTATTTCATCCGCCGCCCCCCCCCCCACGCAAACAGCAACAAATCACAGAGAAGAAATAAACGCACCATTTTCAAGTGATAAAAAAACTCTCCCCCCCAGCCCCCTTTCAACCAAACTCATCAGAGCAAGATTGTATTATTATTGCTATCCGTTTTTTTTATGTTTGGATCACAACATCAAAGTGATATTAGCCATCTACGTGTATACATTTACAGCGGCTTTCTCACAGCTACAAAAAATAGCTTAAAAATAACATCTTTCTTTAAAAAAAAAAAGTGCTATATTTATTAGTTGTTTTGTGGGGAGTTGAAGATGGTGGAGCGCGAGTCGAGACGTCTAGGAGGGCAATGAAGATTCTCGTGCCATCTAGCGCCATTTGAGGTGTTTTGGAGAAGGATAATTGGATGAACATGCCCTAAAGGGGACTAACATTGATGAGCGTCATGGTTATATTTCATCACGGGTCGCTTTGCTTACATTGGCGGAACCGGAGACAGGATGGTGGAGTGGGGGGGGGGGGGGGGCATCGTTCTGTGGGCTCAAAAAAAATGGGTAGACTTTTTTGAATGCCGTAAGCGATGTTTCGATGTGTTACAAGAGTTACGGTTTATGTTTGGCGCCCGAAAAGAAAGTGGGGTGAAAGGGGCAAAAGGGGGGGGGGGTGTTGGGTGGTGCTGCGCCATATGCTACGGCTAATGTTTGCTCAATTTCGAGGATGTTTAATGATAAAAATGATAATAATAATAATGATGATAATAATTAATGCTAGCGTTTATTCGATGACAATTTTTTTAATTTTTATTTAAAAAAAAAAAAATGAATGTTAGCAGGAGAAAGATACGAAAACAGAACCGAGAAAGAGCGCCTGGCAGGGCGCAATCAATACGCATTCTGGGAAGCACGCGATTGGCTCGTCAACAAATTACTGCGCTTATATGCATGTAAAGTAGTGCTGTCTTGAAGTCGAGGAGGTGGCGAGGTTTGGCTGGAGGGGGGTGGGACATCAACGCATGTTGTCTTAAGGATAAACAAATCTGATGCGTTGTGGGTGACGAACTGCAGAGACAGGACACTGATTTTAAAGTGAAAAGATTGCTTTAAATAAGTGGAACTTCTCTTTGTTAATGGCTCGTAATTTCATGATTAGTTTCTCCATTAAGCGACGACAACATACTTGTCAAGACAATGGTTCAAATTAGTATGAAACTCGACACGACTGTTTTGTTCAATCATGAGAGATCTGTTACAATAACAGACCTAGTAACAATTTATAAAGTATTTTTAAAACAATACATGATTAGATATCCATTAAAACATCAGCTGCTAGTAAGACCTGATCAAAGTCAAAAGATATATAGCTTAACAATCACCCGCATCTCGTGAGCGGAAAATGGCGAGCGATCATGAGCGTTCAACAGCTGCCTAGATGTGCCGACAATGGCGCAGATGTACCGACAATGGCGCAGATGTGCCGACAATGGCGCAGATGTGCCGACAATGGCCCAGAGGCGCCAATAATGGCATATAGGCGCAAATAATGGCATAGATGGGCCAGTAGTAGCCTAGATGTTCCAACAATGACCTAGATGTGCTGCAAATGGCCAAAAGGCGTCAGTAATGGCATATATGGGCCACCAGTAGCCTAGATGTGCCATCAATGGCTAGATGTGACACCAGTGACCAGTGGCGTATAGTAAAATATACCATTTGGCGCCCCTTTGTGAGTAGCGCCCGGGGCATGATGCCCCTCTTGCCCCCCCTCACTACGCCACTGCCAGTGACCTATATGGCCTTAACATGACCCCAGTGTCCTAGATAGCCTACATGTGCCACCAGTGGTCCAGATTTACCACCAACGGCCTACATAGGCCACCAGTGGCCTGGATTAGCCACAGACACCGACAACTCTCCACTTTACAATAAGCCAGCTTCAAACTGTTTTTAACATTTACTGATCAGTTCTGCACCATTGAAAGTGTGAAGACCGCTGTGAGATTTTCAACCACTGGGAAGGTTATAGGCAATATAAATGAGCCACCATTTGAAAGCTTAAGGGCCATTTTTTCATGAGCCATCTAACGAGGGTAACAAGCTTCATCTGGTGAAAGCAAATGTTGAAGGAGTTATCACGACCGCCAATCGCTGGAGACTTGGTAAATATTGTTAAAAAAATCTAGAGAATTGGTTATACTAAATGAACCCGGAGGAGGTGGTCCTGTCTGGTAGTAACTGACAAGGCTGGCGGTGGGGTTGTACGTGTGCAGAAGAGTGCGAGAGGGCAGGTTGGTGTGGATGGGCAGGACCGTTTGGGTGGACAGGAGAGTATGGGTTGGCAGGTTGGTGTTGATGGACAGGAGGCTGTGCGTGAGCAGGAGGACGCGGGTGGACTGATTGGCATGGGGTGGGTATGAGGGGACAGGTGGGTGTGTAGTATAAGTAAAGATAGGTGGTTGCTGGTTGGGTGTAGGTTGGCAAGTGGGTGTGAGTATGGGTGGGTAAGTGTGGCTGTGAATGGGGGGGGGGGGGGGGCTTGGGATGTGTGAGTTTCGGCGGGCAAGGGTGTAGGGTGTAGGTTTTGTTAACTAAAAATACCCTTGAAATGATGACATCATAGAAAGTACGTACAGATGGGGCTAAGTCGCAAACGCAAAATGTCAGCTGTGATGTACGGACTGTGATGACATTAAGTGGATAATCATATGGAATAAGTATGTGGATTTCTGTGGACTGGAAAGATTAATTGGTGTGTGGGCTTTGTGAAATGATGTGGGCTTGCAATGAGTCCAAGGGCGTATATAATAATTGAGCTAAGCAGATACCAATTGACCGGCAATCAATGGTCAGACGAGAAGTGAACGAGGCTTGATATAGGGCTACGAGGGTTGATACGGCTACGAGGGTTGATACGGACTACGAGGGTTGATACGGGCTACGAGGGTTGATACGCGTTACGAGGGTTGATACGGACTACGAGGGTGAAACCATATGATAAAAACATTCGGCTAATGCAGATAATTGGTGCCACTAAGGATACAGTTACGGTTCAAGCTAGTTTTAGGGATACATTTAGGGTTCAGGTTAGGTTTAGGGAAACATTTAGGGTTCAAGTTAGGTTTAGGGATACAATTAGGGTTCAGGTTAGGTTTAGTGACAGTGAATTATAAAAGTTCACGGGTCGTGACAAACAAAATGGCAGCCACGTGATACGTCTTGGTACCAATTGTCTGCTTTTACCCAAAACTCTCCAAAGACGATAAAAAATGATTGCATTTATTTTATTTAATAAAATGATTCACATGCTTGAAAATAAGGGAGAGAACGGGTGAAAACATGGAAAGAGAGAGGGGGTGCTGATAGCGATGAGAGAGAGATACCATGTAGATAATAGTGGAGACAGGTAGAAGATAACTGAAGCTAAGTGAAAGAAAATTAAAAAAAATAAGGTTTATGGCGGAGATATAAAAGATATGAGAAAAAAGGTTATTGCCACAGAAAGACAATATCTTGTATGCATCTTAAAGAGAAAGGTGAAAGGGTGAAGTGAAGGCGGTAAGAGTGTAAGACATGGCAGGTAAGGTGGGAGACAAGGCAGCGTAAGGTGGGAGACAATGCATGGAATTTGGGAGATAAGGCAGTTAAGGTGGGAGACAAGGCAGTTGGCGGAGACATGACAGTTAAGGTGGGAGACAAGGCAGTTAGGGTGGGAGACAAGACAGTTAAGGTGGGAGACAAGACAGTTAAGGTGGGAGACAAGACAGTTAAGGTGGGAGACAAGACAGTTAAGGTGGGAGACAAGACAGTTAAGGTGGGAGACAAGACAGTTAAGGTGGGAGACAAGACAGTTAAGGTGGGAGACAAGGCAGTTAAGGTGGGAGACAAGACAATTAAGGTGGGAGACAAGGCAGTTAAGGTGGGAGACAAGACAGTTAAGGTGGGAGACAAGACAGTTAAGGTGGGAGACAAGGCAGTTAAGGTGGGAGACAAGGCAGTTTAGGTGGGAGACAAGACAGTTAAGGTGGGAGACAAGACAGTTAAGGTGGGAGACAAGGCAGTTAAGGTGGGAGACAAGGCAGTTAAGGTGGGAGACAAAGCAGTTGTGGCAGACAAGACAGTTAAGGTGGGAGACAAGACAATAAGGTGGGAGACAAGACAGTTGTGGGAGACAAGAAAGTTAAGGTGGGAGACAAGACAGTTAAGGTGGGAGACAAGGCAGTTGTGGGAGACAAGACAGTTAAGGTGGGAGACAAGACAGTTAAGGTGGGAGACAAGGCAGTTAAGGTGGGAGACAAGACAGTTAAGGTGAGAGACAAGACAGTTAAGGTGGGAGACAAGGCAGTTAAGGTGGGAGACAAGGCAGTTAAGGTGGGAGACAAGACAGTTAAGGTGGGAGACAAGACAGTTAAGGTGAGAGACAAGACAATTAAGGTGGGAGACAAGACAGTTAAGGTGGGAGACAAGACAGTTAAGGTGGGAGACAAGGCAGTTAAGGTGGGAGACAAGGCAGTTAAGGTGGGAGACAAGGCAGTTAAGGTGGGAGACAAGACAGTTAAGGTGGGAGACAAGGCAGTTAAGGTGGGAGACAAGACAGTTAAGGTGGGAGACAAGACAGTTAAGGTGGGAGACAAGACAGTTAATGTGGGAGACAAGACAGTTAAGGTGGGAGACAAGGCAGTTAAGGTGGGAGACAAGACAGTTAAGGTGAGAGACAAGACAGTTAAGGTGGGAGACAAGGCAGTTAAGGTTGGAGACAAGGCAGTTAAGGTGGGAGACAAGGCAGTTAAGGTGGGAGACAAGACAGTTAAGGTGGGAGACAAGGCAGTTAAGGTGGGAGACAAGACAGTTAAGGTGGGAGACAAGACAGTTAAGGTGGGAGACAAGACAGTTAAGGTGGGAGACAAGGCAGTTAATGTGGGAGACAAGACAGTTAAGGTGGGAGACAAGACAGTTAAGGTGGGAGACAAGGCAGTTAAGGTGGGAAACAAGACAGTTAAGGTGGGAGACAAGACAGTTAAGGTGGGAGACAAGACAGTTAAGGTGGGAGACAAGACAGTTAAGGTGGGAGACAAGGCAGTTAAGGTGAGAGACAAGACAGTTAAGGTGGTAGACAAGACAGTTAAGGTGGGAGACAAGGCAGTTAATGTGGGTAGACAAGGCAGTTAAGGTGGGAGACAAGGCAGTTAAGGTGGGAGACAAGACAGTTAAGGTAAGAGACAAGGCAGTTAAGGTGGGAGACAAGGCAGTTAAGGTGGGAGACAAGGCAGTTAAGGTGGGAGACAAGACAGTTAAGGTGGGAGACAAGACAGTTAAGGTGGGAGACAAGACAGTTAAGGTGGGAGACAAGACAGTTAAGGTGGGAGATAAGACAGTTAAGGTGGGAGACAAGACAGTTAAGGTGGGAGACAAGACAGTTAAGGTGGGAGACAAGACAGTTAAGGTGGGAGACAAGACAGTTAAGGTGGGAGACAAGACAGTTAAGGTGGGAGACAAGACAGTTAAGGTGGGAGACAAGACAGTTAAGGTGGGAGAAAAGACAGTTAAGGTGGGAGACAAGACAGTTAAGGTGGGAGACAAGGCAGTTAAGGTGGGAGACAAGACAGTTAAGGTGGGAGACAAGGCAGTTAAGGTGGGAGACAAGACAGTTAAGGTGGGAGACAAGACAGTTAAGGTGGGAGACAAGACAGTTAAGGTGGGAGACAGACAGTTAAGGTGGGAGACAAGACAGTTAAGGTGGGAGACAAGACAGTTAAGGTGGGAGACAAGACAGTTAAGGTGGGAGACAAGACAGTTAAGGTGGGAGACAAGACAGTTAAGGTGGGAGACAAGGCAGTTAAGGTGGGAGACAAGGCAGTTAAGGTGGGAGACAAGACATTTAAGGTGGGAGACAAGGCAGTTAATGTGGGAGACAAGACAGTTAAGGTGGGAGACAAGACAGTTAAGGTGGGAGACAAGACAGTTAAGGTGGGAGACAAGACAGTTAAGGTGGGAGACAAGACAGTTAAGGTGGGAGACAAGACAGTTAAGGTGGGAGACAAGACAGTTAAGGTGGGAGACAAGACAGTTAAGGTGGGAGACAAGACAGTTAAGGTGGGAGACAAGACATTTAAGGTGGGAGACAAGACAGTTAATGTGGGAGACAAGGCAGTTAATGTGGGAGACAAGGCAGTTAAGGTGGGAGACAAGACAGTTAAGGTGGGAGACAAGACAGTTAAGGTGGGAGACAAGACAGTTAAGGTGGGAGACAAGACAGTTTAGGTGGGAGACAAGACAGTTAAGGTGGGAGACAAGACAGTTAAGGTGGGAGACAAGGCAGTTAAGGTGGGAGACAAGACAGTTAAGCTGGGAGACAAGACAGTTAATGTGGGAGACAAGACAGTTAATGTGGGAGACAAGACAGTTTAGGTGGGAGACAAGACAGTTAAGGTGGGAGACAAGGCAGTTAAGGTGGGAGACAAGGCAGTTAAGGTGGGAGACAAGACAGTTAAGGTGGGAGACAAGACAGTTAAGGTGGGAGACAAGACAGTTTAGGTGGGAGACAAGACAGTTAAGGTGGGAGACAAGACAGTTAAGGTGGGAGACAAGACAGTTAAGGTGGGAGACAAGGCAGTTAATGTAGGAGACATGGCAGTGAAGGTGGGAGACAAGGCAGTTAATGTAGGAGACATGGCAGTGAAGGTGGGAGACATGATAGTAAATGAATTAGAAGAGAATCCACGGAGAAAGATCTACGTGAAGGATAATCATTGCAATATTTGTATATATGACATGGACCAGGTCTGTAATGACTGTATATCTGCAAAACCTGCAATGTCTACGTTGTCTGTATTGTGTGCAATGTCTGTAATTTTTGTAAAGTCTACATTGTCCCTATGCCCCCCCCCTCCCTCCCCTCCACCATTGGTCAGACATACACCAATGGAGCGTGTAATCAAGGTTTAATAAAACAATGAGTAGGCAAAAAACTGAAGCGAAAACTGGTAGTTCAAGCCGAGGGAAGGGTTACTCCACCCCCCCACCCCCCACGTAGTTAGCTCGTCCAATGAAAGGCTGACTGGTTCATCCTCTCATTTTTTTATCTAATATTTACTCGATAGCCCCATTCAAAGAATCGTACTCGAGCCCCTACATGAGCTTCTGTTTGCTAACATATGAAATCGATGCTGTAAAACTTTGGCCGATTCCGATTCTCATAAAAAAAAAGAGGAGGGATCGTTCAATATGGAGCGGAGCAGCAACGTTTGCTCACGACTGAATCCGAGCAGCGAGTCAATGTTTCTCAAACAAATATTATATCATATTTTAAACGAATTTCTCCCTCTGGCTTACGAAATATCGATTTACCTTAACTAAATAACCTGACCCCAAAGGGCATTCAGCCACCAGTATCACAGTGAGTTGTCCTCTCTTAAGTGCACAGAATTACGTTTCCGCTGGACGTTATGTAAATCCGTTGATGAAAAGTGCTGGTGGTATGGTCAGTAACATACGACGTGGACCATGCAACGTACACAGAATGCCATGGAGCTGAAATCGACCCACTGGAATTCACTTCCTAGTCTGGAGGTGGCGGCAGCGTGATAAGCCATTGCCACCGGATTGGTCTGAGGTTTCAATGTTATTCTTAGCCGTCTTTTGTTCCGTCACGCTAGGGTATATGTATGTACAGTACATTACATACAAACAGTGGGGGGGGGGGGGGGTAGCTAGATGTACAATAACTGAGGTCGCACACATTAACCAGGTGATGTGTGTAGGGCCAAGAACTTTCGGCGAGGAGCCCAAAACTGTTTTGGACGGGACCAGTTAATATTGTGGTCCCGCGTCGCGTAGGCGGTGCATAGACAACAACAGAGCAAAATTTTGGGGGCGTCTCATTTCTGTTGGAACGGGAGGGTATCTTTGACGGCTAAGGCTTACGAAAAGGAGCAATGCAAATTGAAAAGTTTAGCCCCTGACCTGGTCTATCACTATCCTCCACCTCTTCCAACCAACATCCCTCCCGATGACCCTCCACAACAAAGTCCCCCAAATGACGTGGCATTTACCTTCCATCGAGCCCGCCCCTTTCTTCAAGTTGACAAGTGACATAAAAACAGATTTTCGCAGACCCCGGGCTTATCCACCAAGGAGTAGACATACGTTAATCCGTTTTGAGGTTGGTAAACAGAATGTATCCGGCCTTACAGGATTAATGTGGCCTGCAACGAACAGGATCAACCCTTCTTCGGGTTGACAACTCACTTCTCCGAATTCCTTGGTTGCTGAGCATGCACACTATTCTTAGGAGCGTCTCGTAGGTAAGAATCGGTCCGTGAGAGTCATCGCAAAAATAGTTTTCTCAAGATCAACAGAAAAAAACTAAATTTTCTACCGAGGAGCAGCTGGTAACTTTGCTGTCAACATTCTGAGATTCCGGACTCCCGTAAATGACATCACACAGTTGTTTTCCTCTATAATGTATTGATCAGATTTTTCTGGTCTAGACCTTTCTTCATCAAAAATTTGGGACAAAAGCGTTTTCGATCCCATCTCTCTAGCTCTGACGTCATAAACTCTCTCATAATCGACATGTTTAAGTCGATACTGAGATTGCCGGGTCTGGTTTTGAACAAATTGAAATAGTAAACTCATAATAATAAGAGATTGAGATTGTGTCAGTGACTTTTTCAGCCAGTGCTTGAGTCAGTGTTTGTGGTACTGAATGTGTCAGAGACCGTTGTAGTCAGTGCTTGAGTCAGTGCTTGTGATAATGAATGTGTCAGAGACTGTGTCAGTCAGGGCTTGAGTAAGTGCTCGTAGCACTGAATGTGTCAGACGCTGTGTCACGCAATGTGGTAATAAATGTGTGATTTACTGTCAGTGACTGTGTCAAGTGTTGTGCCAGTGACTGTAAATAGCGGTGCCAGTGCATGTGCAATGAATGTGTCAGTGAATGTGTCAGTGAAAGTGTCAGTGAAAGTGTCAGTGAAATGTGTCAATGAATGTGAATGTTTCAGTGAACGTGTCAGTGAATGAGGAAGTAAAATATGTCAATGAATGTGTCAGTGAAGTGCCAGTGAATGTTTCAATGAACGTGTCAGTGAATGAGGAAGTAAAATATGTCAATGAATGTGTCAGTGAAGTGCCAGTGAATGTTTCAGTGAACGTGTCAGTGAATGAGGAAGTAAAATATGTCAATGAATGTGTCAGTGAAGTGCCAGTGAATGTGTCAGTGCTTGCATCATTAAATGTGCTATTTAATATTTCAATAACTGTTAGTGGCCGTGTCAATGGATGTGTCAATCCTTGTGTCAGGGACTGTGACAATCCTTGTTTCAATGACTGTGTCAATCCTTGTGTCAGGGACTGTGACAATCCTTGTTTCAATGACTGTGTCAATCCTTGTGTCAGGGACTGTGTCAATCCTTGTGTCAAGGACTGTGTCAATCCTTGTGTCAGGGACTGTGTCAGTGCACCAGTACAGGATTACCTTGCTTAATTGAGGATAAAATATTCAAATCCGAGGACTTTCTCCGTTGGCTGAACTCTTGGAAGATATCTTAAAGTAATGTCACGCTTAGGCGCACACGGAAAATTAGAACCAGGGATCCTCAACTTTTGATCCTAAACCGGGACCCCCTTGCCGTTGGACCTGGTATCCACTGTCTCAGTACCCCGGACCAACCTGTCGTAAGACCTGGCCTGTTGCCGTAAGCCTGGGACCCACTTGCTACAGGACCTTAGAGACGCTTATCGTATGACCTCGGACCCACTTGTCGTAGTAGCTGGGACACATAGGGAACCATAGGAGCCATAATGATCAATTCATTGATCGTGGGCCCTCAAAACATAGAAGAAGAAGAAGAAGACACATTTGTATCTTAGTTTCCGGCAGTGGTACCTTGTGAGACCCGGTTCCGATGAAGATAAAATTCTAAACTGAAAGATTTATTAGGAGCTGGCCTACTTAGCACGTGATCTCATCAAATTTGATAGACATCGATATCTGTATTCGTATCTATCGCTAATTTTAAAAACAAAAAGAATTAGGTTGACAATAATTAATCAAATATCTCTAAATGTTTGCGCTGGGAGATTTTCTCACATGGCATTTTATACGCTCATCCGGTGTCTTGTATTGCCACATGGGTAGCATATGATACATGTTAGAAAATAAATGCTTAAAGAGCGTAACATGTAAATCCCATTACATTTAAATTAAAAGTGTTAGCAATGATGACACGGAAAGGTCGATCACTGGGGGACGAGATTATGAAATATCTGTAACTATGCACTTATGAATTTTTTTTATCTAAGCTGCATTTGTCTTGATCTTCTAGTCCGGGGATGCTACTTGATAGGGGGCATCGCGGTGGCGGAAGGGGGGGGGTGTCGATTTATACCGCAATAAGGATTTATTTATTTTTTTAAATCTGGGATCCACCAAGTCCCGCTATCATGTGATTCCTTCAGTTATTTTTAAAAAAAAAAATGATTCAGCCTCTTAAACAAACACATGTAGAAGAAAGAACTCATAACGGATGACCAGCGCCTCATAACTCGGAGTTGGATCAAGATTTCGCCGTGCCCAAAAATTCAGCCAGAAACACTCTTGCAAAGAAATGGTACCCTGCTGGGGCCCGAGTGAGAGCCACTGCACAGAGCGTGTAATTAAAATTCCTCGTCAGGACCCAGAACCTCGTGTCTCGTTGGCTCGTCAGATGCACGTGCTGTGTTTGGGAATTATACAAATGGATTCTCCCGTGGATAAATAATCCAAACTGCCTGGCAGTTATATTCCTGCCCGTTGCGTGGACAAAATCTTGATTCAGCGGTTCTCAAATATGAAAAGAAGCGGAATTTCTTTTTCCCTTTAGGCGGCAAACAATTTTTACAAGCCCAGAAATTCGAGTCATATGATATTAATTCAGGTTTATTTAAATAATTAACCGAATTAGATCATCATAGACGCCAGATTATATATTTTGGGCACACACAAGAACCACTCAAGTTCCTCTGAGCTAAATGTATAACTAGCGATACTGCATGTACAAAATCAAGCAAAACGGAGCAACTTGGGAGCAGTGATGGATAGCGTTGCGTGTAACTGGGACTGTGTTCTGCAGATGGTGCATCACTAAATCCGTACGATCCGTGTCCACAGATGACATATCTATGGCATCTACATGAGCTGTGTGTTCGTCTGTACAAGATACAACGACTTGTTACGAACTATCATTTACCTACAGACGATGCATCTGTGATGTCAGTAACCGATATCGACCTACTTACACACACGACAGGTCAACACAGGCGACTTGTTTTAATGACTTGTATTTTAAGTGTAATAATGAACGTGTTTTTAATGGTGTTTTGGCAACAACAAAAAAAAACTCTTTGGAACTTTGACTACTAGGTGTATTAGTCCATTCTTGATGTCCTCTCTTTGTTGTTCTAGTTAGCAGTAGGTGTGGGATGGTGATGAGGAAGGAGGAAATCGATGGCGATGATGATTGAAAGGATTGCGTTTTTATTTAAAGGATCATTAGTACGTCTTTACTCACCACATAAAGACTCCGTTGGTACGTCATCCGTACGCACAGCTCATACAAAGTTATAGACTTAGAGATACGGCAAAGATAAGACAAATCACAGCTAATATAGACTTTAGAGATGAACTAATTCTAAGAGTGTGGAACTGCGATAGCGCTTTCAAGAGGATTAACGAGAACATAAAAGATTCGTCAAGCAACTGGGCAGTACGATGACCTCCTGGTGTCTGTAAAAAAAGCGCAAACTTAAATGGTATGGCCACGTGACCAGAAAACAAGGGCTCGCCAAAGAAATCTTGCAGGGCACTACTAGAGGAGGGAGAAGAAGAGGAAGACAAAGAAAAAGATGTGAAGATAACATCAAAGAATGGAGGGTATTAAAACTAGGCGATGCTATGCGTAGGGCAGAATACCGAGATGAATGGAGAAGAATAGTTTCCATGTCATCTGTGGCGCCCCAACGGTCGGAGGACTACGGGACATGATGATGATGATGATGGCGATGATGATGAATTTGTGTCAACAAAACAACGTAGTTTAAGCTTTAATAACGATTACACAGAATACAAAGGTAAACGTTGCGGAAAATGCTTTCATCAGCACAACATAAAAATAGCCCTACAAGTATAAAGTAAATTTACATAATATCTCTCTCCATATATTCTTCCTAAACATGAAAGAGGAGAAAAGAATAAGAATGGGCGTAAGAACATGTCAAATACAAAGCTCAGGTGAAAAGATGGAAGTGGGTGGAAATCAAATTTTAAAAAAATGAAACAGAAAAAAGACTTGGCAGCTGTGTACAAGGGCCCTCAATTTAAGTACATACCCAACATAAGTCACATTTTCGACCCCCTCCCCTTTTCTCCACGGTTGCACGCGTCATTTTAGGACCCCCCTCCCCTTCCAATGCGTGCGTAAAAGAAGATTTCACAACAACCCCCCCCCCCCGGCCCCACACACAGAAAAACAAAACACAAACGAAATCAAATAATTTACCGATGATTGTGACGTCACAGAAATGCAACCAAAAAAATGAGTCACGGGTTTACGCCGTCGACTGCTTGTCCAGCCCAGTGGTTCCCCCATAAGTTACACCGTCGACTGCTTGTCTAGCTCAGTGGTTCCCCCATAAGTTACATCGTCGACTGCTTGTCAAGCCCAGTGGTTCCCCCATAAGTTACACCGTCGACTGCTTGTCTAGCTCAGTGGTTCCCCCATAAGTTACACCGTCGATTGCTTGTCAACCCAGTGGTTTCCCCATAAGTTACGCCGTCGACTGCTTGTCCAGCCCAGTGGTTCCCCATAATTTACGCCGCGTCGCTCAGGGTGACATACTGCCCACGGGCCAAACCATGGCTATCAGAATGGGGGCAAAGAAGGCAGTCACGCCGAATTCGTGTTTAGATAAGATGTTTATAGCGAATTAAAATATAAAATTCCATATACTTTAGAAAGACAATGGGTGCTAAAAAAATCGTATTTTTACTGGTCTGCCCCGGGGGGGGGGGGCATTTTGTTCAATATATTAAGTGGCACCATTTTACGGCTTCGCTATGGGTGCCGCATTTTCTCGGAATGGCACTGTCTTTGGGTTACTTCGGCCTCACTACAGGGGCGCCGCCAAATACTACCCCTTTTTATAATTTTACTTCCACTTTTAATCCAATGTGCTGACATCTAGCGGTCGTGGTCGCATCTAGCGGTCGTGGTGACATCTAGCGGTCATGGTGGCATCTAGCGGTCGTGGTGGATTCTAGCGGTCGTGGTGGCATCTAGCGGTCGCGGTGACATCTAGCGGTCGTGGTGACATCTAGCGGTCGTGGTGGCATCTAGAGGTCGTGGTGACATCTAGCGGTCATGGTGGCATCTAGCTGCCGTGGTGGCATCTAGCGGTCGTGGTGACATCTAGTGGTTGTGGTGGCATCTAGTGGTCGTGCTGGCATCTAGCGGTCGTGGTGACATCTAGCTGTCGTGGTGGCATCTAGCGGTTGTGGTGGCATCTAGCGGTCGTGGTGACATCTAGCGGTCGTGGTGGCATCTAGCGGTTGGGGTGGCATCTAGCGGTCGTGGTGGCATCTAGCGGTCGTGGTGACATCTAGCGGTCGTGGTTGCATCTAGCGGTCGTGGTGCCATCTAGCGGTCGTGGTGGCATCTAGCGGTTGTGGTGGCATCTAGCGGTCGTGGTGACATCTAGTGGTCGTGGTGACATCTAGCGGTCGTGGTTGCATCTAGCGGTCGTGGTGGCATCTAGCGGTTCTGGTGGCATCTAGCGGTCGTGGTGACATCTAGTGGTCGTGGTGGCATCTAGCGGTCGTGGTGACATCTAGCGGTCGTGGTGGCATCTAGCGGTTGTGGTGGCATCTAGCGGTCGTGGTGCAAACACTTAACTATTGTCTGCAGTTCTTAAGTTTTTACCCAATACTTTATTTTGTTTATGTATTCGTTATTTAGAATTGTACGTGTTAGAATTTAAGAAAAGGGCGCCTGGTGAAAAACTAAATTTGGTATAGGCGCCGGGAAATTAAAAAAAAATTTAGCAACCACTGGGGTAGCCGATGGGAGGAGGTTGGGGGGGGGGCATAAGTCACACGCACAATGAACTCGCCATTGATTGGTTAATGAAAAAATCCACACACAAAAAGGGGAACGGGATACAATTGACACTCTGGGAACAACTGAATGATCTAGACTTTGCAGACGACATTGCACTTTAGTACCACTACCAGCAACATATGCAGGCAAAGACAAAAGACGTAGCCACCATCTGAGCACAGCTGGGACTCAGTATTAATAAAAGCAAGACAAAGATCATGAAGGTAAAAGTAAGCCAACCAAGAGTATATCTCTCTGGCAGGAGAGGCCCTGGAGGAAGTGGAGCATCATCGACATAAATTACGGATCCGATGCGGATCTAAAGGTTAGAATTGGAAAGGCTAGATCAGCATTTCTGCTATTAAAAAAAAATATGGGAATCGAAGGAGCTGAAGCTGCAAACCAAAGTAAAAATCTTTAACACAAATGTTAAAAAAGTCTTACTTTATGGAGCATAAACTTGTGAAACAAAAGCGAGCATTAAGCAGAAAGTACAGACCTTCATAAACACATGCCTTTGAAAGATCCTGAAAATAAAATGGCCAAATAACATCACCAACAAAGATCTACTAGAAAGGACATATCAGGTGCCCATTGATGAAGACATTTATAAAGAAAAGATGGATGTGGATATCTCCGCAAAGCCCCAGATAGCATCACCAGATAATCCCTTACATGGAATGCACAGGGAAAAAGAAAGAGAGGAAGTCCAAAGAATACGTGGAGACGCCAGCTAGAGGCAGTCACGCAAAGTATGGGATACACACAGAAGCAACGGAAAAGGAAAGCACGGAAGCGAGATGAATGGAAAATTCTTGTGGATGGGTAAAAAGACAAGAAGGAAAAAATGAACATACGTTTGAAGAAATATGACTGTATATTGCTACTTCTGAGTACTGTTTGAGATATAACTAGCGAGTTCATTTGTTAAAACACATGACAACATTATGAGGATAATTCCTAATGATATAACGTAATATATTTAAAGCATTCGAGATATAAATATGCTATTTTTGGTCTGTCAGATTTGCCGATCATTGTAGATTTTTTGAAAAAACATACGCACTTTCTACTGAAAGCCTCAACCCCCCCCCCCCTCTTTTGGAAAAACGCATGCGTAAGCAAAATCTCTACAATTGACCACCCCCTTTTTCCAACCTCAATGCGTACGTACTAAAGGAGTGGCCCCAAAATTTGTGAATTTCATACCGTATTGCGTCAACGTATCAAATCTTGTTATTAATTTATTTTCCATCTAAATTCTACCAGGTGTATTACTCTCATACAATGTACAAAGGGCGTGTTTATTAATGATATACATGTTTCCTGTAAAACGGTCTCCAAGGCGATGACCTGTCTCCCCTACGTATGATTTTCGCCATTTTTTTTTTTACAAAGAATGGTGTCAAACACGTTGCCACTTTGGCAAGTACATCCATCTTTGATTCTGAATATTTCAAGAGAGAAAGTGATCTTATCAACTTCAATCTCATAGGGAAATTTGTTACAATTTGTTCCTTTTGGTGACAGTCTACATGTACTGCTGTTTTCAGCCATCAATATTTACACGCACCTAGATGTCTCCACACATCCTTTTGAAAAATCATGAGTGTGTTCAAAACCTTAATATATCTCACACATCCTGTTGTACAATTATCAGTGTGTACACGCACTGCGTATATGTAACTCTACACATCCTACTATTCAATCATCAGTGTGTACACGCCTCTAAATGTGTCTCTACACATCCTGTCATACAATCATGAATGTGTTCTAAACACTAATATGTTTCTACACATACTGTTGTACAATCATCATTGTGTACATGCCCCCTTAAATGTGTCTCTATACATCTTGTTGTACAATCATCAGTGTGTACACATCCCTTGACAACAAGGACCAATTAGTAGTTATACCAAATTAAGCACCTGTATTTAACAGTAACATAGTAAGATGAAATACCATAACACATATCAGGTGATTGGGATAAGAAATGTATAGATAGAGAGATAGACGAAAAAAAGGTTGAAAGAGAGGGAGAGAGAGAGGGAGGGAGACAGACAGAGCGAGACAGAGAGAGTGAGACAGAGAGAGCGAGACAGACAGAGCGAGGCAGACAGAGCGAGGCAGACAGAGCGAGATAGACAGAGCGAGACAGACAGAGCGAGACACAGAGAGAGAGAGAGAGAGAGAGAGAGAGAGAGAGAAGGGGGAGCATTTTTTTCTAATCAGAGAATTGATCTTTGCTTTGGCCATTACCTAAATCAGGGGCGTCACCCACAATATGATGATTTCAAGGATGGGGTACTAGTTAACAAGACATCAGCCGAATGTCTACACACGAATCAATGTGAACACTTCACAAATCTGTGCACTGAGCTTGTTCTTCTCGACACGAGCCGATCAAATTCCATAAATGTGAATGTAAGAGTTGCCACGCCACCCCTTGGCGCCCAATTTATTGGACTTCATGCACTTCATGCTGGTAGCTGACCGCCCCTTGTATCCAGCTATTGGCTGAAAGTTGCAAAAAAATAGCTTTATAACAAAAACCGTTGTAACTTGGTCATTGTTATGTCTCTATCCTTCGATAAATAATAATTAACATATATATTTTGGCTGAGATCTGATTCGTTTAACCCATCTAAAAGCCGTGTCTCTAGCGAGGGTCATTCTGTCGCAATTTCAAGGTTATCACGGTGGGACAGCGCGTGGAACTGTCGGAACGAGGACGAGGCGACCGCGGAGAGAGAATAATTTCCCCTGCGTGTTTCCTTGATGTCCGGTGGTAATGGTCAGAAAATGGCAGCTGCAATCTGGGTCACCGGGCCTAGCATTACCAGGTCACTTGTGACGAAACGATTGGCTCTGAAATTAAAGCCGCACTCATAAAACGCGTTTTTAGAAAGCACAATAGATATTTATATATTTATTAGCATTTGGGTTAAGTACCCGGTCTCATCATGATAACTGTAGAATTGTCAACAAAGACATACAACTCTTTAAACTGTCCCTATGGGGGTACGACCACGAAGGAAAAAAAAATATTTTCGGAGAGAAAATAGCATAATGGGTTGATGCATATGATATGGGCCGGCCTTAGGCCATTGCAACCTATGCGGCCGCAATGGGCCCCGCACTTTCATAGGCCTCGCACCGAATTTATTTTCTAATACAAAATCTTAATTTTCACTTATTATCCTTATTCCTACCCAGAAAGGGCCCCGCGCAATCCGTTTCGCATAGGGCCCCGCAATTGTTAGGGTCGGCCCTGCATATGATTTCCGTTTTTCGTGGTTGTCATGGTTTGGCTAAGTGAACTTTAGATCGGATGACGTCATCGTGAATTTAGAGGAAAGAAATTATTCAGAGTAAAAGTATAACTTTTATTTTAAAGACTATATTATTTGGGTCTGTTTTAATTAACCCTACTTAACTTAATGCAATCGAGTTAAAGAACAACAAGCATGATTTTGCAACCAAACCAAATTGGTCAAAGTAGGCGTCAGAGGCGTAGCTAGAGTGTTTGGCGCCCGGGGACAAGAATCGCGCCCGGGGACAATATTCATTTTAAAGCGCGATCTTTTCCATTTTTTCAACTCTCAAACCCATTATTTTCATCAATAAAATAATACCAAAGCACATTTTGGCGCCCCTAACTAGCTGGCGCCCGGGTACACCTGTACCCCCTGCCCCCCCTGCGCTACGCCTCTGGTAGGCGGCAACCACGGGCAATCTCCTCTGTTTTTATACAAATTTGGACGTACCCCATAAATACATTGATTGAGGGCTCTTAAAAAATACATTTGATTTGTTTATTCAGGGGTGAGGAAGTTGCACGGCATCTCATGTTTGTTCGACATGCTATTCTAAGTGTCGTAACCTATGCCATACGTTACAACTGCAACACCAACAACCGGAAGTATTTAATAACACTTGGAGCCCCGTGACCTTAATGTCTTATATTCTGAAAGACGTTGGTCGCTCTGATATCTGGTAGTTTTGTGGACATCAGATGAAGGTGTAAAATTGGGCATGGTTTTGTGATGCTCGTTTTTTTGCCTGAACTTACATCTGGGTAACTCTACTGGGTTCCTGGTTTCAAATAAAGGTACATATTTTTTTAGTTTTGTATCGCATTCAGGGTCGGCATTATGCCACTGCAACCTATGCGGCCGCAGTGGGCCCCGCACTTTCATAGGCACCGCCCCGAATTTATTTTCTAATACAAAATCTTAATTTTCACTTATTATCCTTATCCTCTACCCAGAATGGGCCCCGCGCAATCCGTTTCGCATAGGAACCCGCTATTGTTAGGGTCGGCCCTGATCGCATTGACGCTTGTCTTGTCCGATCTTGAAAAGTTGATACAATTTACATGTAACTACTGTAAGGTGTGAAATGTAGAAACTAAAAAAAAAGATGTAATTTTTAATTGTTTTTTTTTTAGCTTTGCTGCATTAGCTCATGTAGACTGAGCTCCGGGAGTTTGAAGACTGAACTCTGGCAGTTTGTAGACTTAACTCCTGGCGTTTGTAGACTGGGCTCCGGGAGTTTGTTGAATGAGCTTCTGGAGTTTGTAGTATGAGCTTTTGAAGTTTGCAGACTGAGCTCCTAGATTTTGTGCACTGAGCTCCGGAAGTTTGTAGACTGAGCTCCTAGATTTTGTGCATTGAGCACCAGGAGTTTGTAGACTGAGCTCCTAGATTTTTTGCACTGAGCTCCGTGTTGAGACCCGTTGGGTCTCACCAGTGTGAGAATCACTGGAACATTCTTAAACCTAGGATTTTCCCAACATAACCCAATTAGGGTTGGCCTTAAGGGTAAGTGACCTAAGGGTCGGATCAGAGACCATGAAAACTTTCCAGGTTCAGTGACCATGGAATAGCTTAGTATTAGTCCAATGGAAATGTACCAAAACTTAGGACAATGAAACAGTTCAGTTAAACTCGCACGTCGCCAGAGTATTGACCCGGCTTGGTAAGCAAAGTGTTAGTAGGTCATTGAACTTCCTTTATGTTTCAATGCCAAGGGGCCTTTATAAGATGGAAGCAGGCGGGTGCTCAGTCTCTCACATGGATTGACGAAGAAGAGCCTGGGCCTGGTAGATTTCCCTTTGGTACTATGGTTTGCATAGTCTAAGAGTTATCTGGTTGGTAATATAGTATTGTTAATTGTTAGCTGCATAATAATATATATTATAATGTTAATAAGAAATGTTAGGATTGTAATTAGTTAGTCAAGTATTGTTAGATTATGAATACTCATTACTAATGTATTAGGAATGTACTTCTTTCTTGTAGCTTATGTATTGTATTTATTCTTATTTACAGCCAGTTAATACCAGTTAGTTTGAATGAAGTTAAGTCAGTTACGTAGGTTCTGTTAGCCTAGCAGTAGATAGAATCGAGTAGTAAAGTCTAGTAGCCAGAGGCTGTGAAATGATTATAGAAGAGTTGAAGTGAACATAGTACAGTGGAGCATATAGCATAGCTCATTGTACATGATAACCCCGTAGATTTGGGGACAGTCAGAAATCGGTGTAGCCTACTCAGAAGTAAACAGTGGACTAGACTGATAGCTCAAGCAGTCAGCTGACAACGCCGACGTCTTGTGTACAAGTGGATGCACCGGAGCGTGACTGGTCATTCATCACCCGTCACCTGTAAACGACAGTGACCCAGAAAGGGACGGAACGACCGTCGACCCTTGTAGTGTGCTTTGTGAAGTCTGGAGTGTGTATCGGACCCTTAACAGATTCCAGGCCAGAGACTACCCAGAGTACCAATCCAGTCTCTTATGTCACTAGTACAAACTGTAACAATTAATGTCTGTATATTTATATGTATCAAGTATATGTTAAGTAATTTATAAGTTTTAGTAATTAAATATTTTATTTGTGGGCTGAACCACCTGTGTTATTAAGTTTACATATAAGTAGCAGTGTAAGCGAGTGAGAGAGTCAGTAGCGTTAGTGTGACAGCGTGTAATATCACTAGTTTAAGAACAATCATACTTTAGACATAATAGTACTAATCGACGTAGCGGTAGGGACCAAACAATATACACTAAATTCATAGCAGAGGTTATCCCAGATCAGGAGGAATTAATGTCCAAATTACATCAGGGTAAATATTTTACAAAATTAGATTTAACTAGAGGGTATTGGCAAATTCCATTAGACAAAAAGAGTCGAGAATTAACTGCTTTCAGGGTTCCCTCAGGGTTATATCAGTTTAAATACATGCCATTTGGTCTGGCGACAGCTCCTCTTACATTTAACAAAATAGTTAGGAAATTGTTTAAAGGATTAGATCAGGTCATCACGTACTTTGATGATATTTGTATTTTTTCAAGTAGCTGGGAGGAACATATCAAAGAGTTAAGGGAGGTATTTAAGCGTTTAAAAGAGGCAGGGTTTACAGTAAAACCATCTAAATTAGAGCTCGCACTCTTCAGCATCAAATTTTTAGGACATAGGGTAGGGAAAGGTTCCTTACAACCAGATCCCGATAACATTGATAAAATTCTAAGGCTACAACAGCCCAAAACAAAGAAACAGGTCAGAAGCGTAGTAGGACTAGCATCGTACTACAGTAAATTCATTCAAGGGTTCGCGTCCTTAACCGCTCCGCTCACTGACCTCACAAAGAAAGGTAAGTCCAATAAGGTAGTGTGGACTGATGAGTGTGATAGGGCGTTGAAGACCATTCAAACGCTTTTGTCTCAGGGCCCAATTCTTATGTTACCTAACACAAAATTACCTTTTATTGTTAGTACGGACGCTAGTAATAAAGGTTTAGGAGGTTGTTTGATGCAAGAGAGAGAAGGCAAATTATATCCAATCAGGTACATAAGCAGAAAATTGCTGGATCGTGAAACCAGATACTCCACCATTGAAAGAGAATGTTTAGCTATTGTTTGGGCTGTACGTAAGTTAGCTCGTTACCTCTTAGGAGCTAAGTTTAAACTGCAATGTGACCATAAAAGTCTTAGTTACTTACAAACTTCCAATTTTGCCAATCCACGTATTTGTAGATGGGCATTAGCATTACAAGAATTTGTTTTTGATATAGATTATATTAAAGGACAAGATAATGTTGTAGCTGATTTTCTCTCACGGGTAGGAGAATAGAATTGATCATTGAATATGATACTTACATTTTTCCATTTTGTTTCTTTATTCCTCACAGGTTTATTTACTATTAACATAATTTATCATTATGTCTTGTCAATGCTGTATCACTGTTATACAATTTTGTCACAATTGATTCCATGTAATATTGTACTTACAATTGTTGTTATGCTTACTTACACCATTAATGTATGTATGCTATATTATTGGGTACAGTCTTTTTATTCATGTTAAAATGAAATATTTCATGTAGTAAGAAGGTTCTAGTTCAGGCAATGTGTGACAATACGATGTATTGTCCCAAAGCGAAGAGGGGGGGAGTGTTGAGACCCGTTGGGTCTCACCAGTGTGAGAATCACTGGAACATTCTTAAACCTAGGATTTTCCCAACATAACCCAATTAGGGTTGGCCTTAAGGGTAAGTGACCTAAGGGTCGGATCAGAGACCATGAAAACTTTCCAGGTTCAGTGACCATGGAATAGCTTAGTATTAGTCCAATGGAAATGTACCAAAACTTAGGACAATGAAACAGTTCAGTTAAACTCGCACGTCGCCAGAGTATTGACCCGGCTTGGTAAGCAAAGTGTTAGTAGGTCATTGAACTTCCTTTATGTTTCAATGCCAAGGGGCCTTTATAAGATGGAAGCAGGCGGGTGCTCAGTCTCTCACATGGATTGACGAAGAAGAGCCTGGGCCTGGTAGATTTCCCTTTGGTACTATGGTTTGCATAGTCTAAGAGTTATCTGGTTGGTAATATAGTATTGTTAATTGTTAGCTGCATAATAATATATATTATAATGTTAATAAGAAATGTTAGGATTGTAATTAGTTAGTCAAGTATTGTTAGATTATGAATACTCATTACTAATGTATTAGGAATGTACTTCTTTCTTGTAGCTTATGTATTGTATTTATTCTTATTTACAGCCAGTTAATACCAGTTAGTTTGAATGAAGTTAAGTCAGTTACGTAGGTTCTGTTAGCCTAGCAGTAGATAGAATCGAGTAGTAAAGTCTAGTAGCCAGAGGCTGTGAAATGATTATAGAAGAGTTGAAGTGAACATAGTACAGTGGAGCATATAGCATAGCTCATTGTACATGATAACCCCGTAGAGTTGGGGACAGTCAGAAATCGGTGTAGCCTACTCAGAAGTAAACAGTGGACTAGACTGATAGCTCAAGCAGTCAGCTGACAACGCCGACGTCTTGTGTACAAGTGGATGCACCGGAGCGTGACTGGTCATTCATCACCCGTCACCTGTAAACGACAGTGACCCAGAAAGGGACGGAACGACCGTCGACCCTTGTAGTGTGCTTTGTGAAGTCTGGAGTGTGTATCGGACCCTTAACAGATTCCAGGCCAGAGACTACCCAGAGTACCAATCCAGTCTCTTATGTCACTAGTACAAACTGTAACAATTAATGTCTGTATATTTATATGTATCAAGTATATGTTAAGTAATTTATAAGTTTTAGTAATTAAATATTTTATTTGTGGGCTGAACCACCTGTGTTATTAAGTTTACATATAAGTAGCAGTGTAAGCGAGTGAGAGAGTCAGTAGCGTTAGTGTGACAGCGTGTAATATCACTAGTTTAAGAACAATCATACTTTAGACATAATAGTACTAATCGACGTAGCGGTAGGGACCAAACAATATACACTAAATTCATAGCAGAGGTTATCCCAGATCAGGAGGAATTAATGTCCAAATTACATCAGGGTAAATATTTTACAAAATTAGATTTAACTAGAGGGTATTGGCAAATTCCATTAGACAAAAAGAGTCGAGAATTAACTGCTTTCAGGGTTCCCTCAGGGTTATATCAGTTTAAATACATGCCATTTGGTCTGGCGACAGCTCCTCTTACATTTAACAAAATAGTTAGGAAATTGTTTAAAGGATTAGATCAGGTCATCACGTACTTTGATGATATTTGTATTTTTTCAAGTAGCTGGGAGGAACATATCAAAGAGTTAAGGGAGGTATTTAAGCGTTTAAAAGAGGCAGGGTTTACAGTAAAACCATCTAAATTAGAGCTCGCACTCTTCAGCATCAAATTTTTAGGACATAGGGTAGGGAAAGGTTCCTTACAACCAGATCCCGATAACATTGATAAAATTCTAAGGCTACAACAGCCCAAAACAAAGAAACAGGTCAGAAGCGTAGTAGGACTAGCATCGTACTACAGTAAATTCATTCAAGGGTTCGCGTCCTTAACCGCTCCGCTCACTGACCTCACAAAGAAAGGTAAGTCCAATAAGGTAGTGTGGACTGATGAGTGTGATAGGGCGTTGAAGACCATTCAAACGCTTTTGTCTCAGGGCCCAATTCTTATGTTACCTAACACAAAATTACCTTTTATTGTTAGTACGGACGCTAGTAATAAAGGTTTAGGAGGTTGTTTGATGCAAGAGAGAGAAGGCAAATTATATCCAATCAGGTACATAAGCAGAAAATTGCTGGATCGTGAAACCAGATACTCCACCATTGAAAGAGAATGTTTAGCTATTGTTTGGGCTGTACGTAAGTTAGCTCGTTACCTCTTAGGAGCTAAGTTTAAACTGCAATGTGACCATAAAAGTCTTAGTTACTTACAAACTTCCAATTTTGCCAATCCACGTATTTGTAGATGGGCATTAGCATTACAAGAATTTGTTTTTGATATAGATTATATTAAAGGACAAGATAATGTTGTAGCTGATTTTCTCTCACGGGTAGGAGAATAGAATTGATCATTGAATATGATACTTACATTTTTCCATTTTGTTTCTTTATTCCTCACAGGTTTATTTACTATTAACATAATTTATCATTATGTCTTGTCAATGCTGTATCACTGTTATACAATTTTGTCACAATTGATTCCATGTAATATTGTACTTACAATTGTTGTTATGCTTACTTACACCATTAATGTATGTATGCTATATTATTGGGTACAGTCTTTTTATTCATGTTAAAATGAAATATTTCATGTAGTAAGAAGGTTCTAGTTCAGGCAATGTGTGACAATACGATGTATTGTCCCAAAGCGAAGAGGGGGGGAGTGTTGAGACCCGTTGGGTCTCACCAGTGTGAGAATCACTGGAACATTCTTAAACCTAGGATTTTCCCAACATAACCCAATTAGGGTTGGCCTTAAGGGTAAGTGACCTAAGGGTCGGATCAGAGACCATGAAAACTTTCCAGGTTCAGTGACCATGGAATAGCTTAGTATTAGTCCAATGGAAATGTACCAAAACTTAGGACAATGAAACAGTTCAGTTAAACTCGCACGTCGCCAGAGTATTGACCCGGCTTGGTAAGCAAAGTGTTAGTAGGTCATTGAACTTCCTTTATGTTTCAATGCCAAGGGGCCTTTATAAGATGGAAGCAGGCGGGTGCTCAGTCTCTCACATGGATTGACGAAGAAGAGCCTGGGCCTGGTAGATTTCCCTTTGGTACTATGGTTTGCATAGTCTAAGAGTTATCTGGTTGGTAATATAGTATTGTTAATTGTTAGCTGCATAATAATATATATTATAATGTTAATAAGAAATGTTAGGATTGTAATTAGTTAGTCAAGTATTGTTAGATTATGAATACTCATTACTAATGTATTAGGAATGTACTTCTTTCTTGTAGCTTATGTATTGTATTTATTCTTATTTACAGCCAGTTAATACCAGTTAGTTTGAATGAAGTTAAGTCAGTTACGTAGGTTCTGTTAGCCTAGCAGTAGATAGAATCGAGTAGTAAAGTCTAGTAGCCAGAGGCTGTGAAATGATTATAGAAGAGTTGAAGTGAACATAGTACAGTGGAGCATATAGCATAGCTCATTGTACATGATAACCCCGTAGAGTTGGGGACAGTCAGAAATCGGTGTAGCCTACTCAGAAGTAAACAGTGGACTAGACTGATAGCTCAAGCAGTCAGCTGACAACGCCGACGTCTTGTGTACAAGTGGATGCACCGGAGCGTGACTGGTCATTCATCACCCGTCACCTGTAAACGACAGTGACCCAGAAAGGGACGGAACGACCGTCGACCCTTGTAGTGTGCTTTGTGAAGTCTGGAGTGTGTATCGGACCCTTAACAGATTCCAGGCCAGAGACTACCCAGAGTACCAATCCAGTCTCTTATGTCACTAGTACAAACTGTAACAATTAATGTCTGTATATTTATATGTATCAAGTATATGTTAAGTAATTTATAAGTTTTAGTAATTAAATATTTTATTTGTGGGCTGAACCACCTGTGTTATTAAGTTTACATATAAGTAGCAGTGTAAGCGAGTGAGAGAGTCAGTAGCGTTAGTGTGACAGCGTGTAATATCACTAGTTTAAGAACAATCATACTTTAGACATAATAGTACTAATCGACGTAGCGGTAGGGACCAAACAATATATATATAAGAATATCGTGGCCATAAAATTACCAATATTTAACATTGGGGGCTAATATTCAACACTCCGGAAGTTTGTAGACTGAGCTCCGGGAGATTATAGATCAGGAAAAAAATGACCGGAAAACGTGTTTGTGTCCACAAAGAAGTCAAAATCTGAGATCCACTGAAATAGTCCTCTTTAAAGTGTCGGGTCTATCAAGAGATCTCTAAAGAGAGACCCTCTTCAATTCACTAGTGTTGATCCTTGATCCCATCACGGGAGAGCCTCATACCAATAGACCGGAAGGTACTAAATAACTTCAGGGCTCAGTGACCATTGGCCTTTCCAGCGGTGGCTTGGAACGGTGCGTCAAACGCCGTGCATTTAGACCCGACATATTTATCGCACACCATTGAATGCGTGAGTCCAATACTGACCACTGCCGGCATTCAGCCGTCCATCAGTGACCGCTCCCGACATCCAGCCGCCCAACACTCTCCCTGGTCAGAGGTCGCCATGACATTGTCAATAATCTGTACAACGCGAGTTTTATCTTTTACTAACTTTTAAGCAGTTTGTATAAACTTGATGTGAGATATATAAAAACCACAACAACACAACAACAAACAAAGTTATAAGTAAGAGGGATCACAGTGTCCTGCTCTTATGTCGTCTGAAGTAATAAATCTTATATAAGGTTCACAAAATGTGTCATCTTTAGTAATACAACGATTTATATATATGGATCACGAAATGTCATCTTAAGCAATACAACATCTTAAGCGCGGTTCACGATATGTCATCCAAAGCAATACATCTTACGCCTAGTTTACGATAAGCCATCTTAAGCACTACAACACTTGTTCGCTATAAGCCATCTAAAGAAATACATCTTACGTCTAGTTCACGACATGCCATCTTAAGCACTACAACATTTTACGCCTGGTTCCCGATATGTCATCTTAGGCTTGTCATTTCTCAGACCGGAAAACGTCATAGCGCACTACGTAATGTTACTATTTTTAGAACGGCGGACAAATAAATCTGAAAACACGGTATACAACGAATAATATTTTCTACAACTAGTCCCCAACACTAAACATAAATTGAAATTGGAATGATAATCAAAATGTTAGTTCACAAACTTTTTTTGGCTTTCTTTTAGCTTTCTACTAGATTGCCATCTAAAAAAAATCATTAAAATAAAAATGAATGCAAATGGGCGGGGCAGATTGTCAATTATTCTGAAAATAAAAAGATAAAAAACAGTCGGCAATTTAATAACTATAGGCTAAGATTTTTTTTAAACTATGTTATTTAGGAAACTGTGTTACACAATTAGCAAATTTGAAGAAAACACAAATAAACACAATAATAATCGATGAAAAGTGCCCTATTTGTTTAACCCGTTAAATTCTTAATTTTTGTTTTTAAAATATTAATTTTTGTAAGTGTTCCTGCTATATGTTAAAAGAAACCCAAGATTTCGTACACCCTTTCACCCAGGAATCTACACAAATACTATTGATGGACTTTGGGTGCAGGTCAAGCGTAAATTGGCCTGTTTCCAAACTACTTCATTGTGCACTTTCCAGTGGCGCTTTCACTCACACACACAAACACACACACAAACAAACAAAAAAAACACAAACATACACACACAAACAAACAAACACACATACACACAAACAAACGCACACACATACACAAACTCACAGACCAACCAACCAACAAACCCACCCACACTAAACACACCCCAACACACACAGAGAGAGAGAGAGAGTAAGAAAGAGAGAGACACACACACAACTTGAACATGTTTCCGACAGTTGTTAAGTGACTAGTATCACATTTGACCATTCACTCATGGTAAAACATTATTAAACTGACATTCGAGTTAGGCCTACTACTACTAGTGTTATGCATTAGGCCTACTACTACTAGTGTTATGAATTAGGCCTACTACAACTAGCGTTATGTATTAAGCCTACTACAACTAGTGTTATGCATTAGGCCTACTACTACTAGTGTTATGAATTAGGCCTACTACAACTAGTGTTATGCATTAGGCCTACTACTACTAGTGTTATGAATTAGGCCTACTACAACTAGCGTTATGTATTAAGCCTACTACAGCTAGTGTTATGCATTAGGCCTACTACTACTAGTGTTATGAATTAGGCCTACTATAACTAGTGTTATGCATTAGGCCTACTACTACTAGTGTTATGTATTAGGCCTACTACTACTAGTGTTATGAATTAGGCCTAATACTACTATCGTTATGAATTAGGCCTACTACAACTAGCGTTATGTATTAAGCCTACTACAACTAGTGTTATGCATTAGGCCTACTACTACTAGTGTTATGAATTAGGCCTACTACAACTAGTGTTATGCATTAGGCCTACTACTACTAGTGTTATGCATTAGGCCTACTACTACTAGTGTTATGAATTAGGCCTACTACTACTAGCGTTATGAATTAGGCCTACTACAACTAGCGTTATGTATTAAGCCTACTACAACTAGTGTTATGCATTAGGCCTACTACTACTAGCGTTATGCATTAGGCCTACTACAACTAGTGTTATGCATTAGGCCTACTACTACTAGTGTTATGAATTAGGCCTACTACAACTAGTGTTATGCATTAGGCCTACTACTACTAGTGTTATGCATTAGGCCTACTACTACTACTAGTACTAGTGTTATGAATTTTGGACCTGCGTTCGGATGATCTCAATCCCCTAACACCACATAAATTAATGTGTTTCTCTCAATCTCTCTCAAAAAGTATTATGCCATTTTATTATTGAGAATGTGGCTTTTTTAAAGTGGTGTAAGTATTTCATTAAATATAGTTGAAAACAAAGTTTTGATTTAAGTTAAGAGTCGCTTCGCTAACATAGCAGTACTGAACAGTGTTGGCATTTTGTCCGCATAATTACCCGGATGTTTACAGCAGTTCTATTTATAGATTTCCACCATTAAATGACAAGCCCTATACAACCAGTTGGTGTACTGTTGGATTCTAAGCATCAGTTCCTTGCAGTCAATGTTCGTATATAGCTTCCGTACGCATCAGATGGATGCTCAAACCATTTGTAAACCATCTGTAAACCATCTGTAAACAATCTGTAAACCATTTGTAAACCATCTGTAAACCATTTGTAAACCATCTGTAAACAATCTGTAAACCATTTGTAAACCATCTGTAAACCATCTGTAAACCATCTGTAAACCATCTGTAAACCATTTGTAAACCATCTGTAAACCATTTGTAAACCATCTGTAAACCATTAGCAATACACGTTCTGTTTAAATAAATGAGTTGTGAGATGCTCTGGGTAGTCATTTCTCGACCCTCTCTTTTCAATTTCGTTTCTTCTATTCTTTCCTTCCATTCATTTAGAATCTCTTTCCTGTCATTTAAGTTATCTTTCCTTCCATTCGTTTAGAATCTCTTTCCTGTCATTTAAGTTATCTTTCCTTCCATTCGTTTACAGCTTCTTATGAATTGCTACTTAGAAAGTTCATCGTCTGCTTCTGGTAAGATTTAAGTACGGGTCATTATTGTAGATTTCAATTTCTTAAAGAATCGATTCCAGTGGTGAGAAGTCGACCTTCAGCAGAAGGGCATATGACGTCACAAAGTTCAAACTATGCAACACCACATAAGACTGAGCTATGACTAAGTTCCAAAATAACAATTATTTCTAACGCCCGTTAGACCAATGTCTTACCCATTGGTCTGTAGTTTGACCACTATCTTACCCATTGGTCTGTAGTTTGACCACTATCTTACCCATTGGTCTGTAGTTTGACCACTATCTTACCCATTGGTCTGTAGTTTGACCACTATCTTACCCATTGGTCTGTAGTTTGACCACTATCTTACCCATTGGTCTGTAGTTTGACCACTATCTTACCCATTGGTCTGTAGTTTGACCACTATCTTACCCATTGGTCTGTAGTTTGACCACTATCTTACCCATTGGTCTGTAGTTTGACCACTATCTTACCCATTGGTCTGTTGTTTGACCACTATCTCACCCATTGGTCTTCAGTTTGACCACTATCTCACCCACTGGTCTTCATTTTGACCAATATATCACCCACTGGTCTTCAGCTTGACCAATATCTCACCCACTGTTCTTCAGTTTGACCAATATCTCACCCACTGGTCTTCAGTTTGACCACTATCTCACCCACTGGTCTTCAGTTTGACCAATATCTCACCCACTGGTCTTCAGTTTGACCAATATCTCACCCACTGGTCTTCAGTTTGACCAATATCTCACCCACTGGTCTTCAGTTTGACCACTATCTCACCCACTGGTCTTCAATATGACCAATATCTCGCTTAGACACTCAAAACAACAGTAAGACAATCGGCACTTAAGTCATATTAAAATAATAACGACTCGCTCAGGTCGATGGCTGATGAAACTTGAGTACAGTGGATCTTTTGAAAAGAGAAATTAAATAAAAGCGCCGCCACAGACTAACGACTCTAAACTTTAAGACCCGCTCTCACCGGGTCAAGAACGAATTTGGACTAAGTATATCACCAACCATCAAGGTTATGGACCAGATTCCTCACGTGGATCTTGTACATCATTTTATAGATTTTAACGTTGAATCTCTCTTGTCTTCATTTAAATCAGGCCTGCACAACTCAAAATGGAAGGCGTATCTAAAAAAATTTATGAAAAACTAGCGCTAGCCGAAAGAAAAGAGGTCGGGGGGGGGGGGGGGAAGCTATTAAGAAAAGAATAATAATCTCTTATATATATTACGCTTCTGGTGTGACTCGTCGACTTCTTTCTAATTTACTGCTTCCTAATTTACTGCTTCCTAATCAGTGAATTTGGTACTGAGAGTATAATACACATAATTCTATATGTTTGAAAGAAAGTATGGTTTAATAATGAGTTAAGTAGCGCGAAAAATATAATTCCCTATTACTAGGCTAAATTATTTTTTTTATATAACGCAACTGCATTTGGCGCTTAATATTTTCTTTTCGGAAAATGACTTCGTCTAAATTAAAGAATGGTGCAAAAAAATATTCGGTTTAAAAGTGTTGTGACATAAGAATACTTAATATAGTTCATGGGCGTGAAATAAAACGTGTGCAGTGACGTATCATGGGTGGAAGGTGAGTAGCAAAAAATTGGGATTCTTAAATGTGCGTGACTTGAGTTCATGTTTTGTCAAGTAACTTTAATAGATGGGAAGTTCTCGCATTGCTGTCGCCGATGTTTGGCGGGCTATATCTAGTAGATGGGAAGTTCTCGCATTGCTGTCGCCGATGTTTGGCGGGCTATATCTAGTAGATGGGAAGTTCTCGCATTGCTGTCGCCGATGTTTGGCGGGCTATATCTAGTAGATGGGAAGTTCTCGCATTGCTGTCGCCGATGTTTGGCGGGCTATATCTAGTAGATGGGAAGTTCTCGCATTGCTGTCGCCGATGTTTGGCGGGCTATATCTAGTAGATGGGAAGTTCTCGCATTGCTGTCGCCGATGTTTGGCGGGCTATATCTAGTAGATGGGAAGTTCTCGCATTGCTGTCGCCGATGTTTGGCGGGCTATATCTAGTAAAGAATATTTCGTTACGTACAATTTAATGTGACACCTGGCATCGTTTTTCGGTAAGAGGTTTGTCGTATTCAGGAGATTTATTGGAAATGGCTGTTCTCAAGATGTCTTCAAAATGATCACCACTCAAACATGAGCGTCGTTTGCATTTAGTGATGGTCATTATTGAAAATGTCTGTTCACATATATAAGTGGTTCCAAATACATTAATTTTTTTTAGCGCAAGTAAAGATTTTTGTACTCCTCACCCTCCAGATTTTTTTTATAAAAGTCCTGCATTTTGCTCTCTCTGTACTTGCTTCGGTAAATTGCCGAACATTGTATGTAGTTCGATAACCTCCAGTTCGATAAAAGTTGGTGCTTCTTAGACCCCCTAGTCCAACACTGTCAGAAACCTTGGCTTCTACACTGTTAGCAAACTTACAATGATCTATCATATCAGTTCTGTGGTCAGGGCTTGTTTCTGTCGTCTTCGGGCTCTGGGTCAGCTGCGTCCTCAACTTAATAAGAGAACAGCCAATGCCGTAACAGTAACTCTAATCCAATCAAGATTAGATTACTGTAGCAGTAGTTTGTGAGGTTTACCTCAGAACCAAATTCAGAGACTCCAGAAGGTACAAAATACTGCAGCACGCATTGTATCGCTGATAAAGAAATCTGACCACATTACCCCAGTTCTTAAATATCTCCCCTGGCTTCCTGTGAGTGAGCGCATTGACCACACAATTCTGTCCCTGGCGTATAGTTGTATAGAAGGCTCCGCAGCTGTATATCTTCAAAAACTGATAAACATGTATCTGTACAGAACCTGCGCTCTTCAACACAGTCCTTACTGAGAGTTCCCAGTGTGGATGGACACAGAAAGAAATCATACGGAGTGCGCTCTTTTGATGCTATTGCTCGAAAATTGTGGAACAGTTTGCCTCAATCTTTGAGAGAAATTGAAAACGATAAAAAGTCATTTAAGAAACATTTGAAGACTTTTTCTTTAAATAGATTTTAGGACATCAGAGCGCTGTGAGCATGCTAAAATAGCATGGACACAAGCGCTATAAAAGTACTCAGTCATCATAATCAGCTGCAATTGTACTGGTAATTTCTCGGGATTCACAGAAAATGGATCTTCAATTAGTTTAAACTGAATTTCTTCTTCTGTAGAAAGAGTAAGTCTTTTATCAAATTCTTCTATCAAAAGATTAATTTCATTAGCACATTCTTTCTTTCCCCAATACGACTTGCCTTAATTTTTAATATTATGAATTTTCACCAAAAATTTTGGAGGGCCGCAAAGTGGGTGCTGGCGAGCCGTATATACACCCACGACTACAGGATTGAGGACATTCATACAATGGTTTGAAGGACATAATTTAATAACGACTGCTCCATCTAAACCAGACAGTGGCGTCTCGTAAATCCCACATGATCGGTGCTGGAGAGTCAAACTTTATGAGATAAGTCCAGAAGAGAAACCATCCCGGAGACACAAGAGTTACATATCCAGACAGTGAAAAGGGGAGGTCATCCATCGTCTGCACCGGATATCTTCTTCAGTACTCGGTTTGCACCCATTTTACACCCCATTTCCCCCCCCCCCCTTTCTCCCTTTCCATACACAAACACACTCTCTCTCTCTCACACACACTCTGCCTCACACACACTCTCTCTCACACACACACACTGTGTCAGACCTTAAGACTCGCTTGATTAATCTCACCCAGTGACCCTCGACCCTCCACGCATTTCAGTACGTCCGAATGATGGTTTATGGCCCAGATGAGGCAGTGATGTTCAGAGGGCAGCATTGATCGTAGTGCTTTATGGGGGAGGGGCGGTGTGGATGACATGTGATGTCAATGAAGCCACCGATGGGTTTGTGTGGATGACATGTGATGTCAATAAAGCCACCGATGGGTTTGTGTGGATGACATGTGATGTCAATGAAGCCACCGATGGGTTTGTCTGAATGACATGTGATGTCAGTGAAGCTACCGATGGGTTGGTGTGGATGGCATGTGATGTCAATGGAGCCACCAATGGGTTGGGATGTGGATGACATGTGATGTCAATGAAGCCACCGATGGGTTTGTGTGGATGACATGTGATGTCAAAGAAGCCACCGATTGGTTTGTGTGGATGACATGTGATGTCAATGAAGCCACCGATGGGTTTGTGTGAATGACATGTGATGTCAGTGAAGCTACCGATGGGTTGGTGTGGATGGCATGTGATGTCAATGGAGCCATCGATGGGGTGGGATGTGGATGACATGTGATGTCAATGAAGCCACCGATGGGTTTGTGTGGATGACATGTGATGTCAAAGAAGCCACCGATGGGTTTGTGTGGATGACATGTGATGTCAATGAAGCCACCGATGGGTTTGTGTGAATGACATGTGAGGTCAGTGAAGCCACCGATGGGTTGGTGTGGAAGACATGTGATGTCAGTGAAGCCACCGATGGGTTTGTGTGAATGACATGTGATGTCAGTGAAGCCACCGATGGGCTTGTGTGGATGACATGTGATGTCAATAAACCCACCGATGGGTTTGTGTGGATGACATGTGATGTCAATGAAGCCACCGATGGGTTTGTGTGAATGACATGTGATGTCAGTGAAGCTACCGATGGGTTGGTGTGGATGGCATGTGATGTCAATGGAGCCACCAATGGGTTGGGATGTGGATGAAATGTGATGTCAATGAAGCCACCGATGGGTTTGTGTGAATGACATGTGATGTCAGTGAAGCTACCGATGGGTTGGTGTGGATGGCATGTGATGTCAATGGAGCCATCGATGGGTTGGGATGTGGATGACATGTGATGTCAATGAAGCCACCGATGGGTTTGTGTGGATGACATGTGATGTCAAAGAAGCCACCGATGGGTTTGTGTGTATGACATGTTATGTCAATGAAGCCACCGATGGGTTTGTGTGAATGACATGTGATGTCAGTGAAGCCACCGATGGGTTGGTGTGGAAGACATGTGATGTCAGTGAAGCCACCGATGGGTTTGTGTGAATGACATGTGATGTCAGTGAAGCCACCGATGGGTTGGTGTGGAAGACATGTGATGTCAGTGAAGCCACCGATGGGTTGGTGTGGAAGACATGTGATGTCAAAGAAGCCACCGATGGGTTGGTGTGGAAGACATGTGATGTCAAAGAAGCCACCGATGGGTTTGTGTGGATGACATGTGATGTCAGTGAAGCCACCGATGGGTTGGTGTGGAAGACATGTGATGTCAGTGAAGCCACCGATGGGTTGGTGTGGAAGACATGTGATGTCAAAGAAGCCACCGATGGGTTTGTGTGGATGACATGTGATGTCAGTGAAGCCACCGATGGGTTGGTGTGGATGACATGTGATGTCAGTGGAGCCACCGATGGGTTGGTGTGGGACCACTGTGTTGTGCAGACATAAAGATACCGTTGTGATAGAATTTTTAAAAAAGCAACAACAACAAAAAAACAACAAACTTGTGGTTAAAATGGTGGTTAAACTGCTATTAAGACTGTTGGTTAAATTGGTGATGAACTAGTGGTTAAAGTGGTTGGTTAACTAGTGTTAAACGAATGGCTAAAATGGTGATATAACTCGTGGTTAAAGTGATGGTTAAATTGGTGGTTAAAGTGGTGGTTAACGTGGTGGTTAAAGTGGTGGTTAAAGTGGTGGTTAAAGTGGTGGTTATAGTGGTGGCTAAAGTGGTGGTTAGGCTTTCCTTCAGATTACAAAGCAATGACAGTAAAGGGTCGGAATTTGGAACGGCGGCACCGTTACGTCACAGGAAGTGCGTGATGGTTTTTTTAAGCGGACAAAATAGGGGGTTTGTTTGTACTTTAAGAGGGGTAAAAGTTACAATAACCGGAGGGGGGTTGTTAGTACTTTAAGGGGTAAAAAAAAGTGGGGGGTTGTTTGTACGTTAAGGAGTGAAAAAGAGGGGGTTATTTGTATGTTAAGGAGTGAAAAAGAGGGGGTTGTTTTTACGTTAAGGAGTGAAAAAGAGGGGGTTGTTTGTACTTTAAGGGGTCAAAAGGGGGTGTTTGTACTTTAAGGGGTCAAAAAGGGGGTTTGTTTGTACTTTAAGAAGGGTCAAAATGGGGGTGGGGTTGTTTGTACCTTAAGAAGGGTCAAAGTTACAATATCCGGAGAGAGAGTGGGGGGGGGGGTTGTTAGTACTTTCAGAAACTAAAGGCGATTGGGTGCGGGTTGATTCTATGATTAATTTCACACCAACCTTTCCTACCTGTCCGGCCCCTCAATCCATCATACCCCACCCCGAACTAACCCTTTTTAAAAAAAATACAACTTTGCTCTGGATTACTACCATGTCTCAGACACACGTCTGGTAAGTCAAATATTCCTCTCCCACCGTCCGCTGGCTACACGACTGGATATTTTGTTCTTGGGAAGCTATATAAATATGTACATGTAGTCGACTTGTACTACATTGTACTACACATATGGAGATGTAGACACTTCGCCATTGTACCGCAGGACCCGCCAACCAGCCAACATGGCCTTTGTGCAACCATTCCGGCCATGTAGCCAGCCGGCTACTCTATTGTGGGAACTCTGTCCCTCAGCTGTTCCAGTCTTAAATCACTCGCTGTCTGTAACAGAGATGGATTGTGACTTCCAGGAGGATAAGGAAAAAAAAATATCCTGGAATAGAATGGAGATTGGTATCGATACTTACATCCCCCTTTCTTGTCACGTGGTAGGGCGTCATAGATTCGTCACTCAGTAACAAGACTCTAGGTCACATAGTGGAAGAGCTGTTGGGTGAAAAAAAAAATGGAAATAAGATATTTTTTTTTCTTATTTTCTTTCTTTTCTTTTTTTTTTTTTTTTACAAAATGAGATAAATGGATCATGATTTATGGTTTTTAATCTCGGCCAACATTTTCGCAGCGCCTCAATTTTCCTTACACAGAATAAAATCATTTTCCTTGTTAAGGGTCCAAACTCTGGGTCACAGTCAGGTTTCGCAATCATGTCTTTGGAATATATGTGCACATTTTTACCAACTACTCAATTGTAATTGAATGCACGATATCTAAAAGGCCCACCAGATGCTGTCCTGTACAGGGGCTGTTCAGAGTTGTCCTGTTCACAGCTGTCCTGTTCAGAGCTGTCCTGTTCACAGCTGTCCTGTTCACAGATATCCTGTTCAGAGCTGTCCTGTTCAGAGCTGTCCTGTTCAGAGCTTTCCTGTTCACAGATATCCTGTTCACAGCTGTCCTGTTCACATCTGTTCTGTCACATCAGACAACCCATTTTCTCCCATGATGCTCTTTTCCTCGCGCATTCACAATTTTTCCATTCACGTTTCGGAGCGCAACTCCCATGGGCTGGCGGGAAGAATTCCCTCCCCTTAATCATCTCTCGTGTCAAACCCTTGCATTCTGTACATTTTTTATGCCTCCCATCTCTTTCTCTCTCTCTCTCTCTCTCTCTTCCACCCTCTCGACCCCCTCCTCCCGTGTCATTCCGCTGGGCCCCCGTCTGTTCTCGACAATCTCCTCATTTCTCTTATCTTGTCTCCTCATTATTTTTATCGTTTCCCTACTTAACGTTATCCGTGATGCGTCCCACCTATCGTAACGTAATATTACCCACAATCCTTGTACTTTAATATGTCCACCCCACTTCCCTCGCCAATCTTACTTTTCTTCTATAATAGTTAACTGTATATTGTGGTCAGTGAATTGAGGTCAAACATTATTTGTGTTAATTTGTATAAAATTTATTTGTTAGAAAACTTAGGACAGAACTTCCGTAAAGCGAGGACTGTGAGGTCAGACCTCTTCATCCCATTCTATGTTTTCTTAATTATAGTTTGAAGTTGTCCCCCCCCCCCCCCAACCAACCATATTTCCGACCATATCAGTCGTTATTCCCCCTACCTATCACTTTACATCACCTCATATGTCACTCCTAGCCCCCAAATGTCACTTTGTAGCCCAATAGGTCTCTCCCTCACCCCACACGCTACTCCCTAACGTCATATGTCCCTTCATAACGCCATATGCCCCTCCCTAACCCCTTATGTCCCTCCCTAACGCCATATGTCCCTCTATAATGTCATGTGACCCTCCGTAACCGCACATGTCCTTCCCTAACGCCATATGTCCCTCCAACGCCATATGTCCCTCCAACGCCATATGTCCCTCTATAACGCCCCATGTCCCTCCTTAACCCCATATGTTGCCCCTTAACTCCATATGTCCATCCCTGACCCTGACCCACACCTCCATCAATCTACAGCCTTATTCCTCCTGTATGCTGTTGGCCTCATCGAAAAATCAATAAGGCTTATTACATTGACTGGGGTAATCGAATACTGACAGGCCGGACTGTTTACTACTGGTCAGTGAAGCGCGGGCCTGGTCACCCGCCGCTTTCAATACAATCCTTTGTATCATGTGACCCGATCATTGTGTTACGGGCCTAACGACGTCATTACAGGGTGTAACGGTTAGGGGAGATCGGTGGACGGGGTTGGACGTGGGGGGAGGGGCAGTGCAGCAGCTATAAGGATAAGAGTGTTTCTTTTAAAGGTGGGGATGGGGCTTCCATATCAAACATAACCAATACAATGTATAGTCCCTGTGAAAAGTGGGCGGAGGGGGGGGGGTCGACATCAAATATAAGTAATCTAATGGATATAGTGCAGTAGGGGTTCCAGATTATTCATAAGCAATATAATGGATATGTAGTGTAGTAGAATCAATATAATGGATATGTAGTGTAGTAGAAGCAATATAATGGATATGTAGTAGAATCAATATAATGGATATGTAGTGTAGTAAAGGCAATATAATGGATATGTATTGTAGTAGGAGCAATATAATGGATATGCATTGTAGTAGAAGCAATATAATGGATATTTAGTGTAGTAGAAGCAATATAATGGATATGTATTCTAGTAGAAGCAATATAATGGATATTTAGTGTAGTAGAAGCAATATAATGGATATGTAGTGAAGTATAAGCAACAATGGATATGTAGTAGAAGCAACATAATGGATATGTAGTAGAAGCAACATAATGGATATGTAATAGAAGCAACATAATGGATATGTAGTAGAAGCAACATAATGGATATGTAGTAGAATCAACATAATGGATATGTAGTAGAAGCAACATAATGGATATGTAATAGAAGCAACATAATGGATATGTAGTAGAAGCAACATAATGGATATGTAGTAGAAGCAACATAATGGATATGTAATAGAAGCAACATAATGGATATGTAGTAGAAGCAACATAATGGATATGTAGTAGAAGCAACATAATGGATATGTAATAGAAGCAACAAAATGGATATGTAGTAGAAGCAATTTAATGGATATGTACTGAAGTAGAAGCAACACTGGATATGTAGTAGAATCAACATAATGGATATGTAGTAGAATCAACATAATGGATATGTAATAGAAGCAACATAATGGATATGTAGTAGAAGCAACATAATGGATATGTAGTAGAAGCAACATAATGGATATTTAGTAGAAGCAACATAATGGATATGTAGTAGAAGCAACATAATGGATATTTAGTAGAAGCAACATAATGGATATTTAGTAGAAGCAACATAATGGATATGTAATAGAAGCAACATAATGGATATGTAATAGAAGCAACATAATGGATATTTAGTAGAAGCAACATAATATATATGTAGTAGAAGCAACATAATGGATATGTAATAGAAGCAACATAATGGATATGTAGTAGAAGCAACATAATGGATGTGTAGCGGGCCGAAATTGCAGCATTGAAAATTGCAATAAAACAAGTAAATACTTGTCACGAAGGAAAGAGCAGAGAGACGGAAGAGCAGAGAGACGGATGAGCAGAGGAAAAGAAGGGAGCAGGAAAGATATATTGAATGAAGGACGAAAGGAAGGGATGAAGGATTGTTAGGAAAGGCAACAAGCAGAGAGATGATAATTAGGTATAAACAGCTGAAGATTGCAGACAGAGATAAGGAATTTGTGTTACAGGGAATGATTGAATTAGAGAGAAAACATAAGTGAATTAGAGGATTAATGCCACAGAATAAACGAAAGGAAGAGAGAGAGAGAGAGAGAGATATAGATTAAGAGAGAGAGAGAAAGAGACAGAGATAGGAAGTATTGAGAAATATAGTTTGTGTGGGAATACAATTGAAAGCAATTTTCTTTTAAAACACGCGTAGGATCAACCTAAACTTTGGAAATTAGGACTTCCCACCTTTTTTACTTTTTAACACCCCCCACCCCATTATTATTTAGCGATACATAGCCATGCATAGCCATACACAGACATACATAGCCCTACATAGCCATACACAGACATACATAGCCATGCATCATTTAAATGGCATGAGCAGCGGCGGCGCGCTCAATAAAAGACAGAAAGGCAGTGAGAAAGACATCAGCCGGGGCCATAAACTCGCCGATACTTCGGTCATTACGGCTGCTGTATTTGTCCGGAACTGGCCGGAGATAGTGGGTCAATATAACATACGGCCTGAGCTTGTGGAAGGGCTTGTGTGACCAGACATGTGGCTGGACTTGTGTGGCTGGACTTGTTGTGTGGCTGGACTTGTGTGGCTGGACTTGTGTAGCTGGACTTGTGTGACCATACATGTTGTGTGGCTGGACTTGTGTGGCTGGACTTGTGTGGCTGGACTTGTGTGGCTGGACTTTGTGGCTGGACTTGTGTGGCTGGACTTGTGTGGCTGGAGTTGTGTCTCTAAACATGCGTGACCAAACATGTTGTGTGGCTGGACTTGTGTGACCAGACATGTTGTGTGGCTGGACTTGTTGTGTGGCTGGACTTGTTGTGTGGCCGGACTTGTTGTGTGGCCTGGCTTGTTGTGTGACTGGACTTGTTGTGTGGCTGGACCTGTTGTGTGGTCAGACTTGTTGTGTGGCCAGACTTGTTGTGTGACTGGACTTGTTGTGTGACTGGACTTGTAGTGTGGCTGGACTTGTTGTGTGGCTGGACATGTGTGGCTGGACTTGTATGGCCAGACTTGTGTGGCTGGATTTGTTGTGTGGGTCGACTTGTGTGGCCAGACTTGTTGAGTGGCTGTATTTGTTGTGTGGATGGACTTGTGTGGCTATACTTGTGTGGCCAGATTTGTTGTATGGCTAGACTTGTGTGACCAGACTTGTTGTGTGGCTGGACTTGTGTTGCCAGACTTGTTGTGTGGCTAGATTTGTTGTGTGGCTGGACTTGTGTGGCCAGACTTGTTGTGTGGCTGGATTTGTTGTGTGGCTGGACTTGTGTGGCTGGACTTTTGTGGCCAGATTTGTTGTTTGACTGGACTTGTTGTGTGGCTGAACTTGTGTGGCCAGACTTGTTGTGTGGCTGGACTTGTGTGGCTGGACTTATGTGGCCAGACTTGTGGTGAGGCTAGACTTGTTGTGTGGCTGGATTTGTTGTGTGGCTGGACTTTAGTGGCTGGACTTGTGTGACCAGACTTGTTGTGTGGCTGAATTTGTGTGGCTGGACGTGTGTGGCCAGAATTTTTGTGCGGCTGGATTTGTGTAGCTAGACTTGTGTGGCCAGACTTGTTGTGTTGCTGTATATATTGTGTGGCTGGACTTGTGTGGCTGGATTTGTTGTGTGGCTGGACTTGCGTGGTCAGACTTGTTGTGTGGCTGGATTTGTTGTGTGGCTGGACTTGTTGTGTGGCTGGACTTGTTGTGTGGCTGGACTTGTTGTGTGGCTGGATTTGTTGTTTGACTGGACTTGTGTGGCTGGACTTGTGTGACCAGACTTGTTGTGTGGCTTGATTTGTTGTTTGACTGGACTTGTGTGGCTGGACTTGTGTGACCAGACTTGTTGTGTGGCTTGATTTGTTGTTTGACTGGACTTGTGTGGCTGGACTTGTGTGACCAGACGTGTTGTGTGGCTGGACTTGTGTGGCTGGACATGTGTGGCTTGACTTGTGTGGCTGGACATGTGTGGCCAGACTTGTTGTGTGGCTGCATTTGTTTTGTTGCTGGACTTGTGTGGCTGGAATTGTGTGACCAGACTTGTTGTGTGGCTGGACTTGAGTGGCCAGACTTGTTGTGTGGCTGGACTTGTTATGTGGCTGGACTTGTGTAGCTGGACTTGTGTGACCAGACTTGTTGTGTGGGTGGGCGTGTTTTTGCCTGACTTTTGGAGTTGCTGGACTTGTGTTGCTGGACTTGTGTGGCTGGACTTGTGCTGCTGTACTTGTGTGGCTGGACTTGTGTGGCTGGACTTGTGGGGCTAGAGTTGTGTGGCTGGACGTGTTTTTGCCGGACTTGTGGAGTTGCTGGACTTGTGTTGCTGGACTTGTGTGGCTGGACTTGTGGCGCTGGACGTATGTGGAAGGACTTAGTTGTTATTACGTTATGTGTTTCATCTTATCGATTAGGTTATTAAATTGCTGCTATATTTAATGATAATTTACGCAATAAAATCGATTACATTGCACTCCAAAGACACACCTGCTTGCACTCAAGATGAGTAGATTCGCGGTGTTAACGGAAGTTCTATATTAGATTTGGTGTCCCCATGCGGATGTCGTCAAGCGTTGGAGAGTATAAACAAAGTAAAACTCTTGTTAGAGACCTCACACCTGAGGTGGTGTTATTTACTACTGATTAGGGTTTCTTATTTCCCGGGTATTAGCTTAATTGGGAAAGACGGTAACAGAGTTTCCTCATCCCGGGATCCCGGAAACTCCCGAGAAATCCCCGGATGAAATTATTTTAATTTTAAATTTATTAAAAACTGAATTAAACTGCAGTGGCGTAGCGAGGGGGGGGGGCAATTATCCCCGGGCCCTACTCGACAAAGGGGCGCCAAATGGTATATTTTACATATAATAGTGTATGATTTTCGAATAGGAGGGGGCGCTAAAAGGTATTGTGCCCCCGGGCGCGAGTTAAGCTCGCTACGCCACTGTTAAATTGTTAAGGAATTGATTTTTTCATGTTAGCTTAATTGTTATTGTCTAACAATGAATAGTAATGAAAAAAACTAGTTTAAGGTTAGCTGAGAGGTTGGTCACTTGCCACTAGTTGCTTCGTGTTCCAGGACTTATCCTTAGCAATGGATAACAAGCTAATACTATGCTTGTTAAGCAAACTTAGGATATAAACGTCCGTAGAAGAAAAAACAACATTTGCATAGTTTTGCATTCTTTATGGTCGCCAATTCTAGTTTCGAATCCGTCAATAAATATTTACTAGCATCTGTTTCCAACAACTTGTAACAAGCGGTTCTAACAACTTGTAGCAAGGGGTTCTTACAACTTGTAACAAGCGGTTCTAACAACTTGCAACAAGGTGTTCTAACGACTTGCAACAAGGGATTCTAACAACTTGTAACTATGGGATCGTTTTTGAGAATAGCCCTATGTTAGAGCTACTGAGTTTAATAATTCAGTGCGATTAACTATATTTTACAGGCCTCGGTCTATTGAGAGAAATTTCCAACAATCTGTGACTTACAGAGGTTAAATAAACAAAAACAAAAAGACCCCCCCCCCACCTAAAAAAAAAAAAAAACAACAACAAAAAAATATAAACAAGAACATTTTATTTAAACGAGTGGACCCGCAATTTCCCGGGATTTCCCGCAATTTCCCGGGATTTCCCGCAATTTCCCGGGATTTCCAGGGATGGTAATATTTTCCGAGAAGTCCTTTGTTTAACAAAAAATCGTACGGGAACCCGGGAACCTGAAACCGTACTGTCGATTAAGCAATTAATATTTTCTTGTCTAAAGGAAGCATGACCAATGTGAAGTAGGAGAGGCGATGTGACCGTGAACGGGATGTGAGGCAGGATTCAGCAGGAGGATGACAAGAAGGTCAATGGCTGAGTGTACACAATACTACATGGGTCAGTGGCTGAGTGTACACCAGAACACGAGTGTCAATAGCTGAGTGTACACAATAAGACGAGGGTCAATGGCTGGTGGGTTCTGTGGGGTGGGTTCCGAGGATAGGTTGGGTGCGGGGAACTTAACTTCAAAGTCATACGGATTTCACTGAAGGTCACACATACAATGAATGTATTGAAGGCAACAATGAATATGTACATAGGGTCACAAATAAATATTCACAAATAGCAATCAATGAACATCAACAAAAGGCAACATTTGAGAACCACAAAAGGCAATCAATGAACATCCACAAAGGGCAACTAATGAACATCCACAAAGGGCATTACAGCGAGCAATAACGGCATCATCAAAATGCATCCTAGAAGCGCACTGAGAAGGCCGTAGACACACCTATGTATTGTCATCTGGACGCTAGAAGTATCAGAGTTGAACAGACGCAATCCACAATAAACATTCACTAGAGTCTCATTAAAGCACCTATAAGACCGCATGTGGCTGGTGTGGACGTTAGACATGGGTTGTGTGTGTGTGTGTGTGTGGTGTGTGTGTGTGTGTGTGAGGGGAGAGGGCTTGTGAAAATATATTGTACTTTTGAGCTCTGCGTTTGCTTATGGTAATTCACACAGTCTCTATATCACATAACCCAAATAGTCGATTATCTAACGCTATTTCTTTTTTTTTTCTCTTTACAGACCGAAGTGGTTTTTCGTAAACAGTTGCAGGCCTGGAAACGAAGGACCGTTATTTCGATCCGAGCCATCACGGTCAACAATGAAGATGCCCAAGCTTGAACATTATTTATTCTTAAAGAAATTTACTAAAATATATTTCCTTTACTTAGTTTCCAGGTCATTTCCAATAGTACTTACAGTACGAGACATTTTCGTGCATTGGATACACCATAGAGAAAGATCTAAAATTCTCACCCAACACAGGGGAATTGAAATTAATGGACGCTTCCTTTAGTGCAATTTAGAAACAGGTTTTTTATTTCAAGTTTATGGATATTGGGGCCCGGGGGGTTGGATGAGGGGGGATGGGGTACATCAAACACCCCTTACATCCACACCCCGTTCCATCTCTAGTACTCCTGACATTATTCAAGATTTAAAAATAAATGAAATGTGGAAACAAATTTGAGGTAATATTAGGAAAATTAGGTTAGCATGCCGACGTGATCTGAATAGTCGTAGAGCGGAGGGGAAAGAATTTCAGTGAGGAGACAGGTCACGGAATGCTGTATGGGGAGAAGGGGGCAGGGTGGTGTAAGATTAAAACCCAAGCAGAATATTACATCGGCGTCTACTCAATTAAACCCGTGAAGAATCTTACATCGACGATTACGCAAAGACACACGCGGGGGGCTGAACGTGGGAGGGAGAAAGGCGCAAAAAGCCGATTAAAAAAAATCGCGCACATTTTGTTCCTGTTAAATAAAAAATTGTGAGATTAAAAAAATAAAATAAATATTTGTTCAAAATCTTCCTCATATCAGCTTACTTACTCGATGTATTTATGAATTAAGCAATCCCTAAACACATAAACAGTCTTTGGATGAGTTTTGGTTTGCATTTAAGTCATTGCACGAGATTTTTCATTTATACTTTTGCAACAACTGATTTTTTGAGTATGGAAATGGTTTTTATCAAACTTAGTGCATGCAAAACCAAATAGACCAAAGATATATTTAAACCCAAATACGTCACAAATACGAAGCAAATAGCAACAGCTCCACAATTAATCTCCACACCAAAACACCCAACCATTGATAAATCATATTTCATTCATCTTCCACTTGAAAAACAGGACAGGAAAAACAGGAAAAGGAAAAACGGGACAGGAGAAACGGGACAGGAAAACGGGACAGGAAAAACGGGACAGGAAAAACAGGACAGGAAAAACAGATTTTTAATGGGTTGGAAATTTGAAAGAATGTTTTGTTATCGGCATTGAGTACAAGTGCTAAGTTTCATCTCGATAGGATGACGGGAAGTGGGTCAGATAGCCGTCCGAAGATTTGCCACAAACACTAGAAACAAACGCGAAGTTTATATAAAGGATTTAAAAACAGAGACGATATAAATGTGTTCACATCGTTGGGTGAAGGAATGCAGAAGCGTCATCTGTACTTCATAAAAGTTCGTGTCCTGTATTCCCCCAAAGACCTTAATTCAATAACAATCAAAGGGCACAGTGATGCACCGCAGGACTGTGTCAGATAAGACAGGATTGCGTCCCAGAAGACAAGATTGTGTCAGGCACTACATTATCGTGTCAGACATTTTAAATAAAACATTAATACGCGAGGCGACTCACTCACTGCCACAGCCCACGTCGGCAGCTCTGTGACAACACTGACACAATTCTGGAGTGACGATGACGTCACGCGCAGGGATTAGTCGAGGTCTCTCACACCGGTCGGCAGACGCCGATGCACCACTGAAAGCCCGCCCCCCCCCCACACAGTAGACAGAGGAACCGCTGACCCCCGGGGGATCCTTACTGCAATCGTAGCAGACACTCTGAGGTCACCGGGGAGGGAAAAGCTTTTTGTGGGCTTCGACATCTGCTTGAAATGTTGCGAGGTGCAACTATCTTGGCGCAAATTATTCGAATGACATAAGGAGACTTGCCCACCTTCCCCTGTAACGACGTACTCGATTATACACAGTGCGCCCACCTTCCTCTGTAACGACCGACTCGATTATACACAGTGCGCCCACTTTCCCCTTTAACGACGTACTCGATTATACACAGTGCGCCCACCTTCCCCTGTAACGACGTACTCGATTATACACAGTGCGCCCACCTTCCCCTGTAACGACGTACTCGATTATACACAGTGCGCCCACATTCCCTTGTAACGACGTACTCGATTATACACAGTGCGCCCACCTTCCCTTGTAACGACGTACTCGATTATACACAGTGCGCCCACCTTCCCTTGTAACGACGAACTCGATTATACACAGTGCGCCCACCTAACCTTATAACGACTTACTCGATTATACACAGTGCGCCCACCTTACCTTATAACGACTTACTCGCTTATACACAGTGTAGGCTTATATTTTTATTTTAAAAAATCCTTTACATAAACTTCGCTTTTGTGTGTTTAGGTCAAAATTGTTTCGGCGGCTTACTAACCCGCTTCCGTTCAACATATCGAGCTGAAATTTGACGCATAGACTCGTTTTAAAATTTCTACCCACTCCCCCCCCCCCCCCCCAACCTCCCCCACACCTTTTCCAAGTTTTTAAAAAGTGTTTTTTTTTCCAAGATTTGATGAAGGAAAAATAAGATTCCCAAATTACTGCACTAAATGAGACTCTTTCAAAGAAACTATCGCAAGTGCGTATGGTGAGTAATATTTTCTTTTGCTTTCCTGAAACAGTTGGTGAAAGAAATCCGCGCTGTAAAAGCAGATGGGTCATTAGAATTTTAAGATAGTTCAGGGGCGTGAAAAAAATGTGCGGTTGCGAGCCTTGGTGGGTGGGGGGGGAAGCACTAATTGAGATTTTTATAAACTGCGACCATTTTATGCAACTTTGTCCAAATTTCAGCCCCCCCCCCCTTTTCCACGAATTGCTCGACTCGATAGTAGATTTCGAGATTGATTTATCCGAAAAACTTAGTTTTTTAGGTTCTGGTTCTGGTTCTGGTTCTGGTTCTGGTTCGGTACGTTGCTGCATCCATATACTGGCATATGTGCAACGGTTGGGGAAGCGATGTTGCCAATCTAACGGCCCCTAGCAGATGCCAGGGCGGCCTTGAAGCTTTCGATCGTTGTCGGGTTCACGGCGGTATTGTCCAGGTTGTTGCTTAATTTAAACAAATGTATTTGTGTGATGACAGAAATTTGTTTCAAACAGTTTAGTCGTTTAAGATTTAGTTTTAATGATTTTCGTGACCATTGTTTAGGTAACACCGCCGGAATGGATTCAACTATTTGAAAGGACCCAGAATGATCAACTCATTGGTCGTGGGCCATACAAATAAAGAAGAGAAGAAAGCGAAGTAAAAAAAAATATGCGAGCTAAATTTGAATCTGAATTAGAGTACATGGTCATTGAAGAAACATGTCCATCTCAAAAAAGTTTTTAAAAACATTACTGAGTACATGTAACAGAGTTTTCTGAAAATAGATAGAGACTCCAAAATTTCCAATAAGCACTCTTCTGTTACCTTCCGATTAAGTTTAGGGTAATGAAAAATTAAGTCTGGCATACGCCAAAAGGCGTCGTGACATTAATGTTTAGGGATGGTCTCAATGATAACCCTAAACCTTTTTTAGATAAATTTCACGCCCCCCCCCCCAAACATTACAGAAACAGTTCCGCAGCCTCTAAAATGAGTGGGGTTATTAATCTTCTTCTTCTTTCGCCTTTTCTTCCTCAAGGAACAGCAGCCGATCTTCATCGGCGTCTGTGGTCATTTCTAGGACTTAGGCCGCCTACAACAGCCCTCCAGGCATCACGATCCTGAGCCAATCTCTCCAGCCTCCCCCAAGGGTGGCCAAGTTTCTTGGTATCGGGGTTATTAATGTTCTTTTGAAATTTCTTTTTGCGCCCTTAGTGTTAAAACTTTGTTACGCCCCTGATCGATATCATATTTTATAAATCTTAACTTCTAGAGTGTTAGACTTTGTGTCTTCTAGAGTGTTAGATTATGTGCCCTCTACAGTTTTAGACTTTGTGTCTTCTAAGGTGTTATTTTTGTATCTTTTAGAGTGTTAGACTTTGTGACTTCTGGAGTGTTAGACTTTGTGTCTTCTAGATTTTTTGTCTTATA